>JAPQRN010000005.1:23150245-23181324 GCA_037367275.1 Coranthus polyacanthus
TTTTCTGCAAATCTTCATACTCGCTCCTGAGTGCCTCAATAGCCGTGTTTCTACAAAATGACAGGCCAATGCGAAGCGTACTTTTGAAAAGAACATAAACGAAAATGCGAATTATATGCGTTTCCATAATCGGTTTTGGAGCAAATAAACTAAGCTGCGTGGTGTCGTCAGAAGGTGATGATATGGGCTACATCAGTAGAGTAGAAGAGGTAGAGCTTTCTGTTGCTGTTTTCCAGCTAAAATTATTTTTTTCAGCTTGTTCTATCGTCAGGCTACACAAAGCGGACAGTTAAAGCTGCAGGGCTCGATAGTTTTTTGGCATCATTGGATAAAAATTCCATAATTATCTTTTATATAATCTCTTTTTTTTTTTCAGGCTATAGAAAATCTACCCTGCAACGGGAGGTTTCACAGGCTCGCAGGTGTTTTCAGACAGTTACGGGGGAATGACGACGCGATTGACAGCTGTATTTACTGATAACTAATTACTACATTGTCGAGATTCTGTCAGACACGACTCTACTGCTCGACTCCGTGGCTCAGCGCTGCAGCTTGGAAAAGTGTCAGCGGCATCGAACAGCGACAGGCGTCTGTACTTATATTTAGCCTAGATTTGGCCAGAGAGGAGACAGCTGCAGAAAGAAGTATTTTATTTTCAAATTCTGGCATTTTTGGCATCTTTAAGCATTAACCCTTGCTTACAGGAAACTTTACTGAATAAATATAACACACTACATGTCTTGGTCCACAGCGGTGCTCTCTCAAAACAGTGCAACCTCACTTTACAACAACAGTCCCACGGTTGCAAATGGCTGTGATGTTTTTTTCAAGAATGAGACCAAGGAATGAGGAATTTTTCGAAAAAAGGCAAAAACCAACTCAACTCCTGTACAGCAGCAACACCAGATACCGTTAGCTTCGAAATGCAGTCTGCTAATGTCGACAAAAAAACTGGTTCAGCACAACATTGAATCCAACACCGTTCACGGGGGGAAACAAGCACACAAATGTTAACCTATTGCACCTTTTTAATGTCTTGCATGTATTAAAGTAAGCCTTTAAGGTTGTAGTTTTCTCTCAGCTCAGCTCTGCAGACTGACTCTTTATAAATACATGAATCTGATTGTCCTTGTCTCAGAGCTGATGGGTCTGAAGAGAATGATGGAGAAGCTCGGGGTACCCAAGACTCACTTGGAGTTGAAAAAAATGATCGTCGAAGTGACCGGCGGCAACAGCAACACCATCAACTACAGGGACTTTGTCAAGATGATGCTCGGCAAGCGCTCAGCTGTGCTCAAACTGTAAGTAAACATTTGAGCATATTGGGGGGGGGGTTTGTACTATTATGCAGATTTAATTGCGTCTGCTGTATAAGCCGTCTACTGGTTCGTCATGTGTGCGGTGTGTGACTGCTAAGACTGATATGAATCCTGTGCTGTGTCAGCCAATTGCTTTATCCATCAGCAGGAGTTCTGGGATGACTAGCACTGATGTCACTGCCCACATGCTGCATTAGTGTCTAATCTCCATGGCAACAAAACCCATGAATATAGCCTATCCATGGTCAACCCATCCTTGTCCTTAGCGGGGATCATGTGCTTAGGTAACTGATTACAGGCTGATTAACCACTGACAGCCACGGTCGACTGACAAAAACACCCAAACCCTTCAGAATGTTTAGAAAAAATCGTTGCAATTGTTGCCAGAGGTGCTCGGTGGATAGGATACCGTCCTTCGTGCTGTTTTGAACTAGGTTAGTGTAGTTGGCGTAAGCCTTTTAAAGCAGCCTTGCACTGGGACAGACTCAGCCACAACCAGAGTGTATTGGCTGCTACATGTCGGCTCTGCTGGACTAAGCTGGCTGGACCCTTTACTAGACAAATCTCATAATCCCAAAAACACCATGCAGAGAAAATGCATAACTTTTCCTCCTTTGCCCTTAACCATTTTTCACAAAGTGTGTCCCATAATCCCTCCGCCACTATTTATAGTCACATTTCCTCTCAGACATATTTGTCCACCGAACAATTTAATCCACTCTTGAGAAACATAAAGTTGAAACATAAAGCTGGGTACAGAATTAATTTACAAAATGTAAATATTGTTAATTTGAATAAAGTTTTGTGTGTGTGTTGTCTATATACAGTGGATTTTCTTTCCTCTGAAAGAAAGAAAGAAGTCCTTTCTTTGTCATTTTTGCTTTTTTGTTTCCTGCTAATAGCTTACTGCACTCTCTACAAAGGTTTGCAACACGTGTCTTGTCTCTAGAGAAAGGAGAGGCGAGGGAGAGGTTGAGGGAACAAAACAACCTCAGAATAGGGTTACTCGCAGCTTTTGGCAGGATAACAATTGATTTAGTTGCAATTAGAGGAAAACAATAGAGATCAGGCTCCACAATTGGGCATAGTTAGTGAAAGGTGTTTGATTAAAGTCACTAATGGTGGCTAATGTTTTGTTCAACCACGGTTTAAATCTGACAGATGATCCTTGCAGGTCGCGTTTATACACACAAAGCTTGGATGTGTGTTTTACTTTGCAGTCGGCGGTTGGTGACTGTTGCTGTGACCTGACCGACTTGGAAGTGTCCGCAGTGGAAGTGTCAGTAGTGTGAAACAAAGGGAAATAGGAGCGAGTGCCAGAGTTTGAGTTGCCGAGCGCTGGTTTCATCGCGGGGATCATTGCTCCTTATGGGCTTAGTGGAGCTTTGCAGAGGTTTTCCAAAAAAGGAAATTAAAGACGTTCACATTCGCTGTGAATAGCTCCTGTCAGATCCCTCACTCTACCGTGTACAGCTTTAACTGCTGTTTCCCTCGGCCCTTTTGTGGTTTCCCACCATTCCTTTGCTTTCACTTACTGCTCAGACAATACATAATCAGGAGCTGATTATTCCTCTTCACTCACGTATCCTACTTTCATTGTTTATACATTTGTCTGTCTTCTACACTAATCTACTTTTTCGTGCCTAATCTACTTTTTCCCTCCATTTCTCCCTCCTCTTCTTCCTCCTCCTCCCATCCATCATCAGTTCAAATCCCTTGTCCTTCTGTCACTTTGTAGTATTATGTAAAGACACATAAACCCTTTTTTCCGTGTTGTGTTGAGAGGTGGGAAGTAACTAAGTATAAATACTTACTTATAAATAATTACTGTACTTAAGTAATGTGTTCAAGTATCTATACTTTGCTTGAGTATTTGGTGAAGTACTCAAGCAAGTTTTAGTGTTAGTACTTTCTACTCTTTACATTTTCAAAACAGGCTCTTTGCTTTATTTTTAATGAGAGGAATCATTGATTGCCTTCCCAACATCGAGACTGATTTCAACCTAAATGGACAATAACATATAGACAATCCTTTGGTCTCTCCATCAGTGAATCTCAACCACGATACACGTAACGAGACATAAAACGCGTAGCAAGACGTAACAAAACACACACGTGTAGTCTCTGATTTCGTGATTTAGTGCTTATTTGTTGCTTTAAATCAAAATAAAATGAGTGCAATCTGAGGAGTTACTCAACAAGAGAAAATGTAATGGGACGAAAATGATAGAAACGATGTAACAAGATGAAGTATATGAAGTATCTTTGCTTAAACTTGGGTAAAGAAAGTGTGGTTGTGTTTTGCGGTTGTTGTCAAGTGACGATTCTCTCTCTCTCCAGGGTCTTGATCTTTGAGGACAAAGCCAATGGGTCCCCCTGCAAACCAGCAGGACCTCCTCCAAAGCGGGACATCGCTAGCCTGCCTTAAGCCTAGGCGTCATCCTCCAGACTAGCAGTGGAGCAGAGGGACCATCAGTGGTTGCGTGGAATCGAGCCGTTCTTTTTTTAACATGTGGAGTGTGTTGTAATAGTGTGGGACCAGTGATTGAGGATGTTACTTTGTGATTTACAGTACGAGTGAAGTGTCTGTTATTTGGAAGACAGAGCCCACGACTCACTAAATAATGTTTGACTGTGAATATTATCCTTTTTTTCCCCATAATTAAAATGTAGCAATGATAGCTGTAGATGTAATCTGCTTGGAAAATTACATTTTGTAGTAAGTGTTCCATGGTTATATTTTAAGGGAAGTCGCTAAATTCTTCAGTATGTTTGTTTTATTTTTTTTTTTCTTCCATGTTTCTATGCTTTGTGCATTTTTAAGAGTTTAAGAGCAGCATGCGTTTGGGGAAGCACAAGGAAGAGAAGCAGTTTTTCCAACACATTTTTGCACTGTCCTCAGTGGTCTTGAATGGATTCCTGCCGGGCTAATCTTGGTCAGCGTCTCGCTTTAGATCAGGTGCCAGAGATTACAGGCCCAGCCCATTTCCTCTGGTGTCAAAGTCATCAGCCGTTTGAGTCCGAATACTGATCTGGAATCAGTGACAACGTTATCATGACCACATCGTGATCTAAAAAAACAAAACATTTCTGTGGATGAGAGATCATGTTGACCGTGGGACTTTCAGCTTCAGTGTGTGGCTTGATGATCAAAGGCATACGTAGATCTGTGACGTTAAGCACATGTTAATTTTGGAAGGAGTGTGATTTACAGGAACACAAAAAACACTACAACCATCACAAATGTACATAAAAAAAAAACCTACTTCATACAGTACAATCATATTCTTTCCAAGTGCCTCAACATGCAGATAAAATAGAGGGAGTGCACACAGGTGTTCAGTTCAAGCAGTCCTTTTTAGCTCATGAATTCCGGAGAAACATGGCGTAATGTTGTTTGATATTTAAAAAAAACAAAACATAGTTTTAATGATGTATGTTGAATGATGTTGATATGGTGTTTATTTTTGCGTTCCACAGCTGTCTGAGTGAGTGGATTTCACAAGTGGTGGTTTTTTTTTAAGGTAGCGTCTGTTTTATTTCCCTTTTCTTACCATTCTATTCTATTTTTTATGTATCTCATGTATTTGACTGTCAAGGTTTCTCCCCCATGTGGTATTCATTTCACTGTCTCCGACGCATCCCCTCCTCTCACATTGTTTCAGCAGCTCGTCATCCCTCACTGTTCAACCGTCCTGTGAATTCTGTGATTTGTGCCTCAGAGTTTGTCTCCAGTTTTAAAATTTTTCCTCTAACTCACACTATTTACTGTGACATTGGAACTTGTAGTCTTGTTTTTTTTTGGGTTTTTTTTTTTAACTCACTTTAATTCTACTATGTTGTTTGCAGTTTACTTTAGAGTTATTTCACCATCTGTAAGATGCACATTGTTTGCAGACACCAAAGGAATTAAAATTCTTCTTACACTGGTCTGTTAAGTTCTCAATTGTTTATTGTTGTAAGAGGGTTTTGTTTAAAGAAATACATGTTCAACAAATCTGGGCAAACGCAGAAGTAACTGAACAAGTCACTTGAAATGTTATGTCACTAGTAAACACCGTTGTTTCCTCAGGACACATTTTTATATTTCCTTAAAATATACATAGACTTTTTCCAGCAGCATGTACATCTTCCACTTCCTTTAGAGATAAATAGTGCGAGGGGAATCTTTGGCTGTGAACGAGTTGAGTCACACTGTTTCACTGTAACAATGTTTTCGTTCTGTATTTGTTTTTATGTTGCCTAATGTTCATGCAGCTCTATGCGCACATACTCTTGAGCAATAAAGTGTTTTTCATCAAAACAAATAGCTACTAGTGCAAACAATCCCTTAAATGGGTTTGAATGCCTGTTATTTCCTACACAAAAGGCCATTCATATCGCTGTTAATTGAGAAAGCAGTTGGTTGGGGATACTAAGAATTACTTTAGCGAGCACGCTGACGAGCGAATCCAGCAGGATTATAATAAGCACCTCTGTAATTAAAATGATAATCACTGTTTCGTGTAATAAACTGCCTGCAGGAGCCTGCGTATGCGCAGTGAAGGCAGAGGAAAAAAACGTCATCGGGCTAAGAACAGTGACGCTAACCCTAAGGCATATGCTGTGTTTTTTTGGGTTTTTTTTTCTTTGACTCCATTGAAAAACAGGGATCACATGAGCACTAGTTTTGAGAATTCGAAACCAAGCTCAAATGTCCCACATACATAGACATAAGAGGCAGACCAAACATTTAACACATCTTAGTTGGATGTCACTGAATCTCATTCCATACCTCTCATCGCATACAGTGCTTTTTCTTATTTCCTAGTTTTCTTCCTCATTTATCGTACACACAGCTTGTTGTGCTCACTTCGTGTCGCATTTATGTTGGATAACAGCCACTTATTGCTTAGACAAGCCTTCAGATGTAGCTTTTTCTAAGTGATATTTTTAGTGTCTTCATGATCCTCCTTTGGATCTGCTCTTTGGTGAAACACTGCCACCTTCTGGCCACTCAAAGGACTGTTTGTGATAGTTTTTGACTCCTATTTCAAAGACTCAAGAAGAATCTTAAAAAGTCTAAAAGATTCATAGCAGATGAGACACGACGGTCTCTCCTGTAGTAACCACAACATTTAGACTTTATTCTTGCTGCACGTTATACTTTTTAATCTGAAATGTGATAGTCATCATTGAAGATCTGGTCACTTCAAAGCTGGTTAAGTATTCAAATCCAGCTTTATTAAAGCTGCAATACTATAAGAAAACTATCCTTTCAAGCACGCAAGATGTAGCCTGACTAGTTTATCATGCAAACCACTGTAGCCCGAGCATATTGTTAAAGAGCTGTACGGATATAGTGCTATTACGTTGCTGAATTTTGAGGAAATGCTCAAAAAAAGTGTGCTTTAATGTATGTATTAAGTGTTGTTTTATCCTGCCTTCCCTCACTCCCAAGAGATTTGACTAAAATATACAACAAAAAAAAACATGAGGTAAGTCAACCACACCGGGAAGATTCACAAGATGTCATCACTCAAAGGACTTTGGTTGATTACATGATTACAGCTGTGAAAAAGTTGTGACAAATATCCTTATGACAAAACACTTCCATTGTTATACATACATACATGTAGATAACTACAGAGTGTTTTGTTTTTTTGTTTTTTTCACAAAACTGCATGTGAAAGTCATAAGATTATCGATGATAGCAGCTATTTGTTACTCCTGTTTTACAGTTTACAGACGCAGTGAATCATGAGATACCTGAGTGGGTTTGACTGTCTGACGTGAACTTTCTTGGAACACAACGCGCGCCGAAATCCCAGGCGTATAGAAACGTTTTAAGTCCCCGCAGTACATTGTGATGCACAGTACATCATGTTGCATTTCACAAGGACCCCTGTGCCTTTAAATCGGACATTGTATTTGAATGTGTCATTGACAAGGACTTTCTGTACTAACTGTTAGTTCCTACCAGACTCCTTAAGGGAGTCATGGTTACTGTTCACAGAGCCATTTCTTTCTTAAAAAAAGTTGTTTCACCGACTGAGTGAAATGTGTATCTGTTCAGACAGTATTTTAGGTTATGCTATACTTCTTTGTCATGCCATGAGGTATGATTTGCACATGCTTTGAAACCATTTAGAGGGTCCATCACAATTTCTACTGTGTGCACTGTCAGCTATAGGAGCTCTTCACATTCTGACCAGCTCATTCTTATTCAATACGTGTCGAGGAGGATTCTCATTCTTTCAGGTCAAGATCAAGATATACAGTAGGAGTGGCTTTCTGGAAAACTCTTTTAAACGACTGGTGAAACAGCAGCACTAGGACAAGGTCATGCAGCACAGTCCAGCTGCCTGTGACTTACAACTTCTGGAGATGTTAACAACTCACAAGGGAAAACAACCCAAGCTGACACTGAGCAAAGAAATATAACCTCTGCAAAATCGGATCTGTCAGCAGACACAAGGACCAGGGCTTTGGTGGTTATAAAATATTCTTTGTAATTAAAATCATTTCATATCATATTATAATTCTTGGGGGTTTGACAGTAGCACAAAATTGAAGAATACAAAATCGTACAAAATCTTCAGGGCACTAAATATAGATTAAGGACATTGGTGTAAACTGGTGTAATCCAGGCAACAACCTGTGATGAATTTTGGGAAGATGGACTATAGGTTTTCATGAAACTCAGCCCACATTAAAATACATTAAATGCTGGATGACATATGTGACATATGTTGATGTGTTGTTCCCTCGGAAAAGGTTATACTTGAGTATAAGGTCTGAAGGTAGGTAATATGCCCATTGCCCAATATGTAGCGCTGTAAGTGCAGATTTAACGTGCAGTTCCCACACAATTCCCATGGCACATGAACCAGACCACTTGGCTATATTTATTATACTCTTCAGCTTTCTCTCTAAATAATTTATGCGTGCTTTCCTAGATTTGTTTAGTGTTTCCTGTGTTGCGTTCCGTTAATTTTTTTTTTTTTTTTTTTTGTCACGTCAGCCTCGCGTTACGTTTTTCTCCTTAATGTGTCTGTCGGACATATTCTCCATAATATTAATGTGACCTCGAATCCAAATTTGGAGTTTGAGCAGTACTACAGTATGTTGAAATGTGTATGCTGATGTTGGAATTTCCTGAGAGCTCTTGAAGGCACCATTGTACGTAGCTACGTCGTTGACGCGCAGGAGCCGGGGCGCCTCCCACCCTCTGTGCGAAGCGGAGCCGCTAGAGTAGAGACGCACACAGACAGCGGAGCTCGGTCCATCTCTGCCCGCAGCTAGGTAACCCCGCAGCAAGGCCACTGCGGGAAGATGGCGACGGAAAAAACGAAACATGAGGGAAGAGTTAAAATTGGACATTACATTCTCGGTGACACACTCGGAGTGGGAACATTTGGAAAGGTTAAAGGTATGTCTCAACTGTCTTGACGTTTGTGCGTGCTGCCAACTGAAAGATGGTGGCAATGGAAGCTTTTAGCTTTTTGCTAATTTAGCCTGATGTGAAAGCTAACTTGTAACGCTAGGAAGTTAACACACTTGTTGTCTGGCCATTTAGCTTAACGCTAAGCAGTTAGCGTCTTTGGGGATGTTACTGCAGCTGCCAGTGGCAGTCATACAATGCAGTTTTAGCTGTATTCGCTCGGATCTTCCCACATTTGTTGTAGTTAGCTTTGGTTGCGTGTTGAGCTAACCAGGGAGCCACAAGTCGCTTGTCAAGACACCGGGAAGTAAACGCTTCTGACTGATGTTAGGGCTAGCTGGAAACAAATTTACAAAAAAAGTATCACTGTCCCGATTGGTTTCCTCCTGCTCTCGTCTTCTCATATTCCTGAAGCTGGACACGATGCTTGGTCTCGACTTTGCCCCCCTTTTGAGTTTGCCAAGCTAGTGTAGAGGCATATCCGTTAGTGTATGGTGAGAAAGGAAGGGAAGGGAGTTGGGTAAACCCTAATTGACGCCCAGTGTTGTCATCACAGAGAGCGGTACAATTAGTATGTCCCTATCCAGCCTATAACAACATAAATTAACAGCCACTATATTCCAGTATGTGTCATATTTATGTAGTTGTTCACATATGTAACAGTGCATAATTAGAGGGCTCGGGTTAAATATAAGGTTGCTGTTTGTTTCACTGTGTAATGCCGGTGGTCTGGTAGGAAAACGATTAAGCCCCATCATCATGCCTAAATGAAGGGACTCAGCCAGACCCCCTCCAATAAAGCAGAGCACCCACTAGCTTTGTTTACAGTCCATTAATTCTCAGTGACTCATCTCTTTGCACTCAGTGTTAAAAGGAAGGAAGTCTACAGTGGATTTTGCTCGGATCTGCTCGGTGATCATTGCCAGCACAGCTTGCATATGTTATTACTTATTCTCTGTGGTGATTTGTACAGATAAGTCTTAATTGTGTTCATACTCTTTTCTCTTGGATTCTTTTATTGGAAAATCTTGCACTGCCATTTATGGGTATTGTGGTCAATTGATTATTAGATTATGCACTTTACCATAAAGCCCTTCTGTTTTGGTCTGGGAAAGTCATTTTAAGGCACTTGGCTTAGTAAGAACAGTTCTTTATGTCCTGCAGTAAAGTTGCATTCCTGTCTGTTGAGTGTGAATTTACAGCCACATGTATATTTCAGTGGTTTGCATATAAACTCTCCCTTTGGGTGGCCTACAAATGACCTTTTCTTACACTGAAATATATGTTTATTTAGTGGTGTTCTTAATTAATGACAAATAGGCACAAATACACAAAGTTTGCACTACACATCCTGTAGCGTTATTCTATAATATTCTGTCTCACGATAAAGGTGCTTTTCCCGTTTTCATATTATTTTAGTGCCAGTTGTTCCTCATGTTATGTCATTGTGATTATCCTGCAGTGGGCCAACATGAGCTGACCAAGCACCAAGTGGCGGTGAAGATCTTGAACAGACAGAAGATCCGCAGTTTGGATGTGGTGGGAAAGATCCGCAGGGAGATCCAGAACCTCAAGCTTTTCAGGCACCCTCACATAATTAAACTGTAAGTCCTAGATTACACCCTTCTCACTGCTCTATAATCCCACTGCCGCCACATTAATGCCACCCACTGAGCTATTTTGAGGCTTTAACGGTGTGTTTTTGACGACATCCATTTAGGACTATATCTGTCTGACCCAGTCTCCTTCCCCTTCAGTCGTTTGCTCATTCTGCTTTTTACCTGCTTATCCCCCTCTGTCGACACACATGCTTTATTATTGTCCTCTTTCATGCTTTATACCCTCTTTTGACACAGGTTCTCTATTATTGTCTTCTTTCACATTTTGTGTTCTTAAATTTCAATATTCACAAAACATATGAGTCCGCTTAATGCAGTGTTAATGCACTAGGGAATAATTTTCTGTGTTGACAACATGAGCATGAGTTAATGCAGATGCTGACGATTTATTTACATTTCTGGACTGACTGTGACACTAAGCATGGGAGGCTACGTCATAAGCCTTTGCTTTAATATGCAGGTGTGTGCAGTGACTGTACTTCAAGCCTGATATAATCACTCGGCTTTTAAATATACTTAAAAGTACAGCAGTGCTGCTTAAAGTGATACTAACCCATCAAAAAATAAATAATAGAAAATGACTGTGGTACTTCTTTGCTGATATGCAAATATGTGCTGGCTGTTGCAAGGGCCCAAGTCCACGGTTTTGTGGTCATTTAATTGAGTAGGAGGAGTGGCTAGTTGCCTAAAATACCAGCTCCGTGTCATGCATGCACTGGAATGTAAACTCTGTTGTTGTTGTTAATGAAACTGTGTGTATGAGGGAGATGCCATCTCTGACAGGGAGCTGTACGAAACACTGTCCAAATGTGTTCACAGTGAAGTGAACACAGATGGACTGAACAAGTCCTACCGCATTTCTGCTTCATCTACATTCAGCCCATGTCTTTTGTTGCAAATGAGCAGTTAGTCAACTTCTTTTACTCAGTCACATATGATGAAATTCTGATAATCCAACTTTTGTGGCTGTAGACCGTTGCACAAGCAGTACTACCGGTGCCTTGTGTCATGTGCTGGTGGACTGAAGATAAGACAGACCGACAGACTGACTGGTTTCTGGTGATATCTTAATGCTACTACATAGTTATTACTTTGGTGTATTTTTTTAGTACGTTACATGTTGTGGATTCAGAGCTGCAAAGGTGAGTCATTGAATTAGTCTTTTGCCCAGTGTGGTTTCTTTGCTGCGGGCAGAAATTTCAGGTGTCCTGTTGGTTGTTCTGACAATTACAATTAGAACCAGGGCTTATGTGCACCAGTGCAGGTCTACCTATGAGCAGTACTTATCTCTGAGTATCGCATTCAGTGTCTTCATGCATAAATGTATTTGAAATCAAACAACAGATGTGGTTTTTGCCGGAAGGCACGAAATCTTAATTGTTTGGAAACTACAGTACATCAGTGAAAGCCAGCTCTAGGTCTATCCATCAGACCTCCTCAAACAGTCTGAGATCATCAAACATTGGAGTGTGACAGAAAGGAAAATGAGAAAATCCCATTGATATTTGTGTGTCTTCTGGCTTGTGGAGTTTTCAACTGCATTAGGCCATATTGTAGTTTTTGCACACGTTTTTTGTGAATTTGCAAATTGTAATAGTTCATACTGCGTTGGTTACACTGCTTGTCTTCCCCGAGCAGGCGCTGTCTCTAGGGATGGGAATAAGCCACGCACATCTAGGCATCTAGTCATAGATGTGTGTGGTTGAATTTAACTTTAAAATACCACATCACTTGATGAAATAATAACTAATAACTCTCTACATTTCAGCGGAGTAACATCAGCTGATTATATACAGCTTGAATGGTTACAAATGTGTGTTCATTTCTGCAGGTACCAAGTTATTAGCACCCCTACAGATATCTTCATGGTGATGGAGTATGTCTCGGGAGGAGAGCTCTTTGACTACATCTGTAAAAATGGAAAGGTAATTCACCACGATATTTGCAGTAATGTCGATGATGTACACTGAATCCTCTTATATTATTAGCAGTGACAAGACAAAGAAGTGCATTATGTTCTTGTTGTTTTTTGGAAGCCTATGGTACAGTTAATCTCTGAACCAACAGCGGCTGGAAAAGATCTCAAAAACAACACGGTTGCACTGCTTAGTCAGCTGTGATGTGCTAAATGACTCACGGAGATCTAAACATTGATCTTTTCTGCTTTGACAGTTGGATGAGAAGGAGAGTCGTCGGCTGTTCCAGCAGATTATTTCAGCGGTAGACTACTGCCACAGACACATGGTGGTACACCGAGACCTCAAGCCAGAAAATGTACTGCTTGATGCGCATATGAATGCCAAGATTGCAGACTTTGGTAAGTATGTTTCAGGACTAAGTTCAGGACTCAGGGGACTGCTTTCATTAAATAAATAAATAACAAATGCAACCGTACGGGGTTTTGTTGAGTAACACTTTTTTTTTTTTACTACTTTCAGTGCTACAGAGTATGTTTATAATCAGTTGTCGTCGTTTTGTTTGCATGTTTGTAACTTATGCGGTATTCAGAAGAATGTGTAGTCTCAAACATACGCACATTCTGTTTTGGTGAAAAATATGAAAACGCCACAAAGCATCAATTTTCACACAAAAAAAGTAATCCCAGCCAATGTTGTATGAATAATACATTATACGTACTTAATAATTTTCTTTTTTCCCCCTTCTTCTTCTTTAAACATGTAACAATGTTGCATTTTTCCCCAAGTTATCATATTTTTTTTACACTGACTTGCTTGAATGCTTTGAGAACCCATCCCATGTTATACTATTAAACCAATGAAATGTTTAATGCATCAGTTCAAATATAAAATTCACATTTGATATGCACACGTGTATGTCATAATGGTGTAAAATGCCTTTTAGGTTTGTCAAACATGATGTCAGACGGAGAGTTCCTGCGAACAAGCTGTGGTTCTCCAAACTATGCTGCTCCTGAGGTCATCTCAGGAAGGTAATGTTTTTTTGTTACATTTAGAAATTTCACGAATTTTAAATTGTAAATGATATAAGATATTGCTGAATAAAAAAATCCCGGTCCAACATCGCTTGAATGATTTGCTTGTGTGTTTAACCCCATCATCGTTGTCCTCAGGTTATACGCTGGTCCAGAGGTTGATATCTGGAGCAGTGGGGTCATTCTTTATGCCTTGCTGTGTGGGACACTTCCCTTTGATGATGACCACGTGCCAACGCTCTTTAAGAAGATCTGCGATGGGATCTTTTTCACCCCACAGTACCTGAACCCTTCAGTAATAAGCCTCCTCAAACACATGCTGCAGGTGGACCCCATGAAAAGAGCCACCATCAAAGAGATCCGGTGAGAACAGTGGAATCAATGAGACATTCAAAGCTCGATTTTAGATCCGTTTATTTTAGTGATATTAACCTTTTCATACTGGTGCTCCTGTTGTTTTTTGCTTTGTGACATAACATCTTCTTGTCCCTTAGAGAGGATGACTGGTTTAAACTGGACCTACCCAAGTACTTGTTCCCAGAGGACCCCTCCTACAGCAACAACATGATCGACGACGAAGCACTGAAAGAGGTTTGTGAGAAGTTTGAGTGCACAGAGGAGGAGGTCCTGGCCTGCCTGTACAGTCGCAACCACCAGGACCCATTGGCCGTCGCCTACCATCTCATCATTGACAATCGACGCATCATGAGCGAAGCCAAGGATTTCTACCTGGCATCCAGCCCCCCCGACTCTTTTCTAGATGACCAGCACCTGTCGTCGTCCGGTGCTGTCATCAAGCCCCACCCTGAGCGTGTGCCCTTCCTTGTGGCGGAGACTCCTCCGAGGCCTCGGCACACGCTGGACGAACTGAACCCCCAGAAGTCCAAGCACCAGGGCGTCAGAAGGGCCAAGTGGCACCTGGGTATCCGCAGCCAAAGCAGACCCAACGATATCATGTCAGAAGTGTGCCGTGCCATGAAACAGCTGGATTACGAGTGGAAGGTAGGAAAGTCAGCTAAAGGGGCAAAATGGGGGAAAAATACACCTAGGCCTAACATCAGGCTTCATATGTTATAATTAAAACAGTAAAATGAAAGAAATTGTTTTTAACTGATAGAGGTGCATGTATTTGTCATCGACCGTCATGATACAGTCATTACAATTCAGTGCAGAAGATTGATGTGCAAAGATTGATGGACGTAATGTGAAACCAAATTTCACAAGTGCGCCTGGAAAACTTAATCTGTTAGCGAGAAGCATGTCATACGTGACCGAATGACACTAGGTGTAACAAACTGTAACTTGCATGTCTGTTAAAAATAAATGAAAGGAAACCAAGCCTTATTCATTATGGTTTTTTGTTGCTTTTTCACTGTTGTACTGAACTCATACCAAGCTGTGATGTCCAACCATGGTGTGAACTGGACTGTAACGTCTGCATACCACTACACCCTCATTAACTGGTGCCATGAATTTGCAATATCTGTCCTTCCAAAGAGGTATCTTTACACACGCAGTTTTCTCTCCCTTCATAACTCAGGTGGTGAATCCATATTATTTACGCGTGAGAAGGAAGAACCCGATTACCGGGATGCAAACCAAGATGAGCCTCCAGCTCTACCAGGTGGACAGCAGAACCTACCTCCTCGACTTCCGTAGCATAGACGGTGAGTTTAAAGTACACAATCAGCACCTTTTCACCAAGATAAGTGTTAGCGGTCGAATCAGAACCTCAGAGTTTACAAAACCAGTTTAACTGAGGAATTAATGATTTTAAAGATAGATTGTAAAGCAGTGGTGTACTCTTTGTCATTATAGTATCACTAACATACATTTCTGTTAAGTGTATGTGTTTAGCCTTCACCTGGAGTCTGTCCCGTAGGGCTCTGCTGCTGTGCAGAATACATAAATGATTGACTCAGGGTTAAACTCCTGGCTTTTCCACAGTGTGCGTAGGTGCTCAGCGGTACTTCAAACAAATCTATGAGATAGGAGTGTTTTTATGGGTCGTTACCTTAGCTCAGGCATGCTGTCTAAAGGTTATGAGTGCACTTCAGGCTTCTGTAGTCAATCACAGTGTTTATGTTCAGTCAGTTATAAGGAACAGAAGGACCTCAATGAATGCGAGGCCGATTGAACTGGACACTGAACTCAAAACCCAATTGTTCAGATAATGTTAATGAATACATATTAGTATGTTTGTTTGCATGTGGATTTTCTGGAAAATATCTTGTCCCATGTGTTATTCAGATGACATGATGGAGACAAAATCCGGAACTGCTACCCCTCTTCGATCTGGGTCTGTGGGCAACTACCGCACCACTATTAAGAACGATGTAGACGGGGCAGACGCTCCTGCTGCGTCTAGCACTGTGCACCCCACCAAGGCGGCAGAGGGCTCCTTAGCTTCGTCACTGACCTCATCCATCGACTCAACAGGAGGGGACACATCTTTTCCCCGACCGGGAAGCCACACCATCGAGTTCTTTGAGATGTGCGCGAATCTTATTAAACTACTTGCACGATAGCTTGCAACAACAATCGCTAGCCTTTCTTCCTATCCGAGTGTCTTTATAGCAATAAGCATGCAACCGATTCATGGCTCAATTCATCCCGGCAGAGGATGAAATGATTGTTCCATGGCACTGATGCAGGTTGGTGTTCCCTAAGCTGACGGGATGTATACTGAGCTGACGGGGGATGTAAGGGGGTTATTAGGGAAGATGAATGTCTGAGCTACTTAATAGCGAGGACAGAACAACATTAAAGAGATGGTGTTACAGATTCTTGGTCAATTTAATAGCAAATGTCCACATTATACTTATACACACACACACGTGCAAGTGATTACACTGAATTTTCTGTACTGTAGCCAGTGAGCACTGCTTTCCAGTACAAAGAACAAGATCAAGTTTTTGCCTGCAGAGAAAAGGGGCCACAAGGTAAGGGTTGGGTATTTGGGTGGCAGTCGTATAGGATACAGGAAGCACTTTTGCACAAGTTTCTTTTATTTCCTGCTGCTCTTGTTTTGTCTCTCAGTGGGGATCAGAGAAGAGGCGCAGATCTGTTGGGGCGCTGCACTGGTTATATCTAGGGTAGTCGTACCCGTCACGCTCATTGGACTCTGAAGAAGTGCAATGACCCCCCGTGTTTCTGTCTTGTCAGGGACAAAAGAATGCTTTGTCACATTTATGTTTGGTTTTTCTTCTTTCTTTTTTTTTTTTTTTTTTTGTGAATCTGATTGAGCTGTCAGAGACTAAATTTTCATGGTTTTGTCCTCGTTGTAAAAAATGTTTGAATTTGTCTGTCCCCCACATTTTTATATATAAAGACATGAATATATTTATCAGTGCGTTAAGTGGGCAGAGTGTTGGAAATGGAATTGTTTTCTTTTTCTTTTCTTGCATTAAGATCTATTGCTGGATGATATATGATATTCCTTTTTTTACTGTCTGGTTTTTAAAATCAATATCACGGTTTTGTTTTCTTCAATCACCTTTTTTTGTCTGATACTTGAGTGTCTTTCCAGATAAATATAGCCTGCTTTTACCATTTGCCATGACAGTCAAAATCTAGAGATATATCGTTTTCAGTGTCACATTAAAATGACAAGTTGATTTTGACTTTTTTTTTTTTTTTTTTTTTTTGTATTTTCTCTATTTCTAGTGTTTTTAGATTCATTATCAGTGATTAGGATTCTAACGTAATGACTGAGTGACATGCCTTTTGCCTACATTCGATTTCTAAATGCCAGTCGATCTAAAAAGCCTCGAGGCTCGATTTGAGAAGAAGTAGTGGCAATTACCTGCAGAGCACGGACATTTTCAATACTTTCATGTTTGGATATGTCTATTTTTTTGAATGCCCACACATTCCCTTTAAGGTTGACCTTGAAGATAGGGGTGACAGATTGTCTAAAGCTGAAAGAGACTTGTGAGGTTGGAATTATAAAGTCCTGTTGAGTGGAAGAAAAATGCACAAGCGTTAAGATGTGTGTGGATGATACTTTATAAAGAAGTGAGAACTTTATACTTTGAAGCTCACAAAGTTTTCGATATATCTTTCTAAGTATAACATGTCAGTTCACTTTCCTGTCCAGAGTCTTAAAGTTTTAAATGGTGTCTGTTTGGCTGCCTTATCATTCTGTACTGTTGAGTACTGTTCATTATATGTTCGTAAACGTGGGAATGGTCAGAGTTATTAACAGTTTTTGAGTTTTAAGAAGAAAACCTACATATAATTTACAGTTTTGTTAATTTACATTTAGGTAAAAAAAAAAACAACCAACTAAATCTTTCTATTTTAAGTCTTAGCATTACAAAAAAAAGGAGAGATCTTAGCTGAAAAGCAGTTAAATATGTGACCGTGTTATTGCCAAACTCTTTTAGACCTCAGTAACTGCTGCCACTTTTTAAAAATGGCAATTGGACAAACAAACTAAATGGTTTCTCAGTTCATCTTTTTTGTCCCTCTTGATTAAAGACAGATTAAAAGAACTTTGCTTAATGTTACACATGCTTTAAGTAATAGGTGTCGGCGATTACTGAAGGTCTACATTTCCAGTGTTGAGGTCTCCATGGATTCAAAATTTAAAATGATTGTGTTTGTATCAACGACTTTCCATTTCAGATTAATAATACAACAGTAATTGCTAAGCATGACGATAATTATTCTTTTGCTGCCCTTGGGGCAGGTTTGGACTGAAATCTTAAAAGTGATATTTGACTCTTTCTGTCTTGGTTTTAACTAGAGTTTATTATATCACAGTATATGACGTACTGCGAGCTTGGTAAGATATAAAACAAAACATTTTTAGACGTGAAGGGCAGTTGTGAGCTTTGACTGCGAAACCTTTAATGGTTACATGATGGGTTTTGTGGGAAGGATGAATGTGTGATTTTGACAGCTGATGGAGTAGCATCCTAGTGGACTCTGTGAAATCTGTCAATCTTATCTGTTTGAACTGCTCCAGATAAATATTGTTCTATTTTTGTTTGGTGTGTAAAGGGACCCTACCAGATTGACCAGTGTAAATTTCAATTGACAGTGTTGAAATCATTTGTATACACAACTGCCTAATAAACAGCTGAACTGTACACACTTCTGCTTTCCTGTTTTGTTTTTTTTTTCATCCAATTAACAGTACATCAAATAATTTCATCAAATGTAGCAATAAACCATCCAAATATTGATTAATAGCTAAACGTCGAAATAAGGTCCATGTTCCTTTAAGAAACAGCGTAAACATTTAACAACATCCGGGTCGTGAACGTCGCAAACTAGCGCTAGCTTCTGTTAGCCTTGTACCTAACGGAGACTTGCTGAATCTGTGCGTATGCCTCCCCGCCCAAGTATTTTCGATGCTTTCAGATAAAAGTGCAATATGTTACGATCAAATTAAGTTAGGTGCAGGCTCGTGTTAGCAAGTGTGTCGCGTCTCGAAGTAGCTAGTAGCTTCCGCAGCTAACGTTAGCTAGCTTAGTGGTGACAGGTTTGTTTTTGTTTACATGGCTTGGAGCTAACTTAGCTATCATTTCATTCCGTACGTAGAACAAGATGCACGTTCTGCACTTAAAAAAAACAGATATAAGTAGCTAGTTTCTTAACTTAACACCGGTGTTTGATGCTTCACCGTAAAGGGCACTAGTCTGCTCGTTGACAGGAGCGTGTAGCCGGTGACCGTCGTCCACTCACTCTCCTCTTTTCCCCACAGAATGGCTTCATTTGGCTGGAAGAGGAAAGCCGGTGAAAAGGTGTCGAAGTCGGTGGTGCAGCAGTTTGAGGCCGAGGCCGAGAAAGCCGAAGACGATGGAGGAAGTAAGAATGAGGAGGTGGACTGGCTGCACGCCATCAAAAGACGGAGGGAGATCCTGCTGGAGGACTGTGAGGATAAGAGCAAGAGGCTGACGGATGAGGGTTCACAGCTGGCTGAACGAGGCAGGTGAGGAGAAACTGTATGCAATGTGTTAAGCCCTTAACAAGTAACACGGAGAAATGATCCTTGGCACCATTTTTGATTCTTTTAATAAACTAAAGAGGCGCATTGTATTTTCACACTATCCATTTCTGTCCAATTACACATCTGTATTTGATCATTTGTCAGATGTATAACAGTTTAGTAAGTCGCTCTCTCTGTAAACATAAACGTGTGCCATTAGACGTCCTCCAGCAGAGGGCGCCATCGTAGAGAGCTCACAGATCCATCTACATCTGCTTTCTGAATTCACACTGTTAATGACTTGCTACTGACGGTTGAGAAATATTCAAGAGCTTCAGGCTGTTTATCAGCGTTTATCTGGAAGTTCAAAGTTGTAATCACATGCTTTTGCACTGATTTGCAATTTAAAAGAGAAACGTGCATATCCCTCTTAGTATGAGTTCGGTAATCAACAAAGTAATGACAGTATCGCGTTAAGAGGAGATGGTCTACAGACCTTTACACGCATATTGACATTTAGGAGAAATAAATAAAAAATGGGGAGTAATTTGTTTGAAATGACATCCATACAAATGGTTAAAAAAACCAACACTTGTACCAAACCACACACCTACTCTTAACATTTATAACTTTCCATACTTGTTGTGATAAGAGTCTACTGTGGAAATAAAAGTACTGATTACTCCTTATAATGTTGACAGATAGCTTGTGTCAGCTTTGAGATTGTACATTGTATGACACTGATAGAAAAGTCACAGAGTTGTTTCTTACAGACACTGATGTCAGAAAACAAAGTAGGTCGCCATCAGGAACCATTATCTGATATTTCTTCCATGATAATTGACCTTTTTAGCCAAATAACAATCACTTTGTGATAACCTTAGTCCAGAACATGTAATGTTGTTGCCCTCAGTGACTGCCTGTAATCGTATTTGTGAGGAGAAAGTGGATTTTGTCAGGGAAATGACGCTTTGCTGCTCTGTAATGGCTGCTCAGAGGTTTGAAATGGTGTCTGGACCAGGACTTCCTCCTCTTCTAACAGCATTGACCTGTTTACAGGCTGTCATTACCCAGGTTTAAATGCTCCTGATCTAACTAAAACGCTCCTCGTGTACCTGTTGGTGATGTCAATCTGCTTTTAGTCCACATCTTGTTCACATAGGTGGATATCAAGAGGTGGAAGTGTTATGTATCATTTCTTAATGTTTACATATATTGTTTCATGTCAAATTACTAGACTCATGATTCCCAGCAAAGTCAAATAATTGTATTTCACAGTTACTGAGGTTGGTCCAACCACAGTCAATATCTGTCCAGATTTAGCAGTACTTTACTTTAGCTCTTGTACAATCTGGATGACACTCTTTATGAAGAACAAGGCAGACAGAGGCTAGACAGATTTATTGGTGCTTTACATAAACGCCCAAGGAACACTCAGTGGAAAAGGCTGAAGCAATAGAAGGAGGATGTACATAAAATAATCATAATAAAAGAGAATAACCTAAGTAAAGTCAATTAAATGGAGGTACAGTACTTCAGAATTACAGTGCAATAAGAAGTTGTAGAGCTCAGCCATAGACACATGAAAAAAGATATTTATAACCTGGTTGATAACTTTGTTCCAGTTGAATGCATTGGCTAAATGTTACTTCACTATGTTTAGTTCGGGCTCTATCTCGATCTAATATATCTCTGTCTAGTTGCAAAACATCTATCGTCTATCATCTCTATCCATCTAAAGACAGGGCCCTACGTGGTTTATATTCTTTAAACCCATCAGAGATGTATTTATAGAGAAGTAGCAGCACTTTAAAATCTATTCTGTAACTAATTGGAGGTCAGCTTTTAGAACCGGAGTTAATGTGCTCTGCTCTCTTTGTCCTCCTTAAAACTCTGGCAGCAGCGTTTTCGACGAGCTGCGGAGGTTTAATGCTCCTCGGTGAAGTCCAGTTAGAAGACCATTGTAGTCTTCAAACACGCTGGAAATAAAAGCGCGGGTGAGCTTCTCTTGAGCTTTTTGGGGACACAAAACCCTAATTCAAAGTCCTGATTGTCAGTGAGACATTTTGAACAGGAAAAACCCGCAGTTTTGTTGTGGATGTGTTTAATTTAACGTAACAATCAAAAGGAGTATCAGTTCTGTAAAAGCCTGAGGTGAAAAAGAGGCCACGCAGTTGGATAACCACACCTCTTTCAATATCTCAAGATCTTAAAAAAAAACGCTTTTTGACAGTTTATTTGGAATGTGTGGGAGTTTTTCACAACAGTAATTCACGTTATCTAAATACTTCTCATAGTTTGCTGAGTTGCTCGGCTTCCAGCTGCTGTGCCGAGTCAGATTTCAGTGGATACTTTCTGGAGTAAAACAAAGTCACAAGATGTAACTTTTTAAGGCCGCTTCCCTGATTTCTCTGGTTCGGTGTTGTTTTCAAGTGCTGCCGATGTTTCCTCTTTTCTGAATGCCGCAAATATCCCCTTTTTTGTTGTTGTTGAGTCTTTCTTCACAATACATTCGCCGACATTCATGTAACTCTGACTTCTCATTTTCAAATCTTCTTTCTTCGTCTCTCCTCGTGTCCTTCCTTAACTGATGTACAGACTTGTGATAACAGTAACGCCATTTTTAACCATCAGGCTTCATGTGGGTGTTACTTATTGCTTAATTTCCTCTAATGATTTTGCAGTGTCCTTTGCCTCATTTCTCTGTTCGATTTCGACACAGCCTCAGTTCCATTTCCTCTCTCACTGCACTGTTAAATATACGTTTGTTGAGGCTCTTGTTTTGTGGTTGTAATCCAAACAGCGTTTATAGAACTGATCAGCATAAATAGGCTCTTCCTGTGGCTTTAATTACTCACGTGTTCTTCGGGATATCCGCCTCCATAAAGCTTTAAAAGACATAGGACTTAACCCATATATTGTCAAACCCTGGATTTCACCTCATAATCTTTACAAGCTTTTGTCTCGATCAGGCGGTTGAAATGAGTCGAGTCAATATTGACTCGAGGATGATGACTTTTTTTTTTTTTTTTTGCATGCGTATGAAAGTGCCCATTCAGCGTGTTCAAAAGCAAATATCTGCATGTAAAGAATTCTAAATCGCGTGTGGACAAATAAGCGCAGAAACAGGATCTGCAGACCACCGGTGACAGCTGCTCCGAGAGAGGATGCAGCGACTTATCCGTTGCCTCTGATCACGTTTATGCAAATGTCGCTTATTGTTCGCTTTGCATGTCTCACCAGGTGCTACCGGCCAGGGTCGGGGTCTGTCTGCAGCTGTCAGAGAAGAGACTTAGGGTTGAGTTTGTGACATATTTTTCATCTCGTTTCATCTGTGTACTTGTTTTTCTCTCAGACAGGTGGGCAGATGTTGTGTGAACTACACTTGCAGCTTTGTGACCATCAAAAAGCACAAGGAGCTTCGTTTTTGTGCTTTCCTCGCCGAGCCAGTTTAAAAAAAAGCAGATCAATTATTTTCTATTTGGAAGTCTTTGTAAATCGGAAAATTTTAAATAGAAAACAATAAGCGACCCGTAGATCTCCTATGCTTCGTTCATTTCATTCAGTTCTATAATTTAATATAATACGCACTGGAACAAACATGCGGTTGTATGTTCGTTTGCATAATGTATGTCACATCTCAGGGCGGAGACAATGAAATCCATTGTCCGATTTCACTGCTTTGTGTTGTTCTCTGTTTTAGTTTGCCGTACTTAAACATTGCACAGAATTAAACCTCAGAAGGTGACGCATAGAGACACGTTCGACCTGATGTCGTGTCGGGAGCTGATAGTTGAAATTCTTGATATTCAATCCATAGACAAGAATTGACACACTGCGCTTGTTTCTCAGTGTACAGTGTGTCTGTGTCAGGCAGGTTATTGTCTCTAATACATCAACCGTAACTCTTATCATGTGTGAATAATGGTTTTAAATCAGACTGTTTCCTCCAGGCACTGGGAGGCCGTTAAGAAGTGGGACGAGGCCATTCATCTGACTCCAGAGAACCCACAACTGTATGAGATGAAGTCGCAGGTATATAATAACACATTTTCATGCTAGTCTTTGGATCATGTAACCCTAAAATGTGATGCAATCCAGCAGCTGCTTACAAGATTTAAGGATAGTTTTACATATCCCCATCAATATGTGTGTTTGCACCTCCTCAACCCCGGCTGCGTATGTGCATGTGATTTATCAGGATGCAGGAGACCCTCTTTCATCTGCAGCTTTGGTATGCTTTTAAGTCAGATCGCTGATATCAGCCACCGCAACATGTTTCCTACACCTTTTGAACATTTGGCTTAGCTCCATTTCCTCTTCTTTAATTTCCTGTTTGTGGACAGAGAGGTCTATCTCCATTTATTTCAAGGCTTTTTCTTTCCTCCTTCCTCAGATGTTCTTCTTCTAACATGGGCATCCTTGAAAGATAGACTTCTTTATTTACTACAACTAACACAATAAAATATCTCCTTATAGCACAAAGTATTCAGATTACACGGGGAATTATAGGCCTAATAGAATATTGTCCATTATAAGACACTTGAGAAGGAAATCATTAGAGGACGAGACCAACTAAGTGTGTGTATGTGTCGTAAGTGCACAGTTCTGTTTTACTGGGATCAAGCTCTAATGTGTTTGACTGCTTATGCATTATCGTACATAATAATGTCTGTTGTGTTATTCACATTCATGGAGCTGAAAATAGGCTGGACATCATTATATTCCCATTAACGGCCCAAATGTCGACGCTGGTTACACTGACGCTGGCTGCTTACTTCCCCTCATCACTTTCAGCCTTTTAACTCAATCAGCTTGTGACTAATACGTCTAAGCCCGTGTCTGTCTGTCTGTCACAGCAGGCTGTCGTACGCTCTGCAGGAAATAGTGTCCATTTGTAAAAAACGTCACCACGTAAAAGACATAGCAAATGAAAGCACTGTAAAAGATGGATCAAGGCGAATACAACGGAAAAACGAAACAAAAACATGAGAACCCGCCAGGTCTGGGAAGGTTTTAGAGGTTAATGAGTTCAGAGTAACGGTGGTAAATGTGACTGCAGCTAAATTAATAGTGAAGGAAATGACATAAGGTGACTTTGTGACTGCAGATGTTCTGTGCTGTAGCGTAAGTTCTTTTAGTGAATGAGTTACATCTAATACTGTAGATCAGCGATCTAATATTGACCTGGCCCGTTGAAGGTCAGACAGTTCCTGAGATTTCAGATTCAAACATGACAGGATCAGCAGTTCAAACCCCCAAAATGTTGATTTGAATCACTAAGTTAACTTGTTTAAGTAAGTGATTTGTCTCCGAGCTGCTGTTTGGTTTCCAGCTGGAACCAAAAAAAAGTAGATTTTCCCTTGAATCGAAGTGTGAACCGTTTTGCCTGCGTCATATTTTTTAGGCCGGAAAGAGACGACCGAGACAAAACCAATGTATAAGACTGAGAAACCAGTGGACAAAATGTGCAGTAACTGCTAAACCCAGTGCTTGGTGGTGATTAAATCATCTACTGAGTTTAAGTAAAAGCTAGAAAGTAGCACAAGACAGAGTAAGCAGACTGGTTTCACTTGAACTCAAGATCAAAGAATAAACTAAGAAACTGAACAATGACCAAGAATGAAAAAAGTAGTCAAAGTGGTAATAGTTATGGTAATGATAATGGTCCATCGCGGAAATGCTGACTGGTCCATTCGATGGAACCAAGGCTCCAAGAATCCTGAACACAACCGGTTCAAAAACCAGATCTAATTTGCTGGAAAACTCCTCTGAAGGTTGAACCATCTTTTGTGTCTGCAGGTGTTGACCATTCTGAACGAAGTGTTTCCAGCTGTGAAGGCTGCAGAGATGGCAGTGAAGCTCCGCCCCGTGTGGTGGGAGGGGTGGCAAACTCTGGGCCGTGCCCAGCTCAACCTGGGAGAGGTGGACCTGGTAGGAACAGTCCCATGCACACGCTGGAATACAGTACTCAGAACTCACCGACAGATGCATCAGTCTTTATGACACTTAGTTTATTGAGTGAATATCTGGAACCCATTAGTTTTTTTTTTTCTCCCATTTACCGTAAGAATGAACAAAATTATTATCCAAAAACCCACCTTTTTAAGTTACGCTGTTTATCCACACCACACTTCCCGTAACCTCTTCAAATTAAAAGCCCTCTAGCCTTTCAGTGGACAGAACTCCTTCATTCATTTACATGGCTTTTATTGTTATATAAATACTGTATTTATATTACAGGAACATGTCATGAAAAGTGCTGTTGCTTTGTCAAACACGGCAAACTCCATTTATAATTCTTGATGTTTTGAAAGCTTCCTTGGTATCTGAGGCTGATGTTGGTTTCTCTAGATTTCTGTCAGTTTGAGTCGTTGACTGTGACTGAGGGCTCGGCTTCACCGTGTACTTCAGTGAACGAACCTCTGAACATGCGTTGTTCCCTTGCAGAGTGAGTCTCTGCACTCTCCCGTCACTCAGCCTAACATTTTAACTTTGTACTTATCGGGGGAGTCTCTAAAAACAACGGGGGACTTAAAGGTCAAAGTGTAACACTGATTACCTTGTGTAACTCAGCTACGTTAGCCGTTAGCTCAGAGAGCTGTACGTGAACCGTGTGTGACCAGCATGACTCAAAAACGACTGCATCGATCTTTATGACACATGATAGCTACATTGACTGAGCAAATATCTACAAGGAATTAAATTTTGGTGCATCTAGCTTAAAAGTGAATAAAAATGGATTACAGCCATTATGAGAAATGGGTCTTTTGTCCTCCCAGGGTTTGCGTCTCCTCTCGGATGCAGGTTTCATTTAGATTATTATGAGTTTGGATTGAAACTAAATGCATTACATGGCTTTAGTCAAAAGACATTAGTTTGACTTTGCTAACACACTGAAGTAGTTGTAGATAACATGTAATACTGTATGCACAACATGTAGTAGTGCTGCATAGTGAGTCAGTCAGACGCTAATAATCATTACTGGAATGTCCACATTATTTCCAATGATTGATTTCAAAATTAACTACACCTGTTTCTGTGGCTGTCTGCAAATCTGTCACGTTTTTTTTCTTCCTTTTTTTTCAAGCCGGTAGAAGAATCGTCAGTTATTTCTGTTTACTACTTTTGCAAATTCCCTGCTTCTGAGATGAGGCGCCTCTTTCAAAGGACGCCCAGGCGCCTCAGGCTTGAGTGATTGCTCAAATTGCCCCAGAACACGTCGGGACCTGTGGGTGTATGAAAACCTGCTGATCGTAGGTACACCAACGGGGCTGACCTCAGAAACCCTTCAGCTAATGGCGCGGTGCGTTGATCCTTCATGTCCCAGAGCGACAGGCCTGTCCTGCTGCACCAAAAACAACAATGGGAAGTGTTGAAAGTTACTTAAGCTCAAACTAAGCCAAATATAGACACACCTCCTCCTAATATAATGAAGGTATTCTGAACGACGATAGGAAAAAAAAAAAAAAAAAAGCACACCTATTTTTAGCTAGGCTTGTTGAGTCGAGTTCGAGAGCTATGGGTGCATCGACATGTTTTAGTAGCGGCTGTTTGTTCAAATGTGACTGCAGTGATTCCCCATTCTCCTTTTGATGAGTTCTTTTCTTCTCTTCTTTAATTTTCTATGACTCTGTCTCATTTGACGAAAACAGGGAAAGCACCCAAACGAACAGATAACTTATTATTTTGTTGTTAGTTACAGCTTTCATTAGGTTCTCAACTATGAATGTACTAATACAGGTTTACATTTTTTTACATTTACTTTCTACGGTAGTTCTGTCCATATTCTTACCATCATGTCGTTTGGTAACGATTTCCCCAGAGGAACCAGTTAATCTGCCCGTAGTGACATTTTGTCTGAGGAAGGATTACTTTCAAAATAAAGAGATGACGCTTTCAAGTGCAGTCTGTTCGAGATGAAACTTGATGCCCTGTTCATGGAGATGACAGTTTATTCATCAAAAACCTATCACAGGTCATCTGTCAAACACTGACTTCAGGTGAGCTTCATAATGCGGGTTACTGTGTCTTTGGCGTCTTTCACGTCCGACTGTAAACAACAAATCATTCTAAAATGTTTACATGGCCTAAAGTGGAGCTTTGTGGATTCTGCCATATTCAGAGATGTTTGATCATGTGCTTCTCAGTGAAGGTTAGATATTAGCATTAGACCCTAGTGTGAGCCCTTCCCCACAGACCTTGGATCCTGGACTTCCTGTAACGCTGATGGTATCGTCAGGTTTGTTTGGTGGAGCTGCTCTAAATTATCTTAAATTACAGTGTTCTTTGAGTTACGTTTCCCTGGTATGTCTCCACTAACTGAGCGCTTTTCTACTGACATACAGTGTACTGCAGTTTGTAATTATGCAAAAGTAAGTTTAACTGAAGGAGTCCGAGGACTTTAATGTGGTCTACGATTGATTAAAACAAGACTTCAAAGTCCAGCGAGAGAACGTGAACTTGTTGTGACCGTTTGTTTGTTTGTTTTTGTCTGTCATTATGCATTAGAATTACCACGGCAATTTTCATGGAACTTTGTGGAACGTTAATGCATGGGCCAAAGAATGACATACCCATTAAATTTTGTTTTGCATCCTGGATTTTTTTTCTATGGCCCTTTTACCATGTTAACTGCAGCAACTCAGACAGATGCCCAAACGATCTATGAGCTAATTCTCAGTCAATTCAATTGCATATAGGATTAATTTAGCACTTTCACACTGAGACTGACCCACAGAGACAGATTGATGTCAGGTTCCTAGCCGGTGGGAAGCCTTTCCGTGACTTTATTCGGCCAGACAGTAATTTTCAAATCGATCTACAAGTGCATGGTCAGCTAGAAGATATTGATGACCTTTAAATGAGTCTGTAAATCTACCTGCAGTAAAACACAAAGACCATTAGTTGAGATGCTGATGATGAAGCAGCCACTTGGTCATGAAACCACCCTGTTACAGCACCCGTAACGCCATTCATCTGTGTGAATTACACTGAACACAACAATGGGCCTGAAAGAACTCTTCATTTTTCATCTACTCCTGTTTTTTTTGTTTTTTTGTTTTTAATGTCCCTGCAGGCTGTAAGGTCCTTCCAGGTGGCGATCCACCTGTGCCCCTCCGAACGCACCCTGTGGCAGGAGGACCTGGAGTGGGCATGGAGTTTACAGAAGCAGCATTTGGCAACGCAAGAAAAGATGCGGCAAGAGGAAGAGACAAAAAGACAGATCCTCAAAGCCCCTGAGCTTGAGCAGGACTATGATTTTGAGTCGGATGAGGTGCTGGCTGCTTGCGTAGCTGTGGCTGATCGACAGACCCGTTATGAGGAACTGAAGAGGACCGCTGTGGTCGTAGACTCTGACGGGAATATCAAAAATGTGCTCAGCGGGGAAGGAGGGTCAGAGGACACGCCAGCCCCTTCGAAGGAACAGTTTGTCAAAGCACGAGGACTTTGAGCTCAGCGTGATTAGACTGCTCTGTTGGGGTTTTTTTAAGGCTTTAGTTCTGCAACCACTGACCGAGTGAAGCTGTAACCTGCAGACATAGTATTCAGAAGCCATGTGAACTGATGTACGCTGGAACGAGGTTATACTATATGCAAAGGATTTAAGATGAGGTGTGTTCATAGTTTAGATTTTCCACCCCTTTAATGTTAATTGTGTTAAATGTGCATGTGAAGTTTTTGCATGTATGTGGACTAAAGCTGCGTTTGAGTTACATTAAAGGTTCAGTGTGTGATATTTAGTGACATCTAGCGGTGAAATTGCAGGTTGCAGTGAACTGAGCACCTCCCACCTACTTCTGTGGTGGCCGCAAAAAAAAACAAAAAAAACGAGCCCGTGTTTGTTTTGTGTGTTCATGGGTTTTAAGTTAAAAGGGACATATTGTACCCCTTTTTAACCAGTTAGTGTGAGTCTCACATGTCTCCACAATCTGTATTTTAAGATTCATCTCTAAATTCCTATAGTATAATTAATCCTGTTCCAGCGTCTGTTTCTTTAAATGAAACTGAGCTGCTGGTGACCACGCCCCTTTCCTCTCTGTGCCATGGATACCATCACGTAGACATCCTGGCAAATCGTGTCAGGATGGTTCTGACGGGTCTGTTGGACCCTGGAGGACCTGACTGACACGAAGGACTGTGCATTTCAAATTTCAGGCCCATTTTCTTTTTTGCTTCTCCATTCAGTGACCGTTTTGATCCAACATTATTTTTTGAGCCCCCAGACCTGCTTTGCAATGAAAAAAAAAGAAATGAAAACCTTATTTTTCCCAATATGTGTCCCTTTAAGGGGATAATAACTCTACAAACACAGTAAGGCACCTTATACACTAATGAAAATGATGATGAATGCTTTATTCCATTTCTGCAAGCAGATCCCTCCAACAAGTCCAACTCAATCTAACACACTGGACCTCACTCTGAGTTGCTTGGAGAGAGTTCTGTGAACGTATATTCATCACTGAATGGACACTTCCACTCACATCCAGCAAAGCTGCATCAAGATGCCGATGTCAACATCTTCTAGTCGTAGTTCCGTTTCATCTTAATGTGGACATTTATTTGGTAAAACCGCGAGCGTGTTCCTCCAAAAAGCTTAACATGATTGCGGTGGTATTGATGATAATGACTGACGCCCATGTAGTAGATCTAGATCCGCTTCTAGACCCTGGCAACAACAGGAAAAATAAAAGTGTTTATTCCTTTTGTGGAACAGCTTTTTGTGTGTTTAATTTCAACGTCATGCAGAGACTGTAATGTGATGGCACGTTGTTTTAAATGTATGAAGGATAACATTCAGTTCATTTTGAGGAAGGCGAAACACTTGAGCTTCACCGCAACTGGTGCTTCTTTGCTTTGTAGGGCAACGTACATAGAACTAATTGAGTTCCTATAAAAGGCCCTTAAAAGTCCCGAGATAATGCAAATGGTGTGCGAATGGAGCTAAAAATGATATCTGAAAATACCCCCGTGCATTTGCTCAGTCCATCAAAAACCATTAGAGGCCACAGTGGTTACTTTTTCTGCTACAAAAAAAAAATACACTCAGAAAGACACAAATACCAAAATAAAATCACAAAAAAATCAGATCACAACCACACCCTTTACGCCTGCATGCCGAATTTAACTCGTTTTAGAAGTCGAGATTGAAAACACCTGCGTAAGTCGACCGCTGTTTAGTCACCCTCACGACCAACAGATACATCGCTGTGAGGAAACATCTCTGTCTTGAATTCATGACCGTTACCCTCTTTTTTACACCTGAGCTTTCACATCGTAGCTTATATCACTGCTTCAGGATTTCGTCTGAAACTGGCGGTGGCGCTTTTGTTTCCAACGTCATATAAAATGGACCAAAAGATGAATAGAGTCTCAGTATTCTACGCAATCTAAGGCGATACCAGCAGCACAATTCGCCGTTTGTTTTTCTTTTCCGCTCCCTCGTACCGACGCAACAAAATGCAGCGGACCATAAAATATAACCCAGTCCTGGTTAAACGAAGGCCTAACAGGACTAGTATCAGTCTAACCATTATCCCAAATGGTTTCACCTCTCAGAGGATTCGCATGTTCTGAGTTTACCAGCTTTTTTTTTTTTTAAGTTCTCATTTACTTACTTTCGTATTTTTACAGGTTTACTTCAGGGTTATTCAGGTTCAGGTGATATTTAGTGATATCATTTTGGGTTTTTGTTGCAGTTCAGTGAAGCTGTAATTTGAGGTCGCTTTATTTACTCACATTTGCTTGATTCTTTTGTGTGTGTGTGTGTGTGTGTGTGTGTGTGTGTGTGTGTGTGTGTGTGTGTGTGTGTGTGTGTGTGTGTGTG
>JAPQRN010000005.1:23184312-23194892 GCA_037367275.1 Coranthus polyacanthus
GTGTGTGTGTGTGTGTGTGTGTGTGTGTGTGTGTGTGTGTGTGTGTGTGTGTGTGTGTGTGTGTGTGTGTGTCCTCCTGTTTATAATCCTACAAATGAACTTGAATCTACACAGACGTACAAATACTATATTTGTTTTTACGGGGTCCCTGGTGCTTCTGACTTTAAACAGTGACTTGGAGTGAACATCTTCTAATAGTCAAATATTTGCACAGCCAAAGGTTTTTCGATGTGTAAAACAGATCTGGTGTTGTTTAACGCCGGTGTGAGCTCATGAGGTGAGGAAGGAGAGGTCAAGTTTCCGAAAGAACTCATTTTTCCTTTTTCGCCCTATGTTTAAATCGTATCCCAACTGTTTTGTCAATCACGATTTCCAGCCCCTGGAGAGACTCTACGGCTTTAACAGATTTCTCCGTCTGAGGTCACAGCTCTCTTTAATGGGCTATTGTTCACAGAGGGAGGTTTGTCTTCTTTCGGAAGGCGTTGGACGGCGGCCACACTGGAGCTGGAAACCTGTACGTGGAGAAACCATCTGCCTGCAAGTCACATGCCATCTGCACTGCTCCGTGTTGGTCCAAAATCTGTCTTAGCAGTGGTTGCTGTTGTAGAAAGAAAAGTTCAAAGGGCTGAAAGCAGAGACCTGCGTTTTCTCCGCAGAACGAAGCGGTGGCAAGAGAAAATGTACAACATTCAAAGCAGGCACTTTCATATTTAACCACTGAGCCAGATTTCACGTGTCAATACAGACAGGCTGGAATGCGTTTGCGGTATTATAGACTGAGTCAATATTTTTAATTAATTAGAAAGAGTGAGGCAAAAATCTCCATCGGGTGAATATCTGCCAACTTTTTATTTTCAGTTTATTCATGAGTTTGGTACATGTAGCCACAGGAGATGTAAACAATTTGTGGTAAATGTTTTGACACTGTTTGTTTAAAAAAGAATACGTTTTGAAACATTTAATTCCACGTTAAACCAAGAAGTCCCATTTTAACCGAATCCACTTCAACCCATTTGATAAGAGTCTTAATTCATTCCTCTTTTTAATTCCCATAAATGCAGGTGCGCGTTACACGGAATGTAAAATAAGATGAACTGATGGAAACGGGGTGAAATAACTGAACACAACATCCTCTGGTTTTTACACCGAAAAAGTATCTTTGGTTACATTATAGCTGCCCTTTTTTTTTTGTTTTTTTTTTGTTTTTTTTTTGTTTTTAATGAAATGCACGGAATGGTTTTATTCTAGCTTTAATGTTAGAGCGACTCCGTTCACCAGATCAAATTGTTTGCAAATGTTTTTGCTTCACTTCTTAAAACACAAAAAAAAAAAACAAGAAAAAAAAAAAAAAAAACTACGACCATATTCATCTTGTACCGATTTAAAATGGCTACAAACTATCTGGACCTTCTCACAGAGAAGACAATAACTGTCATTTTCAATAAATTAACGTCACGGAACACGGTTCACATTCTTTTACAGTAATTCTTTACAGTCATTGTGTGCAGGCTCAAGACAATACTAGAAAATAAACATCACTAACAGCCCAGCAGTGGTTTTTGGAAAAAGTGCAACAAAAGAGTTCCTCTACATATGAAGATGTTTTGTGTATCATGTTTGATATATTTGTTGTGATTGTACTGAGGTCTTTATAGTGATTTGGTGCTTGTGGTAAAGGCTGAGCAGTAATACGTTGATAATGGATATTTAGTTCATCAGTACATCTGCCAGGCTCCCTTTTATTCGCAGTCCTTGATGTCACATATCTACAGATTGGTGGGTGAGTATTCAGTCTTCAGACACTCTGAAGTCGTGTCTTTGCAGTGCTTTCATCGAGTCTGTCCAACTACACTGATGAACGGTTTTCGAATGAATTCACTCATGAGATGGCGCTGATGACTAAATGCATTTCTCCTGTGTGTTTGCAGTCTCATCTGTGAAGGTCACGTGTAGAGCTGGGTCCTTCTGACACAACGGCAGCTCCGCGTCCTCCGTATCGGTCTGTGAAGGTCCCCTCCGAGGCCCCTCCTTCACCTCCAGGAGCTCCGGTAATGTCTCCACAGCTGGAGGACTGGAGCCTCCCTTTGACCCCGCCGGCAGTGACCCCAGCCTTCCCGTGTTTTCCTCAGACAGGTACAGGTAAGTCTGTGACGTGGTCACCATTTCCCGCAGCTCACGTGACACCAGAGACGGGGAGTCCCGAGACACGATGGAGGAGGAGAGGTGGCCGTCTGCGCAGCGGAAATGCCCGCCTCCCCCGCGCCCCCGCCCGCCCATCTTGCAGAAGAGACACTTGATTTTCTCCATCAGCTTGAGGACCACTGTCTTTCTGAGCAGGATATAGATCCACGGGTCTAAGATGGGGTTGATGGAGGCCATGCGGATTGCCAGCAAGTCTTTATTCAACCCTGAGGGCTCTTCTTTCTGGTTTCTGTATAGATGGTTCGCAAAGATCCTCCACTGGCGAGAGGGAGAAACACAATGGTGCGTTATTAATGGTTCATTCAGAATTGATTGTTAACAGGACAAACGCACAGCGACTGTTTATTTATCAGATTCTTACATAGTCGGCGTGGAGTGGTTAAATAGGCCTGAGGACTTGGCCAAATGTCACTTGCGTGCAGAAATGGCAAAAGGCCCAAAAAAAAAAAAAAAAAACCCCAAACATTTCTCATCACCATCTGTCATCAGGCAGCCTCTGCGTTTCCCCCACGGTCTAATCAGAGGTTAACCTTTCAAATAGCCGCAGTCTCGAAAGATTGGACCTAACTGCGAGTGTCCACGATGCAAGAAATGCCTGCCTGTCAGTTCACACTTTGCCAGGAAGCGAGCGGTGACATTCAAGTCCAAAACGAGACCGGCTTCACGGTTTCTACGGCCCAAGTACTGGAAAAAAAAAAAAAAAAATTCAATACGGTTGTAGTAAACGGTTATCTTATTGCGCAATTTCACCGCAAAGATCTACATCCGGAACACAAAGTTCAGTTTCAAAGTGGGTAAAATAGAGGATGTGGATTGTACACACACGCACAGGTGACACCACTGTTTACCCAGCAGGTTCGTGTCAATCGTTTACTTTTAAGTGAAACCGTTTAGTTTTTTGTTTGTTTGTTTTACTTCTGCTAAGACTCTGTTTCAGTCCCTCCCGTTGTATTAACTTGCGTCTCTCCCTCATCCCTCCTCTTCACACTTTAACAACCGAGTCACACGACGATTACTCTGAATTAGTCAGCACTCACCACTAACGGTATCGAGCAGATGAGAATCACCACAGAGGTCGCTATCAGCAGGATGACCATCTGGATCTCCGCTCCAGCTAATCGTCCAAAACTTCGTCTGCGCCGGAGCTCCGCGATGCGCCTCTGGTCTGTGCCCAGAGACGTGCGCCGAATGAACCGCTTGTGCATCAGGATGAGAGCCCCGCACACCATCACGTTGCATATGACCGTGGCCAGGACTATGACCGAGTTCACACCCGCGTACATCAAATTATAAGTCACCACTGCTGTGTGGTTATTCTTCCAGTCGATGAAACACCACGTCCCGGGTTTTTGGAGCTTCACCTGGCCGAGCCCCATGCTGGGCAGTGCGCAAAAGATGAGATTAACGATGCAAATGGCCAAAAGGATGAGCGCGGCGAGTTTTTGGTTGACGTATTCGTTGTAGAAATACGCGTGGTTTATTGCCAAGTATCTTTCCACTGACATTGCAAATAAAATGCTCAGCTGGACCAAGAAGAAGAAGATCAGGATGAAGCCGGAGTACTGGCACAGCGGCTCACCTCCCGGCCAGGAGCCCTTCATGTAGGTGGCGATGGTGACGGGACTGGCCAGCGTCGTGCCCAGGAGGTCTGTCACCGCCAGACCACACACCAGCGTGTAAAAAGTCGTCTCCTTTTGTTCTTTTCGTGAGATTCGCAGGACCACGATAGCGATGACATTGCCCACCACCCCGAAAATGAACATAATCGCCGGAATGGTGGGCGGTTGAAATCTCCCCGGCGCGGCCGTGGTGTTCATACTCGAAGGGACTCCTCTCACTCTTTCTCTCTAAGCAAAGTCGCTCCTCTCACCCCAGATGCGCGGACACTTTGACATTCTCCAGGTTCTTCGGCAAAATGCAAAACCATTGTTTCCGACTCTCCCTTTTACGCACAGAACTAAAACTCCGCATACCGCCAAGTTCTTCATCCAAACACAGTGAATCCATGAAAGAGAGAAGTGCATTCAAATGGTTTTGGTTTGTAACGATGCTCTGAGCTGTGATTCACGTTGTTGTCACACTTTCAACTGACAGGGAAGTTTTTTTTCCCCCTCCTTGGCCACTGAAGGCAGCTCCTCCTCTGCCTTTCGTGTAACCAGTGAGCTGCTTGACGAATATGCGCAGTTAATGTGCAGCCAGGCGCAACGTGCGGCAGAGAACAGCCGCATTTCTTTAATGATAGTTTGAATTATGAAGGATTCCCACACCTTTGCGCAGCATTCAACAGGCATTCGCAAGGCATCAACTGGCACCGGCGCGTAATTTGCTGTAACACAACAAGCAGGACTAACGTCGACGCATGTAGAGTAGATGAGATCATACCTGAGCCGCTTTTAATCCGCGTGATTCCTGCTTCAAGAATGAAAAGCATCAGGAAACAGAGGGCTGACGATGAGATGGAGCAGCAAAGCAAGATGGTTCAGGTTATTTATACAAAAAAAACCCAACAACTTTTATTAAAGGTTTATTACTCTAACGTCCTCATCAGTCAGATGATTATTTAACATAAACCGTGCAGATGCAATCACACAATGTACACCTGTCTGAACGTAACAAATACACAGTTTGGTGGTACATAAATATTCCTTTTACGTCCCTGCACTGACATTTATTTGACAGCTTCACGTATAGTACTGAGCAGGTATGTCAACTTCTAAAACACGATGCATTGATATACTACATTTTGCACTATAATATGAAGATAAAAAAAAACTCCAATTCAACCAATCGACGCAGCTCAGATGCGTTCATATTAAAACTCTAAGGCTATGAGAAAGGCAGTCTGTACATTTGAACTTGAGATGCTGACTTACTTCACACCGTTACTTTTAGTTGTTCTTCCACGACAGTCTATATGCGACAATATAAAGACAGAAGATATTTATCTTATGTTCATTTAATTGTAGAGGAAAGAAGAAGAGAATCAAAACAGTCATGACGACAATGATGATGATGATCCTATAAGATGATAGTTATCACATATGACACCACATGCAAAAGAGCATCCGGAACAGCAGACCACAGAATTAGACGTACATCTTTGTTCTTTCTTGTTTTTTTTTTTGGTTTTTTTGTTCTTTTTTTTTTTTTCAGGAAACCTACAGTGGTCAGAACCGATGGAAACTCAGAAATGCGTCATCTTAATGCAGTTGACATTTGTGGTAACGGTGCTTCTCACCACTGTTTCTTCAGCATCTTGAGAACCTTCCAATGACTAAATTCAAGATTTTGAAAAACTGCAGCACAAACCATGTCAAAAAGTACTTCATAAGAACATTATCACTGCATCACCTTTCGTGCGCGTCTGGCGTGTGATGTTTATTTGCATCTGCCTTGTCTTCAGTCTGTTTTACTTCGGTCGGATTGAGTTCACTACGAAACAGCTGCAGAAGATAAATCTCTAAATGTTTATTAGGACACTAGTCAGGAAGTTGACGGTGCATTCGCAGAACAAACAGCGAGTGACTAACAACTCAATTCAGTTATTTACCGCTTGTAAACCGAATGCTTCAGAGCAGGATGTGTGATGCCTCGTGTATTCCAGCGAAGAGATTCGAAACCCCCTCACAGGTACCGCTTCCTCTGACCCAGGGGTAACATTTTAACCTCGAAGAAGAAGCACGAGACATCAGAAATTTTTTTTTTCCGTGTCGGTCGGCTCTTTCCTCTTTTTCTTCCTGTTTGCAAATAATCTAGGGTTGTTTTTTTTTTTTTTATCATATCTCACATGTTGCTTTACTCTATTGCGCAATGTTTCATGAGTTTGTCGATCACTTGTTCTTATTTTCTTGTCCTTTTTACGAAATACTAATATATAATAAACGCTACCTTACTGACACAGTAAAACAGCATCGTTTGTCAAGAAAAAATGTGTTTTATTCAATAAATAGATCCCGCTGTCAGTCAAGGAGGGAGGGGGGGGGGGCATTGAATAAGTATTTTCAGAGACAATTTCAGTGTAAGTCAATGGGAGCCAGGGCTGTTTGGAGCAGCATCTAGTGGCCGTCAGAGGTATTACCCCTAAAGATGCTTCTGCGCTGGCTTCATTTTGGAGTTGAGGTCCTTTCCCCTTAGTGGTAACACATCTTTACAAAGAGTTCAGATGATCCTCTTACATACAACTAAAACCTTCTTGAGAATAGTAATTTCACAGAATGCCTGAGCTCATAAAACACACACAATGCAGCGTTTTGAAGAAGGTAAAAGGTGTCACAATGAAGCGCTGCGGTGCCGCAGAAACACTCACACTCACAAATCACACGGTCCGGCCTCTGTTTTTGCTTATTTTATCACCCGTTACAACTCCCCCCCCCACATGTGTTCCAACCTGCCCCGAACGTGTGTTGAGTTGTATCAAAGGAACACCATGTATTTGACATTAAACCATGAGGTCTGTGATGTTTCTTTAACAAGTTTGAATTGGTCCGCAACTGTGGCTACTTTGTGTAACACAAATTAAGCGAGATACTGAAACTAAAGTGTTGCAGTCATACCCGGTCTCCCCTTGTGAAAGAAATAATGTTGAGTTTAAATGATTGGAAACTAAATGCTACCAGAATAAAGGGATGGTAAAATAAGCTTTTCATGTGGATTGTTCTTGGGATAAAAGCAGAAATCCATATTAAAAAAGTATATATTTTCACTTCATTCCGCGTGCCGTTCAACTGTATCTGTCTTGAAATAACACTAATGAACATATTCTTTTCGGATGGCTTGATATCAGTCCTTCAACACGTACTAAAACAACGTTTATCGTCATACACAGCTCCTTGGGGTCACCTCTCTGGCAAAAAGTAGACGTGATGTAAAATGCAGGCAGGGCTCTTTCAACACACTTAAGTAGTTAGAGATGTCATCAACACAAGCTGCATGTGTCTGTATCTGAATAGTAGCTACACCACCTCCCACACAACGACGTCAGTTTCCTCTTGGTTGAAAAGAAGTCACCATGCATTCACAGAAACAGTTTATTTACATCAATGCGCGTCTGGAGTTTCAAAATGCCTGCAATTTAGGTGCTGATAATAGTAAAAAGCAATGCACACACTGAGCACCAACAAACCAAATGATAAGTTCTTCCACAGCGGCAGCGGCGCCTGCAGATAAACGTCAAATGAAACATGGAGCCTACTGTCACAATCTTGCACAGGAAGTCTATTTTTTTCTGATTTTAGACTATATAAATACAATTGAATTGACTACATGGTTCATTATTACTGAAATGAACTGAAACGATATTACACCAAGTTGTTTTCGGCCATTTTTTTTTTTTTCGCGTCGTCTTCAGAAATGGAACTTCTTCTAGTCTTTGATTGTGTACATTTTACGCATAATCTACTTGAACGCGTCTGAGTGAAGCATAAGGTCAGGTACATTTATCATTATTTGCAACAGTACATTTACACCTTAAACAAACTGCACTCAATTGCATAATTAGGATGGCTCAGAATATGACTCCATATACAATATTTTATTCATTTTGAATTGTGCAAAGGGCTATATTTTATTTTGTTTTTTTGGTTTTGGTTGTCTGCTTGGTTTACGGCAGTGTCTCGCGTTTCGCATTCACGAAAAGTGGCAACAAAACACTATAACAAAAAACTACTATAGACATTAATTGCTGAGATGAAAAACTACAGCGGCGTAAGCTTGTCTGATGTGGTTGTGTCACAGAGGAGTATAATTAAAGCCAAGTAAAAGTATTTACATGTTTTAGACATACAGACCTTTATACGTACATGGGAAACAAATGCCTTCCTGTGCGGTAATTTCACTAGTTATATTTATACAGTCTAGAGGAGAAGCTGTGGTCCGTTTTTTTTTTTTTTTTGGGGGGGGGTACCTGGTATAAAAGAGGAACGTCTGCTCTGTCTAGTCCGGCTGCTTGTCACAAAACGTTCATGTGTGTTTACAGGACGCTGCACCTGCAGAGGCAGGATCCTGACATGGAGGCAAATACGCTAAAGACACAATATGCTTGTTATTTATGCTCATGACATATGATCTGTCTCGTGCGTTTATCTGCTAAACCTGTTTCCCTCTCCTCGAGTGATGAAACAGCCATGTGACTCACCTTTCTGGTCAGTTTCCAGTTACTGGACATGACGATTAACAAGCACAGTTCTCAGCATACCAGATACTCGAGGGCCATACACTGCTGATGCATTCCTGTTTCATGATACGTTTTATTCTCTATTTTCAAGAACAGAGCGAGGAGAACCTTTCTATCGTTTTTCTTGTGCAAAAAAAAAATACAAAAATCTTGAAACAAAAACTGCTGCTGCGTCTAATTCCCTGTAAAGTTATGTGGATTTATTTGAATACTTCAGGCTCCTATGTGAATTTTTTTAATTGTAAGAAATGACTCTATACAGAAGAAAACACTGAAAAGAAGTCCGGTCCCAGCCTGGGAAAACCAGAGAAATCTTTCCGTTCCCCAGTGAGTTATAAGCACCGAGTCGACCGCTGCCATCTCCCACCCTCCATCCCTACCCTCCGTCCCCGACTCAGGTTCAGTTTGCGGAGTCGGGTCATGTGACAAAACCTCACATTCTCTATTAGTGTAGTCTTCCTCAGGGGAGCTAATAAAAGCACCATTTGTCATAAAGATATTTACTGGCTGCTGAAATGCAGTCGACCTCAACACTGTAAGCTCATATTTCAGTATTCTTAAGCAACACTGATTAAACTTAACCGATCTGAGTCGAAGGAGAAGATCTCTAATCTGTTTACCACTGCATGTGTCTGTGTTTGACTGTGAGTGTGTTGTCTCTCGTTTCTCTGTTTGTTTCACTTCTACAAGCGCCGATCTGCATTATATTGTTTATTTTACTCTCGCGGTTTATGACCATGCATGGTTTTCTCTTACGCAGTGTTGGGTGCCAACAGTTGGAGAGGCCTAAAGCTTTTAAAATCCACTTTGTTCTGAATAAGGGAACAGATCACTGATTAACAAGTCCTGAGTTGTCCACACTCCCCGTTAATTCTTGCAATGCTTAAATCAGAATTTGGTTCAAATGAATGATGTTCTTCTGAACTGGTTCAATAAAGACAGAGGAGCGCCAGCCAGCACCATACATGGATGTGTGTATATTTGTGTGTTTGCTCTAGAGAACATCCAGCTAATCACGCATCCCACGCAAACTTCCCATGTTACTCATGAGGAGTAAACCCTCTGGGGAGTCAGGTTTAAAGCTACCCCCCCCCCCTTTCTGTGAAACACCAGGGGTTAAAGGTGGAGCACTAGGGACCGAGATGAATTTTTGATTTAACCCTAATAAACATTTCTGAAGCTGTATCAGCGGCGGGATCAGATGCAGATTAAAAGAAGAAACCGTGAATGCAGAAGAGGAAGTTGCTCATCTGGATGCAGATTGTTCCACGTAGACGTCTGATGGGAGTTTTTTGGGGTTTTTTTTTTTATACTAAACTGTTTGTAGCATTTGGCAAGTTGCAGATTTTTGTGTTTCTGCTGGACGCTGGCCAGCGTTTTTTTTTTTTTGTTGCTGTTTGTTTTGTGAACACCTGCTTCCTCAGCACCCTGAACATGTTGTCGGTGTATCGTGAGACTGAACGCTCTCAGGGCTCAGAGGAAATATGTTCTGTGGTTAGTTTTTCACACATATAATGAAGCGATCTGTCTATAGCGTCTTTAAGGAAGGGTTGTTCTGTTACACCCTTAGTCCTCAACACTGCTTTGCCTCGGTGTCTCTAGTAAATAAATGATAGTAATGCATTTTAAATCGTTTTTACATTTAAGACCTTGACTGATTGTCTAATATAAGCATAAACATTGATTGCAATTCAGTAAGACTTGGCTAAGCTATAAATAAAAGAGATTAAACTGTTTGACTATAATAATATTAGTTATATACAAATATATACTGTATAACATATTAAATATATCATTATAAAGGTGCTGTCAGGCCTTACTCTAATGTGGATATTAATAACATGGTTGCTTTGAATAGTAATAATAATAAAAACTTTCATTTCTAAAAGTGCATTTCAAGACACAAGGCATGTGACAGTGGCCGTGGTTGCAAAAAAGAAAATGCAATTCCATGTGTTTCCTTAAAATTGTTTGGGTTGAATGATCTAGGCTGCACGGAGTCATCAGACGGCGTCGCCGTAGGCAACGTTACGCACCTTGTAAAAAGGCTTTAATGTTTTGGGTTTTTTTTTTTTTTTTCACGTATGAACTCAAGGAATAATTAGGTCAGTCTACTCTGTTGTACTACGAGAAAGAGCACTGCAAGCAAGCAGAAAGATGCAACGGAAACACAACCTGTATGTACGCACAGGATTAATACAAGACA
>JAPQRN010000005.1:23200981-23220571 GCA_037367275.1 Coranthus polyacanthus
TCTCAAAAGACAACACCACGCGAGGGTTAATTCATTTCTTGGGAGGCTGGAATATGTACACTAAACTGTCACATACTGGAAATCTGACTGGTATGTGGGACTTAGTGACCAGTCAACCAACAGAGCAAGACGCTGTCCCAGAAATATATCTGACATTATGTCTGAAAATATGTTCCATGCATATCATTTGCTGTGCCTATCAAGTAAAAAAAAGTAAGACACAAAATTGGAGCATATATACAATTTTTTTTGTCTTATTATAGAAACCAATTTATTTTAATTTAATTATATTTAATTTAATTATTGGTTGCAACTAGTAAATCAGCAAAGCAGTGCTGAAGGGATTTAACAGCCGAATGTCCAGGATATGTTTTGCAGTACAACATAGTATCGTCAGCATAAAGGTGTATATCGCTCCCAGTTTCTAAGGAAAAAGTATCATCTGTAAAAAGAGGGAAGAAAGAGGCACCAGGATGCAGCCTTGTAGGACAACTTTTGCAGTTTGCACAAACTCACAGCCACATATGTAACATGATCAGATCAAGTTGCCATGGTTACTCTGCCCCGATGAACTGCTTGTGCCCCTCATTGATGCCTTCAGCTATATTTTCTATTTTGTTTGTTAAACTTAAGTCCAAATCGGTTATGACTCAGGAGTGTTTTAAGTTTGGCCTAGTTGGGTCATCGGTTTTATTGAGACTTATTTTAAATAATCAGATATAGGACTTGATCAATTTAAGTTGTAATCGCTCTTGTATTGAAAAAAATTAGCGCCATAAAAAGAATCAGCTACTCATCAGTGGCTGAAGAGGAAACAGTAGGAGAATTATTCTTATGCAATGCACATTTTCAGAGGCAAAAACTCAAAAGATGTTTTACTTCTACGTTTCTGAATGTCAGAGTCACATTCAGAAACGTAGAAGTAAAACAAGCTCTTGCATAAATGGCCGCGCCTCTTCCTTTTGAATTTCTGTCCATTATAAAGACGTTGTAATCATTTGAAGCCACCTCAGAATCACTTGCAATCTATTTTAACAAAGTTTCAGGATGCGTTTGTGCTACCAATATATCCAGCTGATCCGATTTTTCATGCGGAGTAATGCTCCTAATACATACATGAATACAATTTTACTTTTCCCTACTGCTGAAATAGAAGTGAGCGAGGGTAGGGATTGGAGTAGGGCTATGTTTAAAGCCCAGTTTTTTTTTGTAGCTGCATAGAATTTGTAGCATCTTAAAATATGAATGAGGACATTGATATTAAGTTATTGACTACAAGTGCACTTCTGGTATTTATTAAAATGGCAAAGCGATTCCTGTTTAGAAGAGTTGACGTCACCTCTAATAAGGAGAGAAAACACCTACTATCAGGATTTACCAGGGGAACAGCCGATGACAGCACTGCGCTTTGTGCCAACAGGTGAGCTACAACCCATAAATACTGAGAAAAACACACACCATATAGCTCGACATTTTGAAACCAGCCTCTGGTGATTTGTCCAACTTACTCACTGGGGACGCCATCAACCAGTTTGAGATGCGTTGGGACAGTCCAGTTCACGCCTGCAATGTAATGGTTCTCATCGTGAGTCTTTGGACTGAACTAGGCTTATTACATATATATATATATATATATATATATATATGATTACTTAGAGTCTTCTATGTTAGACGCACCCACTCAGTAAACTGTTACCCATAGTAACAAGGTTAGAGCTAAAAGGTAGGGTGACCTCATACTTGGAGACATGTATTTATGTTCGAACCGATCAAAGATGATTTTATACACATAGAGTCCAGAGCATACAATACATACATGTGAATAATCTCCGACCCATGCCAGACATGGTACAATAGCAGAGATAATACCATGGCATTTAATCAAAGTTCAAATCTGAGCAACTGGATTGAATTGTTCCTTTGTTCACTGACAAGCAGAGATGCCTGATGCCATATTTTTTTTGTTTATTTAAACTCCCACGACCAACCACCGTATGAAATCCAACCAAACCAATCAAAATTGTTTCTGAAAGCCATATGTTGAAAGCTTCATAGCATTTATTGGAAACTGTAGCCTCCACCCATTCACTGCACTTTACTCTATGTGCCTGCATGAAAATATAAACCAGGGTGTAACTGCGTATGGTGTTTGCATAGAGTCTGGCAGCACCCTGCAGCCTGTTGTATCACTGTGCAATTCTGAAAGTGGTTACATCTCAAGTGCTGTCAACTGATTTTACTTTTTGTGCTCAAGAATACAGAAAAAGTAGACTGGTAGTTTGATTTATCTGCAGCAGATATTTCCATGTTGTCACTGTGACAGCTGCAGAAATCCACATGAATTGTGATAAAATGGGTGTTTATGTGTGGGTCTCTGCTGTGCTTAAGCTTCTCTAATGTGCGTTTACTGATTACAAGCACATTTTTCTATCGAGTGATGATTCACACGACTTTGAGCATTTGAAACTGAACAAAGTAAAGAAATCGTTCTGTACTGTTGGTCGCCCTGCGTTTACTGTAAATCCAGTTGCCTTGATCACACAAAAGCCACTCTTTTCTTCATGCTGTAAAGGTGTGCAACATGGCGGTGGCACACTGCATTCTTCAAAACAATACCATTAGTCATGGGGTGCCTGGATGACTAATGCTCTTGGGTTGGATCTGACTCAACCAGTTTGGCAGTCCAAAGTCAGATAAAAGAGGGAGGATGTGACTAGAAAAGGTTTATTTTTGTTGTATATATTGTATCCAGCAAAAACTATAATATATATAAACGTTTTCACATAAAAATATCTAAGCTTACGGTATATTGTTGTATTTCACATCATATCAAACATTTTCAACAATGTTCAAATTCAGAGAAATCTGTTTTGAATATAATAGCTTGTTTCAGTGGCGTCTTATCCCCTTTAACATTTAACATTACTTGCGTCTATTTCATTAGAATTAAATGAGATAACGTGAATATACAGTAAACATGAATAAAACTGCGAGCCGTTACCTCTTAGTGAATTTAAGTTCAGTCACACAGCGTGCATGTCTTTGGCTTTTATTGTAAGAGGTAACAACAGAAGGGGTAGGTCTAAAATATGCGGCAGCTGACAATGTGTGAAGCAATAAACATGCCTTGTTGATTCAGACTACCACCTCCGTGTTACTTTTTTTAAATAATTCTAATAAGTATAAGTACAACTCATAACCCTTGGCTACACGACTACAATACTTTAGCTTGTTGCCTACATTACCTCATCTGTAAACATGATTTTTTTTTTGCCTGAGTCACATCAGAGATTTTCATCTGCAATGTTGGTGAAAAAAAAAGACGACTCCCATGATCCCACGCCACTTCACGATATCATCTACGACTGCATCATTGTTTTGATTATACAGTGTACAGCAGAATTATATGTAGAAACCTTTCTGTAAATGACAAAAATGTATTCATTTATTAAAAACTCAACTGAGACTTCTGTTTCATGTCGTACGCTGGGCCCTCATTGTGTCTGGTCTTTTGACAGCATGTGTTTCCAGTGTCACATATCCGTTGAGAATGAGCTCTAAGTCAATTTTGCCACGGCAGTTGCTGCCTAACAAAGACTGATGAGAGTTAGATATGCAGAGGCAATAGACGGTGGTCTCGTTGCTGACTGATCCTTATCCTGCCTTCAAAGCCTGGGCTCGAGCTCTCTGGCTCAGCTTGCGTCTCCTACTGGTAACAGCTGTTTTATTGTGGGTCTTGAATTCAGATGCCTTTTATAGCCACCAACCTTGCAGTGTACAGCGGAAAGGTCATATACCTTATCTGCTGTAGCTGGGCAAGTGATGAGAAACACATCAAATGAGAAAAATGGAAAAAGAATAGTGTGCCGCTGACTTCCCTTCTCGCGCAGATAATTCTTTATGTAAATAGTTGATGCTTAGATTTGACCTTCAGATGTGACAATGCAGTGAAGGGTTTAAAGGTGAGGCTTTATAGTAGGTAGCTATAATATCTGATTAGCATGTGGCCGGAGGGCTGACAGTAGCGCAGGTGGTAGAGCAGGAGGTCCCACCAGTTACAGGAGCGGTGGTGCTCCATGTCCCAGCTCCTCCTATAAACTATATCCTCGATGGAACAAGGTCATCTTTACTGTGCATCTACTACATACCTATATATCGTTGGCGCTATCTCTCAGTCTCAAATATGCAAACCACTTTTTAATTATTTCAGCTGTTTTCAAAGCAACTGCACATGCTGATAGCGGACGAGTTTGCTTGAAAAGCGAAGAAGAAAAGCATACTGTTAATTAGGGGTTCTACATTTTCATTCTTATTAGCGCTGTCACAGAAGTTGTCAGAGAGGCTGTCTAATCTATCTTATTCAGTTTCATTTGATGTTGAAGACTTTGAGCAAAAGATGAGTGAGAGGAAGAAGTGAAAATGTTCTTTCTCTACCTGAAAATTAAGATATAACATCTTAGCAGTGTTTAAATTCCCAAGACAACACACACACCAAGGTTTGTCAAAACCAACTGTAGATATGACATTTATCATTTTTTCTAAGTATACAGTACAGTGATATGTGATTTATGTTGTAACAGAAACCCAAAAGAATGGCATCAAGTGAGACTTTGCGTATGGCTTGTAATTACAGCACATTAACACACTTCACAATGTGCATCCAAGACCTGCTTCCGCTGCTGCATTTTGTTCATTTTTAAACACCTATCACCGCACCTTGTCATGGCACGACAAATGAAGTGGAGAAGTCGCTGATGGAAGCACACGCTTACTCAAACAGTAAAAGCCAAACATACTCCTTTTCTCCCCATTTTCCTTTCTGTGTGTGTCTCTCTCTCTCCCACACAGACGCACACATACACCGTAGGCTCGGGAGCATGCGGAAGACGCAGGAGTGAGCACCATTTTTAAGGTGGAATGCCAGTCGATGTGAGCGGATCCATCAGTGTTTGTCTCCCACTGAGATACTGAGATGATGGATGGGTCTAATGGATTGATTTAAGCCCCGGCTCCTCTTACTGACTGACTGAATAACTGAGCGAATGCTACAGCAAATAACTTCAGCTGGTGGGGAATGCATTTATACTCGGCACTTCCTGCGCAGTCAAGTTCATCCATCACTTCAGCCGGTTGTCATGTTAGACTCTCTCAAGGTTATTGTGTAGACTTTATTATTTCTTAATAAGAAAGGGGTTTGACACCAGCATTACGCAATCACTTAGCACTATATTTACCTCAGCATTATAAAACAATCTTTCACCTGACTCTTGTCACAGTAGCTACTGTGAAACTTGACAAGTGTGTTGTTTTACAAGCTGGATAAATGTGCAGGTAAATACTATAGTAACCAAAACCTGATATATTTATATGTATATATTATATGGTAATTGATATGATTAAGATTTATCACTGATATATTATATGTATTTATCATTGGCTGTGTTTGTTGCATTCTTAAAAGCATGAAAGGTTGTTTTTTTTCAAGTGTCTTTTTCCTCTTTTTTTAACAGATGTATATTAACACACTTAATGGGCTATCATGTTTGTGTCTTTTGATTTTTTTTTTTTTACACCTTCAGTTAACCTACGAATCAAGCACGGTGCCGAATTAAGTGAGTGTTGGAGAGTGAATAGTTGTTGATGTAGGGTCCTAATTCAGATTTTTTTTTTTTTTAATCAAACATATTTGTATTGCATGTTTGGTTTGGGGACCGAGGTGTCTGGATTTTTCCATTTAAAACCGCCTTCCTACTTTTCATTTCTTCCTATTAAAGGCAAAATGGGATAGTGAAATAACCTGCCTCATTCCGCTGCCAATTTGTGCCTCCGTCGCTTGAGCACTTTAATGAAGCTTTCATATGTAGAGAGACGGCCTTTTGTTCTGTATGTTTTCAGTCTGCTAAGAAACTGCGGCATCATTGTCTTTGTATTACCAGCTGTAGTCAAAAATAAAAGAATTTTGAGTGATTGAAAAGGCTGGCATGAATTAAACATACAGGTGCTCAGTTGGAAGTAAGTGGATCAAACCAAGTGTGCATAAGAGTAGAGCATTATGTTGATTACATTAGCCAGATGAAAAAGGGAAATATGTCGAAAAGTACAAGAACTGAAAGAATTATCGCAACAGCCACTCTGGGCTGATTTTTAAAAACATCTTAGTTTGATATGGTTTAAATCTTCATTCTTTCCAATCCTTTCTTTTCAAGGACACCTGTAAAGCTCATTGTCATTGCAGAGAGGAAGCAGGTGAACGGTTCAGTGTTAAATCTACAAACGGCCATGGGCTCTTCGTGGCCACGGGGGTTCAGATAACCGTGACCCATAAATCGACAGGTGAGCAAACAAACACAAACAAATGCATGAGCCCTGAAACTAAAAAGGTCACTTACATTTAACACTATTTTCTTTAAATTGCTGTATAGGCCTTTTCGCGCCTTAGTTGGATGTTTTTTATCCCCCGTGTCTGTCTGAAAAGATCGTATCTCTGAAATGTCAACAACATACAAATTATTTTTGTTGTGTGAATATTAGCGTACACTGTAAGTGCTGAGTCGCGCCGGTTGCACTCGGTGGAAGCACGATACGCTGTGCAGTGATGAACAGAGGCCCCGCAATTACAAGCCAGTTTCAGGCTTTTCAAACTGCTGGGTGTAATCGGGGGGAAAAAAAAAAAAAGTTTCACTGCAAAGCATCCAATAGTTGAGTGGTGGACTGACCTCCAGACTGCAATGACATAATGATGGAACAGTTGGTGAGTGAAAGTGAAATCATACCTGTTATTTTAAATTTAAATTGTGTGGATTTTCAAATTGAACACCATCACTGGGTTAGTGCAGCGGGATAATAGTTGAGATAAAATTGCTCTGATGAAATTATTTCTATGTAAAATAACCAAATAAAACGCCAGGTTACTGCCAACTTCATCTCTCACACATGGACCTGTGTGAGGGCTTGTGTTCAGCAACAAATGTGTTTACATTTTCTTTCCGGGGATGGTGCATCCTACAAGGGCACAAGCATCCCCTGGAGTTTTTGGCAAGATCGGCTTCTCTTTTGTTTTACACTGACACCTGTGTTTTACCCCTGTTTTCTCTCGCCACTTTGTCCTTGTTTTAAGAGAGAAAGGCTGACTGATTGGGGAGGACAGATGACTATTCAAGTTTGGGCTGGAGCCAATCCCAACCTCCTCTGGTTTTCCTGCTCAAGGTCGGTGGTGGAAGAAGGGTAAGGGGTGTCATTCCATCTCCCAGAGGTGCAATTCACAGCAGCAGACAAGCAAAACACCTGAACTGTTGAGAACTGATTTAAGACCTTGCAATGTACTTGCCTTTTTTCACAACTTTAACTCAGGAATGCTTGTTACATATCACTGATTTGTGTGTTTCTTTGTACTGCAGATATGCATCCACCACTATGATTATGTAACATGAGGTAAGATCACTTATAAAACCACTTTGTCTGTGATCTTAGGAAGAAAAAGGAGGGAAAATAGGACATATAGAGAAGCATGATTGACATTACAGTATGCCCTTTCAGATAATGATAAGATAATGATGTATTTGATCACTGGGAAAGAAAAGGTAATATATGAAGGAACAACAAATGAAAATTAAAACACTTTCTTCAAGTACAGTATGTACCTCACACAAAAATCCACTCATTCCCTCCTGCATTTTATTGTATTGTAGCTTCAAATGGCGAGAAATGGAGAGTTGCATAGTTAAGAAGGAAACACATAATTGGTCTCAGAGGATGCGATACAGGATCTGAACTTTGTTCTGAGAAATCTTTATGCTGTTTTAAGATGTACACTGTCAGTGGCGCAGTTGGCAGTAAGCCCAGTTTGATTTTTTTCCTTTCTTTCCTCCCGCTGCACAGTTTACTTTTGTAACAAACTCTCAACTACCCAAATATGTCAAAACTTAAGTGCTGTACTTCACTGAAAGTGTAGTTTTTTTGACATAAAATTCTCTTTTCATATTACATCTTTTAATATCCACACCTACTCCTCATCATCAGTTACTGCCTCGCTTCATGTTCATGTTCAAGCTTTCTAAGTGACTGCGCTCGACATTTTTAAAAAATCTTTATACTATTCGGAACATTACAAACAGGAATCTAAAATAATATCTCATGGCACTTTTGAGTCCAAGACGTGTATTTCAATTTGTACATGAACGGAACAAAGAATTCCTTTAGGGCGACTCATAGTCGGTCATGTGTGAGTTAATGCATGTCATCCACAAACTGCATTATTAACCTCGTATCTCTGGGCTTTCTGTAACATCATAGTATTTTCACCTATTTATAATTCATATATATATATATATATATAATACAACGTATGCATATAATAAAGCATATATGCTAACAAAATTAAATAAATAGGAATGAACACCTGTTGGCCTGAAATGCAGGTGTCCATTCATATCTTGCATTTAGCCTCTTGCAGTATTTACAGTACTGAGAACATATGCATGCCTGGAAGAGAAATCAAGATCAGAATCCATGCTGCATTGCAATATTCCTGACTGGCAGTTGCTCCAAACCCTGAGAGCAATATTGCACCAATCACCGAAGACGGTTTGTCTTCACCTTTGCATGAATGTCAGAAGCTTCAGGGCAAGATTACCAGAGAGGCTTTGGGGGAATGTAGTTAGTCAATTTTGACATTTGATTTCCATAAAACACAAGAAGCATCCCTGTAGATTGACCAGAGTGAAAATGTGAAAATATTTCCAATCATATTTTTGCAGCTGCTACCGGACATGATGGCTTCTTCACTGTTTCTTCAGCTGTTTTTTTTTAATGAGGGCACACACACACACACACACACACTCTGCACCGTAAATAATTAAGCATACTTGTTCTTTACTGTTAATAATACCAGCCTCTGTGGGCAGGGAATATGATGGAAACGTTTGCTGTGTTTTGTATCTGAGCATCTCTTACCTTGCATTTGTTAATATAAAATATAAAGCTGCAATTTTGTAGCAGTGCACTGCTGATGGTGCTATATATTAGCATATATACTATAATGATGTACTGCTTTGCCTGGCGCTCAGTCGATGCGCAGGGGAGAGAAAGGCCTTCAGACTCACTATATCCCTCTTTGTCCTTGTGTGTCGGGAATTTCCAAGCATGAACAACAGAGTCTGTTGCATGCGAGTGTAACCCAAGGGTCTGGTTCTTTGGTTTTGAATAGCGATGATGTTGTTAAATGTCTAGCCTCTACGGCACCAGCACCCCTGAAAAACTTTCAAGAATCTTTTCATTTACGGCAGTGTTGTTTCCTCAAGGATACTGTTCTGTCGTAGATTCCATTGGATGGTGCAAAAATTGCTACTGGTTTCTGAATGCTGTGCATTTTACATATTGCATGTTTTGATATACCTTGTAGATTACCTCAGAGAAACAGTACCCCTGACAAATAACTAAGAGAAAAGTAGTCAGCAATATACGCATATGTACTGGCACATAAATTCAGCCATGTTGAGTCAGTGCCCGGCTAAAGGTGAACGGTGAGCAAGAAGACCTTCAGGTTCACTTTTTCCTTCTTTATCATTATGTGTAGAGAATCCCAAGTATTAACAACAAAACTGTTGCCTGAGAGCATGTCCCAGGGGTCTGATTAGCTCCATGGACCCCGGCTCTGTCACTGGAATGGCTCTCTAAGGCTTGAGCCCAGTGCTCGAGGGCGATAGCTCTTTGCGTTGTGTCTTGGCTACAGAACCACAAATAGCCCATTTACTGTATAAAATATTTCTGCTACCCGTGCACATGCATCTGCACAGTCACTCATAGTTTTGTTCCTTGAAAACGTTGACAACCCTTTGCAGAAGGTAACCCTGTCTCTTTAATGTTTGAGCATATAAACATTTGCAAGACAAGACAAGAATGCATGCTAAATCTCAGACACAGTTAACAAGATGTATGAAAGCATAAAGCAGATTTAGCCTATATTTTGGTCATTTAATACCATGAACCCTCCTTAAAAAGATGAACCAACTGCATTTTATCACTTTAATGTAAAAAATGTATTTTAAAAAGATACTTGAGATGAAGATGAGGTGTTATGAGGAGGTATGCAAGTTTAAAGATGTAAAAACCAATAATTTGATGTAGGCTAAATAACGGATCAAAATGAAAAACATGTAATGTGAAAGAGGCCACTCTTTTGAAAAACCCACAAAGAATAAGCATTCAAGTCAGCTCTATGAAGCATTTTAATGTCTTTCACTCTGCTCCCCCCTCTCACATTGTTCTCATCAACCTTGTTTCCAGACACAGCAGGATGCTGCAATATTTTAACACAAGAGCTCTGCGAACACCCTGAGTACACTACTTTATCTACCCGGCATCAAACAGCAGACAGACGAAGTTAGCAACTAGATTGGGAACATAGCCTAGTATTTAATTTTTTTTTTTTTCCCCCCTTCCAGGAGTTTGTGGAGAAGAGCTAAAAGAATAATGTCACCAAACGTGTGACTGCAGAATAGTAACATTGCTCCATATAAGTGCATCTGGAAAGTATTCACACCCCTTCACTGTCCCCACATTTTGTCATGTTATAGCCTTATCCCAAAATGGATTGAATTCCTTTTTTTGTCTCATCAATCTACACAATACCTCATAATGACGAAGTGAAAAGGGCTTTTTAGAAATGTCTGCAAATTTATTAAAAATAAAAAACTGAAATATCACATGTACATATGTATTAACACCCTTTACTTTGTTGAGGAACCTTTAGCAGCCTCGAGACTTCTTGGGTTTGACACTACAAGCTTGGCACACCTGTATTTGGGGTATTTCTCACATTTTTCTCTGCAGATCCTCTCAAGCTCTGTCAGGTTAGATGGGGAGCATCGCTGCACAGCTATTTTCAGATGTTCAATTGGGTTCAAGTCTGGTGTAACGCAGGTGAAAAACCTGCCTTTAAATAGATATATGAAATGTACTTTTGTATTATTTCATGCCCTCCTCGCACCTGACAGTAAGAGCCGTAAATACGCAAATCACGCAAACGCATCCCAAGTCACGTGATCGCGCTCAGCCAATCGCGTTTCACAGAGCGAGATTCGAAGCAGCTGCGGCGCCGATCGACAGCCGTCAACAGGTTGGTGCCTACCAAACTTTTATGCATGTCCGCTCTCTCGCTGTGTTTTAAACTGTTTCGTTAATGTTAACTTTTAGAGCTAACCGCTGGGGCCGCGGGGAGTCCGTCCGTCGCCGCGCATTGTTTATTCCATAGAGCTGGTGAGTCTTGGCGTATGAAATGTTTGAGAGGAGCTAACGACGCTAGCGTTAGCATTAGCATGGCCGATGGTTAAGTTACTGTTTGCTTTAACTGCAACTGTGGGTTATACATTTTGACCGTAGCACAAGTGAATTGTCGCATGCCATAACTAAATGCATGACATATTTATTTGTGTTAACTGTGTGCAGGCTATAAGCTAACTTGAATGTTGCTACCGACAGCAGCTAATGAGAGCATATGCACTTTGAATGTTTATATAAAATTGTATACTACATTTATTATTATACTACATCCAATTTATTATTTAACTTGTGTACACATGATTATTGATGAAGATGAACAGGGTTATTGTGGCCCTGGGGTATTTATTGGTACTGTCTCTAATATAGGCCAGGTGTCTCCTGGAGTAGAAAGATGGCAAGCTACTGAAATCATGGCTGGGAGCCAAGGCCCTCAGAACCTCAACAGCATTTGCAGCCCTACTGGTCTGGTAGGAGTGGAACACCTGAGCTGTACATTTATGGGGATTAATTCATTTTTTATTTATTGATGCATGCTGTGTTGAGTTAGCTGAAACCACCCGACCAATAACCAAGTGCACTTATTGAAACTACTTCAACTAACCAGTTTCTACATATTTGGGGTTTTTCTTTTTTGTTGTTTATTTCTATATTATTGTATAATCTTATTCCACTTGCACATTATTATAATATACGGTACCAGCACCGAACAAAATACCTGCCTATGTGTCATTATTGATTGCCAACCACCAGCTCCAGCAGCCAGACCTAGACTTCTGAGCAAAATTAGCCCATATACACCTATTATTAATTAATATAATTTAGTAAGTCCAAATACCTGCTACACTGGGCTCCGGCTGGGCCACTCAAGGACATTTGCAGACTTATCCCGAAGCCACTCCTTTGTTGTCTTGGCTTGCCTCGACCCTGACTAGGCTCCCAGTTCCTGCCGCCAAACATCCCCACAGCATGATGCTGCCACCACCACGATTCACCGTAGGGATGGTATTAGCCAGGCAATGAGAGGTGCCTGGTTTCCTCCAGACGTGACGCTTGGCGTTTAGGCAAAATAGTTCAGTCTTGTTTTTCATGGTCAGAGTCCTTTAGGTGCCTTTTGGCAAACTCCAAGCAGGCGGTCATGTGCCTTTTTACTGAGCAGAGGCTTCCGTCTGGCCACTCTACCATAAAGGCCTGATTGGTGGAGTGCTGCAGAGATCGTTGTCCTTCTGGAAGGTTCTCCCATCTCCACAGAGGAATGCTGGAGTTGGGTTCTTGGTCACCTCCCTGACCAAGGCCCTTCTCCCACGTATTGCTCAGTTTGGCCGAGCCGCCAGCTCTGGGAAGAGTCCTGGTGGTTCCAAACTTCCATTTATGAATGATGGAGACCCCTGTGGTCTTCAGGACCTTCAATACTGCAGAAATTGTTTGGCACCCTTCCCCAGATGTGTGCCTCGACACAATCCTACCTCGGAGGTCTGCAGACAATTCCTTTGACTTCATGGCTTGGTTTCTGCTCAGATATGCACTGTCAACAGTGGGACCTTATTTCGACAGGTGTGTGCGTTTCCAAATCGTGTCCAATCAATTGAATTTAGTACAGGTGGATTCCAGTCAAGTTGTAGAAACATCTTAAGGATGATCAGTGGAAATAAGATGCACCTGAGCTCAATTTTGAATGTCATAGCAAGGCGGGGTGTGAATACTTAAGTACATGGGATATTTCAGTTTATTTTTTAAGAAATTTGCAAACATTTCTAAAAAATCTTTTTTACTTTGTCATTATGGGGTATTGTGTGTAGACTGATGAGACAAAAATAATTTAATCCATCTTGGAATAAGGCTGCAACATGACAAAATGTGGGGACAGTGAAGGGGTGTGAATACTTTCCGGATGCACTGTATGTTATGTGTCAATTCATAGTTTTGAGTCATGTGACAGCGCAGAGCCCTGGAGGGACGAAGTTCCCACATGATGGTCAACACTGGACACTTAGCATAGCCCTGTCAGTTCACATCTGTTTCAAGCCATGAGTACTTCGATCACCTCTCAAAACTTGTGATCCATATACAGTGCCATAGGCAATTTTTATCTGAATTTTATCTCAGCCCCACCTAAATATGTAGGCTATTGCTATTTTCAGAAATTTGCTGGGTTTTGGCTGTCAGGCACTTTTCTCTCCTCTGCTCTGCCTGTTAGACCGAGGGCTGTGTTGTGTCGATGCAGAGACTGAATACACAATGGACGTCGTGACAACATTTCAAATTTGAAGCCAAAGTGTTTCGATCTCCACCTGGTGGCTGGCTTCAGTAGAAGTCATAAATCCCACTCCCTCCATGTTATTCAATTAGACTAAACTAAAAAAAAAAAGTAGAAATCCAATGGATGTTCCCTAAATGTGATTCCAGACTTTTTTATTTAGATTTGTGTTCAAATCATCATCTTTCTGATCAGTTTGTCTTCAGTTAGTTACTTGATGTTATAAAAACGTGATTGACAGCTGCAATGACCAAACAGTCCTTTCGTCTACTGGGCAGACTGGATCCAGATGTTGGCTTCATATTTACACAGTAGGAGGAAATGGCGCCACGATGTCGATCTTCTCATAACGTACGTGTTGAAGCCATAAAAATAGGTTTCCCTCGCCGTTGGGCGGGGCTGGGGGAACACTCTTGATGGGGAACGGAGTGTGACACTACACCTGACTGGCTCCTATAAATACAACAGAGCTGAGAGACCGTAGTAGACACTGAACCAGTTGGAGGGAAGGTACTATTTTACTGACAACTCGTGTTAAAAAAAAAATTAAAAATTTAAGTGATATTTTCACCTGTTTTGTCTGCAGTTACAGTTTCTTATGTCACAGAACTGTTAGTATAGTCAGACAACCTTGATAGTTGAGTCACTGTTTGAACTGAGGTTTGCCAAAGTGAAAAGGGTTGAATGCTGTTGCGAAAAGCATATTCAAAAGGTGATATTTTTAATTTTGGGGAACAAGTTAATCACGTCATTGACACAAGATACTAAAATATCAGCATTAAAAGTATTGTTGGAAATGAAAATATCATATAGAAAAATAATGTATTGCTTGTTATCTAGTGAAATGAATGTCTCGTTCTCATTAGGGGCTCAGCCTTGCTAAAGTTGTGATCCTAGAATCACCCCTGCACGGCTCACGGCAGTATTTCAACCACTAAAAACATCCTTCGTCAAACACTGCTGCAAAGTGTAGAAAATACAGTTTTTTTTCTAACATGAGCTAGGTAGCTAACGACCTCATCTTTACAATGGATTGTTCATTTTCAGCATTCTGCCGTAGTAGTGACAGCATAGATATTCTGGTTAGGTTCATGCAATATGTTTTGACATAAATCTAATCTTAACATTTTCCACCGTCAGATAAGCGAGCCAGTTCCCAAGTCGGCACATACTGCAGCTCGGTCGTGACCACTGGATGTCAACACCCGGGTTACCACTATAGCTTCGATTTTCGATGCGCAGGGCACCAGATAGGAGTCAGCGTAAGACCTTAGATGTTGGAAATTGACAACATGGGTCAGGTGACATTGTAAAGTGGGCAAAACCCTTAGTAGGCCCTTTGCGTTTGGGATGGTTATGGTTGTGTTTTATGGCGGTTATGGTGTTTTTCTTTCTCTCTTTATCTTTCTTATTTTAGCCCCCTCCCCTGACCCTTTTCCTAAACAATCCCCCCACCCTTTTTCCTTAACCAAGTTGTTTTTATGCCTAAATGTAATGAAGCCCTAACAATGGAACTGTCCAAACGGCTGTCGGGCTACCTTGCTTGTCGAAAAATGACACTCTAGGGCTACCCTCGTGACATCCATGTGACGCTGCAAAGGCGTGCCGAGCAGGGCAGCCCCACAACATCCAGAGCCTCGAGGAACTCAGGGTAGATCTCATCCACCCCCCGGAACCCGGCCACCAAGGAGTTTCCGAACTACCTCAGATGCTTCGGCTCCAGTGATGAACATGCCCTCCTCCGAGTCCCCTTCAGGCACCGTTTCCACTTCAGAAGGCGTGGAGGCAGGAATGAGGAGATCCTCGAAGTATTCCTTTCACCACCAGACGATGTCCCCAGTCGAGGTCAGCAGAACTCCATCCCCTCTGTAAACAGTGTTTGTAGAGCACCGCTCCCCCCTCCTGAGTCGCCTGATGGTTTGCCAGAACCCTGTTTTGCCCTTCTATAAGTGCGTGACGTCACATGGAAACTATGAACTCAACACGTTCACATTCATTCAGTTTTGTCAAAAAAATTGCTGCTTATACTGAAAGTCTTAAAATTATTATACAAAACTCCTGTCTCACGTCTTGGGTGACGATTGTTTGGACATTTTTTTGTGTAACCATATTCTTTCTCATCTTGAACCAGTTTTCTTTTTCTATGTTTTCGCTTTGCACTCAGAGCTTATTTACCACAGAAGACAATACTGAACTGCTTCACAGTGAAACCTCCCACACTATGCCTCTGTGTCATTTTCTGTCTATTTTGTTCAACTGCTTCTGCCCGAAGGCCAGCGGAGTAGCACACAGAGATGCAAGGACACGTTGGTTAAATGTTTCTATCACTTCGTCACCGTAATCGCTTTGTGTTTATAAGGACACCGCGGTCACAGATAACCCGCTGTGCTCTATGTGTGTTTGCTGCTTCATCAGAATAGGGCTGGTCTCTCTCCCATACTCACCCTTTAGCATAAACAAAATGTCACAGCTCTTTTATTGGTACATAATATTTGCGCTCGCAGTAGTAATATCTGCTGGGGGGAAAAGGAGCACCGGTTGTAATACCTTTTTATCTGTGAGATTAAGTGGTTTTTTTTGTTTTTTTTTTAAATTTGAGGCTATAAAATTTAATAATAAATCCAAGTATGGTTATTGTATGTGTCCGTGTCTTCGGTTAGGACCTAAGATATGTGAATTCAGCCTCAGGAGGGAATGAGTCTGTCCTTTTCCAACACATTTTGGGTGCTGCATATCCATATTTGGGATGCGTATTCACATTTGTGGTGCCATTACTATGGGCCGGCTCTACACCTCCTACACATGAACATGATTTACCTCTCAGGAGAAGCGGGTATAGACTCTCCTCTCCATTATACCACTGTCACTACACCCCGGTGGACGGTGCGAAGCTTTTACAGCAGTAAGAGGCCCCGATACCACCCTTACTATGAATGTATATCCCCTAATACAACTCCCTCATCTCATCTTCACTGTAGGTGTTCAATCCCTTGCCCCTGGTCAGAATATTATCATCCCCTGTTCACGTCCAAATGCACTTGCAATGATACGCTCTGCTGCCTGCATTTGTTATCTTAATCTCAATCTCGAATCTCGGTAATTCTCGTTCAATATTTAATTTCGGACCCACCAAAAGACATTAATTGGATAGGTGGAAAGGTACATAATGAGTTGTAACAAAATGTGTACAGAATATGTGAATATTTAGCAAGTGGGATGTACTTGTACTAATATATGAAATAGTCATTGTTGCTAATTTACCTTAGGAGTCATCGGAGAGGAGTGGGACACTGTTCCCACGAGTCCACCATGTTGCGCCGCCATCTTTCTACAGTAGCTCAGAACGGACCTCGTCTTCTCCCTTTTTTTTTTTTTTTTTTTACATTTTGTGGCAGGTGCCATCCAGCATTGAGGTGCATTACATCACCCATTATGTCTGAGTGTGGACCAGAATTAATATCCCCAGAACGGATAAAAACAATGAGGTTACAAACGGAACCTTTAAGTCACTTAAATAGAAATTAGGGGATGCAGAGTTTCCTTTCCTTTTATTAGTACATGAAATAATCTGTGCCACAAGAAAATGGAGGCATCGTATTTAAGTCCCTTCAATAAAAAATTAGGGAAGACGCAGTTTCCTTAGAGCAAGCAGTTCACTACTGTGTATGAGTGATTTGTTTAATAAATAACGCTATGCTTTTGTCTTTCATTATTGATTTCAGTGACACTGGAATATAAATAGTAAGTGCAATACAATGGAATTAAGAAGAAAAAAAACGCCTAATACATCGATTTTCCTCGTTGTCTTTTTGTAACATAATTGGATCATTTGACTTCTTGTTGCCCTCAAGCCAAAAGGAACAATGGCGAATAAAAAGTGAACTACTGGCCCGCAAATGGTATTATTAAGCATTTGCGATCCACTCGCCCATCTCTACTACTAGACTTCAATTGATCCCCGCAATAAATGATTGAATTTCTTCTCATCGAAACACTGCTCCGTCGGCCAAAATGCTCCGAGGTACCTTTTAACCGTGAACAGAATAAAATATGCATCATCTGTGTCACGATGTCTGTAACACTATGAAATGTTGAAGCACGAGGGTGTTGTAAATGTCATGCAAACTCAGCAAAAACACTGAAACCAGTACCACTCTCTCATCACAGTTTCTGCTCTTTGAAAGATAGACTCGGTGAGTAAATCTGTGACATTCATCGCCGCTCGGTGGAATCCCCGGACTGCTGTCAAAAGAATGAGCGTTTTCCAACAAACACCCTGACGATGCGTTGTAAAAAAAAAAAGAAGAAAAAAGACTTTAAGGAGTTTCAGTGACGCACACAAGTCCGGCGTACAGCAGACTTCACTGTGCTTCGTGTGCCAAGTGCAAGAAACTGCTCATTTTGCAAAACCGCCGTGTGCATGCATTCCTCCATCAGACAGGTGCAACTATAAATACCGTGACTTTACAGAACATGTGCTTATTTAAAGTGACGTCTTGTAGGATATTTCTCTGCATTTTCTTTGTTTATTGGAAGGAGTGAAGGCTACGCTCTTACCAACTCCAGTTAAATGAGAAAAAACACATTTTGCACATTTTCTACAAATAGCAAACTGATGAATTAAAAAGCATTTAACTGAGGAAACCTTAACCTTAAATGTCAAGAACAATCACATTCATCCAGACCAATTTCTTCTTCTTTTCAGCCATAGATATAATTTGCCATTTAGTAGCCTCAACTACATTATTTCAAACCACGTAGTTCTTATTTCCATGATGACCGTACAGCACTGTGCAGCTGCCAAAGGGCATCTAGGAAATCTTGTTTAGTTGTCAATTAACAGCTTTGCTTCATCTCACATGACAGATGTACTCACAAGTAAACGTGTCGATGTTTGATATTTAAAATAAATACAAAGAAGGTTCTTTTGAGTATTTGTATTATATATTTTTTTTCTTTTGTTCATGCTCTGCCAGGTAGTTCAATAACCTTAAGGCTTGTCCAAAATAGTTAATTTACAGTTACGGCTCCCTTTAGAAATATTATCAAGTAGTTAACCTCGCCTGCCTCGCCTGACCCCTGGTTAGAACTATGGGAAATGAACCACTGCGTTTCTGGTCAATAGGCTAATTATGTCAGAGAAGGTCAATCTGTAGCGATTTACATATAAAACTAAGACGCCCACTCTGAATGATATATCATCGCATTCACTGCTGATAACCAAGTGTGAAATGATTCTAGGGACCTTTGTACGCAGGTTTTTAAAGAACACTGTTGAATGACTGGTGTACTTCAGTGCATTTCAATATCAACACAGCCGCTGTATTCTTCGATTTTTCTCATCTGGGAACTTTGATGGAATAACATTTACTCAAGTGCTGTATCCAACATCGACAGATATTTGTACTTAATTTTTCAGTTCAGTTATATGATATTTCATATCACTGCTATATTTCAACTGCTGTCATTGGACTTTTATTTCACTACTTCTATCTGATGGCTATATTAGGTATTTCCCGGATAATTGTGTCATGATTACTTTATTAACAATATCCCAGCTTTCTGGATTCTTATTTTTCCCAAACCCACTGGATTCCACAAAACAAAGTAGCGCAAAGCTTAACGTGAAGCGTAACTGTGTGAGATTTTCACATTTATAAATCATACGTGGTGACCAGGTCCCAACAAGCCACATGTGGGACAAAGATTATACTTGTGTGGACAACGTGGGACATATTACCAGTGAGAGGTCGATTTACATCCAGACAGAATGCGCGTTGATCAAAAACACAAGTGCATTTTGTCTCCTTGGATCTACTCAACACCACTTGGCATCTTCTCCTCCAGTGAGTCCGAAAAGTTCAACAACAGCGACGATTGAAATGTATTTGACAACATTCAAGCATCAAAATGAACAGAATATTCAGCAAAATGACGAAATGATTAGCAAAATAAGAAATCAAATCTCCTGATCTGAATCTTGGAAACATGCAGAAATTCACACGTTTCCTAAAACTTCTGTCAAAAATGTGTGATGCACTTGGATGTAAGCCTGA
>JAPQRN010000005.1:23220671-23249663 GCA_037367275.1 Coranthus polyacanthus
CTTGGAAACATGCAGAAATTCACACGTTTCCTAAAACTTCTGTCAAAAATGTGTGATGCACTTGGATGTAAGCCTGACTTTAATCTGTACCGAGCTCATGCGTTCTCCTCACGGTCTAAGACACACGTTGTCCTCACCATGTCGGACGTGTGGACAAGGGACGTGATACGATGACATGTAAAATGCGCTGCAGTCCGAGAGGCGCACCCGGGTCACCCCACCTTCGATAAATACACGTCGAGAAAATAAATGGCTGAGAATGGACATTAGGAAGGGGTCTTGCCAGACTTCTCAATAGCCAGCGCGACACCAATCAGAAGCCAGATGTCCAGCAAAAAAAGCCCACGTTTTACCCACAGTACTGGCAAGAGCTCCGGCGGCCAAACGCGGGGTTGGGGTGCAGCTGAAAACGTAAATTCGCGTAAATTGCGCGCACAATCAGCGGGCAGAACAAACACACTTTTATAATTTTTTTCAACAGGTCCGTGGGGGGTTTGGCCACTCACTCCCTCTCCCTCTCTCTCTCTCTCCCTCCCTCCCACTCCCTCCCTCCCTCTCTCTAATTATTCCTCTCCTCTCGCAGTGGAGTCCCGACCGCTGAAAGCTCCGCACCACTTTTCATCTCTTCCCTTCCGCACTGCGATTCCACGAGGTGGCGGCTCACGTTGCGGACACTAACCGAAGCAGCGACACTTTGGACGCAGCGTCGTAGGCCAGGGCACGGAGGTTGTACCGCGCAGACGACAAATGCCCGAGACCCGCGGCCGCTGCCCCCGGTCCCGATGGGGAGGGAGACCAGCAGACGAGCAGTGATGGGACAGTTTTCCGGAGGATGCTACTTGAGTTTTGGCATCCTTGCGCTTCTCGGTTTGCAAGTTCCGACCACCTTGGGAAGAGGTAAGAACGGGCGCAGACACACACTGGAAGCTGAATGGTTTTTTTTTGGGTGTTGTTTTTTCTTTTTTTTTTTTCTTTGTTCCTAGACATGCAGTGGTTGTAGTTGTGGTTTGTGTTTGAAAAGTGACATTTCAAACGCCCAGCTGATGTGGGTGTGAGTGTGACTGAACACACGCTGCGTTTTTCCCAAATTTTTCTTGCAGTTTACATCCTGACAAGTTTGGAGGTGTGTGTTTTTTTTTGTTTTTTTTTTTTGCTGTGCGCAGTATTAGGGATTTACCCTTGTATTTGAGTATTTGTGTGTTAAGTGTTTCAAACTGACGTGAGTTTCATTTGAAACACTGCAAGTAAGCAGATGAAATATTCGAAATCTGTCTGCAGATAAATACTTTTGCCATAAGGAAACAACCGTCCTGTTGCCCTGTGCCCCTGCAGGCTGTCTGGAAACGTATAGAGCCTGTTATTTACTATTCTACCATTCACCTCAAAGAGCATTTTCTTATGTGGCTTTTTTTTTTTTTTTTTAATTTACCGCATTTAGTTACTCTGCTTTATTATGAAGCCGCCAAATCGGGTATAAACTGTTTGAATTGTGTTGTTTTGTTGACTTGTGAGGCTCCAGTGACTGTTCCACTTCCACTCTTGTTGACAGGCTTGGTAAGACATGCGTATAATTGCATGGGGTCTGTGGCACCTGCTAATTGATATTGGTTGCTTTGAAAATTGCTGGTGCTAAGTGAAGTAGGTTATAGACTGCAGTGGTTTTTTTTTTGTGTGTTTTTTTTTTTACTCACCCATATAAATGCTAATGCACAATCTGTGATTGAATTAGGCTACCTGATGACGGTTTATTATAGGATCCCAAGAAAATACTGAAATGTGTGCAATGTCGAAAATGTCGGTCGGTCAGAGATAAAGCCTGTTGTAATAATTCTTTTCTTTTCCTCTGATAAATCTGCGCTGACCTATTGACACCCATTTAGCTCACATGGCAGTGTAACAAAGACGAATTTGCAAGTACAATTAGTTAACTAGCCCCAAGGTTTTCATATTTGCATCCCAAGTTTTGAAATTAGCTTCAACTTGGAAATTTGCATAGCATAAATATTAGATTAAGCATATGTGTCTTCAGGGTAACTTTGTGTGTAGGAATTGGGTTTTTTTTGTTGTTTTTTTGCTATCATTCTTTTAAAATTAATCTGAAAGGCGACGAATATAACCTTTCAAAACTGCGTGTAGGTTGTATATAAGTAAACTCCTGGCATTGTAGCTGAAAGCAGTGACCTATGCTTGGCAGAAAAACAATAATTTAAGTGCATGAAAGTAAAATGTGCATGTGTCTGCACGGTGTGGGTTTCGCTGCATATGTATACGCCGTTACACAGCTGCCAGGTTTTTTAAGTTTCTGCCATTCTCTAAAATAAATATTTATGCTGTGTAGTGATAGACACATGTACGTATGGACCGTCATAACTGTAATCCAAGCGTATTCCATTTGTCTTGAAGATGAGTAATGCTGCACCACAAAAGGAGGAATCCAGGGTCTGTGTTTACAGGTGGATAAAGGGAGGAGATGTGGCTGATGAAACAAATTAAAAAATGTGCCGCAGAAATCAATATAATCGCAGGCTACGACGTGAAGCAGCGATGTTGCAGCATGGCAGTAAAGACTGAGCTTGTGCCACTGCATATGTGGAGCAGGTCACATGTTTGGTGGCAGTCTGTCATGAAAATCAGATGTCTGCGAGCCAAAAACAAATTGGAAAGACTGCTCAAATGAAAAGATAATAAACGGTCCCATCGGGCTATCAGGAGAAGATCATTAAACGGCCCCAGTGTGCGGTGACACAGACATGATAACACAGTGTCAAAACATGTAACCGTTCAGCTCGGAGCAGCCGCCAGACCCTCTCCACATGCAGAACAGGAGGAGAGGCGTCAACCTGCGACGCTCCAAGGCAGATAGACCTCAGATCATCATGTAGTTGGTTAGGCAAGGTAACAACCACTCTAGCCTTCCCACAGACTGTAATGTAAAGCATATCATGCGGCTTTTAACAACACAGTAGCATGGTGAAGTACTATTGGAGGACATGATTCCATTTAGATTCAAGAATGTGAGCAGTCACATTTGATGAGTCTCCTTTGGCTCAGACCCGGGGGGGGGGCGGGGGTTGTAGCCGATGTCGTCCATTGTACCTCCCGCTGCTTAAAAAGCATCTGGGTTTGAGCATGGCGTATGTGCAAAAAAAAAAAAAAAAAAAAAAAAACTCCAGAGAGAAACCAAAAGCGAGAGGGAAAGTGGAATAAAGGGCAATGGAGTCATCTCTGCCATGTATTATTTATCCCAAAAATGACTGCCAGACTCTTTCTCAAGCTCTAGCTTTGATTTAACTGACATTTCATACGAGATGAATTCACGAGCACAGTTGGGCTGGTGTCCACAGTTGCTTCTATCCAGTATGAGATCGCACAGTGGACATATTGCTCGGTTTTACTCTTGCATTATTCAAGGAGAGTCCATTTCTCTATCCAACTCACTACCCCTACGTCAGCCCCTTCTTCTTCTTCTTCTTCTTCTTCTTCTTCTTCTTCTTCTTCTTCTTCTTCTTCTTAGAGATGGAACGACGCTCAAACAATACTGAGACTTTGGAAACTGGTCAATACATAAGCTTTTGTATATGATATTCCTGGGAGAAATAGGATTGATTGGAACAGAATCCTTTTGTTTGTTCCAATACAATGCCTTCATTAGGAATCTGGTGACTGCTCATTGTTGTTGTGGTACAATATATGTACAGTATAGATTCATGGTGGTCCTCTATCAGCGTTGCACCTGAGTTTTTTGTTTGTTCTGCGGCATTATATATATTTTTTAAGAGTTAGCATTTCTTCACATTACTTCGTGAATATACTATAGGTTGGTGTATTATATCATTCAGCACCATCTATACATATTGCAGTGTTTGCACAAATGCACTTTAAATGCTGTCAAATATGTTCTCTGTGCCAAAATGCTTATGGAAGGATGGGGGTGTCAAATGTTGCCATTTCAGTTTCCTCCTGCAAATTTGCCTCTCAGCCTTGAAGCTTTCTGTTTGATAAGAGCTTGCGTTGCTGTCGTGTGTTTTGTAATAACATTGAAAGGGAAGCCTTGGAGATAACTGCCCATTCACGTTGCACTATCCAATGCCTCACTGGCTAACTCAAGGGCATCGCCACAAAGGCCAGATTCACACCATACACCATTCTCTTCAATGCCAAACCCTTACTCTCTCTTTCTCTTCCTCTCCTCTCCCTTTCTCTGCCTCCTTGTACCAATGGGTAGTGCTTTTGTTTCCCCCAAAGTGCTTTTATTTCATAAGCGCCCCATCCCTTCATCCTTCCTTGTTGTCCTCTCTCACAATTCCTTTCGCTGCAGTTAAGTTTCAGTGGATTGTTGCCGTGACAAATGTTTTGGTTGTGGTATCATTTCTCAACTCGCCTGACTGAGGGAGAAAGGAGAGCGAAGCGAGGGAGCGAGGGAACGCGAGGAGGGAAGTGCGGAAGGAGAGAGAAAGACGGATAGGGGGGTTATAGTGCAGAATATGTAAGTATCTCATGTTATCGGTAACTGCCAAAGCAGTTTGTCAGTAACAGCAAGCACCTGTCACCCCTGTCCCCGATGAATTAATTTTAAGAGTAATCAAAAGCAAATACATATTTGATGACACTGGATTAAAGCGGGGGGTTGTTTACATGTGTGTGTTGCGTTTGGTACGAACGCATCCGTGATCCGTGTTTTGACTTGCAAAAAGCAGACAAATGTTCACGCGCTAGTTTTGATGTCACATGAGGAAAATATGATAAAAGCGGCAATCAAGAAACGATTTCGACATCAGTATTAACATGTTCTGAGATGTCTCACAAAGGAGTTATTGTACTGCGAAGGACATTACGGTCTAGAAATTACCTTCGCCGCGGTACATGATGATGTTCTAACATTCACATAAGAAACAGAAAATGTAAGAAATGCATAGAAGTGTAAAACTGAATCAAGTCTGCTTCAGAATCAGTGCAGCTTTTACAACGGCATTTTGGCAATTCTTTCCTGGTGGTCTGACAGTATATCACAGTTATTTATTTATTTATTTTTGCATGACTGGGCCTGGATTTGTGGCTCATTCTCATATCAGGAGTACGTTGAATATAAAAACATGTTGTTTTTTTCCGTGTTTTTATTAACAAAGACTTCGATTTAATATGGGATTTGCTTTGCTTGCTTGTTTTGTCTTACGAATGTAGTGGTGTTGGTTAAAGCTGTCTGTGTGGTTCATCTGCATTCCATATATACACAGACTTCATTGTGTGATGTGGTGAGATGAAGCGTGCTCTTTCTCTGGTGTTGGAACAAACGGCAGTAACAACACCAAAAGCCGACGACACCCCATGTTACAGAAAAGGACTATATTTCATGTAACCCAGTCTTTTCTCAATGGCCATTTGGCGCCTTTGTGAGTGTCAGTGATCCAGGATGGGATTTAGAAGTCCCTATTGGCATATGAAGGCTACATAATACCTCTCTGTAGTCATGCGTGTACTGTATGTTGTAAAACCAACAAAGGACTGTCATTTATAACATAAAGCAGACGGAGGAGTTCCAATGGCCTTTGAAGATGCCTTGTGTTTTTCTGTGCTTTTCTGATGAAATCCTCAGTCCCGCAGATGAAGGATGAGGGAGATTCAGACTTCAGACCGGTCTTCAAGAAGTACAAAGCTAAAACACATCCCATTCAAAGTTGGACTCAAAAAGTGGCAAAAGTGATGACTGCTTTGTACTACACTGATCCCAGGGCAAACAGACTATATTAAAGACTAATGCCGCGAGTCTCTGGTGAGGACATTTTAGTAGTTTTCTGGCTGGAACAGGATGTTTCCTTCTTGAAACTGTTCAATTCATTGTACAAGTGAGACACACTTGTGTTTGCAGGAGCTGTTTAATACACACCACAGTGACTTACTGCACTTCTCCTCTCCCTTGACCTTTTTACCTTTACAGTAATATCTCCTTTGTTTTATTCCAGACTGAGCAGGAAGATTTGTTTGATAAAAGGGCAAAAAAAAAACCCGTCAATAATCACTAGCCTCTGTGTGTGTCTATCCTCTTACCTGGCTATTACCACCTAATCGACACGAGGTGGTTTCTTTCTAGTGCGTTTCTTGTGTCGTTAAGTTGTTTGGTTCAATAAAAATTTGACTTTATATCCCACGATCACAAATCGCACATTTGCCTGAATGGGCTTTACAATCTGTACAATGTTGGTGGAAGAAATTGCTCATATATTTTTAAGATGTCAGCTCTTATTACCAGCGAATCTGTCTTTTTATAGTGTTGATTGTTGAAGAGCCATATCATAGCTAGAAGTCGAGCAGTAGTGGATTTTTAAAGGTTGATAGAGTACCGGTCAGGAAAAAGCTGAACATCCGAAAATAAAATAAATTCAACGCCTGCTGGAAATATTTTTGACTTCATGAGGGTCAGATAACTTGGACCGAACATCTAAGTCAAAGTAATAAATACCTAAATACACAAATCAATCACTGATTTCACTGATCACTGACGTTCGTTTTGTCAGACCTCCTGTCAGTCTATCTCTAATGACATTGCTATTGTATCACCCCCTGATGTTTTTGCATATTGTTTGGTCAGATCTTAAAATGAAATACGCAGCTCAAACTCAATACTGCGTATGCTTCTGATTCACCAATAAATGATAATAGTTTAAGCATTTTCAAACAAAGGTTAAAAGCTGTCAATTTTTAAGTGTGACCTGCTTCAGTTCCACTCTTTACGCTGTGTTGAATTTCCTTCCGCTCGCGTAGTGACAGTGGTTAATGAATGGAAGAGCTGAATTGAAATGTTTATGCATGTGTAAGGTTGTGTGTTTTCTTCTGCCGTTCGAGCACCGTTGTGAGGTTACGGTGCGTAACTTTGATGAGGTTCCCCTTTAGTCAAGGACTCCCCTTTGTCATTAAGATAGATAACATCTCTTCTGTGCATTGATGTAGCTACATTCATTTAAAGACTACTTTTGTTTCACCTCGCAGACAGTAGAATCGATAAATAGCTTTGCCTGTTTCTGCTTCATTTTGTCTTATCTGGTTTGGGCCAACTGAAGCCCAGAGCTTAAGACAATACAGCTTTTATCAAGTCAGAGCTCCTGCAGGCTATGTGTACGTTATTAAGGAGCTTAAAATAACGTTACTGTTATTGTTTTGTTATTATCTAGAATATCTTCGGAGGGACAAAATGCAAGAATTCATCCAGTATATTCTCCTGATACATCTGTGTGACCACAAGCCATAAAACTTCAGACGGTTCCCAAAATTCTAAAAAAAAACCCCACACATTAAAGAGCCATATTGCTGCAGTGGGTGTCATATACCTCTATTGCAATCAGCAACAGGAGTGCAGTTTATTCTGCAACAACTCCACTGTGTGGCTTTGTGTTGGGCAGATGTCATGCTGGTGCATGCAGTTTTGTATTTAAGCTGCTTTACTCGTTGGAAAAGCTGAGAGGAATAAACAAATTTTCGGAGCCACTTGGCTTGACGGTTTGCCAGAAGACTGTGGAGACGGGAATCTCACACGGCAGACATCATATAGATGAGGATTTAATACACAAAATAGCATTACATAATTAAACATGGAAGTAAATTGAACCGGTGCACTTACATGTTGAAAAGTGACCTTATATTAAATAAAAATCTGTACTGATGCATTATGCAGTGGATGTACCAGCTCCACTGTCAGAATTCACTGTAAAAATAGATGTAAAACACTGTGTATTAGAGGTAAGATATCAGTATTTATACAGGATGACTCTTGCTCGTTCATGTCAGCCTGCCGTGGTTGGAGACCACAGCATACACATGTACTGACAAGACCCATATTCAAAGCACTGAATTGTAGAAGCATCTGAAATTGAAATGTCAGGTTGAAATGAACATGCCTTGAATTAGAATGTGGGAATAGAAAAGACAAGCTATTGTGCAGCTGCATCTCGCGTTGACATTTTTGTGTGCATTCTGTTTACTGACTGTTTCGAATATCTCGATACCAGATTTGTTTGGAGTGAAAAGCTCTGCGTTTTTCTGCAGAAATGGCTACGGTTTTTCTTCTGTGGAGTACAATAATGAGACAGTAACAAAAGTCTCACTCTCCCTCCTCTAATCAGTTTCCTTGAGATCTGCGAGGTATCCTTTTCTTTTCTTTTCTCGTGTACGTGTGTGCTGCATAGCAGTAATCCAAAACAAGGTCTGATAAAATGAGAGGATAAAACCCAATTACCCAGTAGGCAGTCCTGAGTCATCTCCCATTTGTTCCAACCATTTTCCCCTCTGTCTTCTTCTCTTTATCTCAACTCATATAGTTTACTCAAAGACCACCCCAGCTGATTATAATCTGTAGGTGAAAAAGAAATAAGATAAAGAAAGAAAGAAAAAAAAAAAAATGCGAAGACGAAGCCGGAGTGATAGAGTGAACTAATCGATGCCAAGCAGCTAGCACAGAGGGATTCTTTTTTTCTCTTCAGTGTAATCTTCCAATGTGATTGTGAAGTTTGTGTGTGTCTGGCTCTGAAGGGACCAATTAAGGAACGGCAGGGCAGGGGCCTGAACTGCTGGCTCTCCTAATAGCATACAGGCTGAAGTGGACCTGATCCATAGTCAGTCGATAACACAGGCTCCTCTAGTCTCAGCCAATGAATGCAGACAACTGGACTCAGAATGGCAAGAAAAAAAAAAAAAAAAGATCAGACAGGGAAAAGCAATGCATTTTCAAAACTATTCCAACTCTCTGGACGATTCTTTCACGGGTATTGTTTTTATTACTACGATAACCCAGTGCTGTATAGACATATACCTAAGTCCTGAGTCTCCTCCCGGATCGTAGCTGGCGTTTAACCTTTGTAAGAATCTGTCATCTAATTGAGATTAAGACCTCATTGACCCCCGGTATTGAAAATGCAACCTGTACTGGGACACGTTACCCAGATAGGGAACGATCCCATCTTGCTTTTGCACCTGGTATTTTAAGATTAAGATCGGATCTCTGTCCTCCAGAGCAAAACCGGCACATGGGTCGTTTAGAGTGGTGGCAAATCATGATACGACGTAGGCAGCAACATAATCTTGTTACAACAAAAGCCCATTTTATTTTACAGTTTATCATTTGAAGTCAATTGTCGAGTAAAGTGGCTGTGACGTTGGACGGTCAGGTAGTATCTTCTCCAGTCAAGTTATTTTTGACTGCCCTCTTTTCTTATTATTATCTTTAGCTTTTAGCTTTATGATAAGATGTTTAACTTTCCGTTGGTCCACTGCCGGTCTTGCTCTTCCATTCGTTTTGAAATGTCTTTGTAGATGCACCCGGTTCTCTAGGAACCATCCAGTTTTGCCTCGACAGCACTGTCAACCCATGAAGCTATTAAGGATCTCGTTTCTTGAATCTTCCATTTCTTTTCATTTTCATTATGTTAGCTAAGATGTGATGCAAGCGCTCAGTGTATTCACGAGCCAGATGTTAGAGGGGAATGACATAGGTACATACATTTCTATATCTACGGGTCTCGCTGCGTGCACCCTGCACGGATTGCGTTTACACCTGTACCTAAGATCCATACACAATGCCGGGATCACAACGCATTCACACCTTGCATTTACACACGTTTTTCCTTATCTGTGTAACTTATCCAGATACAGGATACAAACTCGTGTGTTTATGTGCATTTGTGTTCAGCGTTAGATTGGTCTGTTTTACTTTTGTGATGTCTGCTGGATTGTTCATTGTAGCCCGCACATACCGAGGGAATAGACTGGTGACATTCAGCTCCCTCTCCATTGACCTACAAGGTGTATGATAACCTCCAGGACCAGCGGGTTTGTTTTTCAAGGCTAATGGAAGACTCTCCCAAGAGAATACATAAACCTCTGATGTTATGACCCATCTCAAAAGAGATTCTTTTCACTGCTTTGCTCCAGCTTTTCCCCAAGATGAGGCAGAATAAGGGAGTCCATAATGTGACGCGACTGCTTTAATTCAATCGATAGCCGTATAATTGGCAAGTAACATTTGCGACTTTGAATTACCGCTCTATGTTTCGTCAGTGGCTGTGCGTCATGCTTGCGTTACTGCATGATATTTTTGAGAACGACATCTGTCGTCAACCAATTTTACAACTTCTCTGTGACTCAGAAAAGGGACTGATGTACGAAAACGTGTCAGGAAAAACAGCCCTTTCACTTGCTTTTACATTAGCATTATAATTTCTGCTTTTCACCACACTGTAAGGCAGGGAAGAGCACAGAAGTGAGGCTTCTCTTGAACACTTACAACGCCATTGGTATTTATTTTACAATTATTTTGTCAGTTAAGAGATATTTGTTGTTTTGCACCAGCAGCTGCAGACGGTAGTTAGACGGTAGTTTTATATATATATATATATATATATGTATATATGTATATCAACATCAACAGTCTGACATATATGTATATATATGTCAGACTGTTGATGTTCTGTTTTTCCAACGGTTTGGTCCCGAGTGACATATGACTCAACTACCGACTGAAGTTTTTTATGAAATTTGTAAAACACATTCAGATGATGACCTAATGCTTGTAGTATGTAAGTATCTCTTAGCATGTCTTGGCTTCCTTTCTGCAGTGAAAGCCCTTTTCACAAAATGTTTAATGACTTTGGAATACAGAATTTGATCGTGCTTTACAGTACACCCATTAAGCCCGTGTAGCTGTTTTTTTTTTTTTTTTCCACCGTTTTCATAATGAATTCATGCAGTTCATCACCCACAAATCATTCCCCACATTGTCACCCGCTGCTTGCTCTTATATGACAGCGTACTATGATACAATAAACATCTGAAGCTATGGTTTCATTGTGCTTATTAGAAGCACTGCTTTGACATCTACGCCTGCCTTCGCATTATTCCCATCTGTCTCTTTTCACCATGATGAATATTGGCACTTTTTTTTTTTTTTTTTTTGCACGTCCATTGCTCTATCTACTGTGTCATTTTATTACAGCAGGCCATTAGTGCCTTCTGTGTATATAGTCTACGCTACCACGTCGTTTTGATAACCGGCTGGAAAAAGCTGTCTGCCTCACTCTTACCTGCAGAGATCGTGACAGCCAGCTCCTTTGTGAGATCCAGTACAAGACTGAGAGAGGGAGTGACAGAATGTTCATTTTACAAGGCTACATTGTGTCAAGGCAGAGCAGGATAAAAATATAGGTAGTGCAGTGCTTTTTCTTCCCATGCCATCTGAATCGAAATGATGTGGACCAGATCTTGTGGTTGCATGTTTGCTGAATGTCCATAGCCACAATACTATGTACAGTTGCGTGTTTTGCACGCACATGTGTATGTTTGTGAATATGATTTAGACGCTCAGGTGTATTTTATGAAAGCCGACAGATCTGTGGTCTAACTGTGGTTGTCTGCATCTAAACATGTATTTTCACTTCCATCTTATACTATCATATCATGTAACTAGATGAACTGTATCTAAAGACAAAGGGATCAAAATGAATGTTACCATTAAAATAGGGCAGTGTTATGTCTTTCGGCTTTTTGTCAAGAGATTTAAATCACTGATAAATTGAAGTACTTTTTCAAATTGTTCCAAAAATTCTATAAGAATACAATACCCAACAATAGCATCTCTAACCGTTTATGCAAAGCTGCTTTTCTCGTTTCAAATTGGTCGACAAGATATTTCCAGAAAAAAATCTGCTTAACACCTTTTGTTATCACTATGCCTTGACAAATTAAATAGTATTTACCACTTCATGTTACGCAACGGAAACGTTTCCACGACTGTAACATCTGTAGCGCCTCGTGTTTCTCTTACCCCTTTCACACCCGAGAGTAGACTCACTCACATCTGGCTTTTGTCTTCGTTGTGAAAGTGTACAATCAGTGCAACGTTTCACATTCATACGCAGGTCAAATGAAGCTATTTTTCACCCTTTTCCCCCAATGTGATGCCATGACTCAGTTCTTAACAGCCAGGCAGGAACATTATTTATTGCTTTTTGCAGTTGGGAACAAAACGCAACTGTGACTTTGTTCTGTGTTTTCCGGCACACTCATGACATCAAACGAGACCAAAAAAGCAGAAAGACAAACTCGTATATCGCCGTAGCAGTACCGTAGCATATGTAAATGCCATTCATACTAATGGTTTTAACTGTTTAACGTGAGAATTAATAGAATTTTCTTTTGAAAAGGAAACCATTGTAAAGTTTTTGGCATATCTATTTATCTATTTTTATGTTAATCAAAGCCTTCAATATGTACATATGGTGAAATTAAAATGTGTATCATTATATATATATGTACTGGCCTACAAAAAAAAAAATCCCATGAATACACTGTGAAACCACCAGAATCCTAAAAACATACTGTGATACAAAGTTTTGGTCATGCTGTCTGTGTGAAATGAGTCATCTGGTTTTAGAGGGTTTATCTGCAGCACGCGTTTGTTTTTCATAAGGATACCAAGCTAAAAATCTGTTTTTAAGCAAACTGTAAAGTGGATTTCTCAGTCATCCTCTCCAGAGCTCTTTCACCAAGGTTTTCAACAACCCAGCTCTAGAGGGACTAACTGCTATGGAAACAACTGTTTCTGCTAAACCCCTTCACCTTAATCACTGTTATGCACGGCAAACTCCCAGGATACATATTCTGATTACAATGAAAATGACTTCAGGTTTACCTTCGGAAATTTGGCAAAAAGTATCTGAAAATCCAGTGATGACTGTGGATTTTGACAGTTGGAACTAGAAAAGCAGTGTGAGAGCGCAGACCTCCGTCCAGCAGCTCATTTAACCACATGTTGTGACTTACACCCAGAACTAATACTCCAACATCACGTTATCTACTTTATTGGACTCATTGATCATAAAACATTCCTTTTGCCTTTGGAATAATCTTGGTATCATGTTTAGTTTAATGGTTATTGACAAAATTCACTATTTCCCTCATGGCGGTTTTCTTCTGGATGTAGCTCCACGACTATTGAAGATACAACGAATCTATCACACTCTGCTGATTCAACAGACTCTCAGCTACACTTTGGTACTAGTTGCATGTCTTTATCTTCATTCGTCCGCAAGCACCATCATTTTTCCTGTTCTGGATCATAGCATCCAGAATTTTGCCAGGATCCGGATCAAACTTTGATAAACTAGAGAACCTGTAGCCAAAGCATGCTGTATTTTTGCAATCTGACCATTTATTGTGGAGTTATAGACACATATGCTGAAAATGACCCATATCTCACAATGATAAAGAACGCTTCAAAACATTCCTGGATGCAGATGTTAATCCAGAACAACCACCAACATTTAATCATCTCTTCTTTGACCCATTATCAACATTTCCTGAAAATGTCTGCCGCTCATAACTTTTCGAGTTATCTTGATAACAAACAAACAGACAGACAAACAGACAAATAAACAAACGGCGGCTAAAACATAACCTCCTTTAGCGGAGGTAATGAAAATGATACTAGCAGGCTTCACTAGCTGTTGCTATTCTAAATAAAAAACATACAGTGAGATGGGTGCATTAGGAAAGACTAATCACAGCGATTTTGAAGACCCTAGAGAAGGAAACGCCACCGTGGGTGGGTGCTCACTCAGGCATATACAGTACATCGGCCAAAGACAATGACATACACTCACATCCGCCCACCTTCCAGTTTCTCAGTGTTTCTGGAGGCACTCTTGCAAACAGTAATGGATGGGGCAATACGCTGTGTGGGCCAACATTGTGTCATTTTGTTCAACAACGAGCAAGAAAAGAAAAAAAACTCACACAGACACAAGAAAGTTTAGAGCCATTTTACTCGGAAAATGACAAGTTGCAGAGAACAGGCGAAGGCGCCGGAATCTACCAGGGAAATTTAGCAGCAATTGCTTGCGTGGAGCTATTAGAAAGACAATGAACAGGTGTGGAAGCAGGTGGCTGAATGTGAAGACTGTCAGGGTGGGACAGCTGAACAGGGGCGACAAGTGGGCAGGTGAGGAATGACAGATTTCTGGGTGAAAGGAGGACAGCACAGACACTCTCCGTGACTCCTGAACAAGACATGAGAATGTGCTGGGCCCTACCTGTGGGTGCAGTGTTTGTTATCAAAGGCAACCTGTCAGTGTTTAACTGCGAGCGTGAAGGCCACATTAAGCTTATTAACCTAGCGTGACTTATTGCTTCTGCGCTTTATTAAAATGTGACATTTAGGTTAAAGAAACAGATGTATTTGCGACTGTGTTAAAGCGCAATAGGTTCTCAGGGAAATTGAAACCTCATTTCTAAAATGACCACAATTTTCCATTATTTCCGTGGTCTAAGTGTATTTATGAAGATGTATACCAACTCTGTGCAACTAAAAAGCAGAGCAGGCTGTTTTCTGCGGCCCCCTCATGTACTGTACCTCTGCAATAGATCCCAGAGCTGTACGCCTGATAAATGTTCACATTCATTCATACAGTAATTAAAACAACGGCTTTAGTGGTTTGAATTCGGGCCAAATATTTCAGAATAATTTTACAGTTTAATCTGGGTTCAGTTATTCAGCCAAACTCTGGGCATTTCTACGTATGCGCAGTAACTAAGAAAAGACTTCTTTTTTTTTTTTTAATTTTACAGCATAACACTTGAATGCTGAGGCACTTATGAGATGATTACGAGACAGTCTTCACTGCCTTTCATGCTGCTGCTGCTCCTGCCAGATCCAATCCTGCTAAATCAGATCATTTTCCAGGTATAAACAGTGCATGGATTTCAAACTCACAGAAATGCACAAAAAAAATGTTTGATCCCCCCCTGCTCTATTTTCTTGTTTCTTACTTCTCCTCCGTAGGTAGTGGAGCGTTAACCTTTAGCCAGTGCTTATAGAATAAGGCCGTCTGAGACCCTCACAGTACATCCTCACTGTCCTGCCCCTGTGATAGTTCCTCGTTCATGCACAAACTAGGGCTCAGTAAAAACGTCTCTCCCCACTGTAACTCACAACAGAGAAAGTCCTACCTGAATGCAGTGCGCTAAGGATTTCAAGCGGGAAGCTTTTTTATTTGTACCCTTTGCACGGCGACTAAAAGCGGTTCAAAAATGAATGCACTTTATAAAATGAAGACCTCTATAGTTTGTGTACTTAGACTTTAACTTGTGAGAGCTCATGCATCCAGAGTAAACTGCGTAATATGCTTGAAGCCTTATATTGTCTTTAAGACTTACTTCTGCCTGTATTTTGGTGGATAGGAACCAGAGTTTGTGATTAGATATTAACTACAGTGGCCTGGGAATCAGAAATTGTCATGTCCACATTATTATAAACCAGAGGCTTCTTCTATTGTCTCTGAAATGGACATACGCGATAGACTCTGTGCTCTGTCTCACTAAGCTCAGTGTTCATCTGGTGCGGCTAGCCATCTGGTATATTTAATGCATTCAGCTAAGTTTTTGGATGAAGTTGTCTACCTTAATGTACTTTTTGACCCCTCGTCTTTCCCTGTTTTGTGATTCAAGCAGTAATTTCCCAACATTCATTCACCAAACAATGTGGTAAAATGATTGCACCCACCTATTTCTTGTAGGACTGTGAAAGAGCAAAGATTATAGCGATAATTAGAGCAAAACCATTTCTGTCTCGTTTGGAGGAAGTCACAGCTATGCGGATGTACGATTTTAATTCCAGCATGTTCTGTAACGGTGCACAGCTTAATACATTTCTGACTCAATGTTTTTTCATGCAATGCTCGCTACTAAATATCCTGCATTTTGCTAAGCGTGAAAGTAACACTATTGCAGTGTGACTGTCTCCGGAGTTTCATATCAGTGTATTTCACTGGCCACAGGAGACCATATGCTATTTAATGAAAACTAGCATGGTTCAGATTTAGGTTGAGTGTCCCATTGCTGGGTAATTGCCTCTGAAACCCTGATGAACCACCGCAGAATTAAATGTAGCAGGAAAGTCTCATTTGGAATAGAACTGAAGGAAAAGTGGAATCATAACTATGTCACGGGTGGATGGCAACCCACTAATATTTTATCTCAGATAAAAAGAGAGTGATGAAATTATGAAACTAGCTCATGAGCCATCTGCTCTCTCTTATTTCATTGTGGGTCTATGTTACTCTGTGACACACATTAGAAAGCTGAAGGGTAGTGAGTATGAGATCTCAGTCTAACCTTTGGGGAAAGGCTAAGAATAAACCCTTCAATAAACCGTTTTTGATGGCTGGTAGCTGTTGCAACCTGAACATTCAGACAGTGCACCAACATGGAAAGGTCACTTGTCCCAAACATATGGGTAATTGGGCCTAAAATACCACCTGGCATGTTTTCTTCCCACAAGGTGTACTGGATTCTGTCAACCTTTACAGACATCCTAGGTCTTGTACCATATAGAAAGGCAATTATGTTCCGTAACAACGGTTCATTTTATGTTACACCCAACGTTTTTTTTTTTTTTAAATTTGACAGATACTTTTAGAGTGCGATTAAGTTCTCAGAACTAAAGGCTAACATCGGTCTAAACGTATACGCAGCGCTCGTTGTCTCAATTGGGGGGCTTTACATTTTTATTGACTCGATGGCCAAAAACATGTTTCTTCCCTCGAGAACAAGACTTACAGGAAATCGGCATACAGTATGTCACGTGTTTATGCGTTCTTGAATTACACTAAATACCATGAAATAGAATGGATACGGTATTATTTACAGTCTTCTACATCATGAAATCCATTACGTTTAACACATAGGAGGTACATATTTAGAGCAAGACTCGGTCACTCTGCTCTTGGCTCGTTTCATGATTGACTGATTCTGACAGATGGCGTGCTGTTCTGTGTTTGTCATTTGCACTGATTGCGGTCAATTCTCTGAAAACTTTTTTATCGATTTCAGCACATTTATCTCAATGTCAGGACATTAGTGGGAGTTTCCTATGTTTTGTGCTGTGAATGATTTTCTTTTGTCACAAGAGAATGCCATCGATACGTGAGTCATAGCGGCCTCTTATGCTAAGGACAGAAGGAGCCTTGGCAGCACAGTCGCCAAGGACCAAAGAACCATCTATTACCATCGGCATCGCTGGCCATTACTCTAATCTCGTATATGGTTGAAACAAGGGCAACTGTAATGTGTGACCCAATAAAAGCAAAGAAAAACAGCATGGCAGTAAGGCATGAAATAAGTTACTTCAGCAAGTTTATCATAGGTTTACGTTTTTTGAAATGTTTCTTTGATCTTAGTTCCCCAAGCATCATGTAGGAGTGTCTTACACTTTGTTTCATTATTGTCTCACATCCTCATTTAAGCCTTTGAGTTTCAGTACTTTTGATGCAATGTACTTGTGTGTAGGTTGGAAATTGCTGTTCTCTCAGAAATGTCATCACCGAGGGGAGTTGTCAAGCTCTGATCTGCGGGCGTGCATCGATCTGACCTGTGCTTGAAAGTCCCCCAGGACTAACCACACGCAACCCCGCTTCCCACTGCTAGCTGATGGGTGTGGGAGGCCACGAGGCGCCCTCTCCTCCTCATCTCTCCATTCTCATTTTCCAACTCCTTTACTTTTTGTCTTTCTGTTGCAAGGATGAGTAAGGGCTCTGTCCTGGAGGCATTTCACTCCCAGCCCTCTACACCTCTCTGCCTGCTTCTCTCGAGCTGTTCTTTTTTTAAAAATCAAGTGTCAAAGTTCCCGGCTCTCTTCTCTAGGCAGGTTTGCACTTTGTCTTAATTTGAGCGATGCTGTTTTCATCCCACCGTTTGAAGAACCGCGGTGCAAACCAAAGTGCAGAGAGCAGCTTTGTAGATTTCGGCGATGCACACCTACGCCACAAAGCGACTAATTCTTGTTTTCTTGAAGTCTTGTTTATTGGTTACAGTTGTTAACTTGCTGGAGAAATGACGTGCAGAATGAAGGGTAACTTTCAGAGATTTCTGGTAGCAGCTTTTGCGGAAAAGGGATACCTCAGTGGTGGATTTCTTACTTTTATTTATGTTCATTAATATTCTGCTTCTATCAGGAGTCCCGGGATATTTAAAACATGCTGAATGAAAGTTTAATTATGTTTCTCATCATAAAGTTGAATAGGATAAGGCTTGTACAACTACGTGATCTCAAGCAGAAGATAAAGTGAGTGAGATCGCTTTGAGTAACTGTACCATATAGGCTCTGAACAGACCGTAAATTCACTTTTCCCATTAGAGCCATGGGTTGGATTTCCGAAAACAAAAATGGAGGGTTTCGTTTTACTTTTTTTAAATCTGCAAAAGGAGAATGTCGTTTGTTTCACTGTTTTCACTGGAATAAACTTGGAGTAGGGATGTTAATTAATTCATGATCAGTTAAATGTCATGAATAATGTATTAAATGACGATGAGTTTTGGGTTATTACCAATCTTAAAACGCACTGTGGTTTTTGGGCTGCGTCGGGTTGCGCTCTGCTCGGAGATTGTGTTTCAGGTGCTGCCGTAGTTTTCTGGAGTGAGTTCTAGAGCGACAGATACGTTATACACTTATAATATCGTTGCAAAAGGGAGTTGAGCCTCCTTTCCCTTGCTTTTTGCCCTGCAGACTTTACGAAGCTTATCTGGATTAAAAAAAGTTACGACAACTATGGTTTCGTCGTACTCTCCTCCACACATGGCGGTAATATTAATAACAAGGAGTAAAGCTGAGTTTCTAAGACAGTAACATATGTTTTAAATCCTAATAGTGACGTGTGTGTTCATTTCTATATGGTTAATAATTACCTCACAAGTAGAAGTTGTTGAATCTAATTAATCCTGGTCGTTTTCCTTCCAGATAAAATGAGGCTGGCCTGCATTTCATGAGTTGTTTTTAGCATCAATGTTCCATTTGTAATTTTTCATTGTGGAAATGGTTTGAGCCAAAGGAGGAGAGCTGTTTATATGATGTATGAGGCAGCGGCTCGGGTGAAGGAAGGGACACAGTTGCATTTTGTAAGTTGTCGATTGATCATGGAAGCATAGATTTCCATCTAACCACGGAGGCACCGGTCAAACTTTTGGCTTTGTAACACATTGATGATCAGGAATGAGAGAGGACACGCATACACTAGCTGCTGCCAAAATTAGAAATAAATAGTGAGTTATGTTTTTAATTTTAGTTATTATAATTACAATAATCAAGTTCAAGTGTTATTACTTTTCTGAGATCCCTGAACGTCCATAGCCCCAAAGTGTACTCTAGTTCTGCACTAGAGTGGAAATGAATGAATTGGACAATTCAGTTTGTCTAAAAGTTAACTTTCAAGTGTGAGTGTGTTAATAAATATATACTGTCACTTCAAACTCCCTTGGCTTTAAACAAAGCAGGTTTGCTCTGGGATTCAACAGCTCCGAACTGAAGCAACATTTACAGACCTAACTGTCTGTATCCGTATTGTTATGTTGTTGTCTTTCTGGTAGATGAATGGCAATGTGTTGTAATTATAGTTGATCAAAATAGGGGAAATGCCAAGTCTTAAAATTTAATGGAAATTCAATAACCTCGTTATGCAACCATTAGTTCTGCTCCAAAAAATTTCTTAGAGTTAATTTAAGCTATTAATTATAACAACAAGAAAGCGTTCAGCCCCGGAAACCGCTGGTTTGCAGCAATTTGTTTTGTTTTTTTCCTGCTTAACTCAACAAGATCTACTTTGGTTAAATCTGTTTCACCAGTTTGCACAGTGGCTGCCGTGCCAAAGCCATCATTTCTGTTTGGCTTTCTAGCAAGCCTGTGCGGGGAAAAAAACGCTCATGTTTTAAAGCTAATGAAATGCTGATCATGGCAGGCACATTTTATGATGAGGAAATACTGCTTTCATTTCATATTTCAGTAATCTTATCTCTATTATTCCAGAGCACTCCCAATAAAATGCAAAGTGTGGATTTTTGCTGACAGCAAAAAAATAAAAAAAATAAATGCCAGCAAGAACATCTCATCATAAGTCTCCTGATCTTGATTTCATTTGTGCTTGTAATCACTGCTTTATTCTTTTAATTACTCTCGAATCTTCTTGTTGTGTTGCTGTGCGTATCGTAATATTCCATCATTAAGTGTCAGTGAATAGTAAACAATCTTAAATCTTAGTGTGCTGCTGAAATTGGTGCAAAAAAAAAAAAACCATTTGAAATGCTGCAGCCATATTTTGAACATGAAGCAAATTAGACTGTTTTGTTGTTGCATAACATATTAACCCTTCTGGGTCTTAACCCCAGAGGTTCAACCACTCGTCAGGCGGAGTAAGCAGCACAGACTTTATAAGACATTTTAAATACGTTGTTTTGGCATTATGTGCATGTCTTTTTCCTAGTGCTGCCTTGTTATTCTTATGCCTGCGGTCGTGTCAAGGCTTTTTATCATCATGACAACCCACTCTACCAGTCTGACTTCATCACCATATACAGCTTTCTCTGAAATAAGTTCGTTCGCCCACATTGGTCACACTGTTTAACCAGCGCAGACGTTATCCCTTCCTCAAATGCAATCCAAATGACAAAACAGCCAAAGTTTGTGATCCAATATATTTGGTTGGATTTGAATTAATCTCGAGCTTTCCGGTTCATTCCAAGCAATTCTGCAAACTTTTCAAATAAAAGTGTATGAGAGATGTTCACTTATATATCCAAAGAAGACAACAACACGCCAGGGATGTGCAGCTCCATCATTTAGGTCGATGTGTTATGCATCTCGATGCCTTGCCAGGCTTCCGATACATTAAAGATACAGCTGCCAGTGTGATACGATATGATCCTGCAATGCGGTAGATTCGACCCAAATTGGTTCATCACAGTGCGACGCAGAAAGAATATGAAGCTGTGCAATTCAATAGATAGCTTTATTTGATTTCTCTGGTTCAGCAGAGATGAAAGACGTGCTGGAGAAACAGTGAAGGGAGGGATCAATCTGCTGGTAAATATTAAATTACTGTTAACAAATTATTGATCGCATTTCTAAATAATAAAGGCCTCTGCTAATAATTATGTGTAAAGAAATCTGATTCCACCGATGCAAAGTTAGAAACGTCAGAAACAACTCATCTCGATCGTCCCGAGTTGTATCCATTGCGCACTTTTTCAGTCGGGACGCTCGCATCTTCAACTTTTACGTCGATGCATCGATACGCATCGGTGAATCTTGAACCATCCCTGCAGCACGCCAATCTTCACGGAGATCGGTTTCCCACCCATCCATAAAATAGATTTCAGATCTTTGTCGAGTATGTGCGCGAAAAGGAAAATGATAAGCAGTGCGGTTAAGGATGGATAAATATTTGCATTTGCTCCCAATGGAAGCTGTAAAGCAGCACGTGTGACACAGCGACAGAAAACGAGGTTTTTTCATTGGAAGTTGAAGCTCAAATTCGGAACTTTTTATTAAATTTAATTGAGTCTTTATTAGCTGTTGGAATACTTTATCTTCTTAGTGCCAGGAAAAAAAAACAAACATCCTGCATAAATACATAAATTATTCACCTTGAACTAATGACCCCAGCAAGTTGATGCTAACGGCTTCACAAAGGAGCGATTCAGTCGCAAAATCTGCACCCAAGGCTGTCGGACTCTCTGTCAGTGGTCGGGACCGTAACCCTGGCCCCAAAACAGCTCAGAGCAAAAAAAAAAAAAAAACAACTCATATTAAGAGCTTGTGTAACATAATTGAAAACGGGCCAGTGGTAAATTTAAGCATTTAGGTGTTTAACTTATTTATTTTTTTGTAACTTTAAAAAAAAAAAAAAAAAGTTTCATATCATCTGACACACCTGGTAAAAGAACACAGCGGCACGTTCAAAAACACCAAAACACACCGGAATGGAAGACTTCAGTGATGTCTTTTGCCAACTTCTGGGTGACTTTACATCATGTCGCTGCGGCGCGGTGCCGCTCAAAAGAAACAGAGAGAGGGAAAATTGGCACTTTTCTGAAGCTAAAGTGAACGGAGTGTTATCGCATTAATGTAGTTGGAGTTGCATCTCAAGTTTAACAGAGATGTTAGATATCAAAGTGTTTGGAGGCGAAAGCAGAGAGAAGGGAAGTCGGTGCTGTAAGAGAGGAATTAGAGCTCAGGTGTTTGAGGGTTTATACGAAGTTTCTTGGTAATTGGAGTGTCAGTGCTGGGAAAAAAAAAAAAATACACATGAAACACACATTTGAGTCTGTTTTTCTCACATCCCTCAGTAAAAAGAAGGAGCCAGAGCTTCAAAAGGTAATTACATTTCGTATCAAAGAGCAGGCAGCAGTTAGAGCTTAAGGCCCCCCCCAAAAAAATACAGTCCAACCTATTCCTCATTACTTTAGATGACAGGGGTGTAAGGGTTCTTCCTTTATTTGTGCCGGTGTGTGTGTAGGCTGTGTATTAGTATGTGCTCATGCGTTTACTGAGGGTCAGGAGGCTGTATATTTATGTTTGCATATTGTTTGTTGACTTGTCTTCGGCAGGAGCCTTTACGCTTCGGAGAACAAAGGAAATGTTTCCAATTATAGTGGATTTCATTTGGGTGATGCATTGTCATGGTTACGGACTTGGACAGGTGTTGTTAGTTATAAAATGTATGCGTTTGCTCCCACGTCTCTCCAGCTCGGAGACGGCATCGGGAAGGGAGGATGTTGGGATTCTTAGAGGGTTTTTACTGGCCTGGCGGACAGCTGTAGCACTCTGCGTTTTTTATTCATTACACAGTAGAAAAACCATCAGTACTGTGTTCTCCAGGGAGTGTTTTGTTCAGGGCTGCTACGGCCTTCGTTGTAAGTCTGGCACGGCGGTTTGAATAGCAAAGCAGGGGAAAGTAAATTGTAGTTGCAGGAATTGTGTCTTGCCTCGATTTCGCTGTGATTTAGAAGAGGAAGGAGATGAAACCCAAATGGAAATTGCCGGTCAGCGGTCGGGTGATGACAATTAGAATGACAGTGACAATATTGATGAGTGACAGTTCTGGTAATAATTAAATATGCTGATGACCCCGGTGCTAATGATGATGTAGGTCTTAGTGGGTCTGATGGGAGCTATAATGGAGGTCAAAGGGACTCATTACCTACATGAACACCTGATCACATGTATAATTAATCAAAGCCTCGTCACTTCAGAGCAAAGACAAAGACTGGGAAAGTAGATCATAATTGTGTCCTTCTATATTTGACCACTTGTGTATAGAGAGGCCCAATAACCTTCATTGGCAGGAGCGCTGTTCGAGCGGTGTCAGGGGTAATCAAGCGTTCTATTTTCCTACTCTCATCAGTTACTGAAAGTGGGCCGCTATCTCCCTGACTGGACACACACACACACACACACAGTCCCCATAAGTAAATCTGTCCCTCGATTTACGTCCCCGTAAAGCGAGTAATCCACCCACGCACACTACATCCTATACAATTATCATTAAGTGTTACATTCGGTCATGTCTGGGGAAAAAAAGTTGATGAGAATACTCCCATAAAATTGTCACGAAGTCTGTTATTCTCAAGTGTGACATGTAAGACAATGTGATGCAAAAAAAACAACCAAAAACTACATAAATAAAAAGATAACCAGTTCAATTTTATCAAATTGTACAAATCTGCTCTAATCACTCTGATGTTTTGGAACATTATTGCAAGAAAAACATTTTTGGACAACTTGAGCGGTGCTCTTATGAAATTTTCATCACATATTCGGGTTAAAATGGGTCCAATTTTCATGTTGCATACTGAATACCCTACAGGCCACAGCGCTTTGGTTTTGGAGAAGGCATACAGAGAAACCACTGAAGAGAATGAAGCTGGTTTGTGACAGCGGCGGCGGCGGGGAGTAAAGAAATCTCTAGACGTGTCACTCGAATTTTAGCTTTCCTCTTTTTCCGTCTGTTTTCCTCACTCTCGTCTGTTCCCCGTGCTTTCTTTTATTGTCCTCAACAAAGCTGAGACTGCTTCGCACATTCCTCGAGGCCTCATATCCCTTTCTTGGGAGAGGGGAGCATCTTCAATAATTAAATAAATAATAGCTGCCTTAATGTTTTATGAATGGTTGCGCCCGTTCCGCCTTAGCAGCAATGCTACCCTCTTTTTTCGGAATGTGTTGAATGTCAAGTGCTTATCAGGTGAAATGGTTTGTGCTCGTAACTATCGACAAAACCGTGCGCGGCTGTCTAATAGGAAGCCGACGTGGCTGCTTTGTGCATCTATTCATACGTGTCCTTTATCTCTGTGTGAATTGACATGCATTCACTGTGTTTTCTGCGATGACGCTATTCTTTGTTCTTTACTCTGTTATTTAACCCCCTGCCCTCTCACTCGCGCTACGTTTCAACCGTCCTTCTTCATGCTTGCAGTCTATTGAGTCAGCTGCAGTATGTCAGAAGTGTATTGCTTGCTATTCTGTATTAACTGAGCATTGTGACCTTGGGAGGGTGAGAAGAATCACTACTCAATCAATGCTATTAATTAATCACCTTTCCTGTTGGAGCAGTATAAAGGAGGCGCAGGAGCTAGGAGCTACAGCAGTTGGCAAACACTTAGTGCTTGGTGAAGAGCAAAGCAACTGAAGCGTCAGGCTCAAAGCTGAAGATGGCTATGGTACATGCAGTCGTTCGTTAATGCCTGCCCGCCCGTCGCTCTACTCTCCCCTCGCTCGTGTTGGTCTGCCACTTTCTGATGAGGAAATATTGAGTGGAGAGCCACAAACCCCTCGGTTGTGTCTCAGCAGCCTGCTGATGTGCTTGAACTGTGAAAACGAGAAAGAAGGTGGAGGAGGTGTTGTGGTAAAGGTGGGTGAGGGAGCATGGGGTTCTCGTGCAGGTGGAATTGTTTTCTATCTGCTGAACTGGAAAACATTTCAGAGAAAATGTGTGGGAGGGTTTTGTAGAGAAATGCCAAACCACCGAACTGAATAGTAAAGCTTCAAAATGCAGCGCTGAAATTACTTTGGAGAAATGTGCATTACCCATGAAGTTTCAAATGTTTTATTGCAATCGGTAGAAGCAAAGGAAACACCGTCCGTGCTTGAACTTGCGATTACTTTAAACATCGACGAATGAATTTTAACTTTCCAAATAAATGAATATCTGTATGAAAGAGAAACATGATCGTGCAACAACATTAGGCATAAAACATATAGAAATCGTTTGACTATTTTTAACCCGTGTTGCCTTTGTTTTCTTTTCTTTTTTGTTTAACTGGGTCTCTCTCGTCTCCTGCCCCCCCCTTTTTGTTTCTTTTGTGTTTCTCATTCACGTTGGAAACATTTGTTCTTTTATGTTCTGTTTGTCTCTTCAGACTGTTTTGAGTAATGCTGTTTATCAGTGGTAATTATAGTACCTTCCAAAGTGCAAGGATTAGAGTGACTTTTTTTTTTTTTTATTCAAAAGATGAGAGACAGTCTTAGAATTAGGTTGCAATAATTGTATTTTCCCCTGATAGAGGACGTCTGGAAGAAAAGTGCACTTTTTTTTCCTGCAGTTTTGCTTCTGAGTTTAATGCCTTTAACCGCAGTAAGTGAAGTGTTAGGGCCTGAAATGTTGACATGCCAACTTTGAAGAAATTTGCCTCATTTTTTTCCCTCATTGATAGCTCTGACATATGTGACATGCTGTCTGGAGTTTGTATCGCGGAATGTGAATAAAGGTCAATTAACCATTACAGGATGTAATTTCCTCAGGCAGGCTGTCGTGTGATTGTGTAATAAATTGGCTGGATAGCAAACTAAAAGTCTTGTAATGGTACAGGGTTTATGAATAAACAATTACTGCGTTCAATTATTGTGTAATAACTTGCTGCTGTCGGCCCATATAAACACCCTCACGAAACCTCAAGCTTTATGTGTTTTAATATAAGTCTATCCACACAACAGAATGAAAACAGCCTTTCACAGGGCTGTCTTGGCAAAGTGCTGTAACCGCCCTTGGAGAGAGTCACCTCCAGCGAGGCGATGGGTGTATTGTGCTTTCCAATGTTATTTGTATAAACAGCTATTGATCCTAGGGCGGGTGGGGTGTGTGTGTGTGTGTGTGTGTGTGTGTGGTGGGGGGAGGAGGACTGGCATAAGTCAGCAACTTTATCAACAGCTGAAAAGAAATGAAATTACATTTTTTGATGGATGCTCCTGTCAGACAAAAAGAAAAACAAATGCCTACAGCACAGGGGGTCGCGCTCCTTGCCAAAAAATGATTGCAGAGGTAAATTACACTGCACTGTAAGTTAATGTTATAGCCTTTACATCCACCACAGGTCTTATTATTTATTTACATGGATAGAGCGCCCCTGACACCACAGTAGTTTACTAATTCGCCTCCTTTTGGCTGTTGCACCTTCACATTCCTTTAATGTTGCCTTGTTAACTCAAGCCCTGGTGATCGAAATGTAATTCCCCCGAGCGGAGTAGGCTTGAGCAGCAGCCCTTAGACTGAGAGTGCTAATGAGATCCCGGCGAGCTCTTTCATAATGAAACATCTTTGAGGCCAATTGTCCATCACCAATAATCATATGGTAATAACCACATGCAAAAATCTGCACTGAGGAACGGAGTTAGACTCATTTACTCTTTTTAAGTGCACTCTATTCCTCGCTGTGGTAAAAAGGTGGAAAAAAAGGTGGGGGGGGGGTTAGTAGTTAAGTTTTAAGAGGAATGTGATAATTCAGGGAATAAATAAAATGGAACAAAGATTTCAGGCACAGAGGCGACAACCCCGTGCGTTTGGTTAATATTAAAGAAGTCTAAATTTAAACTACAGATGTGAACATGAATAACTGATCAGTTAAATCAGTCTTTGGTGTGTGTGTTTGGGCTGGGGGTGGACAGTGTTGGCTAATGTGGGTTTCATGTAGTTGCTAACAAATGGGCCATTCATTATAATCCTTTCCCATTTACAATTGGTGCGGGGTGGGGTAGCTGCATTAGGGCCACCACTGGGACTTGCAAGCTGAGAAACGTAATGGAATCTAAATTGATGCCATCCAAAATCACAGTGTGCTCAGGCAATAATTAGGGATTCAGAGGAAGACAGAGCTATTGTGCATGTGATTACAGGCTTGTCCTGATGAAGTAAAATTGAAGTTTTGGAAAAATGGTCAAGTACGTATGCATGCGACTGCAAAAAAGAAAAGAAAAAAAAAACAGTCTCACCTGTCTTAAACAGCCGCAAGAAAATTTTGTCTTCACGGGCTGATCAAAGTCGTAGAAACATTGCATCACTTGAGCTACTCTGAAATGAATATGTAGCCACGGAACGAAAAGCATTAATTTTTGAAGAATTAAAAATATCAAGGGGAAGGACCTCTAAGGTGTTTTATATTTTCATCTCTATGGTTACAAGGACAGGTCATGTGATTGGTTTTGAACAGAAAGTACACTCTGGAGCCTTGTATGACACTTTATTTTTTATTTCTCTTTCATCAGGGTTAAAATGACAGGGGGGAATAGAAAACCTCTTCCAAAAGCTGTATTTTCTCGGTATATTTTTCTTCTTTGGTCAAAATACAATTGAGGTTGAACCAGTAAAAAAAAAAAAAATGAATACCTTAGAGGAGTGTTTTGAAAACTGGCACATTGGTGGTATAATTACAGCTCAGTAGAGATGTCGAATGCTCTGAGTTTCCAGAAAAGCCATTATCTGTGTAGTATCAGGGAGCGAGGGCCAGTCCATATGGACTCGGCGATGGGTCAATAAGAGAAAGAAGAGAAGAGCCGGGACAAACAAAAGGCCACAGTTCTGCCTGGCACTGGTCACACTGGCCTTGTGAGCACACACACTCACACAACCGTGGATATATATTTATGGACAAATAAAGACACAAATGCTGAACCACTGGACCATAACAGACTGTTCGTCTGCTACTGCTGACACTAAAAAGTGGCTCATTGCCCAGAAAACCCATGCCTTTCTTCAAAGCTTCAAACAAGCTGGATCTGCTCTTTTTAAAAAAAAAAAACAAACTCTATTCACCTTTTTCATTTATGCTAAACCTAAACCATACACACATAACGTACAGTACGTGTTGTACAGTATTATTTGTTGCCTTCGCGGTTTAACAACAGACCTGAACGCTAACAAACGTGATGAATTGCGCAGTTTTTCTAAATGAGTCACCTTCAGAGGTCAATGCAATATTTATCATCAAAACTACTGTACGAAGACTAGAGATGGACCGATTAATGGGTAGTTAATGGGGTTTTCAAGGGAAATGCACGGATTAGCCGTTTAGAAATGTAACGTCAAACTTTAACTACTATAAAAAAAATATTTAATGTTCAGTTTCAGAAGTATTTACTTGTTCATTAAGGTATTTATTACTTTGTCTTTCATGTTCAGGTCAATGGTTTTCCAATTTGTAAGAAAGTCTTTGTAAGTAGTTTTCCAGTTTCTAGCCGCATAGATTTTTCCACTATTTAGACACCATTGACTATTGATCCATTATCACTCACCTTCTATCAAAGACCTTAACGCTGCATGAGGATGTGTCACCGTTTTCAAAAACAAGAGTCAAAATGTGTACGCGTGAGCACTGAATGAACTATTTTACACTCGCACTTCCATTCCATTTATTGTGGCTTTAGAAAAGTTCACGTCTGTTGCATTTAAATATAGCAAATATAAACTGATTCTACAACAGATTCTGTGCTTCTACAGAACATAAGAAGAAACAGAAAGAAAGAAAGAAAGAAAGAAAGAGAGAAAGAGAAAGAAAGAAAAATGTTACTTAACTTTAATGTCTAGTTAATAATAATGACCTCAGAAAGTATAGCCTCAAACCAAGTAAAATATTGACAGTGACATTGGCTTGTGTTCTTTCACAAGATACACTGTTTACATCTGCACTAACTTCCTCATTTATATTCATCAATAGAGATCCACACATTATCAGAAGTGTCCCACACGTTGCCGTCTGCTTCCGGTCCTAACTGGAGTGTCGTCGACTAGAGAATTAGTCCGTTACCCGTTCAACAGTAAATGAAAATTGAACTTGTATTGTCAAAACACAGCCACGCTGACTTCTGAGGTGAATTTCAGGTCATTTTGAAGTGATTCTTTCATTTAAGGACTGATGTCA
>JAPQRN010000005.1:23251213-23281113 GCA_037367275.1 Coranthus polyacanthus
AAAACACAGCCACGCTGACTTCTGAGGTGAATTTCAGGTCATTTTGAAGTGATTCTTTCATTTAAGGACTGATGTCAGATTTCTCTCTCTTTTGACAGACATGAACTACTTTAATGTCGGACACAACACCGAACACCGAGACTTCATGTGTTTTATTAGTATGCATTAGTGCTTTGTCAATCCAAAACCATAACGCTGACGCGTCGGATCATTTTGATTCTGGAACTACCGGCAATTTTCGCTACTTTTCACGCTAATAACTGACCGCCAACAAAGCCCCGGTGCCCCTTTCAACCAGCAAAGCACTGATCATACATCCAGTCAAACTGTCACACTACTCATTAGACAAGCAGTAAACATTAACACCTCACAACAGAGCTGTCTGACCTTGAGCCGTGTGTGTTTTTTCACCTCGCTGTCTCGGGGAAAAGGCATTGACCGCTTCATTAAAATCCAGGTCTCTGACGAGATCTGATTCAATCGGCGAGGAAACGGGCATCCTCTGGGTCGCACTGCTTCATAGTTCATCTTTTGTAACTGGTATAAAGTGTCCCCCTGGTCTTTATGTTGACACATACAGGGTGTCTTTTCTAAACTTGCATTCATATTTTTTTCAAATAACGATAAATCTAATACTTTTTCTATTCTATACAAATGCTATGCAAATTGGCACCTCCGTGGAGCTTTGCAGCTTGTTTTAGGTTATTGTTTAGGTTTTATGACCAGCACGTTTACTGTGGTTCGCTTGGAGTCACTTTTAACAATCCCACAAGGCAGCAGTGTTCAACAGAAAACTGTGATAAACCCACATTTTATCCTCCTTTCTTACCTTTATCCTTTCTTACGCTCCCAGCACCAAACAGCAGATAGATACTAGGTCACTGGAGAACATACTTGAGCTATTATCGAAGCTAAAATCCTAGTCATTTTATCTTAGGTGTTGGTGGGGACCAAAATGGTTACGAAAAGGAGAGCGAATATTGCACATGATACCATCTCGGTGATAGTGTTGCTCTGTTTCTGCTGAAATTATAAGCGGGCACTGGGTTTAACACCGAGCAGAACAATTTTGTAACATTTGATTGTCATTCTTTTTTTCTTTTTTTCTTTTTTTTTTTTTTTTGTGAACGCTAGCTGCAGAAACAGCCCAGTCATTCCAGTTCAAAAAAACATGATTTCCAGCAGATGTGAATTAGGTTTCAGTGCAAGGACCAGAGGGAGCAGGTGGTGACCAGTGTGAAGTAAAGGGAAAATAACAAAGCTGTCAAGGGCACTATTTTTTAGAAAACATGGACGACATGCTGTTCCTTTGTGCAAACACAAACCAGATGCTCCCCAAAGGCCTGCTAAGTATATTTTTGGTCGAGCAGGCCTATATGCAAGCAGATAATATTTACCATATATTATTCTTTCATCCAAATTCTACTCAAACATAGCACTCAACGTATAGAGCAGATCTCCTCCTGCTGTAATAGACCGACTCAAGTGTTGTTAACAGCTTTCTCATTGACTCCCATGACTTTGAGGGTTGGAATTTGCTTATCTGTATTTTCTAGACACATCTTCATTTGCATAGATCGCTATCACAAGTGTGCATCTCTTTGAAGGATGTTTAGCTTGTACCTGCGCATCTTATCCACTTGTGCGTGCAGCATTCTGAGCCCAAGTTCTATGTTACGGACATAGCAGACAAAGCTGAAGTTAAACAGGAAGACAGCAGAAACTTGAACTTCAAAAATGCATAGTTGTTAATAAATAGTGCTGTTTTACTGGCAGATTTTCATTCTTTTGTCAAATTCACCGTGTAGTTTGGGATGTCTGTATTAAATGCGGTCACAGTTTAAAAACAAAGGTGTGGTAAAGCCCAGTGAGCCAATGTTAGCCGGTTACCAGAGCAGAGGACACAGTCACAACGCGTCCCGTAGTTTGGTTTCTTACCACAAACAGCTGTTTGCGCACGCCTTGCTCTGCTGGTTTTGAGTGGATTGTTTTGAATGCTCCGATTATTAAATGTAGATAAATAACGCCTTGTTTGATGACCATTTTGTTTAGTTAGCTATAGCACCTGCCTGTCGTCCAATGTGCTTCGGACGGTGTGTGGATTTTTCGATGTCACGTGACATTTTCTCGTCCTTGACTTGCTGCAACAGCTCCCTCTCTGTGTTTTGCACCTCCTGATTTACAGAATAACCACTGCTTGTTATGGATTTCAATAAGCATCGTCTTTTCCATGTACAACATGTGCACAGATACAACATTTATTGTTGACTTCAGTCTGCCTTTGTAGCACATTTGGCTCCACGTGTCCACCTTTTAACAATGGCAAGTACACTTACAATTACATTCCATGTTATGTCACACAGTAAGATGGCAAAGAATGAAATATTTACCTGACAGAGAGATGTCCTGCTAAAAGATTTCCATTTCAAAAGGAGTAAGTGAAATTCTCCCACTCCTATTTGTTTACAGAAGCTGAAAGAAGGATGAGGCGGTGCTAACCATGTGCTCAAAGGAGCTGCGCGTTGTCTTTCAGGAGGGGGGAACAGCTGAGACAAATATAATGGATGCTGAACTAAGGGGGTTGCATAATATGCCAGTGTGACTTTGAACTTTATAGCATGCAGAGTCTCTTGTAGAATCCCAGAATAAAATATAGTTCTGGAAATGTAGACAATAGAAAACAAAAAAGGTAAAAACAACCTCATGTCTTAGGTTGACATGCATGGATTTATATCCATCTGTATGCATCTGTTATCTCCGTTATATTTTAATACCCAAGTTTGTGCATTATTGGTGTACGGTACCGTTAAAAGCTATTTCTAGACTATGTTACTTTTTTTTGCACAGAGGAAAAAAAAAGGTTATCACTTCTTTATACATGCAAATAAATACATTTTACACGGCACAATTTGTCACTTTACTTGCGTCTTATAGGTTGTTTCGCATAAGTAGCTCATAAGTGTGAAAGGCTAGATTTAAACCACATACACAGTCACACACACACACATTTTGGCAGTGCATCCTAAATGAATGTAAGCAAGCATCCTTAGCTGACCAGCTCATTATGATGTGGTAATTGTCCAGGGAGCATCAGACTGTGAGATGGCAGACTCCAGCCTTGTTAGTTTGAATTGCATCTCCATTAGACGGTTGTGATTACAGTTATGTGAGTGTAGTATGGAGTAAGGTGTGTATATGTGTGACTCTAATGCCAACACCTTTATCTGTTCTGGTCTGTAAACTAACCAGCTTCACACAAAATTACTAATAAGGATTCAATTATACAGTGAAAATTACTGTGATAATATTTTCAATTATACAGTGTAAGTATGCTTACAATATATTCTCCCTTAGTTACTTAGTGAACTTACTTGCATTCATACAGTCTCTCAGACTTCCTCCTATGTCTTCTACACCTCCCTTTCTGGATAAATAACAGTCATGGAGTTTTAAAACCTTTGTATTCGCCCCATCTGTTCGAACTGACTCTATATGGCTCGCAGTTTTATGGTGGAAATGTGAATTAACCAAATGCAGGCAGTGCTGTCCTGCTCCGAGCTAAAACCTCACACCAAGTCCATGATTCAGTTAGTGTGCCTCCAAAATCTGTCCAACCAGCTTTGCCAAACCAAGCCTGAGTCGCCATCCTGCCCTCTGTATCCCGCAACAGTGCTGGAGCACGTTGTTTGCTGCGCCGTGAAATCCCAGGACGGTGATTTTGCCACCGTAAGGTCCGAGGATGGAAGCTATAGGACCATCAGATGAGGCACCAATTCTGTACAAGTCTGGGTTCACGGACAGTACGACAAGCTTTCTTTTTCTTTCTTTCTTTCTTTCTTTTACTCATCCACAATTATACAGTAATGTAAATATATCTTAAGTAATATTTTAATAGCCTTCTGAACTATAGGGTAAATATATCTGCTCGCACACAGCCAAAATGAGGCTGAATCTTTTGTACTATAAGTTACAGTTAAAATAAAACTGATAACTGCAATCCAGTACATTTTATGACCTGACTGATTTTTATCTTTCTCGCTCTTCAAATAACACATTCTTGATGTGATCTCACGATTCACAATAAATGACAACATACCAGGCCTTTGTCACAATTCACTTTACTTCCAATTTTAACATACCCTGTTACATACTTGTTTAATTCTGTGAAATAAAATGTCAGGACAGAGAAAGTCAACCAGTGAACTACAGTAAATTTAAGGTGCAAGAGGAGCACATTTATTTACATGATAAAATAAGTTAGAACATTAAGAATGCGAGATTAAGGAGTAAATAACATTAGGAGAAAAAAAAAAACAGGGCAAAAGAGAAGCACAGGGACGATTTCCAGATGTGAGTCAGGGGTCCTGACGGTGACAGGGGCCCTAAGGCTGCATGACACCTGACATGTTTCATCTCCAGCCATGTCACGTTCCCCTGCCACAGTCCTCGAGCTACGGACGCAGCAGCTACACACAGAAATAGAAATGACAACGTGCAGCAAAAGAAAGGAATTATACCAAACCAGAGGCCTCAGCGTGGACTGCGTGTGAGAGAAAAGACTGGAAAGCGGCCGTTTTGCTTCGGATCTATCCGTATCACTGATGCAAAGACGACCCCAAATCCATTACAAGCCAATTATATGTGCTGGGCCAGGGCTGGGGCTGGGCACTCAGTCGTGAACTGCAGTGCTTAATCCACAAAGAGGAACTAATAGGAAATTTGAAAATAGAATCCACACTTGAGTAACTTTGGAGGGATTTGGTTGGATTAATGAACTGTCAGGCTCACTGTCAGCATGCTGTGGAGTGCAATCCTTTACCAGCATTTTGCTAGTCTCTTTCTAGTCTCCATCCTCCTAGTCTCTCTCCTTACATTTCTCACTTACAAACCGAGTAAAACCGACATGTTCTCTTCTCGATGAGCAGGATGCCGGCATGAATGACTAGTATGCCACCTGCGTATAATCTGTCTACATTAAGGTTCCCTTGCCTTTAACTCTCGATCCATCTCATCTATCATAGGAAACACGGACAAAGGCATGAACTCACACAAATAGAACAGACTACTGGTCCCTCATGAGTAAAGAGCCTAAATGAGCATCCCCTCCCGGAGCAAAGGCAACGTCTGCCTCGGTCCAAAGGGACACACACTGCAATCACAGGAGCTACCAGTCACACTCCACGAGCTTAAAGGCAGCGGAAGAGGAGCAGGAAAAGAGAGCTGAAAGCCAGAGGAAGAGAGGTAAAAAAAAAAAGCGGCTCGCATTTGGTTGACAGCTACGCTCACAAACAGATGGCAAAAACACTTACAGGAAAGAAGTGAAGGACGACTACATAACCGAGCCAGTATGAGACAAAGACGCTCAGTGAAATGATTGAAATAGGGATATTTATTCAAAGCAATGCAATCCCAAGCTGTGGCTGTCACACTGTTTGCGGATTTATAGAAAACATCTAGTACAGTAGCTCTCCGTGTGGATGTCTGTAATATCTAAGAAATGTAAACAGTTTACATTGTGGTAATGGACAAAAAAGATAGATGATACGTAGTTTATGAGTTCATGAAAAACTGCTATCAATAATTTATTTCACACTACACGTCGCACAGGAAACTTAACAACAACAACAACAGAATACAGTAACCTGAGGTAGTACTGTTTAACTATGTATTTAAGGACTATCGGCCCATTTCTTTGAGGGGGAAAAAACAGCAAAAAGGCTTAAAAAATGTCTCTATGATGGCCTTTAATATCTGTTGTGGTTTATTCTCACTGTGTCCATCAGCACAGTAAAGCAGTTTTCTTTTCAGCAAAACAGCTTCTAGTTGTGGTGAAACATCTCCTGATGATAAGTTAGGGCAGATCATCAGTGAGTTTTCCTGGGGTCTTCGGGAGTTCTGGGTCTTTCAAACATCACACAACCTCGCCCACTCGACCCGGCCGGGGTTGCTCAGACCTCAGCTTCTCCCCTAGCAGCTGTTACCCTCTTAATCCAGAGCCACCTTGAGGCTTGCTCTGCAACCTTCATGTCCAAGGCCAAATGCAGCATAGGCCCTGCAGAGAGACTGCCCCGCAAAACCTCTGCATCTGACTTTTACGGGCAAACATGTCACTTTCCGGATTTGCTTATAGCAGTCCTTAACCAGGCCATCTTTAACACAGTGAGCAGACAGCGTTGGGTCTGAGGGTGGTTTTGTAGCTGAGCGAACTCAAGTTGAGTTGCTGCCCCAAAGTCCACCATCAGCTGGCAATCCTGCTCTGAGTTGAGAAGCCCTGGTGCTGTCTTTGGTGTTCTGCTTGGCCTCTCTTCTGCTTTAATGAAGCAGATGGCAGGCTTAACTGGTTTTGCCTTTTGGCAGTCAGTGATAGCCCAGGAGATGGACTTTGCAGTGGTCTTGAGCACCTGCTCTGGCCTCCACTAATATCACCCTTATCCTAAGCATTTGGGCAGCCGCTCAAAATGTACTGAAGGGATCCTGTCCTCCGGCAAAGAGGGCATTGTGGTGCCGCAGCCATTGCACCAACAGTGCAGTTTGGATAAACTGGGGAGGATATTATAGACTAAATACTTTATAATCTCTGGTTGTACCCACCAGCGGTCCATCCAAGGGTGTAGGTTTCATTTTTAGGGGGACATTTAGTGGAGCATCTGGGCATCCTCCTGGAAATTGTGAGCATTAAGTACTTAATTTTCTGCATCCTGGTGAATTTGTATGCATCAATGTATGTCTTTCCTGTATCCGTTTATGGTGGAAATGTCAGGGCCTCTCTAACAAACACGTACCTTGACAAACTAATGGTAAAAACAACGAAAACCATGACATTTATTTCATGGTACAAGTAAATCACAACAATAATCACATTTGCTGAACGCATGTTTCTAACGACCTCATAACAAACCTGCATTGAAAAATGAGGACCACGAGGCTCTTCTTGATCTCGGCTCTTTGACCGCTACTCTTATCTCGTCCTGGATGAGTTGCCGCCTTTCCTTTCCATGAGCCTTGCCATAGATGTTGCTTGGATTTGTTCCCAGGCCTGTTCCAACTGGGAGTCCATGGCATAGCTGTGACTCTACCTGTTAACACCCTCTGCCCTTCACTCCCTTCTTCCAGCCTGTGCATCAGCAGAGCAAGTCAGTTTTTTCTGCAAAAAACTTTCTGTAATACCACTATAAATAACCTGCCCTGAGAATTTGTACAGAGAAACTGAGCCAAAAGGAGAAGGCATATTGGATATGCATTCATTAGGTAGGCGAGGCAAGATGTTGATCTGTAAACCACATCTCATACACAGAGGCAATTCATGGAAGCATTAAACACAAAACATTTTTTTAAAATAACATATTACAGATAGATGTTTTTAAAAGAATAGCTATGTTAAAATAATTCAATAGCATGAGATATAAAAGTTTGCTAAAATGTACTAAAACAGATTAATACAATTTTTTGCAAAATTAGATGTAAAAGTTTAAAATGCAAATGTATGTATGAATGTTGCTTCAGTTCTGCTAGATGTCAAAATGTGAAACTGTTTGCCAGCTTGTTCACAAAAGGTGAAGAAGAATACTGTGTCAGTGTTTTTAAAATTCTTTCTGCAACTCCTAAGTAGCCAAAAGTTTCTGGGTGGTAAGAGTTAGGTCTGAAAAATACACTACATACTTGGCTCCTGGTGCTGGCATCTATTTCTAACCTAGGTAGTCTTCAGCACTGGAGGCTGGAACAACAGACTGATCAGCAAAGCGTGAAAACCTGGCAGACTAGCACCAAAACAGCTGTGCTGCCCAGGATGAATGTTGCATGGTTCATTTTGCTAGAGGAGCTATCCAGCTGACTGAGGAAAAATATGATGTTTGTACAAGGACAGCTTTTAGAGACAAAAAAAAGTAAAGTGCCTTAGTGATGGTACAGTAGTAGCCCTTGCCCTTGGAGCACATCGTATTAATGCTGCATTTGAAAGCCCATTCACTTTCTGGCTAATTCTTTTGGCCACGCTATTTGCTGCCGAAGCACTACATGCACTACTTGTCACATTAACGGCGAATAAGCGCAAAGAGAACAACCGAAGACAGAACCAACAAAGGAGCAGTACTTGAGTGTAGCTAGTCGTCATCCGCGCATGTAATTACTTTGTCGTTACTCAGTATTGTGTGAGCAGTCAAAGCAAAGGTGCCTGACAAGATGAGGCAAAACGACTAACTGTATATTTTCAATATATTTATAATTGATTTTTTTGCGACACTCTCGACCAGGTTGGTATTCACAATGTAAGGAATGCAGGTCTTCGTGCTGTAACTGAACACTCCTCCCCTCTCTCCCTACCATTTTCTCTATCTACAGCTGCTGTTCTCCACCCAATCCTCCGTCATCTCCCTCTTCACTCCCTATCTACATTTTCTATCTTCGCAGTCCACCTCAGACCCCACAATCACCTTTCCATTCCTCTTTTTTCCTTCACCGTCTTCCTCTTCACTTTCTCCAAGGGCCAGTTCACTGTGAGTGGGTGTACATATGGCACTCATGCCCTTCACTTGCACTGTTTTACTTGATTGCTTTGCACCAGGGCCGTGGCTGTCTGTACTGTAGGGACCAGAATATTTTTTACATCCAATTAGACTGTCAATCCATCACTAAATGCCTCACAACCTTAACCAGAGTGGACGGGCAAGGTGAAAGGAATATGTTTTTGTTTTTTTTGGGGGGTTGGGGTTTTATGAAGGAAATAGTGAGAGACAACTGATGTTTCTGTGCATACTCGTGATGGGTCATGGCTCCATTAAAGCAATAAGAAATGTACAGTGATAATCTGCCAATACAGACAAGACACAAAGCCCACTGTATGCACACAACAGTGGTCTCTACATCCTAGACTTTATTATTGATTTTTCCCTAGACATGATCCATGTTTTTCCATTTACCTGTCACATTTTATGTTCTAGACACAATACGGATCTAATAAAAGACGCTCCTAAGTCCGTTCTTGCTATTCGCCACCAGCTAACACTAATGTATTGGTCTGTCCCTGTGGAAACCACAGAGCAGTGCGTCAGTGTAAAGTACATCAGCCTTGGGCATTTTGTTTGCATTTATGTGGAGGCGGCATGTGGGTGGATGACTCCTTTTTCCCCCAGTTAACAAAGACGAGTTGCTGAAGTTTCACATCCAAACGAAGTTAGATCTGAGAGTGCAACGCTTCACTCCGCTGCTAATACCAACCTTCCCCAGTGCAGCAGACAAATGAAACTGCACTTAAGTCAATAAGATGGCTTTTAAAAGCCTGACTGTATACCCTGGGGAAGTCTGTGTCTTGACACTTCCAGCCTGAATTTATATACTCTGCCAGGATGGCAGGAGGGGGAATGAGGAAGCTGATATCCACAAACATGTCAATTTGTCTGGGTATTAGTATAGTACAACAGTAAAGCCTGATTGATGCAGTCATTACTGTTCTTGGGATGGAAGTAGCACGCTTGAAACCTGTTTAATCTTGATATAGCACAATGCATTTAGAAGGAGATAAAGAGATATCTGTCTGCATGGATTATGACCGGTGGGATCAGATCAGATGTACAGCATATTACACCCTAAAAAAAAATAATTAAAATGTGAGTTTACTTGCTAAAATAGAATTAAATGAAGACAAATTGGCATACAGCATGTGCTGTTATTTTCTGTGTGGTCAGAGCAGTTTGGGAAGCACCCATCCGCTTGGTCTTCCGCTATTCAAAGGAGTATATCGCAATGCTCTCACTGAAGTTTCCTGACATTGCTCCAAAAAGAGATAAATATGAAATATGAGAGCTTTCAGTACTGCTTAGGCCTGCAAAATAAGTCAATTAGTCACGGCAGGCAGCAGTCAAATGGAGATTCTGCATGATGGTCTTAACGAGGGCCACATAGGACAAGCGTCCGACAGCTCGTTAAATTAATCCTTTGGGTCTGCTGCAAGTGGAATGAGGCATGTGTCTGTGTGACCTGCTTATGTCCTCCACATTACATTACAGAAAAAATGCACACACAGAGAGACACGCACACAAATGCACAACAGAGTCTGAGCCCCAAATGGACTGGAGAAAATATTTCTGATCAAAGTTTCTTTCTGGCCCCATGGTTGCTCAGATTACATGAAAACCCTTGCCAGCGGGAAACTTGGGAGTCTCTCTCTCTCTCTCTCTGTCTGTCTCACTCGCTCTGTCCCTTTTTCTCAGTTTCTATTTTTTTTTTCCCCTCTGTGTTCCATTTTTCCTTATCTATGACTCATTACATCCTATAAACATAGCCCCTGCAAACACTAGCGCTCTCAGTATGTTGGATCTAATGAGTGTGTTACATGACAGCTTGATTCGGGAAACCAGTGCTTAGTAGCCGGACTGATGTGCAATTCAGTCGGAACCGCACCGACCAAGTGTGACTCTTTGTAATGTGAGTCTGGATTGTGCATAAGTCTTAAGTCTAGTAGTACAGCGCTTTCCCTATATGCCCTCAAATCACGTCTGTCATATCTCACATACTTCATCTAACTCCACATTTTTGCTTAACCAGCTCATGATCATCAAAGCCACTGACATGCTCTGTGTTTGAGAAAGGACGTTCGGTTGTCCCGCTCTGTAATCAGCTTTGTTCGATCCATCTCGGTGTGCCCAGCTTCTCTGTGTCTGTTTACTAAACCGCAGGAGCGGGTTTTGGGGAGTTATGTGCTATCTTCAGCGAATGAACAGAATCTGAAGCTTTTCTTATCCGCGGAGCCACCAGTTGGAAATTTACTCCTCTTACTCCTCCTATAAATTGCCCCAGAGAATTCTTATTGACCTCAGCGTTTTTCTGCTTTTCACGTCGGCTTCTCCTAAATTATTGTTTCATCTGTGTCTTTGTGACACAATTTTTAAGCCCCAAAAAAAAAACTCTTGTTCTTTTCGTAGATGCGCACACACACAAACATCCTCAATACCAGAATAGAAACTCAAATTGCATTAGCTGTAGTATTACAATCACGCATTTTAGCACAAGACGTTGCATTAATGCGGGGGAAAAGCCGAGCTCTGAGGATAAAAGTGTTCTTTAGAGCGAGAGAGTGAGTATAGCTCTACAGTAAATGAACAGGATGAAGATGTGAGACAGGCTATTGAGGCTAGCCAGCAACTACCATTTGTTTTTCCCGGGTGTGGAGATTATCTGGTTGAGTGATAGAGGTGGCCTTGATCAGCCCTCTCCCTGCATACAGCCGTATTTCAGCTGTCACTCTGCCGCAAAACCATCAACCCTTCACTAGCCCGGGATGCACATATTTACCATGGTAAATGGCACCCCTACTCAGTAAACACTCCTGTTTTTCACAGACCGTCACCGTGCAGGAGCGGATGATACATCTTATGCTCTACATTCTCTGTAATTGCTCACTGGATGATATCTGCGGGAAAAATGACAAGGAGTATAGTTCCTTGAGTGAAATGTTCTAGAGGCGAAGAAGGGTTTGAAAAGTCGGTGCCTTTTGCCTTTTCTTTCTCCTTTTGATTATAGCTCTCCCTCATTAAGCTGCCAGCATTGGAACAGTACAAATCTATCAAGTCAATCAGAATTAGCTGCAGGTCTTATTTTGTAAAAAGGAGTAAAGGCCTGTCATTATTGAGCGAATGAATCACTTCACTGAGCACAGAATGGACCTAGAAAGCTGATTGCAAGCATGGAGGGTAGAGGGAAATATGTTCACCCATTAATTAATCTAATAGTTTTCATGCGACAAAGAGTGCATATCTCTGCTGCCTGCATAATGAGGGCCTGGAACAAAGTCATTCACTGCATCCCATTTAAAATTGTGTGACTGTGTGGTAAAGTGAGGGAGAAGAGGCGGAATACAAAGCTCGGAAAATCAAAAGGCTTTACAATGTCCCTTGATCATGTTTATTTAGCGGAATGTTCTTTTAATACCTTTCCCCAAAAATATATTGTTACAGCTACAGAAATGAAGCTAGATAGATCTAGACCCCTGCGGCCACCGAGAACGGCACATTTTACGGAGTTAGAGTTATTAATCAGTTCAGTTTAGTTGGAAAGCAACAAATTTCAGCTATTTTGATTGGCTAAAAAAGCAGCAAATGCATAATACCAGGATTTGATTGGAGAATACAAGTGATATCACAGCTCACTGGTGCAAAACGGTTGGGGAAACAGGCCAGATCTTATTGAATTTTAATTCAATGGATCTGTGATGCGTATGATACAGAGGGAATGAGAGCAGGAGGCCTTCTGGGCATCGTAATTTACTTTTTCCCGTTTTCCCACAGATATAAGATGGTATCAGTTTTATCTTGCGTATTTTATTTCAACGTTCTCGTCTTGTGGTGCACTCGCACAAGTGCACGCGCAGTGCGCGGACACGCACGTGCACAAAAAAGGCACATGCGACCAAGAGTTTTTCACACCAGGCTGTGTTGTTTTCCCTCTCTGTGGACCGTTTCTGTAAATCTCATTGAGCTAAATTGCATTCAGTTACAACTAAAATGGAACTGACAGCTCAACACATTAATGGCTTATCACAGGCTAAAGACCTTAAGAATTTGATCATTATAATCCATTCAACCTTTTTGCATATTCACATAGGTTTCTTATCCCTAAGTAGGTTCTCAGCCAGACAGAGGTAATTATCTGACCTGCACATAAATTTTTTTTTTTTTTTGCATAAGTGCACACATTTCGATGCTTTGATAATTGGATGCTAAAACGATTCAACTAATTAAGATAATAAAGCTGCTGACTTTTGTAGTATGGAGTTAACCTTTCTGTTTTGCATAATACTATCTGCATATAGCCCCATAATTGACTCATTTCTTTAAGTCATCCATGCTTTTGCGGTAAATACTGGTGGTTCTGTGCATCTGTCAACACCATGTTCAAAACAAAATTCCAATGCATAAACGCAAACACACGCACGCGCACGCACGCACACACCACATAAAACAACATAAAAAGCTGCACAGATTTTTACAATACACCAAGTCTGAGATGAAAGAGTGCCCTTCATGATATCAACACATGATCTTGCTTTTCCTATCCGATCTGATCCTGCACCACACTACACAGCACAACACAACACTACTTTACTATACTATCTAAAAGGTTTTATTTTTGTGTGTTTTGCTCTTGCCTTTTTTCCTCCGCATTCTTCACTCTCAACATTGTGACATTATTCCACGGATATGGATATCTGATATTTCCGTCCGTTGGGACAGCAGCTTTTCCGAAGAAATGAAACAACTCAGATTTATTTTTTTTTTTTTTGAATCATACAAAATTTCATATTTGGTGTGAGAGAAGCAAAACACATAACCATCTGTTTAGATTCATGCAAACATCTTGCACTTAAACTTGGATTTGACAACTGGAGTGATTATAGTAACGTGCCGATTTAAAGCAGGCGCCATGGCTACAACGTTCAGCATCTCAATTTGTCACTCTCTTAGCATTCTAAAATTAGCCAAAACTACACTACACACAGAGAAGCTGAGAGGTTTTTTTTTTTCCCTTCAACGTGTCCAATATCAGCAACATGACGACTTCCCTCACTTTTATTCATTCGATTCCTAACAGTGGGGCTCAGCCACCCTTCGTCGTCAGGCTTTCGAGCTCTTAAGATGTTGTCATGAAACGGTACGTAGCCCATCATCCACTCAGAGGAGATGAAAGGTGACATTATGAATGATGGGCAGAAACATTTTATTCAAGAACAGTAGTAAGACCCAAAAATCATTACCCTGGGTTTATCATCACGTAGCTGTAAGAAATTATGTGCTATGCACAACTATTTTTAAGTGTGTAAATGGGTTTTGGAAAAGGGACTCAATCTGCTCCTAGACATTCATATCAATAGAAAAAAAATAGTTGTGTGACATTTGCATGACAATAACTGATATCATGACTATGAATATTTTGCCGCAGGGCCAGTATATAAATGGAAAAGCAAATGGGTCTAAGAAGACATCCTTTCAGTACCCCACTTGTCAACCTCACATGGGAGGAACTAAAATTACAAAAGCATGAAATTACCATAAATTACCACATACAAATAAAATCACTGAACGGTGCAACCTGCAGTTTTAGACATTTCATTACAATACAATGGTCATCAAATGCAGTGTCAGGGTGCACAGGACTGTAAAAGTGGAAAAATGCATTCATTTAACAGCTTTGATCAATAATAATGTAAAAGTAGGCTTCAACAGTGCCTGTAATTAAAAAGAAAAGATAAGATATTGAACTTTTTTCATCGTGGTCTGGATTTCAGATGCTCTTTCTGAGGCACAGATATCCTGCGCACAGAGGACAAGTGCAATCTGGTCTAAAATAGAAGCAAAGGTTTGTTAAAATGACCCACTATTTCATCAGTTTTATTGTAGCTCAAGGCTGCTTCTTGATGCAGAAAAGATGGATTGATGAGCTATTCACTATGGCGAGGTGGAAGAAACAAGGGCTGGAGTGTCGGACCAGATACACTTGTGATAAGTGCTATGATCAAGGATAATTTGCTTCCATTTTCTCACTTTGCATGTGCCAAACCAAGATCTTTGCCCTTTCACGTGAACATAAATTACATTAAAAACTAATTTATCAGTTTTTACGTGCACAGTTTTCGTATATTAAAAAGTCATTTGAAATAAATCCGCCCCGGGTAACATTTGATAGCTGCTTATTTATCCGGTTCCTATATTGTGCAATCGCACTCGTTCTCCGCATTGCCCTGTTTTGATCGATGTGTCGGGGAAAAAAAAAAGTTTTATTATCATGTGGTTGCGGTGAAAGATTCTTCTTTTTTCGGATCATCGGCATACTGTCTGTCTTGACTCACTTTCTCACTTGTTTGTGACTGCCGGGGGCAAGATGTATACTGGTTTATCCTAGATGACTTACACTCGCGGTCATGTATAGTTCGTCATCACTGAAACGCTCAATTCCCTCCTGCTGAGAAACCACAGCAAGGCCGGTATTTCAGCTGCAAGTGGAGAAAATAGACTGAGACATTCATCTCGACTCTGGCCGTACCTCCATCCGTTTATGTGAAGCTCTGTATAGATACATTGTACCCTTACTCTCAGTGCTCTGGACAGTGCTCAAAGGGACTTGGGCCCTGAGGCTTTTTAGAAGAGAGATGACAAACCTGAGGTGGCAAGTTGAAAGTCAATCTATCAGTCTGAATGAATCTCTAGTAGCACTTATGTGGACAGGGGAGATAAAAGAGAAAAAGCATTATTGTAACATTGGACTGAGGGCAGTTCCAGGGAGCACTGCACAACCTAAGCTTTAAACTTCAATATAGTAGGATTCCCGGGCAACTGCGGGGTTTGTCTCAAAATCCAGTTCAAGACTGCAAATCTTTCTTGGATATAATATACTTCGCCATGCTTGGCTGGAAATCAGATGTAGCTGTTTTTGCTCAATTTCTAATGACCACTTTGACACACCTTACACAGATACAGAAAAGGAAATTCCAGACTCCCACGACAGACTCTGCACAAGTCAGCTGGTCGGATGTACCTTTGATAGAATCCTCGAAAGTACACTTGTTTTATCCAGCTGAAGGAAAAACTAAAAGCATTCAGTTGGATCAGAATTGCGGAAATGTTTGTTCTTCGTCTTTGCAAATGCATATACAAGGATGTCTACGTTTATCGCGTTATTGCTGCTTCATTTCCTTAGGACAGACACATTATGTGAGGTGACAAACGCAGTCTCCATTTGATAATCTGGGCAGGCGTGTGCCAATCCTTCGGTAAACGAGGAGGTAATTATACTATTTGCAGTATCGACAGACTAACCTATAGTGACTTTAGACACACACGCAGTCGAGGAAAAAAAAAAAAAAAAAACGGAGAAAGCCACATTATATCCTAGCCTAACTATAGGAGTCTCCAAGGGGGAGATCAGCAGAAAAGGAAAGGGTGAACACAGTACAAAGGGAGCCAGAGAAAAGACCCAAGAAAGGAAGTTGGAGTGTGGCACCATGAGCCAGTGGAAAACGGAAGAGTGTGGGAGAAGGAGGAGTGAGTGAGAGGTAATGAATAGCAAATCAGCTCCTTTATAAAACTCCTGCTTTCAGTGTTCAATCAGAGTAGCCCGGATTGGCAATTTTCCTCCGGCACAATAGAGCAGGCCCAAGAGGACCCTGGCCTCAGTTCAGAGAGAGAGAGAGAGAGAGAGAGAGAGAGAGAGAGAGAGGAGGGGGAGAGAGAGAGAGGGAGACTGTGCCAGTACCTAACTCTACCAACCCAGCGTTCTGTCAAGTTTGGCAAAAACGTTACAGACAACAGGAGGTACTCAGCAGTTGCTTGCTCTTTGACTTTTTTTTTTTTTTTTTTTTTTTTTTTTGTAATACATATTTCTTCTCTTCAATGATGTACGAGGTAATGAGAGTGAGCCTGTGAAGGAGCGGCAGCTACTCGCGCCGTCTCTCTCCCTCGCTCGCTCTCTCTCTCTACAGTCATTTGCATAGAGGAACTCCCTGTTTCCTCCTGTGACAGGAAATAGCCTCAGGGGTGGAGAGACGAGGGAGGCTTTAGAGCAAAATGACTGACAGTATGCTCACAGTGCGTACCCTGCTGGGTCAATGAGACGCTATTATTTGCATTTTCCACTGCTTAGACTTGCTAGTGCATGGGCACACACATTCCCCTGGCTACGCACCTTTAAATAGTACATATATTAGATGCGGACAGTATGAGAGTAATGGCTACAATATCAAGGAACTGCTGTCTGTAAAATGTGTTTGTTTTACACCAGAAATAAACGTCCTTGGATCACTGCGATGTTATGTAGTGTTATCTTTAGACGGAGCAACCCATTGAGAGGAGCTGCTGTCTTTTTTTTTTTTTTTAAAAAGATAATTGTTGTTGTATGACATGCCAGATGAAAATGGAACACTACTGCTCATTAAAAGTGAACCAAGCATGAAAGAAAAAAAAAAAGTCATAATTTAGTCCAGCCTAATAAGATACTTGATCATAGCCGCTTGAGCATTTATGCTATTAATTTTGCAGGCCACAATTTTCACTCTTTTAAACTGCATTGGTTACACACACACAGACAAAAAGCTTATAATTGCCCCTATAAATTGAAATGAAGTACTACGCAGCAGGCCAAAAAAAAGTTGAACGGCTTTATTCCGCGCAGCTCAACCTGAAATCCAAAACAAACCCACACAATCACGCACACAGACTCGCGGCATTCCAAATACAGTCTTTCACCTACATAAAGCCATTTTTACACTTATCTCTGAGCATGTCGCACGCTTTGTATGGCAAGCAGCGTGGCATGCATTAGAGGCAGCTCTCAGGAGAAATAATTACTCTGGACAGTAGTGGGGCTGAATCCAGATGGACTTGGCAGCGGCATGCGGAAACCTGCTGCCAGTGTACACAACTCATACCTGCCTCACAACACTGATTGTTAGGCCACCCGAGCCCCTAAAACAGCAACGTTTTCCTCCTGAATTAGGCTCCTTTAGGTGGCCTGCAATCTGAAGAGGAAGCTCGGAGCAAAACAGCTTGTGCCAAGCTTGGAAAAAAAGGCAGAACTGTTGAGGAAAAAAAAAAAAAGACAAAAAGCAACAGAGGACTGTCATTGTACTGTAATTATTGTAGATGTCAGTTTCTCTGAATTCTATATCATTTATATTTTGTGCTCATATATAACCTGGAAAGTGTATATTTCTTGTTATTTTCATTGTGTAGGTGTGGGAATCAAAATGCACTTCTCCCTTTTATTCCTTTTATGATTTTCTCCTAAAAACCTATGTGTGTCTTATTTGATTTTGTGCACTGCACAAGACAAGGCTTTTATTCCATTACTGAGCACTCAAAGACAGAAAGGGCATCTCTGACATTAATGTTTGGTAGTTTTTCCTCGTTGTTTTTTTTTTTTTTTGGTGATGCCTATTTTTTCTGCTCAGAGGTACAGCAGGTGAGAGGATTTATTTTTATTTTTTTCTTGTAGCGGAGACAGGACTCACAGGCAGCAAGCATTTATTAGGTGCTGCTTCTCAGTGTTTGGGTTTGTCACTGTGCTAACCTGGATGGAACCTCAAATATATTTAAAAAAAAAAACAAAAAAAACTACCCATATATACAAGAAAACAAAAATGGAGTATTTCAGCCCGAGGAGGATGTTAGTCATGTTGTGAAAATGCAGCAAAAAGACTGCCCCGTATGAAGCGATGACCCCGAGACAGATGGCAACACGTCAAGAGGTTACATTACATTTGTCAGCTTCGAGCTATACGTGTCCTATCTTTAATTTAAATAGTGCATACCATCATTTTTCATATGATTCTTGACATTGACGTCTTTTAAAACCACTGGAGTTACATATTTCTGAAAACTGTTTTAAATAGGACATGCCTGGTACATCTGCATTACCAAATGGATATATATATATATAATTTAGCTCCAGCTCCACTCATGAAAAGCCTGTGAACGGTCAACTTTCCTCATTCTTTGTTCAAAAATGGAAACTTTGGACGACGCAAATAATGTCAGCGACAAGCGGAAACCTCCGGGGTACAGATGTAAAAGAGACGTGAAGATATAGATATGGATAGATAGAAAAAAAAAGAGAGGAAAGCTAGGAAAGCTCTCAGCTACAAAGCATAGCACAAATTGTTACAAATTCACATCCATCTTGCTAATTATGCACTGAGACCTATATAAATAAGGTTCACAGCTGCCAGATTCTTCATTAAGTGGACGATTACGAGACTATCAACAGTTTTGACAGCACTTAAATGAAGACTGATGTAGAGATACAAACATCTGAGTCAATGTAACATGCATTTTAAAATGTAAAATGAATTTACAAAACTGAAAACCGGCTAATTTAGATTCCTGGGTTTGTCTTATAGCACTCTGACAGATCTCTCTGACTTCTTCCTCCTGGTAGGATGGTGCTGCTATGGTAACATCTTATAAGAGCATATTTCCCATCTCTCGTTTTACGGCTATGTCCAGAGCTCAAAGATGAAGCCAAGAATCAAGAACTGCAGGTCGTCAAACGGCCGCTTGGGGCCGACTCCGAAAGCGAGTCGACCCTCGTAGACCCCCGTGTTAAAATGCCCGAGTTTTCAGCAGAACTAAACATGTTCACTTTTGCTATAGAATTTGTGGCGGTCTAGTGTCACTAGCTATTTAACATAATTAGGTTTTTTTTTTTTTTTGTTGAAAAATGCAACCTCGAACTTTGCATTTGTAATTCTTTGTATACAATGTGCCTCGTGCTGCGCGCCTCACTTCATGTCATCTGCTTTTTAAACTTGCCATATCAGGTCTTTGTTCATTTGTTCTCTTGATATACAGTGCCCCCTCGTTTATGTACTGACCACATGTTTTGGCCGCATGCAGTCGTCCTCTTTCTTCTGTCGGCGGACCCCATATGGATCCCTGCAGGACGGGCACACAGATGGACTCTGCGGGGATCCACCGCCAGCCTGGCTGACACACCGGCCTCCCTTCTCATCAAGCCACTCGCAGAATGGCAGCACATCACAGACTCACATCAGGAGGATTTCTGACTTATCCATTAGCAATGAAATGATTTCAATGCTAATTTGCTTTAGCCCTATATTTGCTCTAGATGCGTGTTTTTCAGACTAATTAGCACCAGATGTTGGTTGATTTATTTACCATTCAACCATAGAAGAAGACATCAGTGATGTAAGTTATACATTAATAACTGACAAAGCCATGCAACGGAGGGCAATACCATTATGTTCATTACATCGAAGGTAAACAATTAATTTCTTGAGTTCATTTCATTTATTCATTTGTTTAAGGTTTATTAATTTTACAAAATATGCCCACAAACAAGGACTTTTGTTCTCATGTGGGGTTTGTGTAGTAAATTATTGAGCACGAGAAGATTAGAAAAGAAGAAAATATATTAAACTTCCATCTCGTGTGTGTGGTGATAATAACCACGGGATCCAATTCCATCTCAAATAGACTGTTTGAAGATCAAAGCTGTGGCTTTATCTTCAAACTATGTTGAAAGCATCCAGAAAGAGAGGCAGGCAAAGCCAAGCCTCTCTCCTTTCCCTCCATGCTTTGCACACCCAGGCCTGCACTATAGCTTGTATTAATACTTTATATAGTCGGCAGAATTAGGATGAATATAACCAGAAATGTTGGCATTTCATGCTCAAACAAACTCGTTTCCTTTTTGTTCATTAATTGAATATTCATTTTTAAAAAACACTGAGAAGTGGATGTCGAAACTGGAATCGTAATGACTAACCAAGTAACTGAGTTTGTCAAGTGAATGAAAATTTCAATTAACAAAATCACAAAACAATATTTTTTTACAAAAACGTGGCTTAAATGAATAGGTGCGTACAAGGTTTCATTCATAGCGACCGTGTTTTAGTGAATGATCAGCTGACGAGTTTTTAGGCTTGCGGTCTGACGTCGCTTTGTTATGAATTCGTGCACTTCGTTCATTCATCTTTTTTTCGCCCTCCTTAAAACCGGTGGCATTCACGGTCGGGTTAATCCAATGAGCCTCCTGCAGAGCTGAGGCTTTCCTAATTAGGGCAACCGTGACTGTTTGTTGCAGTACATGGTTTAAAAACTACAATTAGTGTTTCCTGAAATGGCTGAAATACTTTTATAAGGTGGGCGTGTTGCGTAGATGTTCTCATTTTCTCCGAGCTCAGGTTCATGTTGTGATTCAACAGTGGTTACCATATGCTGCATCCCTCCTTGGTACATCACTGGGAGTCTAATTTCTTGCATATTTTAGATGAAAAAGCACTCCTGAGATTAATTTTGTGAAGTGTTGTGAAACCTTAATCATTTATTTATTTTCAGGGCCCAAGGCTCAGAATATTCATCAGCATTGTGTTGTATAGGTGTATTAATTTACTTCCATTTTAATTGTTGGGAGGCAGGACGTTTATGAATATGTTGTGCACAATTAGGACTCCTTGCAGTGTTTATGAAGCATTTTGCTAAATTACAGGGGATGAATCATTTTCTAATTGTCTTCTAATTTATCCTAACAGTTCTGAGAAAAATGTGTTCTTAGTTATGGCCTTTCCAAGCTTATTACCTGGCCCACAAGCGGTCTCGCAGGGATTCGTCCCGTCGGTAAACAACACGGGTCCGTGCAAGTGGACGGGCATCAAATTAACCGTACACGTCAGCTCCCCCGATCTCTGATGTTGTAAGTGTGCAGAGGCCACTCCTCTTCAACTAAAAAGCGATGATCTCTGGTCGGAGCCGTTGTCCCTAGAGATCGTCATAACAAGGCCAACATTTGGCAGTGGAACCGACCGCTTCCCCAGTGGGAAGGTGAGCGGGACCAGACCTGTGGCTGTCAGGATAATTGGCAAAGGCACCTGGATCATACAGCAGGAATGACAGCCTGACATTCATTACCTTTAATAGAATTTCCTCCATCACTCTGTCAAGCTCTTCTTCTCCTCTCTCTCCCTTTCTCTCACACACACGCACTCTCGCTCTCACGTTATTTTTCATTTTGTTTGTGCGTTTCGTCCTCCCCTCCCTGGGCCTCGTCAGCCCTCCACCGTCGCCCCCGTGGGTCATCGTCCAATGTCTTCCTGCCGTTGTTATCCTTGGCACCTGAGAGATAAAGTCACTCTTGATGACTGATGACCACTGGCCCGTCCAGAGATGAGCTGCAGTTTGTAATGATACAGATATGCTGTGCGCCTTTTATAAGGACCTCAAGGCTGTGTCTGTACAGCCGTGTCAGGTCACAGGCTGGATCAGTGCTAGCATTATGAAGTGCATCATAAATGTCCTTGTAAATAAAGCAAATGTTCTTCCAAGCAGCAGCCACACTGTATAGACCTTGAGTCCTTAAGATGAATAAATGGAAGTTTCATCAACCCTTAGCCTGGACGCAGCAGAGGACTACCTGACTGAGATTTGAGGGTCTTTTTGAAGAGCTGTTTATGATTCTGCAGCGACTGGAGCAGATAATGACCAGCTGTGGGCATCACTCACCGAGCTTCTCTGGGACCTCATTGGCACACTAAAAGATCTCATTATGACACTTTACAGATGTCACCTCTGCCACTTGTGAGCTTTGCCTGTTGGCCTCCCATGATATTCCGGTCCTGACAATCTGGTCATGGTCAGGCTTTGGTTAGGGACCTTTGGGCTGCTGGGATGGGAAGAAAAGAGGCCGTCAGCCAAGCCTCGACTGTGTGAACAGTGTGATTACGCTGGTACTTGACTCACAGTGTGTCTCGTTTTATTTTCGAACTGTAGTGCTCTGTAGCTCTCTTTTAACTTACCCGTCTTTCAGGTTGTTTGGGAGGTACTGGTGAAGAGAGATGTGACATTTTCTTAGAAATAACACATAGTGGGTTTTTTTTTTGTTTAAAGGTGTTAAGGATGTGCGATTCCCATTATATTTTTTGCTTTTGAGAGCAATCGGAAGTACATCGAGCAAGAGAAAAACAACATTTACAGCCATTTATATTATGTACAATATATTAATTTATTATTTTATACATTGAAAATGACCCTCCAAAAGGACCCTCCAAACCACAAAAACGTATTTGTTTTTTTTATTGGGATATGTTTTGAAGCTTAACAACATAAATGCAAATGACAAATGAAAATGCGCCCGAGATGAACAAGCAGCAGGATATTGATTTGACCACTAAAACCACTTCCATACAGGGTTTAAGATGCATTGTATCCAGAAGTTAGTCAAGTGTAAATGCTGCTGACTTGTAAAACCCACAAAATCCCAACTTTTAAGATCAGTCAAATGGAAGAAAGCCATCCAGAGTCCAACACAGAACTAAAGCAATGGAGAGCAATTGTACTTGTGTTTTAATAACAGGTTTACTCAGTGTGGTTTACATTTGGATGTGTGGACCATGATTAAGCAGTCATGGACAGATACATGCAGACTTACAATACACACGTACATAAAACTTGGTCGTAATATATTACAGTATTCTGATTCATGCCATTTAGAAAAAAGTGACTTAAAGTCCCGGCCGTGGTTCTTGTAAAAACAAAAGTCAAATATAAGCATGTCAGCAGCAGCAGAGTTAGTTGGCTCTCAACACTTTGACACTAAATTATTTGACTATTACTTGATTTGATTGGAACTGCATACCAGAAGCACTGCCGCAAAGTTTCACCTCAGTCCAGAAACACCTCTAGTTTAGTCGTTTGTTTTTGTTTTTTTTAAATCTAAAACCTGATACTCGTGGTGTTCGTGGTGCTGTGGTTACTCAGAGTGTGTGCATTCATGTCTCATTAAACTGCAGACTATAGAAAAGGCCAAATCTGCCTGTTGTGCTTCCAAGCTCAAAGCAGCAGAATCTTTCTCACCATTCAATATATAAACACATCGAGCAAACGAGGTCACGGCTGAACTGTGAGGACCGCAAAGTGATAAAAAAAAAAAAAACACTCACCACTCGATTGTCCCGTTCTGTGCGATTGTTTCTTCTTAACCAAAGGCTGATCTGCTTCTTTCCTGCTTCCATTCCTTCTGGCATCTGGTGTGGAAAGATGCCACCCCAGAGTTAGCCTTGTTAAGTGTTTGTCTGCAGCCTCATTAGTCACACGAGAAAGAAACATTAATGGTGGCAGTTCAGGAACTACCTCAAGCGGTTAATTTGATTTGATTCATGTAAGAAATGTGTTACTTTTGCTCACGACTGCTGCGTGTTTTGTTCTGGATTAGTACAGTTGCCAAACAAGAACCCACCAGACTAGTCAGCTCCCTGTAAAAATACTTGACTTCATTTCATTTAGGAAGTTACAACATTTCAAACCCAAGCTCTTCATCGTGTTCAAACAACGCGGGCGTGCGTTATTGAATAAATAGTCAAAAACGCTCCTATCTGTGCCACTTCCTTCACAGGATTGTTAATTATCAAACTGGCAATTCTCAAGAGGTCTGTAATGGCCAAACATAATTATGACAAGGATTCTGACTGGGTTGTACTAATAGTTTTATAAGTTTGCATAACATTATACAACTGTCACATGGTTGGTTAAATGTAGGTGGTAAGTGTTCACAAGCAACAGGTGTTAGTTAACATAAAATGATGCAATGCCAAAAAAGTAGAAGACAAAAAGAGAGAGAGTACAAAATGTATACCAGTAATCCACAGTAGGGAACTGGAGTAAATTAGAGGATAGTGGGTTTTTAAAGGCCGATATAATAATGATAGAGCAGGAAAAAGTTGAATTAATTGGCCGATAGCCCTGAAGAAAAACCAAACAAACTTGATGCTGTCAGAAAGGAACCGTCCTTGAATTCAGTAAAAACCGGAAAACTGTTGCATCAAAGTCGAAGTAAAGGATACCTAAATTAATAAATAAACCCATCAAACTCAGCCTCATTAATAAACCTGGAACCGAACATCAAATGAACCATAAAACAAGTAATTGTGTTCAACAAGCCTGATATTTACCATCAGGTCATGTTTACTCTATCTGTAGAATAAATTCAGTGTCAACAGAAGAAGAAAAAAAATGAACTGAGGAGAGGGGATTCATACATGAAATGAAATGAGTGTTTAGTAATATCAGGAAAAATATTATTGTACAACTTTCCCCTGGAGAAACAAAGGGAAAAGAGTAGAGTCCTACGCAGCAATTGTCGGGTTGTAACCTAGCAATCTGCAGAGGATATTTTTAGAAGATGGGACATACTGTCACATTAAAGTAATTTTCTTTGCAGTTTCCAAGCAATCAAACTGCAACTCATCTTCCTGATGAAGTGTATTGACACATATAGTGACATTAGGAGTTCACTTTGAGTAGAAATTAGAAATTGTGCATACATTTGCATAAATGTTTCCTTAAAATCCTTTTGTTTTGTACTTTCCCTCCAGTGACTGATGGCCTATATTCCTCCACTGATTGCAATCTGAACCAACGGCTACAGCCACTGTTAATAGTAATAATTTAGTTAGGATTTGATTTATCGGTACTCGCTGTGGTCAAATACTAATAATTATCTTAAATCTATGTTATTGCCAATATTAGAGTGTCAGAATGCTTTAAAGACATATAAATCCATTCGTTCAGAAGCAATATGCTGTTGAATGGCAGCTTCTTTGCCACCGTGTCAGGCAGAAGATGCTTCTTCATTAATTTAGATTGACAAAACGTAGCACTCTTTTTTTTTTTTTTTTTGTTTTGTTTTTTTTTTTGTTTTCCACAATTTTACCCACCGTTCACAATCTTTCAAACCACTCTCTCAAAAGAGTCATAAATGTACTTTTCTTGCCTTTCTATTGATTTAGATAGAACGTAATTGATCATCGGGGAGACGCTTAACACTCCGCTGTCTTTCTACTTCTATAGGCAATTCAACTGCATCGCACCAATTTGTATTCATTACAAACAAGATTCACCCTCCAGGGATTTTCTAAGATCTACAGAGGTAGAAAAATAAACGCTGCAATAATTGGCTACATAAAAAAAAAAAAACTTCAGTTCAGAAAAATAGAACTGATTAAAGAATTTCTATGATATGAAGACAGATGAAAGGTCAGCGTTATCTATCCTTTGTCTAGTTTTTAAGGAACCGTTGGCGTGCTGTGCCTTAGTTTTTTTTCGGGAGGTATTTCATTATTTTAAAGCGCGACGATGACGCCGTAGTGCGCAGTGTTTTGGGTTTGTTTTTTTTTTTTACATGCAATGATCAGAAACTCATCTCTCTCTCTTGCAGATCGAATAAAGATCAGAGTGTGTGCATGTGTTTTTCTTTTTGAGAAATGATACGTAGCTGAAATCTGCAGGGCTTAAATTTGTAAATAAATACAGCATACGTCCATCATGTTTATTTTTTCTTGTTGGATGATTAACAGAAACTTTTAGATGTGTTTTTTTGTTGCAGATTTTTTTTGTCCGCCAAGCTTGGGAGAGAAGACGGTATTTTTTTTTTGAGCTCTGGAGAAACAGGGGACTATTGCAATTATTTATTTATTTTTTGATGACGTGCAAACTCCTGAGCGTTGGGCATATATATAGTATATAGAGTGAAAAGTGAGTGTCGTTTTTTTCCTCGGTTGATTTGCTTGAGGTAAGGCTTCCTTCAGGAGGAGGTTGACGACTAGTAACAACACGGCGTGCGCTTTCCTGTTTGTGTCAAGCCAGACCGTTGAGCAAAGTGCCTTTCAGAATTTACTGCATTATTAGATATGCATATGGATCAGACCGCCTGCATGAAGTCTGTACTCACAGCGAGGCAACGGGTAGAGTGAAGCAAAAACATTTACGGATCGAATCGCTGAGAGAAAAGTCCTCCTCATGGTCTATCGCAGCCAAAAACAGATTTCCACAAAAACAACTTCACCCAGCACAGAGAAGAGAATCCTCACAACGTTTAATTCTCCCAATATAAGGTTTACAGAGTTAGAGGTTTCTGCGGCCCTGGAAAGTACATGGAGAGATGTTAAAGTAGCATGAGAATAATATGAAATATGAAATTTCCACTACAGTGCTCTCACTTTCCGCTTGCTGGTGTTGCTGCTAACTTGTACCGCCATGACTTGAAGCCTGACTGTGTGCTCTTATTTCATAGTTAAAGCTGCAGTGCTTGATAGTTTTTTGGTGTTATGGAACAAAAATTCCATAATTACCTTTCAGCGCATTGTAATTCAAGTGGACTGAGAAGAAACAAGAATTCTACCCACTTCTGTGTACTCTGTTTTTTTTGGGCTATGGAAAATCAACCCCCCGTGTCTAACCATAGCTGTTATCAGTCAGGTAAGGGTGGGGTGGTTAAATACGTGATTGGCAGCTGTAATTATGGATCACTGTTCAGATTCAATCATACGTGATTCTACTGCTCTACTCCATGGCACGATACTGGAGCTTGGAAAAGTCTCTTCTCTTTTCCACAGCAACGTGAAACAATATATTATATACAGTACCGTGTAAAATCTTAGGCCACCATTAGGTTTGTTGTTTCAGCAGGTTATAGTGGTCATACGTGTGCATTTCACAGTCTCTGTATCACGATACAAATGGGAATATACAGGAACAGGGGTGCATCTACAGGGGTGACGCTTCCCATTCCCTCATCAGAAGCTGTTCATGACTTTGCGCATCCAGCAGCAGTCGGGATGGATGGAAGGTCACAAACAGACAAACATGACATACGAAATCAACCAAGGGCCTTGTGGTTCAGGAGATGTGAGAGGTCGGGAACAGACTGATTCCACCCTGATGCCGTTCACCGTTCTAGAAGCAGCGTTGTTTAACGGTGCTGGAGGAAGTATTCGGACCTTTTACTTCTACACTGTACTCTAAATACTCCGTTGCCAGTAAAAGTCCAGCGTAAAGAATCCTACTTAAATCAAAGTATTAACGGCAGAATGTAGTTAAAGTACTTTCAGTCACAGTCCTGGTCCCTCTGAGCTCCTTCATCAATGTCGTCACACCATCTTATTATTTCAGTAAAGTAACAGAAGTGTTAACAGCAAAACGTAAAAGTATTTCCATAAAAGTGCCGGTGTATATATGACATGATTATATGAATTATTCATTCATATTGTGTGTACAAGCTGTTACTGTTGTTTCTGCTGGAGGTGGAGCTGTTTGAAATACTTATATATCTATATATCCAGGTTTATAATCAGAGACACTAAATAAGTCTGATGATGAGAGAGAAAAGAAGAGAAAACTATGTCCTTATATGTAATGATGTTTTCACTTTGTCACCTTTTTCTCTACTCTTTTAAATTTGAAGATTTGAACATTGAACATGAGACGTTCAGAGCAGAAACACAAACGTGTGGAGTTTTAAACGATGACGACGACAACGCGTATTATCCAAAGGAACCAAGGCTGTCAGACACATGTAGTGTAGTAAAAAGGACAATATTTGCTCTGAGGTGTAGTGGAGTACAAGTATAAAGCTGCACAAAATGGAAATACCCATGTAAAGTGCAATACGTATGTAGCTCCTTAAGTCCAGTACTGCAGTAAGTGTAGCTCCTCAGTTACATTCCACCACTGTTGTTTCACAGGTTACTTGTGAACTCATGTTTGAGGAACAGATTAAACCCGACTTCAGCTGTACGTCCGACTGTCTCCATGTCGCCTGGAGCTAACGTCTCCGAAACGGCTCATTCTTCAGACAAACGTCCAACTTCCTGATCAGTCATGCAAGGGCAACATAAACGTCCAGTTTAAAAATCACGTCTCGCTCCAAGTCCCCCCATCGTGCCTTTTAAAGTCTCTTCTTGCCGCCCTCTTGTCGCCCCGTGAATATTTTTCTCGATCCACCGTCAGAAATAGATAAACAGCATTAAAAAGAAAAAAGAAAAACTGACATGAAAACAGTTACTATAGACCAAGGTGTCGAGTATTTAGTGTGACCCTCCCTTTGTACGTAACAATATGAGATTTACTGCACTAAACTTATGCCGTTTTGCACCAGTCACACACATGTCAGATGTTTCTTTTTTACCTGTAGAAGCCATCTACATTAGATTTTTTCTTGTGTTTCTAATACCGTGCACATATTTCCTATATTTTCTTGTCATACCTTCATAAAGAGACTGAAAAATAAATATATATGCTCATCGCAACCCTGCAAAAACTACGCAGCTGAAGGTGGCCTAAGACTTTTGCACAGTTCTGTATATTTATTCTTTTGATTTGGACCGAGAGGAGAGAGCCGCAGGAGGATGGTGTGTATTTTCAAATTCTGGTATATGATTCACAATATAAGAATCGTATGGTATAAAATTATATCACAATAATTATCACGATCGTTTTCTTACCCCATTATATTTTCAGTATCTTCAGCCAAGATGAAATATACATGATTTTATTCCTAAACATGCAAAAACATCTATTTGTTTTTGTGTTTGTCACCAAAACACACATTCTAGCAAAGGGCAAGTTAAAAAAAAATGAGAAGAAAAATCATTTTTTTGAATCATACTTTGTGTACATCTGAGTGCGAACGCTAGCAGTCCCATCTTTAGTGGCATTATTGTTGCAGTGTTAACTTGTGTTTTGTTTTGTTTTTTTGGCTCCAGTTGTGTTTCTGTGGACCAGCCTGAAGCTAGTGGCAGAATTTGCATTGCACATGTAGAGCAAAAAAAAAAAAAAACAGTCCACTCTTAAAAAAACGTGGTACTTAGTACTGGTGGTCAAAAAGTCCACTCTTTAATTACATTTCTCCAAACATGCTCAGTTAACAAGTCAGGGCAGAAGAAAGGCCGCGGCTTATACAGCTGCAGCGTCTTCATTAAAGCATTCAGCACAGTGAATATAATATATATGGTATGTGTCTGCACGAAGAGCCCTTCAAGAATAAAGTATTGGCATGTCAATGGAAAAATCCAGTGACACGTGTGACCCTTGGACGGGCGGCGAGCTTCCCAGAGGAGAACATCAGGCCAACGACACAGCTTCAGAGGAGAGTTACGATGAAGGGAAATGGAAAGGCTTGAAGTGTTTTTGTTCTGAAGGCATGTAGTTACAGCCCAGAGAAGCCGGGGAATAATTATGCGAGCGCCATCAGAAAGTGATAGAGGGGAAGGTGGAGAAAATTAAAATCAGAGATATCCTTTCAAGCAGGAGGGACAGCAGAAAGGGGGAGCGTTACTATATATATTTTTTTTTTTTTTTTTCTGAATGAGGGATGAAAAGAAACAAAGAGTGAGGCAAACTGTTCTGCCTTTTTCTCTGAGCTGCTCTAATCTTTTTCTGTTCATTTGTCTTTCACCCGTTTTTTTTTTTGTTTTTTTTTTTTCCTTCCCTGACATTCATCTTTTTTTTCTTTTTTTTTCTTTTTTTTATCGTTTACTCTCTCCACGCTGGTCTGCCTGCCTTCCTACCGTCTTTCTTCTTCCTCCTCCTTTTCCGACAGTGGTCCCGGCTACTCAGGGCAATTACAAT
>JAPQRN010000005.1:23313859-23333458 GCA_037367275.1 Coranthus polyacanthus
GACTGGATGAACAGATACGACGTCAAGTTCAGGTGAGATTATGTAACAGTGGGAAACGAGTAATCTGCTGATCTGCACCGCCTCTGCTCTGACACTTCAGGCTGTCCATCCAGCTTCATCTGTAGAAGGCAGCTCAACAGCTGTATCTCAGTAGAAGCTATTATAGTCTGACTCAGGTGGCGGAATGGCCCCTGGGTTGAGCAGAGAGCAGGGGGCTGTAGCTATTAAAGCAGTAAGCTGTGAATTAAATGCAGACAGACTCAACAACAGATGCCCTTATAATGTTTGACCAGGGGGTTTGAGGCGGAGGACAGAGATCGTGTCTGTCCACAGGCAGCTAACTCTGGAGATACGGAAGCCTATATTTTAGCTTTGTATAGTGTTGTTTTCCTAGGATTCAGCCCCGGTTATGCCTTCCAGGAGACAGAGATGCAGACAAGAAAAAGAGATGTAGAAACCAGTGAAAGAAAATATCCATTACAGTTTCTGTGAGTAGCTTCAGCTGCTGTTGCCATGAGCGTGAGACAAGCTGGCACAATATAGCGTCTATTCCAACGGAATGAATTGTGTTGTGTTTCTCGATCTGTTAGACGTGCAGCGGAGTAAAAGGATATTTTTAACACCATGTAGTGGCTTAATATTTCATACCTGCAACTCATCTTCTCTCGCGAGCTAATCCTGGCTGCTCAACATAGCATGACAATGAGCGAGTGGGTGCTGTCGTTGTCTCCTGACTTCGTAAATTTATCATACAAGAAAACTGTGGTTTCTTTCCAAACGTGTCAAATATACTTGTTTCTTGGTTTCGAGACAGGGACAGAGTACAGCATGAAATATATAAAATACAACTTACTTGTAAATAAACAATTAGCTAATCTGCGTTGTTTTATATATAATAGATTTGAGGTGTATTATGTATATTTTAAAATTTTCCTTTTGCGCCACTAAGACTAACATCAAGACTCCACGGCTGGACTTTAAAAGAATTGTTTTTTATTATGGTTTCATTAAATTTCTTACACTTTGAATGCTTTTTGATCAGATTATACAAACTACATATACTGATGGTTTTTTTTTTGTTTGTTTTTTTTACTGTTTCACTGTTGACTGTTTCATATAAGCATTCCAGACAGCCGGCATTCATAATCAAAGTTCAGAGATTAATCTTATTCTAAGGACGTCTGTAGCTTTCTCATCTCATCAATAAACAGTATCATTTTTTCTTCTTTTTTTTTTTCCTTTTGAAGATTTGAAATCAGACTCCGCTGTCGTGTATCACTGCGAGATGTGTGTAGGTTGTAGAATCTCTAATGAAGGCCCATTTATTATCATTATGCAGTTATTATGAATAATGTCATTGTGTTGATATTCAAACCATTAACTGGGCAATGGTGCGCTGTCAACTGTAAATATATTGCATCTATCAAAAAAAAAAGAAAAAAGGTTCATGAGATGATGTTGCTCATCAAAATTGTGTCATATTTTGTTGCAGTCATAACTTTCGAATCTCCAATTTTGGGGTTTTTTGTTGTTTTTGTTTTTTTGATTTGATTAAAGCTGAAAAAACACCTTTAACCCTCAAAGCCGCAGAGTATTTTACATAGATTTAGAAGGATGATGACTAGTCAATGGCCTTCAAACAATTCTAAGCACTATGTATGTGTATTTATTACTGGTTAAAAGCAAATACTCTTCAGTCTTCAGGAAAAAGGTCCGCAAGTAGTGAAGTGATGGGAAGAAGCTAGTCAGGTCATGAAAAGATTATATTTTTGAGGTAAGCGCTACACCACAGCGAGCCAGAGTATGAGTCAGAAGGTGATAAACATTAACATGCTGTTAGTCACTTCTCTGCTCTTACGCCTTTTATCAGGCTGTGGCAATCACACTGGCACATGATGAAAATAGCCTTCCCGAAAAAAAAAAAAAAACTAAAAAAAAAAAGAATGTTCGAAATACCTGAAATGGGTAGATGGCGCGACAAATCTGCAGTCTAACCACGGCCTTACCGTTCTTTGATGTCAGAGGTGCGTCCGGTGTACCCACAGGATATCACTGACAATATCAAGTTGTAACTGGGCACAGTGATGTGTGCAGGAGTCTGTGTGGTTATTATGCAGCAGCGTGGCGTTGTTTGCACTTGTTTTTAATCATTGTAAACACAGTGGATCCCTGCACACAATGGCTCTGCCCGGCGCACTACAAGTTCCTCCAAGTGGCTGCTGAAAAACAAGGCAGTTGCCGAAGAAGGCTTTTATATTTCCAGTATGAGACACCTGTGGGTTATAGATGCTGGGAGGAACTATCCATTTATGTTGAACCTAAGAGTGTTTTAAGAATGTAAAGCCTCAGAAACAGGCAGGAAGACAGTAGACAGTTTTTGGTTCCGGTTGGAACCGGTTCCGTTCTGGAATCTTAGAACCTCGGTGCCATCTAGTCAAAGGTATTCTGACTAAAGACGCAGGATTCCCATCTTCAGGTGTAAACAAGTCTCAGCCTTGGGGTCTTCAAAGGGACAACAGAGGCTCTTTTGTTTGAATGGAGTCCTATGGGAGAAGTGGCTTATTTCCGTGAAGAACAACCATTTTGTAAAAAGTGTTGGTTCCGTAACAATCGGACGACCTCTGTGATGATCTTTAACATCTTATCCGTATATTATGACGCCACCTGATAAGATCTAACATTAACAAAATGATGTTTTTGTGACGTGACAGTTGGTGGTGAAGTGACAGTTTGAGGCGCCGCACCAGGCGAGGTCCATTTACGTCATGTAGTCGAACCATCTTCTTTATATCGTCAAAACCAAAGCTAAAAATAACCAAACTCACCAAACATGAACCACAAGACAAACTGTCATAAGCATTAGGAGAACATTTGGTGACATCCGAGACCTGATACCATTGGTTCGCAGTGATACACGTGATGGAAGCTGAAGCTAATTAGCCGCAGGTTAGCCGTTACGTTTTCATCAACGGTGAAACGGCCGACATTGGAATCTTGCGTCTTTAGTCTGAATTCCTTTGATCTAGTGAACCAGCCCATGTTTCCACCAGTTTTGTAATCGATCACGCCTTGTTAAGGGCAGCCCGCAATGCACGGCACCGCTGCTGTCTTAACTTACAGTTACTTACCAACTCTGCAACTTCCAAACCAATTTATTTTTGGTCGAAATACTAGTCTCAAATTCGGAGCTCAAACCGGAACTGAAAAGGGGAAAGCGGTTGCATAACAGGTGAGCCTAATGAGATGATTGGAAGGAGACTGTGACACTGGTGGAACTGATCCTGATCCACAGAAGCCTTCTTGAAAATCTCGCAGAGGAAGGACTCGTTCCTCGGTCGAATCCAGGACACTGGAACCGTCCTTCAGAAAATTATGATGACGTAGGATCCTTTCATGACTTTGAGAAACACACAGGGAATGGAGCAGGGTGAGAGTGTGAGAACAAGTTAAGCAGAGACTCCAGCATTATTGGGATTGAATATGTGTTGCACAAAAAAAAACAAACTTTGGATTCCTATTCTCAGCATGCATTAGACCCCAGAATTCCAATACTTTTGTTTTGTGCTGCTTCATTTGAATAAAACCTACCATCTGTGAGTGCCTCTCCTCTCACCTCACGCTGCACTGGGCATAAAAATACCAACATGTCGAAGTACTGACTGTGGTAGTCTTTGTGTTTCTGTCAAAATCAAGCCGTTGATGGGTTTCCACAAGAGCGACGCTTGACTACGGTTCCCAAGCAACAGCAGAGTATTATACTTATTGTGACAGTCTTTATCTTGGCCATCTTTCCAACTGTGGTTAGCTGACACTTGATGAAGTGGGCAGCTGGAGGGGCCAAAATTTGGATAATTTTAGGTCAAAACCAGCCCCAAGACTCAGACTCAGCCAGTACTGTCTGCATACACAAAGAGTTAATGTTATCTGGCCCTCTATACTCTTGACGAGAGACAAACCTTGATCTTTTTTGTTGAAGGAGTTTGTTGCTTTTTGAGTACATTTTCCACCCACTGATTCCATCACTTAAGATTCAAGTTAGAGGAATTCACAGCTAGTCAAGTTTGGCCTTAAAAAAAAAAAAAAAAAGAGAGACTTTTGCAACACTTCACATCTACTGAGTCACAGTTTTTCTTAAATTCTTTGTCGCACACTGTACATATTGTGTATATAACACGGTCAGATTCAGCCTCAGACGGGTACAGACGGTTTGTAAACTTTCCTTTTCAGACAAAAAAAGAAGTCTGTGAGATTCTTCTAATGTTGTTTGTTTGTGGAGCATCCAGAGCTGGCAGAAGGTAGTGATTACAGGTTCTGTGTGCTGGACTTCAGCGGGCTTACTTCAAGATCAATCAGAACAGAAGTGGCTTTTCAGAAGCGGTGCCCGAGCTACAACCGTCAGACAGAGGCTGAACGGGGCTGCTTAACGGGCCAATGTGAGATAAATAAGGAGTGCACTGAACTGTAAATCATGTAAAACGTATTATAGCAGTGTCCCAGAATAAAAAAAAAAAACCTGGACGTGTGAATGTGTATTGTGGGTCTTCTTTAAACTATTTTAGAAGCAATTCTGAGCGTTATATGTTATGGATTCAAGGTTCTCTTTGGGTTCGTGCAACTGTGTGGAAATGTGCTCCACGGTCGTAAATCTGTTATGTCTGAGAGAGACAGTAAGTGTCTTCCTTTACAGATGTTTACACTCTATTATTAAAATGTGCGTGTCCTCACTCACAGCTCAAAAAAAGGTACCTAATCTGAACTCTGAAACTGAACGAGGGCATTTACGAGAATCCCGCCTTAACGCGAGTGCAGAGAGCGATGTGTCGTAAGAATAGCCAAGTCCAAACACTCAGATATTGTAGGCGATTATTGTGGCTGTGAAGGCTTGTAAAGCAAAGGAACCTAATGTAAAACAATCTTGAAACTGTATCCTGAGACTGAAAGGAAAATGCACCATGGGAAGATAAGAAAGAATGATTTGCGTTAAATGAAAACCCAGAGAGTGTAACACGCAAGATCCTTAACCCATTTTGTGCATTGTTGTGTCGCTGATGTGAAATCTAATCAGTGCTTCTGATTTTATTTTCATGCATCTTGTTGAAATTCAGTACGAGCATATCTTCAACCCAACCTTCAGAGGATGAACGGCTTTCAGGAAAGCATGGTTACTGTAAAGTTTAGTGCGTATTCAAATTGGTGCAACAGTTTTTATTTGTAATTGCTAAGCCTTTTGGGAAACCACAGGCAGACAAGGCTCAGCTAGATTTCCCATGTAATCATCATTAACCAGATTTTAACCTCCCTTCAGGAAAACAGCTAACACAGATAAACTCCTTAGAAAGATTTAAGGAAACTCTATCAAGTCTTTACAGACACTAAAGCTTTTTTCTCAGCCTAAGACAACCCCAAGATCCCATTGCCTATATGATTCTCTGACCTATCACAGAAATTGGCTTTTTTTTTTTTTTTTTTTTTTATTGCACTTATAGATAATAAATGTCTCCTTGGTAATGTCTGTAAGAAGGGTAAGAGGTGACAATAACTGACAGAAGAGATTGTTGAAGGACAGAGTGAAAGAAGAGGAGAGGAGAGGATAGGAAGGAGGAACAGAGGGGATATCTGTGCCTATAGACTTCAGCTGAAAGGATGATACCTCGATGAAGAGATAAGAGAAAGAGGGGAGAAGGGAGTGGGACGACATTGGAAATGGAGAGGACGATGGGAGAGTGAAAGAGAGGCTGAAAATGGATACCGCGATAGTTTTGTCGAAAATGAGAAGATAGCAGCTCCTGCAGATTTGGTGATGGGGGAGATAGAGGCTGAGGGAGAGCATATGAATGGTAGGTGGAGAGGGGAAGTATGGATATCTATTCCTGTTGATGCTTTGTCAAAGACTGACTCCAGTGTTGTGTATTATGATCCTAGCCAGCTGAGAGATACCATCAACCGGGCATGAGCTGAGGACAAAGAAAGGAAAGGTGGGGACCGATGAGTGGAAAGTGAGAAGCCTCAGAGTCCCTCGGTGTCACATACGATTAGTTAAAGCAGAGGAAGTAAGACAAATGAAGTGGCCTACAGAGCGAAACCTACTTGTGTATGCAAAACTAGCTCCTAATAAGCAGAAACATGGTTTTTGGATAAACATAAACAAGGCGACTGGGGGAATGACACAAATAAGGACTCGCAGCATTTTAATGGCTGAATTATCATGATTTTTTTATGCATGGAGTAATGCGTCCCTTTGGTTCCAGGATTAAGTATGACACACACAGCTGGGACCAGACTGAAGATGTTGCTGGGAGCATGTTCCGCTTGTCTAGCAGGGTTCGTCTGTGTCTGGCCCTCAGCCAACCCTCGCAGCCCCCACATGCTTTGCTGCATGCCGCAATGTCACATCACACAAACATTTCCACAAAGCCGGGTTCGCATCAGACAGACGCGTTCCTGAAGCTATATCCATCCACCTCAACCCGCGGCCCACGCTGTGTCACCCACTATGCACACAGCTGCCTCACAAGGATCCCGCAAACAAAAACAAAATCTGAAATTTCCCCATTGCCGCGCCGTTAAATATGACATAGGCGCCCTGGACCCGCTTGAGCTGAGCCGAACTGAGCTCAGCCGAGTTTTGCAGAGCTTCTTGGATCCGGAGCCACTTGTGGCTGGCATGGGCTGGCTCCCTCGGGGTCCCTTCGTAAATTCAGCCAAGACAAAACAATGGGCCAAAGTAGAGAGAAATCACACCACAGGCCCCTTGCCAGGCAGACTGAAAGAGAGGCCGACAACGAGAGGAAGAACGAAAGGGGGGTAGGATGATGAGTGAACGTGAACACTGGTATATCTCTTCCCGACTGCTTTATAGAGGCTACTTCAGAGACTTATTAAAGCATGTGATTGAAGGGGCGAGTGGAAGCTGCTCCACCTTGAGGTGTGTTGTCAGGGCTTTTGCGGCGCTCCGTCAAGAGCCAGTGGCATGAGCCTGAAGGGCAGGTGAACCGAGCAAAAAGAGAGACAAGAAAATAAACTGGTGGCGAGGGACAGGCTCACGGACGGAGCTGCGCGGATCTTTGTGTTCCCGAATGCATCGAAATGACCGCATGTCGTCAACGTGACCGGTTATTGGATAATTTCTCCCACACAGTGTCACAATGTGTCATTTCATGCTGCTCGAAAAAGGGACTAAGCTCTTTGATCTCTGCCTAATGTGAGGAATATTGGGAGCAAGAGTGTCTTTTTAGTTTTTCTCCTTTGTTTATTTTGCCTTCAGCAAAAACACCATGGTCCTCACTCAAACAGATAATAGCCACCCATCCATGTGGGAGTATATTTATTACTGTTTGTGTTTACATGGGGATTCTTTTAAAAAACAGTCTTAAATTTGACAGGGTGGTTACAGAAACACGTTTAGTTTTTCTATTTTCGTTCGGTGGTCAGAAATGTTCATCCACCCTCCGTGTGTCAGTGTGACTGCTTTCAGCATGAAACTTTCCATGAGGAACAGTCGAATGTTGTTTATTCATTAGCTTGTTCTGTTTTCTTCTTCATTAATATAGATGAGGAGCTCTGATTGGAGAAAAAAAAGACGCTTTTGTGAATTATGATGTGTCTAGACCCCTTTTCTCTATTGAAGAGTTCTATTTTTTGAGGCTACCGAAATTGCTAAAAAGATTTTCCATTATAAAACGACATTGTCAAGACTTCTCAAAGGTGTAAATGACTCTTTGTGATTCATTTTTAAGCCACTATCAATGAACACCGGCCGAATATTATCTTAACTTACATTTTGAGCTATGAGTGTCAATATACAAGTACCAAATTAACTCAAGTACAAGGCTCCACTTATACTGGATCTCACATTTTAAAATAGACTGAAATATTGTGTAAAGCTCTGGAAACCTGGCAAGTGGGCTGTTCAGATTTTTCTATGTTTACAGCCCAAACGGTACAGTTGAACTGATGAAGAAGAAATTTAGGATGAGACTTGCGTCGAACTTGAATGACGGTAGCTTAGCGTTTTCCCCTGCATTCACTCTCACTTAACAAATTGAACACACTGAAGTGTGCAGGAACGTACGCTGTGGACTGTACATAATATCAGTCAGTCAATTGCAGAGGATTACAGTGCAGAGAGTGTTTTACATTTCTTCATTAGGCTCCTTTTGATAAACTTTCATTTCATATTATTAGTTTTCATTTAATCCCTGCCCATGTCTAAGCTTCTGTGCGCAACGTACTGCACGATGGCAAAAGCCTGCAGAGAGACAACTCCTTTACAAGTGTGGGGCTGCGTAATTAAGCACTAAACCACACGAGGCCAAGATTTACAGCGACTTTTCACCAGCTGCCGTGAGATGTGGTGTTAGGCATAACTTGTCAGATGCTGTAAGAAAAAGTTGAGCATTTATTGGCTAAAAATAGTAGGCTACAAAATTGCGATCACGCCGCTTGAAACCATTAATCGCATTGATAATGACACTTTAAATGTCGCTTGATCTTTGGAAACCGTGGAAAACACATGAAGAAGAACAAGAACGCGAAGAAACGGTTTCACATCACACGGACGCTGGGCAGCAGCGGCTTTGTCTTGTTTTCATCCACCTGATGAATGTAACCTCAGCCCCTAAGAGAAATATCTGGCTTTTTAGCAACTAAATCCTCCACAGATGCCAAGTAATAATTTGTCAGTGCTACAGATGTTTTGTATTCGTAATCAGGATAATTGTACATATTTGTAACTAGGATCATATGTTATTGTGGACTGCTCCCCACTGTTTCACAAGACATGGCTTTTCACAACTCAGTGACACTTGTGCATGTGTATATGTACATTATTCCATAAATGTTTCAGTGGTTATAGAAGGATATGAGAATAGAAGAGTCATGTAGCTGTAGAGATGTGTGTGACAGAGGGAGGGAGAGTCTAACAGCCTAACACTCTGGATGGCATACTGTTACTCTGCGAAAAAAATCTAAAAATCAAACGCTGTTGTGTGGCTGATCAGATGGCAAAGTGGTAGCTTGAACAAAAGGAGGAGTCAACGTGATGCATCGAGGAGTGCACAACAACACATGCAAAAATGAGGATGCCGCACGGTGCCTTCAGTCGTGGCCGGCCGTTGCTGCGTATGATCGGGTGCGGGGTTGAAGTTTGAAAAGCAACCCCAGGAGAACGTCTCGCTGGTCATTTTATGGAAAACGAGGAACCAGAAGTAAGAGCAGAGACAGTGCAGTGATATGCAACCGGTGTCACCCAGACCTGGAATTGAACCGGGTGGTGTCATTCATTACTGTTTGCAAATAACTCGACAGAATATAATGCTATAGATGTGGAAACAAAACACGTAATGACTTTTTTTTTCTTAAAATCCAGGGTGGGGGTTGAAATAATGTTGCTTCAAAGCGAATACTGAAAATGCCCCAAAAACGTATTGAAAAAACGAATGTGATGAATGCCTTTTTGAACCGTACTGTGCATTAAAAAGGCTGTGAATATATTGTCCATAGGGGATCTAAGCCGCAATGTTTTATTTGCTTTGTTCAATTTTATTCAAATTGTAGTTGAAGTGCTGTTGTGTTCTCTGTCAGACATAAAGACAGGTTTTACAGTAAAACACAGCCTTCAGTTTCGCAAACTCCAAGTAGACTACTGCTATATTCAGCAGTGCATGAAGGGAAGCCTGTGAGCTAGTTCAAGCAGACAACTTGAATCTTGCTGCAACACCCTGACATAATATATTCTACTCTTTGCAACTAATATCCAATGCACACATTGCAATAAGGCAGACTATTTTAGCTGCTGCTTTCTGCTCATGTTTTTTTTTTTTTTACTCTGCTTACGCTGCTGCTTTCCCTATAGCTTACTTCAAACATCACTGCATTGCCACTGCTGGATATATATGACATTTATTATCAGCAACACCCACACCCAAGCAACCGTAGGTCCTAAAGGATTTTTTTTTTTTTTTTAAATAGGGGCTTTAGTATTTTTTATTATCAGTCATCGTATTTCCTCTAGACACCAAACCATAGCTGTTCATAACTTTTTATTTCCATATAAAAAAAAAAAAATCTATTCAAGTTGGCTGAGTGAAAATCAGGTTCCTTTGTGCCAGACAAACATCACATACATTGGTTGAAAGCTGCAATTTCCTAGATATCCAATAAAGCCACCTTATTACACATTAATGGTCTGAGCCTGTCATCTGTTGTGCAGAGTCTGGCATAATTGAAGTACCAGGCTTTTAAATTCCCATCAGTTGTCTCAGAAAATGTAAGACTCACGCCTAGCTCATTATGGGCGCCATCACAGACGATATACAGATATTAATGAATGACCCGCATGACATTAAGTCAAAGTTCTGCTGCAGAAATAGATTATTTGATTGTCATCGAAAGAATATGTGTTTAGAAGCAGTATTTAATTGCACTGTTTTGCTTCTCTGCTCTACTTTAAATTACAGCCCCTTCAAATGTTTTCAAGGAATAAATGAGAGCTCGTAGTCTCCCTAAAAACAATAACAGCCTGATGTGTCGTCCTTCTCCGTTAATGCCGCCAATTGAAAGCATTTAGTGTCAACTGTGTGTAAATGACTGTGCTTTACAGGTACTTAATGAGCATATGAATGCTCTCTAACCGTTTCTGTACAACTAGCACTTGGATTACTAGCCGTCTGTTTGCCAAGCTGAGGTTTCGCAAAGGTTTGTCAAAACGACGCGGCGTAAATAATTCAAAATGGTCAGAGCTGTAAACAGTTTTTGTCCTGACAAATCCTCAATGTTTATATGGATTTATTAGCAGTCTCGCATTCTTTTCCTCCTGGCAAACTGTAGATCTGTTTACTGCTGATAATCTGATCAAATTCAAATTTTACTCATCACCCTGTCCCTACAAATATTCCTCCCTTTGATTGATCGCCTCAGTGATGTAATGAAAGCTAATCCAAGCAATCAACCGTCTTGTCTGCAGGGCTGAAGATCCGCGAGGTGACGATCAACGTCTCGCGTCAGCAGGTGGAGGACTTTCACGGTCCAGAGGATTACTGGTGTCTGTGCGTTGCCTGGAGTCACCTGGGAACGTCCAAGAGCCGCAAGGCAACTGTCCGGATCGCATGTAAGCAACTCCCTGTTGCGTTGTCACCATGATAATAGACTGACCTTACAGTCCGTGATAAGGTTATTCGTCTTCACCATTTATAACGAGCCATCTTTTTCCATCTTTTTCCATCCGTCCATGTATGTTTGAGCAAGGCAGGAAGGTCAAACGTGAAATGGAATTCCAATGTGCATGTTTTGTTGCTCCTTCGTGCTTATGTTTTCCATGTAGTGGCTTGTTTTTTTTAATGCAGGTCATTTATTCTGTTCCCCAGACCTAAGGAAGAACTTTGAGCAGGACCCCCAAGGCACCGAGGTGCCTCTGAATGGCATGATCGTGTTGCACTGTCGTCCCCCAGAGGGAGTGCCTGTGGCTGAGGTGAGGGCTTCTTTCACTTCAAACAAGTAACGTTTTCTCATGTGTTGCCTGTAGCGCCGCCGTCATCTGGTTTGCTAACAGTGTTTTCGTGGCGCAGTGTACGGATACTAAAATCAAAGACGCATCTCCTCTTTCTCTTCGATATAGAATATGTCAGAGCTTCGGTTAATGAGGCGAAGATGCCATTCATTTTAGTTTCTCATGCTCACTTCATTCAACTTAGAGAGATCATTCATACGCTTGGAGCTCTGTCTATCCACATGCATCGCTGTGTTCTCCGTTTGCCGCATTCTCGTGTAAAAGGATGCGCTGGTATGACTTATTTAGCTGTCATGTATTCATTTCGCTGTTACTGTCTCGCTCTCTCTCCTCTGTGTGGTTGTGTGTGTTTCTGAAAAAGAGAGCCTGTCATTGCCATTTTAATTTTTACTATGAATATAAAATGAGGCTTTAGCGGGCAGTCCTGGTGAGTGGTGTGTGTTTGTTGTGCTGTTCTCTGATGTTGTGCGCCTTCATGTGGAGGCTCAGCAGGCAGATATGTCAATATCAAAGCCTGTGTGCCCAAGCATCTGAAACTCTGCATTTACTTAAAGGCACAGTCCACAAGCTGAAACATAAACAAAATGACAGCCATACTAATATTAAAAAAAAAAAACACAAGTCTGGGACCTCCTCCCAAACTGACTGACGGGTCTGTCAATACACTGACTAATAAGTTATTAAGCTTCTTAAAATGTTATGCCTCCGCTCCAGAGATACCCACAACAAGAGATTTTCTGGTTGTTCCTCCATCCTTATGCCCGTCGGTCTCAAAATCTCAGAAAGGCCTCGAGGGAATTTCCTCAAGCGTTCACTTGGATTCGAGGATGAGTTGATTAGAATTTGGTGGTCAAGGCTAAAGGTCAGAGAACACTTTTTTTTCTATTTTTTTTAACATTACTCAAAAATTCATGTGCCATTTTGAATTTTTCACCTAAATGCGTAATAGGGCGAAATGCTGAAGTGGTGACATTTTATATTCACAACGTCAAAGGGTCAGCTACACTGTGACATATTGTTCTGCCAAAACAATTTTCTGTCCATTATTTATTGATTTGACTCGTACGAGTCCGCCCTCTTCACTCCGTCCTCTTCCTGGATGACAGCCATCACAGGAGGCCTCCCCCTTGGTCCACCACAGACTCAGTGGTTTTGATGATGTTCAACTTTAGGTGCTCGTCATTGCACAGTGGGACTCAAGTCTCCACCAGTCCCCTGTGGTCCTCTGTAGCGTGGACACACATAAATGTAAATCGCGTTTGACTGGTTGGCAGAGATGTATAGCGCAGTCAAAACTAACAAGGACGGCAAGTTACGTTTAAAGCCAGTACTGATGTTGGCTGTTGTTTCCTTTCAAATCCGCTGAGCAAAAGCTAACCCTGTCCCCTAAAAAAAAAAAAAATTGGGTTTTACAGAACTAATTTGCAACAACAAATGTGTTATGGAAGCAGTGTAATGTTTTCTACCAACAATATAATGATTGCAGTATTTTTCAGTGACAGAATATTACATTTGCTTTTTGCCAAAGTGCTACAGCTTTATTAAACTTTTTAATGGTTATGTCTGGCACTGGCAGCATTTGGTTACAATAAAGTAAAGATCGTGATGTTGGTTTACTACAGAAAAAGTCACCGGAGACTTAGAAAAAGAGACACGGGATGAATGTTAATACGTTATTAAATGAAGACAGGAATCAGGATTCGTTCTTTTGTGTCTAGCATCAAAGTCTTTTGCCGTGTACACCCATCACCCACGGCAACCAATCTCTTTCTCCTGTCGGTTGTAAAAAAGCAGCATTTCATTCACTCGTAAAAAACAGTTGCCTCCGAACATAATCCGAAAGGGTTTGTTTGTCGGGACACTGTAATTGTGGAAGAAATAGGGTAGTATATGAACTGAATTTATATGAGACAGGGTTGGCTGAAACACAAAAAAAAAAAAGTTCCAATATGTTATTGGCTGCGCAGTGCGTGAATACACTTGCATTGTATAAATCCCAAAGATTGTCTCCGCTCATCCATGTTTCATTTTTTTTTTTTTTTTTTGTTTCTTGAAGATGACCATGGACCTCTATAGCACACAGAATGCACATAAAGCAGTGCGTTTGGGCACTTTAAGTGTGTGTGTGTGTGTGTGTGTGTGTGTGTGTTTGCAGTGTGTGATGAATGATTCAGCTCACACAAATGGAGCATCGGTGTACCACGAGTCTCCCCCATGCATTGTGGTCATCAAATAGGCAACTCCTCATGCATTCATTAATGTGACTCCGGCTAACAAAGAGAATGGTAATAGTAAATAATGCAGGGACAAATCCAGCTCCCTCTAGTATGACTTGCACCGAGGAAAAGTACTCTCATCCAGAGTTGAGGATGTGACTGTACTTTTTCTTTTTTCCTGACTGTAGGCATTGCTGAGAGGTTAAAGCCTTTTTTTGTAACCAGCGCTGTGAAATTTGACTCCGAGAGAAGCTGAAGCTCAGCTCCAGTTTGAATTTAAGGAATTGAGGTCATGCTGCAGCGTGATCTGTTGAACTCTATTTGTATTCGGAGGCATATTTATTTTGGTCATGCCGTTTATTTAGATCTTTCATACTTCTCGCATCCTGATTGGAATGAATGCATGCGACGTTGAAGAAATGCAAAGTTAATTTTTTGGGACTGACAATAAATGCTCAGTAGATTAGATGCAAATGAAATGAGTTCCAACTTTGCACGCTGTTTTAAGACAAACGCTGTACAGCCGACTTTACAGCTTGAAATCCCCTTATGTCGCCGCTCTGCTCGTGTTCTCAGAGGCAACACTAACAGTGAGAGAGAGAGAGGGAAGAACTTTATCCGCATCTCGCTGTAACTAAGCCACCCGGGAGTTTACTGGGCTGCTGTGTAGGATGTTAATGAAAATCAGAGAATGCCTTATTATCTGTCCCAGCAGTGATAGAGGCAATAATCTGTGTACACTGTAAGTCAAACCACAGAGGATGTATCATAGTAAAACCGCTTAAGTCTGCTCCAGTTTATTGGTGACAAGAGTCGAGATGGTCAAATCTACTCGACCGAGTCCAACTTTTACGGACAGAAAAAGGCGCGTTGGAGTTTAACATTACAGAGAGCTGAGGTGAAACCAGGACTTGCAGGTTCCGTTCGAGAAGTCAGCAAACCCCATTTCGACGTTACGTTCACGTTTTGTAAAGCAAATTATTTTCCAATGTCCACATGCACTGTATTTTGTGCTGATTAACCTTTTTAATCAGCAGAGGTGAAAGCCACCGAAGCTCTGAAGAAGAAAAACATGCCTTGATAGAAAGCGACGGGACAACGTTTGTGCTAAAACGTGCATCATTGTTTAACTTTAATCATAAAGATCTCACCTTCTGTTATCAGGTGTTGTGGTGCACTGTTTACTGCACGTTTGCTTTTTGAAAAAAATATCATATCCTAACAACGCCTCATCTGTGAACCGCGAGAAGCAAATTTGCACAGAAATGTTATTTTTCTGCATCATCTTATATTATCTTGAATAGGTAAAGCGGCCATTTTGAAGACACAAAGGAAGATGGTGTTGTTTTATGCATGTGTAGACACATACACACCTGTGGGTCATGACTCAGTCTTTGGGAATGGACGCTATATGTGTATTTATCTGAAACTCCAGGAACACGTTTCAGGAGAAACAGTGAAAAAGAATGTAAATTAGAGGATTACAGAAGGTAGTTGAACAGGCTAACCTGAACGTGACATCGGGGCTTCTGCTCTCCAGCGGCTCTGACTGGAAATATATTTGACTTACATAATTACACATCTACGGTCTTCACATAAAGCGCCCGGTTGAAAGTTGATGTATCAAGATCACGATTGTCACAAGATGATGGCCATGACAGTGTTTGATGTAGCTGTAAAAGACGTTCAAATCAAAAGACACTGTTAGAGAAACCTTACAAACAAGCATTTTAACCAGATGTTATAAATAGAAACTGAAGCATGAGTCTGGACCCGTGTCCCCTTGTTTTTTGCCTTTGGGTGGTAGCAACACATGCAGGGACCAGTTTATCCAGTGGTAGGAAGGGTTCAAGAAAAAAAAAAAAAAGGTGTTATTATAGAGCAACCAAAAATAAAATGACAGCTAGGACTTAAACTGGTATTTGCTTTTAAAGCTAAAAGTTTAGCAGTGAAGTGAAAAATAGTTGGTCTGTAAAAGCTTCAGAAAAAAAAAAACAGAGTTTTACACTCATTAGCCTCACATTAACCGCCCAAGTATTCTTTACCAAGTGTAATTAATCATCAAGCCTCTCATCCAAAGTCATTTGAAGTGCTTAAAATGTAATTATTCAGTGATAAACATAACATTTCCGGAGACGGTGTGGAGATAAACCAAGGACATGACAAGGGTTTTAGCCACCCCCGCCTCCAGAATATGCTGCTGTCAGATTTGGAGGGCTCATTTGTTTAATGTGATTTCATGAAAGTCACTGTTGCGCTGAGAAAAGGCCGTACATGACTGAGGGAAGGCGGAGAGGGTGCAGGCATGAGGGAAGTGAAAGGAGGAGGGTGCCTGCTAATGAAACTCAACCTTAATTGAATCAGATGGAACAAAACCTACTGCAATGTTGCTGTAATCGTCTTCATGTCGCCTTCACTTCCCATGTAAATGAGTGTAAATGTAGGTCATTACAACATTTGCTTTCAGCCTGATGCAGGGAGGAGTTGGAATGAGCTGAACGGGTGATATATTTGTCTGTGTCAAGTTTAAAGTCAGCACCTGTTTTGCGGGTAAACACAGCGCTCCAGGCTCTTTGAGCCGCTTCGTCTCGACATCTTCAAACAGCCGTAAAATGAATGAAATGAGTGGTTCATGGACCTCATGTTGACCATTTGATGTTGCGTTCAGTCTATCATTTCATATGCGCTCTCTTTTGCCTAGAAATGCACTGTTCCAAAATGTTAAGAGCGAACTGTCACAGTGCAGACACGTAAAACCTGTGTGATGGTTTTAAGCTCATCCGTTTTCCAATGAGTTTCCTTTATTGGCCAGAATGCTGACCTAGACACAACATAACATCACCACCAGCAGCCGGCCCTGAGGCCTGGTCTGTTCGGGTAGTTGTGGTGTAGTTTAACACTGGTTGCTACTATATAAGTGGAACAAATTTGCCAATTAAGCAAATCAGTTTCCTGTCTTCCCCAGGCACTGAGTCTTATCAGGCTCATTTGAGTCCGTCCTGTCCCTGCCTTCTCATCAGCATGTGCATCTCTCTATCGCTTTCCCCTAAAGGGGAGACTCCAGGACCGACACAGAATGCAAATCACACCGTGGGTTGTACACTTTCTGCCGCTTCCACTGGCAAAAGAGGAGAGGAGGGTGGAGTGCGAGAGATTAATCAAAGGGAAAAACGTGTGACAGAGAAGCCAGCTGAAAGTACAAGATGATTATTTAAATTTATTTTAAAGTCTTCACGGAAGGCAAAAAAAAATGTTAAAATACGGCAAACCGAACGGGTAAGAAAAGACAAGCTCTGAGATAAACCCCCGGCACACAAATAAAAAAAAAAACTTCTCAAAAGTACAGAGGGAAAGGTATGGTTGGCTATATCATTAAAATTCCAAAAAGTGAGGCGAATGTTTTAACAGAATGACAACTTTCTTTATCCTGTCGATTGCTGTGGCATACATTTATCTACAGCTGGTTTACTGACTAACTTTTCTTTCGTTCTGTACACACATGCTCATAAAGGAAACAAAGCATAAACGGGCATAAATCAAAGAAAGACACGTCACGTCCAACAACAGAATGTAGTCCAATCCAAGGCCAATGCTGGAGACAACGTCAGAAACACCTCGCATCCTTTACAAGTCACCACTTTTGTGATTTACAGTAACACTCAAAAGGGTGGGTGAACGATCCTGGGCTCAGGTCGGATCGATACCACAGCAATCAATACTCAAACACTCACACAGCTCAATATCACGCATGTTACCGGTATCACCTTTTTATAGGTGTTGTGTTAAGGTTCAAAAAGCACCTGAACAGTGCGCGTCGGTGCCAGAAAAACTCCCAGGAGACGGGACCCCACCGCGGCCCTCTTCCCTCTGTCTCGTTTTTCTACCAGTGGATCTGAGTGAATCGCTGGATTTGATTGCGATTCACTCCACGCGTCATATGTTCAACTGCTGTCACGTTTTCAGTGGCGAGTCATTTTTAACGCTATAGAATTGACCGCTTATGTCTTTGTGAGCTGAGATATCTCAAGTTTTAAAATATTATAACAGGCTATTTACACTCATGGCTACAGTGTAATTCCACTAAATGGTAATAACGTAACGCATTTTATTGTTTTGTCCACCACGCCGTGAGGTAACACGCAACACTGAAACCTCTCCGGTTTGCTTCAGTAACTCATCAGTGAAGAATTGCTCCAAAACGGCTACTATGTGTGCATTTATCTAGTTCATTATCTCCACTTGTGATGGATATTATACTTGGATTTAATGTTTTAATACAGCGCAGCCTGTCTCTGAACGCTTGCTGCGGGTGCTGTATTAAGATGTATTCTGTAATTCGTGAGGTGACATATTATTCCCCGCATTTTGAAATATATTCAATTTACACTGCATAATTGTTAAATATCCTTACCTGTCAAGTTTAATCCCACGGCTCCTTTTTTTTTTTTAAGACTCAAATGAATGGAAGTGAATGTCAGAGTAATTCAATGTACTACAACAACATGGACAAAGTAGAAGCAACAATTTGTGTTTAAAGTGAGATATTTAAACTGATATGTATAAGTCTGTTTACAAAAGTGACCTTACAGCGCTACGATCTTCTAAAAGTTCTTCTTCTTAACTAACAGCTGGTGAGCAGTTGCTTCCTCTCATTTCATTAATGTGACCTTTTCTAACATCACAACATAAATGAAAATCGCCTGCATTTTATTTAGAGTTAAGATACACAAGTAAAGCAATAAAAGACCGGAGATAACGGCGTAATCTTCCCTTAAAAGCAATTTTGTTGCTTAGAACCCTAGATAACCCACTGGTCAGTTCAGAAAGTCAGTTGTTGGTTCATTATCGGCAGCTTCTGGTGGCTCTGTATCTCTGTGACATTACTGTTGCCTTTGAGGTGGAATATTTCCAGATACTACAGACAATACAAACATAGATAATGTTTGCTTGGCGTGGTAAAAAAAATAAAAAAATAACACGGTTCACCTTTGCCATCCTTTACTTAAAGAAAGTGCGATATCTGCAGGGAAGGTGATGAGGCGGAAACCTTCAGCGTGTCAAGGTTAGTTCCCTTCATTCTAGCACTACTACTAGCACTGCTACTAGCACTGCTACTAGGAGGAAAACCTCAGCAATCAGAAGAAGACCTGACTCTATTTAAAAGACCATAAGACCTCAGAAAACAGAGAGAGAGAGAGAGCAGTGAAGACAGAGAGTTGGTGCTTGAAGCAAAACTCAAGATCACAATGTGATTGCATTCATAATCCTTTTAACGTATGAAACCGAAAAAAAAAATTTGATTAGAGCACGAGATAAAGGTGAATTTTTCTATGACGTAAAAATGTGCACCTTTTCTTTCTTTTTTTTTTTACGCTGCAGAAAGACGAAAACTGAAGAGCTTCCACAATTGAGTGGATTAATAAGTTAGCGACAACAACAGCGACACGAGAGTTAATGAGGGACTGAAGGTGTGAAATAGTGAAAGGCAAAACATCTCCAAAAAAAAAAAAGAAAAAAGATTATTAAAAAAACCAAGTGCGGGCCAACAGAATGCTTGGTCCGTCCAGGAAGCTGTGGAGCCAAATGATAAAAAAGTTAAATTAAAGGCACATGATGAAAGACTTCTCGGGTCATCAAACGAGCGAAAAAAACGCTTGCGACATCATGACTCTTGATTTATTGATTTCCCAGCTCATTTTTTTTCATCCAGGGCGCTTCGAAAGAGCAAAGCAATCTTTGAGTTTGTTGGCTGCTGTTATATTCCCTTGGCGAATGGACACTCTCCACAAACACACGCACATCTTCTGGATTCAGTTTCCTCTGACGATACTAAATGGACATATGAGCAGAACATCAGTGTGAGCAGATGGTGACGAC
>JAPQRN010000005.1:23336277-23354293 GCA_037367275.1 Coranthus polyacanthus
AAAAAGATCACGGTTTGGGTTAAAACGGACCCTTTCACCACACTGTGTGCCAGAAGGCTTTGCACTCAGCTGTAAATATCACACAACAGTAGACCTACACAACACCCAGTTATAAATAGCATGCTCAGCTACGGACGAATGGATAGAAATCATCCCTGCTATTATATACGTACAACCTGCTGGGTGTAAATAGGAACACAAGTGTTCTTTCAAATTCAATGCATCCTTTTTCCTTCTAGTAAACATAAAAAAAAGAGTCCTACAGATGCAAACGCCACAAAGGGGTCAAATGAAGGTTAATGATGTACTATATTCTCTGTGTTTTTAAGGTGGAATGGCTGAAAAACGACGAGGCTCTGAGCTCCGATAGCGTCATCGATACGAGAGGCGACCATAATCTCATCATCTCAGAGGCCCGCCTCTCCGACTCGGGGAACTACACTTGCGTTGCCAGCAACATTGTGGCCAAAAGACGCAGCGCCACAGCAACTGTTGTTGTTTATGGTAAGATTTTTTTTTTTTTTTTTCCTCCAAACAAAGTTACTCGGCCAATTGTTCAAGTTGGTGGAAGAACTCGCCACAAAGATGTCAAACGGCTCGCTTGCTTCAAATGATAAATTTTCACTACATAAGAAAGCTGTCAAATTGCCACCGTAGCCAAATTCTGCAGTTTTGTTAATTTAAAAAGCGTTGCTAAACCACAGCATGTGGCCTTTTTTTTTTACACCAGAGTCTAATCAGCAAATAATGGGCAAGTGATCAGTCATGTGTAAAAACAAGGAGACACTGGCGCAATATTTTATAATTATCATTTATTAATGATGGAAAGGCAGTGACGTGAGCTGTCACATCTCCCCTGCTTTTGTCTGCCAGCATCAAATGTCTTGTGTGGAACTCTTTGTATAGCTGCAGGCCAGCAGACACTGTTTCCAGCTTTTTTTATAGCCCTGTAGAGAGAGCTGTGCAGACGCAAAGGAGAGTAAGTGAAATTAAAATGTCATACCACCTTCTCTCACGGCAGAGGAGGATCTGGTTAATTGGAGTGTTTCGGGGCTCCTTTGTCTGACCTCTAATCTTGTTATTTTTATTTTTTCGTACAAAGGCATTTAGCTGCTGCTATGGATTCATAAATTCTTTCTGACACCCCATTGTTGGCGCTGATCGATCATTAATTTCCGTAACGCTAATGAAGTCTCTGACAGGCTTACTACTCCCAGTAGCTTTAGACAGATGTAGATATTAGAATACGAGTATTTCTTCCTTTACTGTGAAAGCAAATGAGCTGGTTAGTCAATCACTCTGCATTATTTCAAGCAACAAATCAGAGGAAGAAGTGTGAGAAGGCAGAAGGGGAGACAACATTGATCATCTCTGTGTTTTTTCTTGACAAGGTGTTATCGTTGCCTCTGACTGAACTCTTGTAATTCACTCACAGTTAACCGCAGAATGTAGGTCAGTGTTCACGCTTTGCATCTTTTTCATCCCTCTCCCAACATTATTGCCACTTCCAGTGAATGGAGGCTGGTCATCGTGGACAGACTGGTCGCCCTGTAACGTACGCTGTGGTCGCGGCGTGCAGAAACGATCCCGTACCTGCACAAATCCTGCTCCTCTCAATGGGGGAGCCTTCTGTGAGGGCATGTCAGTACAGAAAAGCACCTGTAACACACTGTGTCCAGGTAAGGATGAAAGGATTATGATCGTGATTAAACCTTAAACCGTTCTGGTATGTTTTGTTTTTTTTGTTTTTCGAATTGTTCATCCACCATCCAATGTTTCTGTGTCTTTCATGACAACCTTTAAAGATTTGAAAGTTGAACAATGTACAGTTCACAGAGAGATTCGCTTCAATGGTGCATTCGTGGAAAATCTGACATTAACTTTTGAGACTGGTGGTGAAGTCGTTCGCACAATGCGCCGTCTGTCCGCATCAGAAATGACAACTAAGTTTGAAGGCAACGCAGTTTAAACACAGAGCACATTTTCAGAAAGTTGTGTCGAAAAAGAAATAACTACGCAGTGTGCGGATGTCAGATTGTTGGTCTCGGTAGGTGGACCTTGGAGAGGTGTGCGGGGAGGTCTGAAGCTATGTCACTACCCAACAGGCAGTTCTGCTGGAGTATTCACCATCCTCAAGGTTGCTGTTTGAATTTCAGCTGTAGGACTTTTGTATGTCAAGATGTGCTTGAACACATTGTGGAGACTTTCCTTTGCTCGTGAATGCATTAGTGTGCAATAATAAATGGTCATTTTTACTCACTACTCAAGCATTTTTCAATTTTGCCAGCTAAAATTAACAAAAAGCAATAGCTGCCTAAATGGTGGAAAATCAGACTAAAAGCACGGCTTTGCTTTATAGTTAATGGTACTCTCCTTTCATCTGGTTTCATTTCATCGCGAATGCGCTACACGTCTCCGCTGCCGATAGTGACAGTGGTTTGTATCTGAAATCTAATGCACTGGACCCTAAAAAACAGCAAATGAAGAGAAAATGTATGGAAAATTGAGAGTAAGGTGGAAAAAGGGATAAAAAAAAAAAGAACCAGAGAGAGAGAGAAACCAACAGCAGAGGCTTAGGTTGTGAGAGAAAGAGCAAAGCACCAGTTCCACTTATCAAAACTGCCATGTAATCTGCTCTGCCCAAGTGTTTTTTCTAGACAAGCCTATATTTATGATTTCCACCACAGCACCAGTATAAAGGGAAATGCTCATCAGGTTTAAGAAAAAAAAAAAAAAGTTATCAGGGAAAGGCAGTGCACTCCTCCAAACATTATCTCCTCTATGCCAACTGCCTCCTTCTAAAGGATTCTTTCTCCGCATCGGAGTTTGAACATAAACAGGGTGCATTTGCGTTTAGATTAGCAGGGAGAAGTGAACTTTTAGAACACTCGGAGGTGGAGAGGAGACTTGATGGAGTACGGCATAAGCAGAGTGACTTTGTGCTCTAAGTCAGCACAGCATTTACAATTTGGCACCCCGAAGAGGAATGTTCTTTAATGTTTTCTCGTGAAGTTATAGAGAACTATTACGTAAATTAACTAAGACTGTACGTTTCATAGGCAAGGCAAGCATCTTCGCGAGCTTGAATAAAAATGTGAAACGTGCCAGTCAGGCTCTGCGCGCATTCCGGTTTTGCTCCGTGCATTATTCTGTTCTCCTTATTGTTGTCTGACCTTTCAGTGGATGGCGGCTGGGGAGAGTGGAGCGAGTGGACGGTGTGCAGTGCAGACTGTGAGAGGCAGCGGACCAGAGAGTGCACAGCTCCAGAGCCCAAACACGGAGGGCGGCTGTGTGACGGGGTGGCAGTGGCCACAGACAACTGCACCGGCGGCCTGTGCACACAGAGTGGGTAACATCACCACCTCAAATACATAGTTTAACATCGTTACTGTCAGTCTCATTGCGCTCAGGGACTGCGTTATTATAGATTTACTGTTCATAATTTTTGGCAGCGTGGGCTAGATCATGATCATCTTTATAATCATGCTCATTACCAGCATCCCCATCCATCTTCATTATTCATCCACTCCACTTCACATACTTAACACCCGCTGCGCACAGGCATGGATGCATACACAAGTAGTAATTAAATAAACCGGCATTTTTAATATTCAAAAAAAAAAAAAAAAACTGTCGAAACTCCTCACGTCTCTCTCTGTCGTTGCAGATCGAAAACTGCTACATGATCCGAAGCCGCAGGGTGAGTTTTTTTGTTTTGTTTTTTTCCTTCATCTCCCACTTGCTTCCTTTTTAAACGACGTCGCTATCTAAAACCATTCTCTGAAAAATACTTGATTTGGAGAAAAGGCTACCAGTTTTTTAGCAACTGACTGAATTTTCCGCCCCCAAAATAGTCAATCACGTACAAAAATACAAGAGTTTACCGAATGAATTCATTGCTCACAGATATTTCAGCAGAAAATAAAACCTTTTAACCGTGTGTGAAACTATCAGGTCGAGGATTCTGAAGGTTACCGAGTGCTTTATCCACCCTTGGCACCTTTCTCGTGTTCTTCGGTGTTTATTTAGACTATATGAAGCACAGTAGTTGGGATATGTTTTTCCAAGTGATTTGTGTTGAGCATTGACACTGCTGACCGGTATATCCATATGACCGGCATTGACCAGGTGTTGTGTTAATGTCATATGCCGCATTATGAAAACGGAACGTATTTCTGTTTTCTCGTCTTGCCGTTCATTTGCTTGTTATTTCAAGACAAGCGGAAAGTGGTCAATCACTGCTTATTCACTTTTTCATACGCGATTTCTGAGTGGGGTAATAAACCATTGTACTAACACTGTCTGTGTTAATTATTGATACTGCATAGGAGCTTTTGCAGCGGTAACTCTATTTGATACCTACTAAGCCACAGCATGTGTTCTCTTTATTTGCCCTTAACACAGTTATGTATTTATTTGTTAGAAATAGGAGAAAAAGAATGCAGCCAGCCTGCCAAAACTTCCAGAGCCCTCAATTAACCTGCTACAGTAGCTGTTAATGCCGCTTTGCATATTTTGCCCATTTTTCCTCATTTGAGCTTCAGGCTACTTAGAGGATTTCTCTGCATATCCTGTTTCAGCAAAGACCTCATTATCTTTCAAGAACAAGCTAGCAGCCCCTTTATTTCCTACTCATTCCTTTTCTTTGCGGAGTTGGACGCTGCAGTGCTGGTGGGACCAGATAGAGCATAATCATTGCCGATGAGCTAATTTAATGAATTGGTTTTGTCACATTATCCCAGTGGAACGCAGAGTTCCTCCAACACACCAGAGCTGAGCGGCGTTTGAAATGACAGTCAGGTGCTGGGTTGATTATAATCGCCTTCCTTCCGAGGTTCCTCATTAGTAGCTTTAACACTCCAGGATGGAACAATGAAGCTGTGCATCAGGAGGCAGGGCAGAGAAGGAACAGAAAACAGAAAAGCTGCAGAAGTATTTTGAAACCAAGGTAGACTTGCCTCGTGTAAAAAAAGAAAAAGAAAAAAAAAAGACTTTTACAGCTTCAACTCTGCAACAGAGATTTTGGGTTTATTTTAGGGGAGAAAAAAAAAGTCTCCCAGTCTCCTAATTAAGCTCCTTACACTTGGAAAGCAAAAAAAAAAAAAGTCACTGAAAAATCCACGTCTCTCTTTTTCACTCTACCTACCAAGGTGTGGAGAACAGCAGCGACGTGGCCTTGTATTCAGGCCTGGCTGCAGGTGTGGTCACGGTGGTGTTGTTGATTATTGCTGTCACCCTGTACCGAAGGAGCCAGAGTGAGTACGGTGTTGATGTTATCGACTCCTCGGCCCTTACCGGGGGCTTCCAGTCCTTCAGCTTCAAGACCTCTCGACAAGGTGAGTCAAACAGACGGAAGACCCTCTAATCACTGTTTACTTGTCACACAGTACCGGCCGTAACCTGTAACAACCGTGTAACCAATCAGCGCGGCGTACGGGAAAGCTCTATCGCTCGCCTGGTAATTTACCTCTGAATGATTTGATTAAATCAATTTAGATCCGCGTGCTGTTTGTTACGGCACCACTCTGCGCTCGGCTTAAACTGGAGAGCGTAAATAATAAAACACTTGATGGTAGCTACAGGTGTTTAATCAGCTCGTGAAGAAACGTGTTGTGTTAGTGCGTTGGATGAGTTAATGCCGGTTAAAATCACACGTCAGACGCGCGGCGGATTCATCACCTTTCGTCTGCATTTACAAATCAAAGCAGGTAGTCGGTGTTCGCCACTGATTTTGAAGAGGTCTCTGTTTGCCTTTTTTTTTTTTTTTTTGTGCTAACGACACTTCACCGTGTAATGAGAGCTGCTCGGAGCAGTTGAAAACAAGTACCGGGATTGCGGGATAGGACGCGATCTGCATAAACACAACCTCAGCTGCACCGCTCTGCGCGCCCCGGCGCAGGTGGGTTCATCTGGATCCACTAAATGTACAAACACACACACACACAAAAAAAAATACTTTGAACACTGCATCCAAATAAAGCATTGAGGGTCCCCGCTGAAACCACCGCGTATTGGATCACGGACAGAAAAAAAAAGAAAAAAAAGTAGGTTGGGACATGACTGTAATAATATTCGCTTTTGATGGATGGCGAGTATGTTATAAATGAACTGCAATCGCTCCACTGACACCTGGGTTGTGGCTGTACATGCAGGTGAACCGAGATACAAAACACAACACGGCGTCTCTTTAATCGTTGTCATTTACGCGCCGTAAACGCGACGACAACGGAACATGCAACCAGGTCATACCGTTTTGTTTTTGTTTTGTTTTTTTTTTTTATGTGCATTTGTTATGAATTATGAATATGTTTCTTTGTATTCCGATAGAGCCGCATTTATTATTAAAAGGCTTTAGGGGCCAAGCTGACTGCATTTAATTTTTCAGTTTGTTTACTTGAGCCTGCTGGAAACTCTCGCCGTCTTGTAAGTGTACTAAATGTCCAATAACACGGAGTATAGAGCTCGATACATAAAGCGCACCGCGTATTTAATACTTTATTGCAAATATCAGCATGCCCCAGGCGACATTCAGACAGTAGTGACACAGTAGTACACGATTAGCAGGCGCATTACGTGCTCGAAACAAATTTACGGCCAAAGTCGCATGTATAATTCATTGGGCTTTCTTCACTGGCTTCTCAAAATGTTGGCTCATCGGGACACTGTGTCTGTTCTTTGTCATTACCGGCTGTTTAGTAATATCTCGCGTACAATGAAACGTCTATTACTTATTCATGATTGCAAAATCCCCCCCCCCCCCAAAAAAAGTTATTTATTAGCGTTTTCAAATCTTTCCGTCCCGTAATGTAGCATTCGTGGCGCACGCACAAACGCATCGGCGCTCAGAGGCGTGGCGCATCGGCCCACCAGATTGGAGCTTTTTGTTTTTGTTTTTTTTAATACGAAGGCATTATGCGTTGCCACCGCAACAGCATAATAAAGTTCATTTCGATAACGCAGCAGGAGGCGGGGAAATCTTTCATCTTGGCCCCGGTTCCCCTTGATAGAGGGGCAAAAGCAGCCAGACCTCCGTAAAATCGGTCCTCGTCCGCTGGACTGCCGCGGTACTTACACAGTAATCATCTCAGCACTTGTTTTTTTTTTTTTTTTCTTCCCCTTCAGTCATTTCCTCGATCGTGACTCACCGTGACAACAGCTCACCTAATTCCTGACAAAGTAATTGACAATTGACATTTCTTCGCTCATTATAAGAAACCATGCTGTTTGCTGCGGCGCGTCTTCCACTGTCATTTCAAGCTTGTTAAAACAACTGTCAGTGATTAATTACGGGAAAATGTATCTTGCAGCAACTTACAGAACTAACAACTTTCTTTGTTCTGTGTTTACACATTTTGAATGCGCTGCAAACTACTGTATGAACATGGGTGACAATAACACTTACACCTCAGACTGCAATTCCCCACACCCTGGTTAAACATTAACATGACTTTTAAAAAGTCACTATTTATTTCAAACATTGAACTTTTTAATTGACATATTGTTAGGCTGAAATGTAAGGCATTTTCTGTTCCTTGGTGATGATTATCCTTATCATAATATTTACTAGAGGAGTATTTTCTCTTTGTGTGTGTTTTTTTTTTTCAGCAAACCCCCTCCTGATAAATTCATCCATGCAGCCTGATCTGACGGTGTCGCGTACCTACACCAGCCCCATGTGTTTTCAGGACTCCATTGACAAGGAGTTGATGGCTGAGCGTTCGCTCCTTGACCCCTTGCCCGATCTCCAGGTCAAAGGTCAGAGAAATGAATTGCTCTGACAGCCTGTGTTTTTGGTGATGGACTGCTTTCTGAAATGGAAGGAATCACGGTGCAGTGTACAGTTCTGCTGTTGCAGTCAGCAGCGTAATCCATCTAGCTTTGAACTTTTCTTTTTTTTTTCCCGCATATGGCAATAAGAAAGCTTTTATCCAAAGAAAAAAATCTTACTGAATTAAAGCGTAATTGGTTGGCTGGGCAGCGCCGTACCAAAATGGCTACAGTAATGATGCCGTAATGTTGCTTGTTTCATTCTGTTATACGCGTCTGCAGTACTGCTGGAGTTAAATATAAAGTCATTTCCCCGTCAACTTGTCTCCGGGTGTCACGATTAGGACCTGGGTTTGCTTAAGTCCGTCAAAGTAGCATCTCCTTCCCTGTATCTCTAGGGGTGGCAGAACGAGCAGAGTACCACGTCATGTCCCACCCTCAGACATTTCCAAGGGGTTTGGCACCAGACTACAGAGGGGTTGCAGTTGGGACGACCCTGGGCAGAAGAGGGAAGAACCTATTCACCCCGCAAGTCTCACTGACTCTCAGCAGGCCTCTCCACAAAGCTACGGCGGTGTTTGGGCATGCGGGAGGCAAACTGGTGGTACCTAACACAGGTGAGCGCCTGTCGGTCAGTCTTTATTTGATGTATTCCTGTGTTAGAGCAGAAAAAGTAAAAATCCAACTAAAATCGCACACACTGACATGATAGCAAAGCTTCTGCAGAGCGTCTGGTGTTGCATTTCGAATTTGTTTGACCTTGTCATTGTTGGTCTGCGGCAAAAATGTGAAAATGTCATCGATCGACCCGGTAACATGAATAGGAATATATTATTTACTGAAGTGATGAACTTAGACAGCATTGGCATTTTTAACCGACCAGTGCCTCCTGACAAACCCGATCAAGATTTCTCACATTATGTCATGGGTCTCTAAGCACATTTAACCCACACTTTTCTTTGCTAACAGTTTATCAGATCAATCCCTTTAAAAGCAGTCTAAATTTCCACTTTACCAGTTTAAAGCACATACTGTATATATTATAAAGACGTAAACCTGCGATGCTCAGCAGCTTATCTGATTATTGAGGCGGCTCTTTTGCGTGGCCTACATTCACCGTCCTGTCCCTTGAGGGGTTTTATGTACTGCAGCGCAGATTGGCAGTAATTTTTTAGCGTGTGTGTAGCGTCTTAAAGCACAAGCACTTGTGTACTGTATGCGTAAGGGAGTTTGTGTCTTGGAAAGAGACTGTCTTTGTGTGTATTTGTGACAGAGAGACTGTTGGCAGCATTGATTCACAAGACCTTTGGGACTTGCTTCAGTCAACTTTTTCCGAGGCCACCACCTCCTCGACTGTCACGTTCCGTAAGGAGACCTGACAGCCAGGCAGGTGTGTGCGTGTTGATTGTGTGTTGTTCAGTTTGTTTGTTTTTTTGCATGCCTCTCTCTCTCTGCAGGTATTAGTCTGTTGGTGCCTCACGGGGGGATCGTAGAAGACACTACCTGGGAAATGTACATGATCATCAACCAGGAGGACAGCAGGTGAGGGACTCTGACTGAGGCGCTGCAGTCTGCTTCATAGTCTGCTCTCTTTTAATCTTTCAACCTGTCGTATCTCATCTCTGTCGTCTACTCCTCTCTCGGCCTAACATGTAACACAAACATGCATGGATACGCAGAGCCAGACACCCTTACTGTACGCACGTATGCATGCAAATATATTCCCACCCAGCACGGGGTCCTTGCTCGTCTTGCATACACTACATTGGAGGATATGATGTGTCACAAATACACTGGCAGCTACAGACAGATTGCATTACTGCCTTAAGCAACTGTCTCAGCAGAGAAAGATACACTCCACAACTCCAGCTGCCTGTTTTGTGTTTGTAGACATAACTCTGACAGTATCTCCCTCTGCCGTGACTGGGTAAAGTGGTGAATATTGTGAACTTTGGGAAATCATCATGACAGGCATTATTGATTACGTTTTTGGTTAGATGGAACGTGATATGCTACATCGTTCGATGACTGTTGCCTGCCAGCAGGAGCTTATTTCTGTAACTTTGCCTTTGAGATATTCACAAACCTAATACTTATGGAAGAATGGCATCATAGGAAGAAAAAAAACAAAACAAACTAATAAAAATAATACTTCTGACTTATTTGCAACGGAGCCTAAAAAAGCTATCTGACACCTAGGAGTCAATTTTAGATATGTTAAAGCAGACAGTATCGACGTGTAACCGTGTCTGTGTCAAAAAATGCTAGCCAGATACCATCGTCACAAGGCCAACGGTGCACGGTTCTCAATGAAATTCGATTAATATATCTGAGGGACAATCCAGAGTGACATTTAGCGCGATCTGAAACACATCTGTCACCTCCACCCACCCATTAAGAGCTCCGGGTCATCTGGCTAAAGATACAGATCACAGGTCACTTATAGTTTGTGGCTCAGAGCTCAGTTAGTGGGCAGCTTGCACAGTTCCCTGCCTAAAGTCTCCCCAATTCAGCCAAGCCTCTGCCCTCCGGGCTCCTGCTTTGCTCTGATAAGCCTGATGCTGTTTACTTCTCCGGCTGTCGTTTTAGAAGCTGCAGGAGCCGTGCACCACTGAGCTGTCAGTCAAACCCTATCTTCTGACAGCTGCAGAGTCCAGGGGAGAAATTGGATCCTTTCTTCCCATTCAAACCTCGGCCATCTACATAAGACGATGCTTTCCTCAGCAAAGAATAGGAATCGATCAACTCTGGCTTGGTTTCAGGTGTTCACAAGAGTTTCTGCACATCCTCTGGGCTTTACTCGGTTGTTTTGTGTGTGATCTTCTCCAGCTCAGCAGGTGACTGTGGGTAGGCCAAGGACAGAATGTGTAACAAAAGACGCCTGATGTGATGTGACTCACACAACACTGACTGAAGATTTTTAAAGCATACGTACGTTTAAAGCGTACGTTGGACGCATCTGTTGTGAAATGAACAGCACTGACATTCAGAGATACTGAATGTGGACTTTTTTTGGGGGGAAAAAAACTAATCAGACTCAAAGTTGTTATTCAATGCAGACAGAATATTTTATTATGTTTTATAAAACATGACTTGGGGGGGGGGGGGGTGTCTTTAAAAGAGGTGATTTTTCACCAGAAAGCTGAACCAAAGCCGATCATGTTGTGTGTCTTGGCTCATTAGTTGCAGGAATTTTTTCGAAGATTGATATCTGAAACCCCAGTGAAATAAAACCATAGCCAACTACATTTCCAAATTTCCTCTTTTTTTTTTTCCCCCGGTAATTTGTATAAAGAAACCCTATGAGTATAAACTGTAATTTTAGAAAATCCAGTGAGTCCCTGCCTTCAGCCTGCTGGTACAGAGGGAATTACTTAGTCAAATATTCATGGGACGCTGTCGAAATGTGATCTATAACTGAGGTCTGAGCAGATATGTTGATATCATGCCAGATGCTGTGTGAAAAAGGAAACGACGCGCAGTGTACGGAGGCACATATGACACGCGACTGAACCAATAACCCTGAAGTATTGCAGTATCTGCATTTCAGCCATTATCCCGGAGTGATGTTTCTTTGTTCTCGTAACCACAATCAGAGATGCTAAATAACCATCTTTAATCTTTGCTCACAGGCAATCTGGCTAATTACCATAGTCTCAGCAGCAGGTAACCTTGCTTTTCTCTGAGCCTGGGGCTGATTAGCGCGAAAGTGCAGCTGCAGGGCCACAGTGCTGTCTGAATGTGAGATTTTAGTTTTAGATAGTGGATCATAACCTGTTTAAATGTTGGGGTTTTTTTTGCGTTGATTGGTACCAGCAAAGTGAAGAATAAAAACTTAAACAGCATAGGAAAGATATGTGTTACAACTTCGGTAGTATTATTAGACGTCATTAGTTATTAGAGCCAGTAATGCGAAAGATATTCACGTTACCGTCCTATATTACTAAGTCTAATTCTCATTTGAAAAGCTGGAACGTGCAAAAGAATGTTAATTTGGATAAAAATGATTAAGTCAATAATTAAAGCAGCTGCTTATTTTTCATGTGTTCTATTAACTAGCTTATAGTTGCAACTTCATTGCAGCGTTAATGTAATCAAAACCTGCAATTCCATTATAGTTCCATCATAACGAGTGCTTTCACTTTTCTCCCTGGAAGTATTTTGATGCCAATACTTCCGTACGTCTGCTTAAAAACGAAAACTATGCGAGGCTTTGATCTGAGCACTTCTTTAGGTGGAACCCATTTTCCTTTTGCGAGTGATTCCTTGCGTATGCACAGAGAGTCAACGCGTGCGTGATGCATCCGCACCTACACGTCAGGGTCTGACTCTGCCGCAGCTGTATTAATGATGTGTAGAAAATATCCATGCTGCTCCAGCAACAACAGCACCGAAATCATGTCCTCTGTATGTGAGGTGTCCAGCCGGGCCAGCTGCATGACTGATGGTGGTCCCATCGATTGCTCTCAGTCTTCAGGGCTTCCAGCCAAGATTACGCCCCTGGCCAAGAGCAGCTTGGCCCAGCTAATCTGTCACCAGGCTGGCTAGAGCAGGCTTCATAAGCTCCATCGACCCACAAAGCTTACACGCTGTGTGCTAAAGCCTGTCCTCCCCAGCCCTACTGTCCATTAGTCTTGGTGCTTTAATCTTCCTCTATCTGCGTGTCTGTGTGTCAGCTAGTCAGGGATTGATTCATTATGAGTGTCCAAGGATTTGAGTTTACTTTATTTATAAGCTGGGGTCACGCTCTCTCCTGTCTGCATGTTTTTAACTAGTGATTTATCAGTTATATGTTTTTTTTGTTTTCTTGATTAGAGCTCAGAGATATATTCATTAATGTTTTCATAGCTTATTGCCATATTGCGAGACATGTTAACGTGTGCCCTAAACTTCTGTGTTTGCAGTACTCTGTCCGACGACGGGTCAGAGATCTTCTTAAGTCCAGCAGTCACATACGGCCCACCGGGCCTGGACCTCTCCTGTCCCATTGCCATGACCATAGCACATTGTGCTGAGGTTTCTGCTGATAATTGGACCATCCGGCTAAAGAGACACATGCAGGACAACAAGTGGGAGGTGAGCGGACTTGTATCATCATCAGCTGCGGTAGTCAGGTCCAAATTCTGTGGAGTAACATCAGGTCAGAATGTTAACAAGTGCAAACAGACAACTTGCACCAGAATATCAACATGATCTGATAAACTGCTACCACTCACTTTGATGAAATATTTCATCCTGCGGTGTAGTCATGCAAGCATCAAGCTGATTTCAGGGTTGCCAGCTCAGATTCGTCATTCCGCATAAAATTCAGACTTTCGTGGCTGGAACTCATGCTGTCCTAAATCCAAAAAATGTCATTGCCTTTCTTTTCCAGTTTGCTACTAATCATTATGAAACATTGCTCTTGACCATTTAAGTGTGCGGTACGGAACAATATTAAACCTCTGAACACAATTTAAAGCAAAGACGTGTACGTAGAATACATGCCTTCTCTTTTAGTGTTTAGTTATTATGATGTGCCATTTTAAAATCTATATTTATGTGAGCCTGCATTTATTGAGCCACAAAACATTAATATTTAATTTAAGGTTTATTGCAAACCAGTTTTGTAAAAGCTGTGGGATTAAATAGCAGCAAGAGATCACTGTTTTCTGTCAAGGAGTGTTGGAAACACTAAAACTAAAGTACAGAGATGATCAATGGATAAAACACGGAAACTGGGGAACGTAATTCTGTGTAATTCTGTGAGCACTAGTCTTAAACAGGTAAACAGAAGACACGTCTCCCCATATTCTGTATTTTAATGCCGTATTTAATGCTACTTATGTGTTACGTGTAATGAATCCACAGAGAATAATTATGCAACTGCGTGTCTCTTACTTCATTTTTTTTTTTTTAGCTTTTCTACCTCGGTTTTAGTCTAGTGGGACATTCACTGTTTTTCAGTGTCACTCTTCTCATCACTATTATTTCCAGCAGCAGCTGCAATTGTTTTTAGTAAAAAAAAAAAAAAAAGAAACCAGTTCAACCTGAAAACACGGAGTAGCAGACAGATAACATGGAATACCAACAACCTTCAAAGACGAGAACGTGTCAGGATTAGGACTTCTGGGGTCACGGCGTTGTGGTGGACATCTCCACATGCGCACCTCGTACATTTAATAACTTATAAAGTTCACCTGCAAGTGAACCTGCGTGATATGAGGAAAAGCTGCGGTTTGTGATAACATTGTTAAAGGTTGCAGTGACGATATGACACTAAATTGAAACCAATTAATCCGATGGCAGCCAATGGCTAGCTGGGGCTTCATCTGATTGGCCAAATGGAGCGAATGCACGGTGCATGTCAATAAATGCATTTTTCTTATTCAATGCATTTCAGGCAGTCTTTTGCCATGCGTTTATCTCACATGTTCATATTGCTTTGACAATTTAAATACAATTTATTGGCCAGCACCACTTGCCATGCAGTTCATTGAAAGTGAATTCTAATCCTTCCCTGTTGCGATGCTAATTATTAACCTTAAAAAATGGCGATATTAGGCTGACCAATTAGCCCCCGAGTAAACGTAATGAACAACGTGCTAACTCCAGGTTACATAGAGAACAGGTGCCGTGTTTCATCTAAAATGGGTCAAAACATACAAGTGGCTGAGATGCCCGTGAAATTCAAAACATACAACACGGCCTCTGTTATAGAATGCGTTTTAATCATGGTTTTCGGAGAGGACAGTTTTCCCTGGAAGCCTGAAGTTGACTGCACTCGCCGCGTCCTGCGTTCCCCTGTCACCACTAAATGCCCCACCAGGAGCTATGATTGCCCGCTCGCATTAGCAGGAACTGATTTGAAGGCTTTCTTATTAATGAGTGGATGGGGAACATCTTCTCCCCAATCTCAGTGTGAACCTGAGGCATACCTGCAGCAGGATCTTCTTCACTGAGGATTTTTGACATCAAGCTCTTTCAGTAAAACACCCTTTCTGAACACCTCTTCAACCCTGCCCTGTAGGGCGACAGTACTTCACAGTTTCACAGAAACTCGTTCAGACATCTGAGTTCAATCCAAACACCCTCTATCCATTTTCTTGTGCTTTCTCAGCAGACTAGACATTTCAAAGATGCTCTTTTAATGTTTAACTAACCTCATCAAAAAGCTGTATGGACCTCATTGAGGCAGAGTGTCCCCAGAGCCACGGAGTTTGCATGACCTTGGAGAGCCTGTGGCTCTCTCCCAGCCCGGTCCTTTCACTCCATGTGACATTTACACAGATGTAATTTGCCAGCAGACATGCTGCACAAAAGGGAGCTATCATAAGGCCCATCAGGATGGGCGCTATATGCCACAGAGAGGGAGAGAATAGAGGAGGGAGTCAGAGAAGAAGGACGAGACAGACAGATGGGTTCAGGAAAAGAGGAAGAGATGTTCCCTGAGAAAATGCAACATTGTGACCCATCTCTGTCACTGTGAAATAATGAGCCCTTTATCTCAGGAAGGATGCTTACTCAAAACCTAATCTCTGGAATTAGTGCTATAAAAGGAGATGGAGGTCTCTCTCTCGCTTTCTCTCTTTCCTTCTCTCTCCCCTCTTTCGCTCCATCTGCCTCTCAGTGCCATTCCCATTAAAGCGTGCACTTTTGTACCGCTCGAGTTTGACTCCATCATTTCTCCCTGGCTGCCTGGCGGGGATGAGCTATGTCATGGAGATCCCTCATGTCTGCAGTGCTAATGGAGCAGGTTTAGGAAGCTGTGGTCCACTAAATTACCCTGCAATGCTTTATATGCCTTAGCTGGGCCATATGCAGAGGGGACCGGTGGGTCACACTCATGTTTCAAAGGTGATTTAGGAAGGATTGAGCACAAGTTGAGGAGCAATTGGCCATCACATACAACTGCACCTGCTAATTGGTTTTGTCAGCGTTACTGTATCCCCATCTGTTTAGTGAGACGTGTCATTATTTATTTGGCCCTTATTCAGTTTTAAATCATTACTGATCCTGGTCGTCGTACCATTTCACTGTTTGTACTGTCTTTGTTTGTACTATTGTAACTATCTTTGTAATATCAATAACGGTACTTTTTTTTTTTTTTTAATTGAATATGCATATATGTTGAATGTGCATATTATCAGTAACTCTTACCTGATGAATCATGGAGCTGCTTTACTCGCATATGAATGGCTAAATGGTGTTCGATACGCAGCTTAAACCCTCTTTCACCCAACATATTCTTGGCAGTAGTTGAAATGTTAATTATAATGAATTCATACACTCATCTCCACTGCTGGATGCTGAATCGTCAAAACTAAACATCCAGATTCATAAGCAGGACAGCACTTCAGCGGTGACGTGTTTGTAGAATTCATTTGCAAGCCGAAAAGAAGCGTTAATAATTAAGAATATGCAATGTATCGTTCCCTTCAAAGGAAGTGATGTCTGTGGACGAGGAGAGCACTTCCTGCTACTGTCTTCTGGAGGCTCAGCGGTGCCATGTGCTGTTGGAGCAGCCGGGTCGCTACGCCCTGGTGGGGGAGCTGCTGAACCAGGAGGCCGCCAAGCGACTGAGGCTAGCTGTGTTTGGCAGTCCAGATACCAGCAACGCTCTGGGCTTCACCCTCAGGGTCTACTGCGTGGACGACACGCCCCATGCATTTCAGGTACGCACCAAAAAAAAGGAACAAAAATAATAGTCATTTCGGGTGTCCAAACAGTATTTATCTGCTATCATATACTGTATTACATGCTTAAAAAAAAAAAACCACGGTATAATGACATTTTAATTGCAAGCTTTGGATGCTGGGGCTGATGGACCTGCGTAGAAGAATTGCTGCCTGAGTTTTTTTGTGCTCCACTGAAGATCTGCCTGTTCAGTAACATTGCCACTGGGAGATGCTTGATGACTATGAGACAAAGAGGGACTTTTAATTACAAAGACAACAGATGCTCCAAGGTTGCTTCCTTGCCCTTTTTTTTTGTGTAATTTAATTTGCTCTCTGTTAATTAAGTGTGTTTCAGCATTGCATTCCATGTGACAAATACGTGAACACTTTCAAATGAGACACTTTCTCAGATGCGGCAGCGAGTCAATCAGAGTGTGCCTTTTTGGAAACTTTGCCCTTTTCCTTGCTGCGTGAGCTCAGTCAAAAACACAAAGCACCTCTTTTAATTAAAGGATAATGTGGCCAAAAAACACTTTTCGCGGGGAGTGTATTTACACCCACACCCTCGCTTAAATGGTAATCTTGTGGACAGTCGTCCTGTGTTGCCGATATTGCCTTCAGAGCAATAGTCCTGCTCGCTTAAGGTTTCATTCAAGAGGCACAATTGCATGTGAACAAAGAAAAATTGGATGTAGGTGCCAAGAGCCAATTCATTCCGCCTCTCCATCAGTCAGACATTGTTATTTGTTCATTTGTTCTTTTTTTTGTTGGCTTTTGTTTGTGCTTCATACGACAATTAATTTCCCCTGTGAGTTTGAAGCAGGAATCGATCAGGTTGAAGACAGCCTGTATGCTTTGCATTTCCCGTCTCTGTGCACTGTGTGACTGAGAGGGTAAGCACCGTGGGCACAAGACTCACACCCATCCCTCCTGCACGCTTCAAGTGCAATCAATCTAAACGCAACAGCACAACAAACATCAAAGTGTATAGTAACACAGGCGCGCCGACTATGTTAGCCGTTGCTTCATAGAACTGTAACAGCAACAGAACCACATGCGAAGAAGTCACAAACGCAATGTGTCACAACAAAATATGCTGACAAAAGACTTGTATGATCTGTTTAGATTTGCCTCCGTGTATCTTGTCTCCGCGTACAACCAGTGTATTTGACTAACAAATTGTGTTTTTCTGTTAATCAGATTTTTAGCCTGCAATGTCATTTATCACTCTCGTGTTCTGTCACTTTGATCCATTTTGGTTCCTTGTTGTCAGCTATGAGGACGGGGGAGGGGGCGGCGCTATGAAACTTTTCAGGTTTTACGATTCAACGATGCCATTTGAAAGCTTGAAAATTGGCTTTGCATCACATTGCCAGCGGTGCCTGAACCTTCTGAGGAAGCTGAATAGCAATTTGTACAAATGTATGTTTACCTTTTCTGTAATACGTCTGTACTAATCAGCAACTACACCAAATAAGAGGAACTTAATAATGTTGTGACTTGTCCGAGTTCTCTGTATCAATTAGATACAGTTGCTAATCAAAATGTTGTCAGTTCCATCCAAGGTCACGTCAGAGGGGAATATATATATA
>JAPQRN010000005.1:23379886-23396144 GCA_037367275.1 Coranthus polyacanthus
GGACAAGTGGAGGCCAAAGTGTGTCACGGGGGACTGAGTAGTGGTCAACAAATCCACCGCTCTGGGTTCTTGTACTCTAGAAAACTCAGTGCTGCAGCTTATTGCTTCCCTGCATAATGACCATGTGAACCGTTATGACCATGCCTGTGGCTTAGAGAAGCTTCACGCTCTCTGAATGATGCAACATAGTGCAACCCGTTCACTGTCACATACCAGGTGGACGTGTGCCTTTTTATGTCTGCCTGTACTTGTTTCAGGAGTGGGCCTATCTCCTGTTGGTTTATGGTTGATGATGTCTAAGGAACCTGTTGTTATTGTTGTTAGGGTGAATCACTCTCACGTATAAAGGCCTGCTGACTCACAAAGGGAGTGCCACCTGTTCAGGTGTTGCCTGTTCATGCGATGCATGCCAAGAGAGGAAAGTCAGCGTTCATATAGATGAATGGTCCGGTAGATCAGTAAATAATGTCAGGCTATAATGCCCAGTGTTAATGTCAGTTATCTCCAAATAAACAGATACATGTCACGCAGATTCCTTTGGATTTGATGTGATTTTGAAAGCCAAATAGCATCTACTTTCTTATCACGCACGGTGCAAACGAGAATTTCTAAACTCCTCTGAGTTACGCACACACTCAATCATAGCTCTAGCATGTGTATAAAAGTCATCTGATAGGTCAAATCACATGAGTTTTCTTTTGAAGACATTTTCCCGTGAGGGGACACTGTTTGCCCGAGGCTACAGAGCTATTCCGAGCCTTTTCAATACTTTTCCCTCTTAACCTGAAATATTTTAGGTGGAAAGTGCGGCGCCTCCAAAAGGGCGTGCTGTTGAAATAGAAACGAAAGCCCCAAAGTAACTATCAGTAACCTGTCGCCCGTTTTGAGGTGAATAAAGACATAAAATAACCGAAAACCTGATGCTACTCCCAAGTCTCAGCTGTGGGCTTTTCAGACTTCAAGAAAGGTGGCACTGAAGTCACAGGTACAGTGGACGCTGAGGTACCTCGCAGTACATGACATTACTCAAAATCGCAGTTGTATCAGTGTTATATCTCCTTACTTCCTGCTTTTCTGAAGGAATGAACAGATGAAAAGTGTTCAGTCTTAGAACAAACTCAACCTTTGTCCAGAGAATGGACTTGTGTTTACAAAGACATAAATCCTACATAAATTCCAGCCTGATGGTCACTTAGGTCCTTGTTGATCTGCTATACAAGCCACATATTCTACATTTTTTTGCTGTGATGTGTTTATAGAGAAAGCTATAAACTGCCTGTGCTTCACTGTCTTTTTTTTTTTTTTTCTCTCTTTTACACAAAGACGAGCTTTAATGGAGCTAATGTGATTGTCTCTAGAGCGAGGTGATGGATTCCTGCACATACTTTAATCTATTAGTCATCCTCTCTCACCCTTTTCATTCCTTCTCAGCTCCCTCCGAGTTGTCTTGTGAGTTGCCATGCTGCTTCACAGTGAAGCCTAATCAGAATTTGAAAAGGCTAAGGTTAATAGCAAATCCCGAACGCACGTCGCCTGCGTCCAGTTTGCGACTGACATTTAAATTGCGTGTCTTCCCTCCTCCCCTCAGTAACGCGCCGGATGACTCATTTGTCGTGCATGTGGGATCAGCAGCCATCCAGCCCGTACAAACCACAGCAGAGACCACCTCAGTCTCACAACACAAACAAACTAGAAAATGTGCGTCACGCTGCACCTGCCGACAACCCATGAACTCTTTTTTTTTTTTTTTTTTTCACGATCCGAAAAAGAGTACATTTTTGTTTCGGTCGACGTTCACGTCATGATGTCGGATGATGTTTTTGTCTCCTCTCTTTTTTTCTTTTTTTTTTTTCCCCTCCCTCCGATATGAAGGTGAATGTCACCTAACCTGCTTGTGACACAGTGTCACGCTTCTCTAATCAGCGAAGCATACCTCCAGAGGAAACTCAAGAATTTGTGTCGTGGAGCTGCAGCTTCCCCGAGTTATAAATATCCATTCTAGCGGATATGTTGTGGGTCTAATCGGGTGCTGGGCTTGCTCTAAGGCAGGCTGCTGCGGAGGGAACAGTTTGGAGCTGAACCCTGCATGAAGCCTCTGTATTGTCTCGAGCTTCCTGTGCTCCCTGAGAGGAGGGGGCAGCCGCTTTTCACACGCTCCCACTCGTGCTGTGTGTGTGTGTGTACTTGTGTACTCTATTGTATGCATATGTCTGCATGTATTCTTCAGTGTGTGCGCGCAGGTTTTTTTTGTGCCTCAACGCGACGGTTTTCACACTCCCAATTGTAAGCGGTTGAAATTGATATTGGAGTCGTTGTCTTTATTTCTGATTCAGTCAGCTCTGCGGTGACGAATTGCTTTTAGTTACAGTGTGGAAAGTGTCAGACTGAGTTGTAATTGTCTTCATCGTTTAACGCAAAATGCCAGCGCAAATTAAATCACTCAAAGATGTGCAGCTCCCACAGTCTGTAGACAACACAGGGATTAGAGTTTTACATTTGAACGGTTTCAGTAAGATTATGTAAACAGCTATTATAAGATTAAACATAAAGGGTGGTTCAATTTTTGTTGAAGTAGAATAAGTCAGAATCAGGTTAAACGTGCAATACCAAGTCATCGGTATACGTAAGGCCAGATTTCTGGTAAGTCAGTCAACAACAACAGTAGCAATACAGGGTTATTCAATGGTATTATTATCATACCAATACCATTTATTGTTATTCTCAAACAAAACACAGACTTTACTTATTGTCACCCAAAGACAGAATGATCATGGAAGATTGGATTTCCAAAATGACCCATTGTTAAATGGGTTACTAAGCAGGGGCAGCTGTAACACAGATGCTGTCACTTCTTATGTTATGAGATAGTGGGGGAGGGTTTGTCTCTTTCTTGTGGTTGTGGTGTGACACTAATGTATAATAAAGATTGAACGGTGGTTAGGTCAGAGGCATACGTGTGGGGCTGACATTTAAACTCAAGAAAGCGTTTCATATTTATGTCACTGATGAAGTGCTTCACGTCAGCGGCTGTGGCAAAACATGTTTGTTCCATCCTCCACCCTCTCACGTGCTTCGGTCCTTAAATATTTTCCGACTAAAATGGAATTCCTCAGCATAGCATAGAATTAAAGTAGTCAGGAGTTGTCACTTTGCACAGATGTACACATGGTGTCATTAAATGTAGAAATAACAGAGCCGTCCAAGCTGTCATTCCATCGTATGTTGTTTGTGGCACGCTGCTAGGCTAGCCGCTCCATTGATAGCCATTCTTCAGAGTCCGTTAGCGCTAACGTCAGTCCTCTTTAACTTGCAGGGGTTTTTGTAATTTTGTTTTGCTGCCACCGAGGAAATAAAGTCTTCACGGCTGAGAAGGAGTTCAGATTGTCTCCTGGTGTCTTCAGATGCCGGAGAAAGCCTGTCGCAGACGATGAGCTTAGAAAGACGCTGTGCAAACTGCTGTCGGAGAAAATGGTTGCGATCGAGAGGAGTTTACTCGGTGAGCTGCTGGTGGCTGCGTTAGGGAAATGTGCACGTAGTGTTTACTTCACCCATGAGCAGATTTCTGCGTTTCTTCTAACGGTTGTCGAAATACTGCAAATATTTCAGTCTCGCAGAAGACGAGAAAATTGATTTTCATGATTGATCGTGATTCTACCCCAAGAGTGTCCACGCCTAAAAATAGGTTTATAACGAGGGTTAATGTATTTGACTGACTTTCGGCTGTCTTAAAATCTGAACTAAGTTGTCATCTGATTAAGTTGTCAGATTTATTATCGAAGAGTGAAGCACTGACCAGTTTAGATTAGTTTAAATTAGACTGTTATTATAACGACAACAGCTCAGAACTGGAAAAAGATGATATCGGTGCAGATGAAATGGATTAATTTGATCTGTTTATAGTTTAGATAACACTCAGATGAGACTAGTAATCTTTCTAATTACTTACACATACTGCACTATGTATGTGAAGTGACCTACTGGTCGCATGATATTTCTTAATATATAACTTTCTCGGCGTAGCAGTAGTTTTTACTCCACAATCTAAACTTGTCGAGGATGCTTTTCCTCTCTCCGTTAAGTTGTTCCAGAGTATGGGCATACATTATTGTATCACAAATGTCCCACAAATAGAACTGGCTAATAAGGAAAGCATGATATGGAGAGTCAGATCCCACTCCGGATACAGGAACGTAATGAGGTGCATCATGTCTTTCCTTATCAGTTGGCTATGATTGAAATCATATGTTCAATATGAAATAAAGAATCTCCCTTGGTTTTACGTTTTGTGTGTGTGCGTGTCTGTGTGGGTCTGTACAATAGCGAAACACATTTTGTTTCTGTGCATTTCAATAATGGACTGACTGTAATTCCCTCAATGACATAAAGTGATCACAACGCTCTAAATGGCCCGTTGATAACCTAGGTCAACTGAAAGGATGTCCTGTCATTTAGTCACAAATGCATTCTCAGTACACAGGGCATGTGTAGAGTTTGTGCCAAGGCAATTTGGAAGAACCCGGGGTCTTTGGAGGAAGCGGAGGGGAGCTACTGTTGTCGGATAAACAGAAAGTCCCTCGTTATTTTATTGTAGCATTTATTAGTTTAACTTGCATCCACACAAACAAAGCACTAACCTATCATACATACAGACTGAAAGCATGACAATAGGACTCTGTTTTACCAAATAATGTGTATCCAAACCCGCTCATTGTAAAGAGGATAGAGAAGACTGAAGTGGACTGAGCCACTTCAGCCTGAGTTGGAGCATTTCCAGGGATTGTGGGTTTGGAGGGCTTTCTACACTGAGGTTACGGTCACTCCAGTCTTCCTCTTCGCTTGGTTATAGAGGTAAAACTAAGCCACATTGTGGCTGCCCATAGTGTTTATACACTACATGTATGCCTGCCACTTTAGCAACCCTCAGAAGTTAGTGTGGACACACTGTGTCGATGACTTTGTTCATTTCCATAGCTGTGTTTGTGAACTGCCACACAGCACGACTGCCTCTGACTTAGTGGACTGTTTATAACAAAAATAAAATCTGAACAGTGTTAAATTGTGAGATTGTTTGTGATTCTCACATTAGCAAATGGAAAACTGATTATGTGCTAGCATGACTCTGCAGTCCTCTAATACTCACGCTTGTAGCGGTACCAAGTTTTACACTGTGCTTTCTCTTTATGACATTTTATTGGACTTTCTTGGTTGCAACCTTTCACTGCTCAACAAAACGGGCCTTCCAGCGAGTGCAGCTGCACCTGAGAGTGTTTTGAATCGCAAATCCTGAGCAAAGACAAAGACAGGAAATGACGTCACCCCAGTGCTTTCTATGCATCTTCACTTTCAATGAGACACCTGAAGTTTAAGTTCTGGTTGGTCTCCGTAATTATCAGCCGCTCGCTGCTGATAATAGTAATGACTTTTAACACGGATGCGCATTCATGGCCATGTCACATGTAGCTTCTGCACAAGTACTGATCACTCTTTCCCACTTGTCTTTTTTTTTTTCTTCTTCTTCTTTCCACTGCTTTGTAGTGCACATGTGCTTACACACAGATTTTTCTCTCTTGCCTTTTCACACGGCCTTCTGCATACTCTTTTCCCAATTCCATGTCTCTCTATATCCCCCACCCTGCAGTCATACACATAGTGTATTCAAGTCTAAGACTCACCCTGTGTCATGCAAGCTGTTGGTCCCCCCTCTCACTTTATCTCCCTCCCCTTTCCGTCTCTCTTCTGCTTCTCCCCCCCCCCTCCCCAGAATGTTTGGATAGATCTAAATGGTGTGATTGTGACTGCTCTGCCGGCCGTCTGCCCCTCCACGTCTGCCTCTCAGCGTCTTTGGAAAGTCTGACGTGAGCAGAGGGAGAGGAAGAAGGGAAAAGGCAGAGGGAGAGGGGAAAGTTCTTTTGAACAACAAGGCATGGCGGCCCTCCAGAGAGCCAAGTGTAGCGTCAGGAGTCGGCCTCAGCTCCAGCCTGTCCCTCTGTCTGTGTGCTCTCGGCTCTTTCTTCCTCTCATTCTCCCACACTCGTCGTTTTAGACGAGCAATTCCCACTAGAACATCCCACCTTCATCTTGCTGTCTTCAATTTCTCGCTTTTTAAATCCTTCTCTCAACCTGGCCTTCTCCTCCCTAACCTGTTCTATTCTCTCCTGGCCTGGTACGGAGGGACGGTGGGGGGGGGAGGGAGAGAGACACAAAATCTGGGAGACAAAACCTCCAAATCTAGGCCTCTCATTTACCCAGGAGGTGTCGCGTTGCGTTTGAGGCGCTTCATAGCGGTGTCGCATGTCGTAGCATTCAAAGAGCCGGGGTTTAAGAATGTGGGTCATTTGAAGTAGAGGCACTAAAGTGTGTTGTTTGCCAGTGAATAGGGCCTTCTCACATTGACACGGTGAAAAGCGTGTGAATAAACACCAGCGCCTGGGGGCCACACTAAAGTGTTCGGCTGTATTCTTCTCTGTACCCCACCTATACAAGCCTGTTATTATCTAGCACATGAATGGATTACTGGAATCACATTTGATATGTGACCGTGCGGGCGTTGATAAGGTATCCTAGCTACACAGCGGAGGAAACGGATTCTCTGCTTTTTAATCCTCCCCTACATGAAAACCAGATCATGGAGTAATTAAGTTTGGTAGCCTGTTGCTCTGCATGCAGTTAGTGTACAGCTCTGCATCCTACACACACAGGGTTGTTTTGCCTCCAGTTCTGACTGGCTGTATGGCTCCCCTAATTGCTTTCCCACAGCAGATGTTCAGATCAGATGGTTCAAATTAAAGCATAGATTGCTCACACAAGGTTTCCTATGAAGATAGACTCTCCTCTTTACTGTCCATCTAATGACTTGGAGTGGGCGAGTCTTTATGCTGCGAATAAAGAATAGTAACGCAAACCTTTTTCTCCCCCCGCCCTTTTCTCTTCCTGTCTCTCTCTCTCTCTCTCTCTCTCTCTCTCTCTCTCTCTCTCTCTCTCTCTCTCTCTCTATGCCTGACCTTCATGATACAGGTGTTGGTGACAGTGCTCTCCATGGGGCTAGTTTGTCACGCAGCAGAACTTAGTCCAGCATCTCAGTGGTCCAGCGACGAATTCAGAAATCTCACTCTGAAACGGCATAGAGCCTGCGTCGAGAACGAGCAGTACCTTCACCAGGGACTCTGCTGCCTCAATTGCCGAGCTGGTAAGGAGAATCACGTCCGTTAGCCGTAACAGGCAGCCGAGCAAATGAGCAACGTGGGCCTGTAATAAAAGAAACAAATGGAACCTTTCAACCTGAAACTCCCTCTGATCAATAAACTGTATTGTTTCCCGTGTCCTAAAACACTGGAACGTTGTCTTCTAATAAAGGAAAACTCATGATAGCCTAAAATCAACATTTAAGCTGCCATGTTATGTGAATAAGTCAAGTCTAATGTCACACCCACAACCTAAACTGTATCGCAAAAGAGATTTGCAAATGTCCTCTGCCCAGTCTGGAAAGAATGTATCATGGCAAAATGCTCCATTGTAGCCAAAGCACAAGGTAAAGTGAAAAGTGCAGGATATAAAGTAGAGTTTATTTTCAAGGAGTAAGGAATTAAACCATTGTAATTTAATATATAAGGAATTTGGGGGGGAAAAAAAAACTGTTAACATTTTTTTAAGATGCAATTAATGCATTATGCTCATAGCTGATTGGATTATTTTATTAGACAGTCTGAATCCTAAGAAAGCTTTTTCAATTCATTTGATCAACTCATTAACTTCACTGCAGATTTCTTTGTCTAGCATTCACGTCGAAGACATTTTCATCTCTATTCACTCGAGTTTGAGTGCGAAAGAACACAAGCGAGCGGTGATTCAGGACGACTTAAGACTTCCACTCGATTGAACCTATACTGAGCGATATCTGGAGTTAAAATGGAAGCCTGGAGTTTCAGTGTGTACGTTCATAGGGTACAGATAATTAGTACTGATAGAGCATCAGTATGCAGCCATGGAACTAGGATGCAGGGGGGAAAAAATGCGTTTGTTACTTTTTCTTCTGGTGATTCTGGTTTATTCTGCGTCGCCAGTTGTTAAATTGATATCACAAACTTTAAAACCGCAGCGAGTCTTTAATAGTGAGAAATGTCATCATCTTAGCCTCTTCGTCAGTATTTTTATCCTCCGGAGAGATAGTATTTTGTCTAAACGCATGCTAAATTCTATCCATGCTAAACTAAGCACGCTAAACAGTTTCACTCCCGAACCACAGTAACTGAGTTCATCCAAATGTGTCTTCACCCTCAGTTGCATTTTTCCAATTCTCCTCTGTGTTCTGCAAACGCATGAGAATCAAGTGGTTTTATTCATGGCATGCGCGAACCGAGTATGAAAATGACGAGCGCGGCACACAACCAGCGAAGGGGGTCGAATTACTAAGTAGTTGACTGAATTGGTTCCTCTCCTTCTTCTGCTCCACATGAAATGTCACCTCCTGGAAAAAGAGACATTTTTGAACGGTGAACTCATGCCCTAGAAGTGAAGGAAAAACCCAAAAGTCCTACCCTCTGCACCTCGATGGAATCAAACTGCATTTCCAGTCAAAAAGCACGTTAACACAGTGAGATATTCTTCTGCAGCGCGCTCCAATCCCAGAATGCATGTTTCAGCGAGCTACACTTTGCACTGATGAGGTGCAGCGTTAAGATTCAGGGGAACTTTCATAACCTGTGTTTTGCACGCGCGTGTGTGTGACTTGAGTTGCTGTCTGACGGCTTTCCCGTTCATTTTCAGGAATGTTTGTGCAGAAGGCCTGCGAAAGAGATCAAGAGCAAGGGACTTGTCTTCCTTGTGAGCACGGGCAGACGTACACGGAGCACTCGAATGGGATGAACCGCTGTTTGCCGTGCACCCACTGCCGCTCAGGTAACGCGTTGTCAGTACTCCACCCCGTGTCTGCGGTACAAAACGATTATGTGGTTTTTTTTTTTGTGTGTTTTTTTTTTTTTTAGCTTAATCCACTGTTTATCCATTTTAGTAAACCCACAATGAAATAAATACCAGGTTGTTAAAAGAAAAGGGAAAAGCAAATAATAGCCTAACTGAATTGCCCTTTAATTCAATCTATTGCTTTTAAAATTACATCAATATAGGGTGTTCTGTAATCCAGTTTGCCAAAGATGCATTGTTTAGGAAAGTCAATACCTTTTTTGTCTGTGCCCCCGCCTTCTAGGTCCACTCATGAAAATGTGATCTTATGATGTTACATGGAGCAGCAGGGCGTGTCTTTGTTGTTTTTGTTCCATTCGCAGAATGCGAGCGTGTTACCTGTCTCTGGAGATTTGCTAGTGTGTCTGTCTTACCTGGCTGAACTGGGTGTGGCCGTGTCTCATTGTCTCCCACACTGGGCGTCTTTGTGCCCGGTGAAAGGCTGGAGCCGCAGAAAAGAGACTACTGTTACATAGGATGTGTTTTGTGCTCATTCACTGCCGTTTTTTTTTTTTTTTTTTTTTTTAAGAAAGAGCTTTGTGTGTTTTGCTCTAGTTCTAACTCTTTTAACGATCGTGTAATAATTAATCGGTACATGCCAAAGAGCTGCGAGTTAAATGTTTTAAAAAAAGTTACCCTCGCCGGATGGCTTGCACTTCTAATGAACCTGCGCCGCTTTATCTGTGAAACGTAGGAACATCTTAAACTGACGAGGCCTCTGTCGACTCGATGAATAATTAACCCTCCAGGTGGAGTGTTGCTTTCTTAAAGTTTAGCCCAGTTTTTGTGAGTTGCAATTCATAATACGAGGCACCTGTGAGAGCAATGTTTTTTTGTTGGTTGCCGTTTTGTTTTTTGATGTTTTCCAAGTTTGAGTCAAAGTAGGTCAACTGCATGAATTATTCAAAATTACCAGGAGGAACACAAAAAGGCATTTTTCTATTCCGACTGGGCTAAACGTACGCAGTAGATTTTTACGCCGAAACTCGTACTTGAGCTTGAACGCTTAAGTCAGTGAAAAGCTCTGTGTTAACACGCCTCCTCGCCCTCAACTCTCCAATCTACACAACATACCTGCCAACTTCGTAAAACAAACCATCAAGACATTTCAGTGCATTTCTCCCACGTCATCTGCCAGACCGGCGGGTAACTTGTTCCCAGCCTGTCACTTGCGAGTGGTTTAAGTTGTTTTTGATGGAGTCATTTCGTCTCCGTCTGAAGCCGTTCTTCTCCCTTGCATGCGATGCGTCCTGTGGTGCAACAGAAAAAAAAAAAAAAACAATGCCGAAAATGACACTACGAAGGCTAATTCTGTGCAACGGTCTGACGGGCTTCAGGCTGACTCTGCGTGCAACGTCGCGCATTTTCGATGCATAAATGTTGTTGCTTCTAACAACAGCATGAATGAATCAGAGCATATGGCTTGCGTAAAAAAAAAAAAAAACGACTCCACCGATGATACAACTCATACCCAGCAACAAAGCAAGCTTTCTTTTTGATCAAATTTTCTAAAAAGTAAACAAAACGACAACGCTGAGCAAATTAAGTTTGTTAACAATGTTCACATGTACAAAGTTTAACATGTTAGCTTTATTAAACTACTGCTGTGTTTGCCTCCTTATGAAAATTACACTCTTGGGCCTTTGCTTTAATACTTTTTCCATCAAAAGGATCTTTTGTGAGAAGACTGACAAACATTTTTAAAACAGTTTTATGTTGCATACTTTCACAGTTCATAAGTTGCTGTTTGTTCAAATTTCTAAATAGCAATACTGTACTCTAAAATCATCCAAGATGCAAGTGCGCTGCGGGGCGCAACATTTAACAGCTATTCAATAAATTAGTTGGGTCCCCGGTGTTTAATCCCCCAAGGAATTTTTATCTGTCTGGAAATTCTGCTTAAACATTATATTATTAAATAATATTAGATTACAAACAAATAGAATGATCACAAGCACATTGCTCTGTTTTCTTGGAACTCGACAGTGGTCTCTTGAGTATGTGTGTAAACATTGAGAGACACTACTCGAAGAAATCCCCAAAAAGAAGAATGAGTACATTTTACTCACTTTATTCCCCCAGGTGTTGGTAGTCCACCACCAGATAAACAAATGGAAGGAATATCATTTTGTTATACTGGGGGGAAAAAAAAGATTATGATGTGGAAATACATTTGCAATACAAGTGCATTAACAAAAAAAAAATAAGCATGTGTGTGCATGACGAACCCATACTGTGTACTGTCTATGCATGTACATAACCGTATAAACTAATTCGTCGCCTTGAGGCTGCTTTAGATGCTTCTATATTTAGTCTTGCGTCATGTGAAACATAGCATACATAGCAGACGTTAAGACGTCTACAAACACACCCCGGCCACATCTATGGGGTTCGTTACCGTCGTTACAGTTCAAGTCACTAATAAGTTAACGACAAGACGGACAGACTTTGGTTCAGTGAGACGGACTGGGGAAAAGACGGGTAATCGAGAAAATGGAAACTGTACTCGTACTCGCAGGGACAAATTTATTCTATTGAATATTCAACTTTAAATGTGCTGGATGAAGGGGTTAGGGTTAGAGAAGCATCCCCTTAAAGTACAGGATTTTCTTAGTAGTTCTTCCAACAGAGGGCTGGTGACGCGCCCTCTCAGTAATTTCCTGATGAAGGCCACAGCGTGCCAACACATGACTAATTGTGGACTTTGTATCTCAGGCAAAGCTGTAATACACCTGTGGAAAAGTTGACTAAACAGATGTCCTCCTTTTGGGTCAGTTGGGTTGTAAATGCATAGATAATACGTGGGAAAAAAAGTACTTCTCGGGGGTTCTTTGTAAGTCACGCAAACACGCTATAAAATTCAATTATCTGAATTAAAGACTACGGTGGAAGAAAGTATACCAAAGGCGACAGTTGCTGTCTTTTGCAACCAAATACTGACGGTCACTGCAGGTTTTCCTTAGAGGACTGTGAAAGGTCTCCCTGGGGACGGGGACTGCTGGTTTAGGATATATTTTGATCTTATCGTAGAGGCCCAAACTGCCGTCCTCTTCGGTCTGAATCTAAGACATAAACCGTGTCCTCATTATCCTCTTTTAAGATGAGGCAAAACATACCCAAGAAGTACCCAAGATCTTATTATATGGCATCTCAAGTGGCTGCGCAATTGTTCACATCGCGTGGATTAGTCCACTATCTTTTGTCTCCTCTGACACGCGCCGTTGCGTCGCAGGTTTATAACTGGTTTATTACCACAAGCTGCATAGCCCGCTTTAAAAGCATAAAGCTGCCGTGCGGATTACACGCTCTGAGGTTCTGAGTAATTAGTGCTTCTGTGACGGCGTTTGCTCGTCTCATCGGCATTCACAAGATTTACGCCTGAACCTGTAAAAGTCTGCGTTATTGTTCGACGAACCACTAAAGGTGGAGTGAGTTATTCCTGAGTAAAGACCGTGGCCGTTTGAACTCAAAAGGCGAACAAGCACGCCCCTGTCTCCGATGCCCCCAAATTCAGATTCACGGGAGTGCACTGCCAACGCCGTACCCCCTGGAGTAGTGTTGAGTGGATCGCGTTTTTTTTTGTTTTTTTTCCATTTACAGAGTCAAAGCTGTGTGCAAACACTAGCTTTCTTGTCAGTGCGCACACAGAATAGACATTTAGCTGCCTGTTACGGAGACATTTGCTGAATTTGACAAAAAGAGCATTAGGTTAGAATTGCTTACTCCAGCTTTAAAGCAGGTATTCTTTCTGTGTGTTTCGTTGTTGTGAGTTTTTTTTTAATTCGCATTTCCAAATGGCGTTTCTTGGTTTAATGTACAAACTGCATCACTGTAGAGTTTTTAGCCAGTTTATTCTTGAGGTTTTCACCGTATTATTTGCAAACAACATGCAGTTTTACAGTATCCTGCTTCCTGCTTTACCGTCCACAGATGAGATTGAAACTACACCCTGCACCACAACCACAGACACCAGGTGCCAGTGCAGACCGGGTACCTTCTGTGTTCCAGATCAGGCCTGCGAGGTCTGCAAACGTTGTGCGAAGTGAGTGTCATTTGTTTCTGCGCCAAATAGGAATCATTTATGCTGGGTTTTTTTTTTTGTTTTGTTTTTTTTCTGTGGGTTTTAATATCGCTGGCATTTTTACAGGTGCAAATCAGGCGAGGAGGAAGTGAAAAAATGCACCCCCTTTTCCAACACCGTGTGCCAAAAACGGAATCCGTCTCCCACCCAAAGCTCACCGGCGCCTCCTACGCCCACCTCAGCGCCTCCAGCATCCATCGGTAACACTGAGATTCGCTTGAGTGTTTTTATGCAATGCCTACCATTTCGTTTAATTGCACTCTTCACTGACTCGTGACTTTTATCTTCCAGTTATTCCCATATTCATTTTCCTGGCCGTCGTCATCATCGTCGTCATTGTCGTACTGGCTTTGTGGTGGTTCATAATCAAGCAGCATTCGTGCGAAAAACCATGTGAGTCAACACCAAACACTGAACCTTGTTGATGTATTTTTATTTATGTGAGAAGTATTCCTAAAGCTATTGTTCTGCTTGTAAACAGGTTCAGAGAGCCACTGTGAATCCAGCGAAATTGTTAAGATTCCTATCGTAAGTAAATGTTTCGGTTTTGCCTTTGATTCCTTCCATGTTGTGTATCTCTGAAGCAGTAAACATAGACAGTATGTGGCTCAGTATTTTACTGGTTTCCATCCGTCGCGTTCTGTCTGATCAGGACGAGAGCGGAGCCACGGCAGAGGAGAGACAGAATAACCAGAATGCAGGCCTGGAGGGGGAGGAGCCTCGCCCCGAGTCACGACCCCTGCTGCAGGAGACCCAGGCCGGGATAACCAAGGCGTCACCGCCTCTGGAAGACGAGGACCGAGGCCTGGGGGACAGTTTGCCCAACACCACCAGTTCATCTCAGACGAGCCTTTCAGCGCTGCCCACGGCGGCGTCCTCTGGTAACACGCCGCACCAGAGCCCCACTGCTTTCAGACTGCCTCCTGCAGCCACGGTGAGGGCAAACTACTTTTTGGTGTTTTATTTTCAAATTTGAATCACCCACATCACAAGTTTAAAGACATTTACCCTTTTTGTTTTTCTTTTTCTCTCTCTCTTTTTACAGGATGACCCTCTACAGCATCGACTGGTGCCGCTACAAGGTAAGATTTCTGCGACGGGAGGGAGAGACTTTCATTCCCGGAGACATTTTACTCGATCCATGAAGCAATTATTCATGCTACTTGATTTGGCCTAAAATGTAGCATTGCACAGAAAAACAGCCGAGTTTATACGAGTTCATGTCCGTCCACAGGGAAGTCAAATAAACAATATCTCCTCAAGATCTCACATTAACTGCTTGATAGATTAATAATCTCATGACAGTCAGGCCATGTCCAAGCCTTTAGGGGATTGGAACATGCTCTCTTTTTTGCTCTTTGTTTTGCCTCATGCTAAATTAAAGAGCACATGGCTTAACAAAGTTATTTAAGTCCTCTGTTATATTTTTTTCTGTGCATTCCCCGATGTACTGTACTAATGTTCGTATACATTGTATATACAGTATCCAAGGATTCGTTGTTTTGCAAGTGTGTGATGATTATTTCGCTTTGCTCTAAGACAAACGTTCCCAATCTATTTTAAAAGACACAAACAAGAAAAATGGCCAGATAAACATTTCATCCCCGCGTGTACGTAAACTGCTGAATCGCAGTGCACGTTTCACACATCCTGTCTACTTATCTGTCTCTTCTTCTAGGGTCCGAAAAGTCCCTGAAGAAAAGCTTCGATTTGTTCGACGAGTACCTGGACGTACGGATCCATAACAAGTTCTTCAGAATGATCGGGGTCAGCGACAACCACATTCGGATTGCAGAGAACGGCACCCCCGGCGACAAAGTGTATGAACTGCTGAAGAACTGGATGCAGAGGCAGGGACTAAAAGCAGACATCAACGACTTGTTGGAGGCTTTGCTGAGTATGGACCAGCGGCGCTCGGCTGAGAACATCGCCTCCGCAGCCCTCCAGAGAGGCTACTACAAGCACGCCGACGCGCCCTGAACGCTGAAGATACAGGGACCGCACATGAAGTAAACACAAAGTACTTAATACAACAAAAAACAAAAACTAAAAGCACATAGACACTTGTCAGTGGACGTGTCTCAAGAACAGGCTTACCTCCTTGTGGCACCACCTGCCATGTATTTAAAAGCCAGTAGTTTTAAAAAGAAAAACACAAAAAGGGGAAGGTCGAGCCGTATTGATGAGCGGTCGGCGGATGTTGACTACGTGCCTAATGCTGAGGCGGGAAAAAAAACAACAAAAAAAAAAAGAAAACAAGCGAAAAGATCTGTGGTCACAGTTACTAAGAAGATGACCGTTAAAAGTGCTTTCAATAAAGTAAAATAATATGAAGGTGTCAGTGTCCACAGGCAGAGAAGGCTGCTTGTTTTAGGCTCTAATGAAGCAAACCGCAGCCAAATACTGAAAGCTTAGAAGTCTCTAGGCGGGCGTGCCTCATCTGGTCTCCCCAGATCGAAAACACTACCTAGAGACGAGGATATACACTGGTTTGTAGGAGTGGCATTAGTTATGTCACTAATACTGTGCCTCCTTGATGCACTGACCTCTGGCACATGTAGGATTGAAATCTACAGTCATGCTTTACTTGTTTTGTATATTTAGGCTTCTCTGAAACTATATGTATCAGGCCATGAAAACTGACCACGTGCTATAACGTATAAGTGCAACGCGCGGCCTTAAACATTACAACTTTTAACGCCATTGGAGAGTTTATTTGGATTTCGGCCTTTATAGTGTCACGATGTTCTTGGGAGTGTAGTGATGAAACAATGGAGTTACGTTGGAGAAATCTGAATGATTCGGTCTTTGTCATCCTGTCTTTTATACGTTCAGTGTTACTGCTCACGCAAGACATTCAGAAGGTTTTCGTCTCTTTCACAACGACTGTTAATATTTGAGTTTCCGCAATGTTTCCGTATCTACCCGGAGAACTTCAAAGGTCATTTTATTTATTCACATATTTATTGTAATGAATAATAATTATCATCATTATTTATACCATTGCCAAATCAACCCTGGAAAGTAATCACACATTGTGCTTGTGATGATTTTTAGCTACAGGGCGAAAATGACTGACATACATTTTTTTTTTTTTTTTTTTTTTCAAGGTGTGGTTGAAACGTGTAGTGTTTTGTTGGAGTGGCTGCGCCATGCCAGGCAAGGTCTCGGTCCTTGCTTCCATCTTATCCTTAGGGGTCATGAACTGCTTTTAGTCTG
>JAPQRN010000005.1:23400696-23419982 GCA_037367275.1 Coranthus polyacanthus
ACACACACACACACACACACACACACACACACACACACACACTTTTTGAAATTCTTTTTCCTCTTGGATGTGTCTAACAATGCAGAGAGATTATGAAAAATATTCCATTTTGCGTTTTAGTATTCGACTTGATGTTTGATGTTTATGGGGGTTTTTTATGCCTTAAAACTCACATGAAAAGTGTGTTTCACTGTAACGTTTCCTTGCAATCCTGCTTGGGGATGCTTATATTTCATGCATGTTGCAAAATGAAATGGGACATAAGAAATATAGTAGCGGTCGTCATTATGATTCACTTCCTAAATAGAGAACTAAACATTGATAGGCGAAGGAAAGAGGCCAAATACTGATTGAAGCAATGATACCAGTTGTGGAATAGGGTTCCTGTGGATGTTCCCTGTGGAGTCCTGATGAGACAGACTGCCTCTGTGGCCGTCGTGGTCTGTGTAGACCAGGTGAAGATGGACGGACTTCTGCTCGTCCTGCACAGCATCACGCACGCACTTCCTCTGGAAACACACGCAGTGGTGCTCAGTTTGGGTCCGAAACATTTCCAGTTCAAGGAGAGTCATGCGTCCAGCGCGGAGCTGTTTTCTGAACACGACGGAGCCGAAGTAATCCATGACCCGGTCCCCGTGTCCAAAGGTACACAGGTCAGAAACAAGCAGGGACATCGTCAGCATCCACAGCCCCATTGTGCTGACAGCGAGTCCTGAAAGGCAGCGCGAACCGACGCGGATGCTCTTATCTTTACGCCGTTTTATCCTTCTTCCTTTCCATATGCAAAGCGCTCAGTAAATAAAGGCCGCGCTCTAACAACGTACAAAAAGGTGCTCTGTCATGTCGATAATGTTGAATGACACACACACTTCAAATGCAACCATTTGTGTTCTTTTATTAGGGTAAATATTACGCTTTGAACGTCTGATATTTCAGAACAACTTACTTGGTGGTCCCCTTCAAAATGTGCTCCTTCCTGTGCCCAGATTTATGAAGAAAATACTTTGCTTTTAAATAATATATTGGTGTTCCATTTTTAAGCATTCGTATCTCTTGTAGGAGTGAGATTGGCTTTTAGGTGCTATTTTACGCACCATCTTAGCGCTTCTGAGGCGACGGCGCACAGGGAGGTATATTGCCCTGCACTTAAAAGTTTTGCATGTTATCACAGTTTTTTCCATAAGACGCGCACAGCTCGGGCCAGGAAGACAGCTACCGACCACTGTCGCCACTCTGCCCTCGACGTGTCAGCAGGTAAGAATCAACTCCTCCATCCAGACTGAATAAGAAGAGACTGAAGTGAAAATGTGACTCGTTTTACAGAAAACGACGGTGACAAATATGCCAGCACTGTTGCTTTTACTTGTTATTTCCATTCCCGTGCATTACAGACTTCTCAAACACTATAATCGTGTGCATTTGTAATTTCAAGAGTTGTATTTGGCCTTTACTCAGTGTAGGTCACTTCATTAGAGTCGTCGTAAGCTGTGTCTTTTCTCTATAGGTTATGTTTGTTCTTTCGTTTACAGCTTTCTGTGGGTGTCCTGCCGTTTGACTGTGTTTTGGTCATAATCTAACCTCAAAATGGGAAATACTAACAGCGCCTGTCAGATGAGCAACTGCAGCAAAAGGAATGTGCGAGTATTTGTCAGCGAAAAGGCTCTGGAAGTCGACGCCTTCATCACTTCCGAGCCTGCTAAAGATGATGTCTTGTCTGCGCTTCCCGGGGCCAAAAAGTTCAGCTTCAGGAAAGACGTGGACTGCGTCCGCGTGCTGGCCTCTCAGACTCAGGAAGTGCACTGGGTCCCTCAACACTTTCTGTCCGTGTTTGTGGAGGATGAAGACGATGAAAACATTTGTTCCAAGCAGATCATACACAACATGGCTTTGACCGCTCCTGTTACTGTGCTGCTTTATGATGCGTAGAAGGACGCCTCTGTCCATCCTGCAGATTGTGCAAATAATATCGCGTAACAACGTTCTGTCACCATCAGAAGCATTTATGAATTAAAATGTTCCCCATCAACGCCTCCTGTGTCACTGAACGTGTTTTAAATTGTTGATTGTAATCACGTTGCCACTCATGATGTTTCCGCGTCCGTTTGACGTCGCTCTGCCGGTGTGACTGACCCGCTGTGATCACATCCACATCCCGTTATTGTTGCCAAACTGAGGAACCTTTATTTACACTGGAGATCGGTGCTAAATGAGATGACATGGTCTCTATCATCCGCGTGTTTTTTTTTTTTTTTCTGAAAAAGATTAGATGTCCGTAACACCTCGGTCTTTGTCTGAGTCAAGTTACGTACACACACACACACACACACACACACACACACACTGTGCAACACGACGGTCCCATTTAGTTAGATAAGCCAAACTCATGAACTCAACTGTGTGAGTTTTTTTTTTTAGAAGTTGAACGTGCAGGAAACAAGGCACTAAAAAAGCACGGGCGTGGAGGCTGGGGCCTTGTCACCACGGATTTTGACTTTGACAGAAAGTGTCGTCTTTGAATCATGGCCAGGTTGAAGCGTGGGTATAAACTATCAGTTAAAAGGTTCAAGTTAGACAGTTCGTGGTTTACTGCCACTTTTCTGCCTGTCTCCTTTCTGTGTGTGTGTGTGCGTGTGTGTGTGCGTGTGCGTGTGTGCGTGCGTGTGCGTGCGTGTTGGCATGAGCACGACAGCGGCAGCGGTGAATGAACAAGTCCAGTTCATTGACTGAAAATGTCAGTTTTATACATTGTTCTCCAATGGTTCTCCAACGACGGACATGACAGCATTACAAAAGAGCATCAGGTCAAGGACTTTGCTAATGCACATCATGCATTTACTGCAGAAAATTCTTTTTAGTCAACAATTATATGCATCTGGCTTCTGCTGTGTTTGCTTTCTATTTATAACTGTCTTTCAGAGTCAAGTCAAAGGGTTTTCTTCCCCCTTAATGTAAAACGTTTTCTGGTTTGTATACTCGACTTCGGCTACTGCTTCATCAACGATGCTTCTCTGAGTTTTTGTGTCACCACAGGAAATAAGGAGTCATCCTAGAGAACATTCCTTCAGCAGCTGTGGCCGTGTTAAACACGTAGGGGTGTTACGCCATGTTTGACATGTATAAGAATTCATTGTAGATTTTAAGAGGAAAAGCAAAGTCACACAGCTGAGTTGAAACAAATTAGAAATTGAAATCTCTCAACTTGGCAACTAATAGAAACAAAAGACTCACTGTTATAACCTGCAGTTCAAGGTCGTAAAAACGATGTTGAGACAATGTCTACGTTGTAGTTAAAGCAACTCGTTGAACTTCAATTAGAGAGTTGAAACAGAGGTAGTTTTCAAGTTGAGGTGACTCACATTCAAGGCAGGAGGGGGACGTTCAACCAGATAGAAATGCCTTACAGTGTACACAAAAAACCCATGCAAAACAACACGGTACTGTGTGTGGTCTGCTTGAAATGACCTTGTGTAAAACATATTTGTGATAGCCGTGTTGCTTTTGAACTCAAAACCACCTAAAACCACTACTGAATAAAATATATCTGGGATTTGTTTCAGTTTGACATACTTTGCATGTTATGTGAGCATTTAATCACTTTGCATCAGTTCCATCAGCTGTTGGATAACACAGAGAAGTGAAACATACTGTGAACAATGACTGGACAATGATGACATTATACTTCTTAAAGATGAATTATGTTGAATGAATGCAGTTAATCTTACTCCCAGTTAAAGAGAGGATAGTTTTCACAAAAACTCTATGCAGCTACAGAGGATCAACATGACAAAGAAAAAAATGCATTAAGTTACGAAACCAGAGATCTGTTTGCATTTCTTAATGACTCCGTGCACGTAACTGTGGCCAGTACACCAGATTTTCCAGTTAAACGCAGCAAAAAAAACATGTGTTGATGTAACAAAAGAGACCTCATGCCACTAGAATAATCCATCCTCTAACACCAGACGTTAGTTCTCCAGTTGAATGGAAACAGGACACACTGTGCTCATCGTGGACTGGCTCTAAAACATCAAGTAGAACAACAGGGCATTTGGTGTCGCAGTTAATATAAGATTGTGTTTTGTTGACAGGCCCTGACAATCTGACTGTAAAGAAATGAGCGAAGCCTCAGCACTGCTTAGGAATATATGAATAAAAGCAGCCTGTGACCTTCGTGACCTGTCATCAAAAATATGGAAAAAGCTATTTTTAACCTATTTCATGAGAACAATTTCAAGCTGGCTGCATGAACAAGGGTCACACATGTCTAAACGCAACGTATTAAAATAGCTGTTTGTGGAAAAAAAAAAACTTCCAAAAGAGCAACTGTTCATTTTTAAGTTAATATTCAGTGAAACGACAAGTGCCGTCGTTAACTGTCTTTAATCTCTTTGTGCGTTTGCAGCAGGTATTGTGTACCGGGTACCGTTCGCCTGGAAGCAGATGAGGTACATGTGGAAACCGGTGCATGCTGGACTGTACTGTGGTGAGGTTGGCATTTCAGGTACCAAAAAAAAAACACTTATTTGCACACTGCTGTATATAAAAATCTCCGGACAACTCACTGCCTGTGGAAGCAGTGTTTTTTGCTAATTGCTTGGGCATCCTCATTGTCATCATTGAATCCTGTCCAAAGGCAAATGGCAGCGGTCAGAGACAAACAACGAAAGCATTCGTGTAAGTATGAACCTTCTGGTTTAATCGTTGTCTATGGATTATTTATCTCCACAACACTGGTGCTAGTAATCGTTTGCTATTATTCTCAGAAGTGTTATAACATGAATGTGAATGAAAAATATTTCCTCTGGCTATTCTTATATCTTCACGAGCTTTTCATTTTTGGTCAGTGTCTTTAAATCTCTGAACATTATTTTAAGATGTCATTCTAATTGCAGCTTCTACTCAGTGAAGACAATAAATCTACAGCCCACCATGTGCTACAGGAGCTCAGAGGATGAGTTCCAACCACACAATAGCTACAGGGTGTTTTATTTACGACACCTTTAACATGTTGCTGAAGATGTTTATACTCCTATAGAGCATTATTTGCATTTCCCAAGGTACCACTAAATGGATTTTTGATAAATGTTGTGATATGGTCCATTCTTCTCGATGGCTTAACTTATAGTAAGCTATGTTTGTTGCAGACATTGTATATTATAGTTTACATTTTAACTGTGGGAAAATACTAAGTTGAATAAATAAACTTTAAAAAAAACGGCCCGAGTGTCTTTTCTTTTCTGTTTAGCAAGACACAAACAGGAAATACTAGGTAAAACAGCAGTTGTTGCAGCCACATGCAATGCAGTCACTCGCCACTGGAGGTCAGTGCAGCGCCACCTGTGATGCTAATTTCTAGCCCGATGTAAAAAAAAACAAACACAGAAATAATGGGTGACAAATTACGGACAGCGTCATCCGTAAGCCACAGCCATGCTTTCATCAGAGAGGATCTTTGTTTTCGTGCCGGCTGCCTCTAGCCTAGAAAAGAGAAGAAAACACATGTTTTTTGAACCGCGAGAGGCAGTGCTACATCTCAGAGACGTTCGTTGAAGACGGAGAAGAAGAGCAAATGTACTTCCGGTGGGGTCAGAGTGTACCACCAACCAGCTAGCTTAGCGGCAGCAAAACCCCGACATTTGCTCTGTCAAAATGGATGTAAATCAAGCGAAACAGGAACACCTACTCGCATTAAAAGGTATTTTTCGTAGTACGCGACAGTATGAAACAGACAGTGACGTACGGAATAAAACATGTTTTTATGTTGCAGTGCACTGGACTGTTGTCATTCCTTTTTTTTTTTTTGCTATAAGCTGCTAATGTCACCTAACAAGACTGTCAGAATTTAGCTAACATTTAGACAGCTGCAGTCAAAACTGCCGTGGTGACACGTGTACATTAAAAAAAAAGCTGTCTCGGATTTCTAAATAGACATTAAATCTGAAATCGACAGAGACAGGAAACTGCAGCAGAAAATAGCCTGATGTCAGCTAGCTTTAGCCGCGGTGTTCTCGGCTAACTTAGTATGCTAGCTGCTAACTAACTTAACGGTGGACTGACCCGGTAAAGTAGGATGTTATCACCTCAAAAAGCAAAGTAAAGTTTGTTTGGCGGTGTGTCTGGTTTTCTTTTTTTGTTCAGCCAAGCATGCAATGTGTCTTTCATAATACGGAGACGGTGCAAAAAGTTTTTGTTGTTGTGAGATGCTAACGGCTGCTAAGTCAGCAGTCAGCTAGGTCAAGAGAAACAGCCCGTACAGTTGACTTCCACTTTGTGGTCTACAAAACAAATGATATGGACTGAACCTACTCTCACGGGGATGAGCTCAGCCCAGTGGGAGATGAGATTATCACAGCAATGAACCCAGACGTGCCCTGTACTTAACGGTGTCCCTTTATTTTACAGTAATGCGGTTAACAAAGCCAACACTCTTCACAAATTTGCCGGTGACATGTGAGGATCGAGACCTGCCAGGTGAGTCTGTTTATGTCACCTAGTTGTCAAAACACACAGACCAGAGTCACAGATCAAAAGTTGTTGTTCCTCCAGGAACAGACGACAGGAGGTGTGGTACCTGTGCTAGTGACAGGCTCATGTGGACACTCATCTGCAGCTGGATTAAAAAAAAAATATATATATTTTTTTTAGCAGCTGTCAGTTTAGATAGTGACAGTCCAGATCCATGTTTCGCGAGGCATGTTGATATAGTCATGGAATCTCTTGATGACTATTTCAGCAGGATGTTTGGGATTGTTTGAGGTAACGCTAGTCCCTCTGGGAAATGGAAGCCGAGGCTGCAGTGAAACACTACACAGGAAGGCTGCAGCCAGTGGGCTAGGTCCGCACCAGGACCGTGTCACAGCAGTGCTAACAAGCTACTGCTGCTTCAGAGTTGATTGTGATGCCAATAAAACAAAGAAGAGAAGGAAAGTCTCTCTTATGCGACGTTGTTGCTTTTGTTCAGTAGATTGACTCAAAGTTTTGAAATTAGGGACGGGCTGTATGTCGAATTAATTCAGTTTGTTGAGAGTTTGTTTCTGAATGACATGAAAAAACACCCAATTTGCAAAATCCAAATGACTGCTTCTTCCAGAGACCTTTCTTGCACAACAGAAATTCAAACTCCAACCCGTTTGTTTGTTCAGTATATTCATTTTAATATATTTACTGTGAATATGTCTCCAGTCTTTGTCTAATAGTGATGCTTCATTTGATTTCAAATGCTCACCGACACCCTTACACGTGTGTTTTTTTGTAACTGTTGTTGTTTTGTTGATTTTTGCACCTATAAGTTCTGATAAAGAAAATGTTTTGAATCACGTTTTGTCCTGAGCTCATTTTAGACAGAAAAAAAAATATATTCAAATCATGAATCATCCATAACATTGAAAAAAAACATTTGAGGATTTATCTTGAGGCCGTATCTCCTGTATCTAGTTTTGCAGGTTTACGTGCTTTTACACCAGTGTTTTCATGTTCAGCGTCAGTTTTTAGACTTAAATTTGTGCCATTTGATGAGAATCTTTCATCATGTTCATAAATTTCGAACTACTGCTCCATCTGTAAAGCTTGTGTTGCCGTTTCATGATCACTTGCACAACGGGACACTATGAGGACTGAGCGCAGACTCAAGTGGACGTCTCGTTTTTTATTTCTACCAAACATAAAGCGTGTGATATATAGAGTATATCTCACACAAATAAACATGCAAATCAAAAACAGTATTATCTCCTATCGAGTATCAACAGAAAACATGTTTATGGTCTGTGAAAGTCTAACTATTACTGATGAAGCACTAAGACAAAAAAAAAATAGCAAATCAGAGATTGAATATGTAAAGGGCCTTTGTTGTTTCCTGAAATCTTGATGGAATTACTTCCATGTAATTCTACACGAATGTAATATTAGAATTCAGTGTTTAATTTAGACGCGACTTTCATGTCATGTACATTTTACCCTCATGTGCATTTGGAATCGGTCGTGAACATCTAAATTACAGATCTATAATCCAAGACCCCACTCCCAAATTTAGATGGCAGTCCCGCTGTGAGTTTCCAGTGTTTATTTTGCCTTCTGGCAGTGTTCGTCACAGAGCCATGTGTTTGCTGTGATGGTAACTGAACCCCAGTCCACATAAACCATAAATCACCGTGACATTTCTAAGTAGGCTGGCTATTTATGTAAAAGTAGAATGGAGTGAAGGGACATAGAGCGCACAAAGATGAACTGATTGCATTTGACATCAGAACGATAAAGTCAGTATACTTCAGTTTTAACCACTCTTAGAATAATCTTTTTTTTTTTTTGTGTATAATAATAGGAGTAGGATTACAGATGGGGAGTGTACTGCAACTGTTTGTAAGACCCCGAAAAACACAGGACAGTAAAGTCCTCTCTTTGGGACGTTTGTCACTCACGGTTCTATGTTTCTCCCCTCGTAGGGGATTTGTTTGGTCAACTCATGAGAGAGGACCCCTCGACCATCAAAGGAGCAGAAACGCTGATGCTCGGAGAGATGCTCACCTTACCGCAGAACTTTGGGTAAATACGTGCTGACTTGCATTATACACCGATTGCTGATCACCGTTTGCGTATGCTGTTGTTTGACTTTTCTACATTGTCGAACGGCAGAAATATTTTCCTTGGTGAGACCTTCTCCAGTTACATAAGTGTGCACAATGACAGCAGTCAAGTTGTAAAGGATATTCTTGTGAAGGTACTGTTAAGTTACCTGCCAACCATATGCATATTATCACACAGCTTACCCTCCCGTTTGCACCATCATCGTCCTGTTGTTTCATGTGACCTTTTCCAGGCTGACCTACAGACCAGCTCACAGAGACTCAACCTCTCTGCGTCAAACTCTGCGGTGGCGGAGCTCAAGCCTGAATGCTGCATTGATGATGTTATCCACCACGAAGTCAAAGAAATCGGAACACACATGTGAGTCTGTCCTCTTGAGCTACGCTTCTAATTTTGTCGCAGCTAAGTACAAAAGCCCCGTCAGAAAACCAAAGTATCCTCCTGGCTCACTTTTGATGTGTTAATATAAAGCGCCGTTCAACTTGAAGACATCTCAACGCTTTCTTTTCTTCTTTTCTTTTTTTTAACTTCCTTTATTCCAGCTTAGTTTGTGCAGTCAGTTACACTACTCAGTACGGGGAGAAGCTCTATTTTCGGAAGTTCTTCAAATTCCAGGTGAGTTATATTCGAGCGTTCTCATTAGACGACGGTGGTAAACTCGTGTGCAGGTTTGGTGGAGGCCTGAGAAATGTCACACATCTACAACAGAGCACACATAATGACCATCCATTAAGTCTCACTGCGCTCAGTTTGTGAGCTCATCCTATTCTCTAGCAGCACGTTCAGGACGCCCAGCATTCTACTGCGTAACTTTTATTTTCTGAGATCTTTAATCCGTTTAGAAACGGCCTCGCTTTTGTGTGGTGAATACTGCTTTTTCCGAATGGAGAAACAGGGTGAGAAAACCCCCGCGTTCAGTTTGCAATCTATCTTCAATCAGGTTTTGAAGCCACTGGACGTGAAAACAAAGTTCTACAACGCAGAGGTGAGTCAACCACTCAGTTCATTCTGTCAGCATCGCTCTATTGTGATATGAAATGCAGCCGATCACATACAGACTCTGCGCCCTTACTGTAAATCTCTCATCACATTGTTCTGCTAAATAGAAAGAAAAAAAAAATCTGTTTTCTATGACGTGAAAGTCTATAACATGCTTCAGATGCTAATAGGGGCATAAGACACGTCTCTTGGGAAACCCTTGTGCCGTTTATAAAAGCGCACTCTCCAATAAAAACCAATCCGAGTTGGAGATCAAGGTTTTTCCCGAATAGAGACGACAAGCTTTTCTTTCCTCATTTTCATACAGTAGCTTTTAATGTTAGACTGCAAGTATTCATTGTCATCATCTTTGGCATGTAACTTCATTTGTTTATTATTATGTCTTGTATTTTTTTATTTTCTCCATTAGAGTGACCTCAGTTCTGTGGTAATTGTTTCTTCTGTTCTCATTGCTGAACATTAGCTTTTCCTAATCCTGTTTTTTGTCTTCCTATAAAGCCAGTAGAAAGGTGCAAAGTGAATAATGGAAATGCATGTGTGGATGGTTAAAAAGCCCATTAAATCGCTATAACAAGGCAGCGGTAAAACAGCATGCCTGCATTGCTTTTTTCGACGTATGGTGTTGACATGACTTTTCCATTATTTTTCTTCTGCCCTTTCTGTTGTCGCTCATGCTTTCTTGCCAACTCATCGTGCACAGGGTTGTTTTTTTTTTTAATTGACGTTTCTGGTGTCAAATTGTGGTGGGTGGGTTTGCATTGATTTGTAAAAGTTTCTCGAAAATGGAATTGAAATCTTTATGTGATAAATGAAAACGATAACGACGCAAAAGGCCATTTTCAGCATCGGTATTTTTGATGCTGATGGGTTTTATTGTGGTGTGGGGAAAAAAAAAAAGAAAGAAAAAAAGATCTTATCACGAATAGACAAGAGAACAAAGTTATTTTGTGTCATTTCAGTGATTTGACGCAGGGTCGTAATTCGTTTAGAGTCGATTAATGAACTGAAATATTCGCTCCGATGTAAAAAGCTTGAGATTCTTAGATATTGGTTGGAATGGCTTTGCATGGACCTGAGGTGCTGAGCTCTGTGATTTAACATTAACCTCATGCAGAATGGTTCATGGGTCAGTTCTTATACTGTGAATTGCAGGCATGAACTAATCTCTGCTTCTCTCTTATCGTATCTCACTGTAGAGTTGAGGTTGCACAGCTGTAAAGACCACGTCGTGTCGCTGTTCCTGAACATCAACTATTTACCTAAAACCAAGAACGACTGTCCAGTACGGATTACGTTAAGATGCTTGTGAGGGGCTCGACTTGTTTACTTGATGCCGGCCTTAGAAATTGATTACCTTTTGTAAAAACAGTTGCCCGTGTTTAAATTTGACAAACAATTTCAGTCATATTACGTTTCTTTTTAAAAAAATTTATGCCATTCGCTTTCCTGTTGCTTTTAATATGCTTTTGCAGAATGACATAGAAACATACAGTTTGTGTCAGAAGTTCTTCAGCACTTCAGTGTCAGGAATTGCTGTGTTTGGGGAAAGTACCGGCAATGTACCTTCCTGCAAAGGGAACCAAAACTACATCTACATTAATCTCCATATTTAACAGCTCAGAATAAAAGAGCAGATTGTGCGGCTGGTATAGATCATTTAAATACGCAGAGAGCAGAACAATAGGTCTCTGCCTGTAAAAGGCTCCGAAGCCGATGCTGCTCTGAATAATCTGATTGGTTACAAACGCACAAGCCATCGATACTTGACAGTTCGATCTGAAAGCCTTTGGCACTTTGTTCAAATTAGTAGCTGTGCAACCTCTACTGTACGACTGTATATTCTACTGGTCAGCACATGTACTAACGATGTCCTCAAAGGTACACTGAGCAAACTGAGCAGAAATCAATCTGCGTAATTTAGACAGAGTTGTCAAATGTTGTTTATTCATACGACTCACATCACTTGAAGAGTAGTTTACGGTAGTGTGAGTTCTTGCACAAGCCTAACCCCTCTTAAAACCTAATGACGGAAATTACTGTGTTGCTCAGTTCACCTTAGAGATGATGTTGTTCTAGTTAAATGTCCAATATCAGTTTGACCCCTGACGCTTCCCTCCAGACAGATGAAGTGTTTCTGGAGGCTCAGATCCAGAACATCACCACCTCACCCATGTTCATGGAGAAGGTTTCTCTAGAGCCCTCCATGATGTACAACGTTACAGAGCTCAACACAGTCACAAGCACTGACCATGGGTAACAGCGTCGCACTTCACCTGGATCAGAGGGCTGGGCGGTGTGATCAAATGTTATCATGATTTAAAAAGAAATTGTCAGACCATTACTTGTTTATGTTTAAAGGCTGATTTTTGGTCCTGAGTGAAAGTCGAAGAAGCCAGGCGGTTATTTGCTGTTTTTAAATCATTCGTAAAAGACGCAACGAGACGAAAACGACGCAAAAAAGACCTAATAAGATGGAAATCACCTAAAAGACGCAACGAGGCGAAAAGAAAATGACGTGAAAGATGGAACTAGATGAAAAAAATGTAAAAGATCTAACAAGAAGAAAACACACCGGTCCTGAGGTCTTTATGTCTAAAGAAAAAAAAGAAATGTATAATAATATCACAATAATGATCATGGTTGTACCACCCAGCCCTACTGTATCATGCTTCTGAACACTTTTACTGTTGACTTCTACCGTCAGCTTCTCCTCTGACTCGTACCTTCTTTTTTTTTTTTAATCTACCAGAGAGTCTACGTTTGGGAAGATGTCCTACCTGCAGCCCATGGACACGCGGCAGTACCTGTACTGTTTGAAGCCAAAGCCAGAGTACGCAGAGAAGGCCGGCGTCATCAAGGGCGTGACGGTGATAGGCAAGCTTGACATCGTGTGGAAGACCAACCTCGGGGAGAGGGGCAGGCTACAGACCAGCCAGCTACAAAGAATGGTATCTGGGTCCTTTCGACATGTCTGCACCGCTGTCAAAATAAAAATACCTCCCTTTTTTTTTTTTTTTTGTTCCCTCCTGTTGATGTCCTCCTTCTGTATTTGCTCCAGGCTCCAGGGTATGGAGATATCAGGCTGTCGTTAGAAATGATTCCTGATACCGTCAACCTTGAGGAGCCTTTTGACATCATCTGTAAAATCACCAACTGCAGGTGCAATCTCCGAGCGAAGTCATTTTTCTGCCAGTTCCGCGCGCAATATTGAAATCACAATGGTCCTTTTCTAAATGTAAGCTTTTCTCTGACCTGCTGTGTGTTTTAGTGAAAGAACCATGGACCTGGTGCTGGAGATGTGTAACACCAGGTCGGTCCACTGGTGTGGTGTCTCTGGGCGACAGCTGGGGAAACTGAGTCCCGGTGGCTTCCTCTCTCTGCCTCTCACACTCCTCTCGTCCATGCAGGGTCTGCAGGTACGTTAGGTCGGTTAGGAAACCCGTCGATTGATCCGTTGGCTCACAGTAACGACATTTTCTTCGTCTCTTTGTTTTAGAGTATTTCCGGATTAAGACTGACAGACACGTTTCTGAAGAGGACTTATGAATATGATGACATTGCACAAGTGTGCGTGATCTGCCCGTATACGAGCAACGAGAGCTAGACATTTTATTTACCTTTTCACATTTTAGATTTGAATGGACCAACTGTGGAATTCTGCACATGAAGTACCGTGAGAAAGTCTTAGGCCACCTTTAGCTTTGTTCTTTTTGCAGGGTTGCAATGAGCTCCGTGGTTATTTCTCGGTCTCTTTATTCAGATCCAGCAAGAAAACGCGGGAAGATACGCGCGCAGTGTTAAAAAAAAACGCATGAAAATAAATCTCAACTAAATGGCTTCTGCAGGTGAAGGTCAGTATTTAATGTGACATCCGTTTCCAGGACAAAAAAGCAGAAACGTCTGACATGTGTTGAATGAATCCTGACGTAATAAAGACTAGTGCTGCACAAAAGAGGTGTTAAATGCAACGGGAGGTCACACTAAATACTTGCCATTTTGGTTTGTAGAAACTGGTTGTTGTTGGGTTTTTTTTCCACATAATTTTCTGGGGTTTTTTTTGTTCCAGAGACTTGAGAAATGCATCCATGTACGGTTGCTATAACCTCGCTAAGACAACAAACCTAATGGCGGCCCAAGACTTTTTTTTACACTGCTCTATGCTGACATTTCTCTCTTTTTGCAACCTCAGAGAATAAAACTGTAAAATAATATAAATCCCTTTCTTTGAAAATAATCTTGTAAATGTGCATAAATGTTAATAAACATTGCTCTTTTCTTTGTTTTGTTGCTTTTAAAAACCTATTTCAGTGTCATCGGTTGCTTTTTTTTTGATGAAAAATGTGTAAACTTCTGAAAAATGGAAAGAAATGGAGTTGAATTTCAGAAATGAAGCTTTTCCCATTATCTAAAGTAATTACCGTCATCTCACTCAATGAGGAACAATGACAAAGACAAATATATATATAGTTGCTTAAGACATTTATTCACATTTTAGACAAAACATTGTTCTGCCCTAGCATACCTATTTGTTTTCATAAAGCATCTGATCTCAAACACCAGATTTAAGAGCATGCAAAATGAACAATCTGAATACTCTGTTACTAGTGTATGAACAATTAAATAGGCTTAAAGGGGGACAGATACCTTTGCTAAAGTGCAATAACATAATGGAGGCTGCAAACACTGCGATACAGTTACATGGTTTTCTTAATCAAAAGTGAACTGGTACTCGTTGAAAAGCAGTGACGCGAGTCCCGCGTGTTCAAGGACTGGATGGTTTCTAATCACCCAATAAACCGGTCTTTTTTTCTTCTTTTTTTTTTACAAAAATAATATTACACAGGATGCAGTATAAACAAGATAAAGTTGATGTCTCATGTGCATGTGTGAAAAAGCTAAAATGTTCCCTGCAATGCTGTAAAAGTACATTCCTCCCCAACCCTCGACTTATCGTGACGTGGATCGCTAGCGTGTCGAATGAAGAGGACAGTATTTTAAAGCACATTCTGCAGAATGGAAAAGCACTGAAGAAACACGTTACTTATATTCTGTCAGGAGTCTAAATGAGTTCCTGGCTCTTTTCTGTGATTGGGTGTTTGCAGTTGTTTTCGCCCTAGATGTGTGGGTTTCTTCATTTCACGGTCCAGTCTCTAGGCCCTTGTCTCTTCCCTCTAGAGTCTTAAAGTAAAGTGCCTTCAACCCCATCCTTGTCTCTTCGTTCCAGCTATGCCGGGGAGTTGACGTTAAGAAATGGGAGTAGAGATTGTAATCGCGCCGTATGGTTGCCCTTCCTTTTGGAGAAGAAAAAAAAAAAAAAAAAAACTGAAATGGAAAGAATACGTGTTGATGATACAACTGGATTCACGCTTTAAATTTGCTTAGCTAGGACGTGGTTTTGAATGTATAGACCTGAATGGATCATGAGTGCTCCTCCGCGCTGCCGCTGAAGGAGCGGCTCCGGATGTGGTTCCTTAACTGCTCGATCAGCTCGGGGTTCTGCTGCTGGATCTGCTGAGCAAACTGTTGTCCACTGGTAGAGAGAGGAGACAACTCTGTTTACCTGCTGCTGGCATGCTCACTACCACACAGAGTCACTAGTCGTAACTTGTATCTCCCCACAAAACTGTGTGTCTGTGATGTCAAAATGTCACATCGTTTTAAGGGGTAATTCCACTCAATGTCTACATAAAGAAATGGTTTTGAACAATGTTAGGTTGAATGACAACCGAACGCGTCTTCATTTTATACCGCGATGATGTCAGAATATCCACATGGTGATATTCGTTTTTTACCTTAACCTGCAGGTATACTGATAAATAAAACTCTTAAATGAATTATGTATGTCGCAATGAGACAATCCTTGCACTTACGCTTCGATCAAGCTGGAAATGTCTGACATTCCGCCCACTCCCGCTGCAGGCCCGCCGACGGCATTCGACATCATTCCTGACATACTGACCACACAGTGACACAGTAACAGTACACTAAAGTATGTCCAGACAAAAGCGAAGTCATTAGTATAATCAAACACAGATGACACTCACAGCTGCTGTACTTGCTGGTTCTGCATCACGCTCGCGGCCTGTAATCAGAAATCCGGCTGAAACCCATCTATTTTCTCACAAGTGCATAAAAAGGACGCTGCTACTGATTAAAGTCGTTTTACTGCGAGAGATCAATGCGTTTAGCAGATGCTTTGGGTCGCTGCTGCTGCAGTAAAACTCGGGCATGCTTGTAGAAGCATTCTCGGCCTGGCAAACATTGCCATGTGTCACTATTTAATGAATCAGGATGGTTAAGGCTCAGGCGAGGTCCCTTCGACTAGACATTAGAATAGAATAACAAGCTGACCCATCAATCATAGAACAAGTGGAAATGTCTGGTCAAAACCTTGGCAGAAGTAAAGTAAGAATGAGACACCTGTCTTCGGGGCACGCCAGTGGCATCCAAGATTTCCACTTGTTTTTTTTTTTGTTTTATTTTCAAAATTATGAATTCTCCACATATCAGGACACGCGCTCTTACCATGCTGATGAAGGCAGGGTTGTTGATTAAGCTCGCCATATCAAAACCCAATCCAGCAGCTATCTGCGGCACACATTCACAAAAAAGATTAGAACAATCCCGGCCAATCCTGGGAAAACTTTACAGTGAGCGCTAATAGAAAAAAAAAAAAATGCAGCTAGTTTTTTTTTTTTTTTTTACTTACTGGGCTTGTTGCTTCTTTATGCTTCTGCTCTGCTATCTTCAGGTTGGATTTGTAGGTATCATTCTCTGGATCTAATACCAAGGCTTTCTTGAAGTAGGTAATTGCCTCAGGGTACTTGTTCATGGCCGTTAAAGCCAAGCTGGATCCACAGAGGAGAGAAACGAGCATCATCAAAGAGACAAAAACCTATATAGGGAGTAATGCTGCAAAAGAAATACTAGTCTAACTCCTTAAACAGCATGTAACACACCCCATCCGTCCATATGCTTTGCTGTAGGTAGGATCAATCCCAATGGCTCTCTCGCAGTCGCCAGTCGCCTCTGTATAATTTCCCAGTTTACTGTGAGCTGCAGCCCTGAAAAGCAAATAAAACCATAGCACAGTCTCCGTAATCCTACTCGTGTCTATCTCTGTGCTTGTCTTTATTTAATTCTGTTGAGGAAATGTACGGTCAAGATTTATAACTACATCATGTCAGCATCTATTCCTGTGTAACTGTGCGTGTCTACTACCGGTATATGCTGTTACATAAAAGGCCTGAAGCATTAATGAATACCACAAGCACAGAGTTGAGGACACAACGGCACAGAGTGAAATCACGTGCTTGCTGTTTGTAAGTACCTATTGCAGTAGTACACAGCGTTTCTTAGATCCAGATCGATCGCCTTTGTGTAGCACTCCACCGCACATCTGTAGTTCTCTTCCTTCATGTGATTGTTGCCTAAAAATCAAATATTGAAATTTCCAAAGAGCACACGCATAGAAAAACCGTGCTTACAAACTGATCATCGCAGTCGTCTTGTCAAACTGACGGACAGACTGGATTACGTTCAGAGTTGAAGCGCATTTGTTTAAGAGTCTGTGGCGCAAACGGACTCCACTTTGGATAGATTGAATCAATAAAAGAGAGAATTAATGCTTTTCATAATATTGAAAACGTCCCAATTTCTCATACCGTACAATAACATACTGCAAATGTGCAACTTACTATGAATTCAGATTTTGTCCTGAGCATTTTGGGGCTTATATGAAATGCATTTGAATCTCTAAAACAGCTGTGGCGTGTGTGTGTTGTCATTTTATCCTACGAACCTTCCTTCAATGTACTGACGCTTGGAGACTAAATCCATCACCAGGAACAATAACCATAACTAGGGCCATCAAACAGGTGGAACGAGTCTGAAAATGTTTGTCCCAAGAGGATCACACAGTGGTGACTGTACTCGTAAAGCACTGCATCGTATTAAAATGGATTTAGTGGAACACGTTCAAAGCCACCGAAGGAAGGTTTGCAGGATAAAATGTCGACACACCTCTCGTGGCTGCGTTAGCTATTCCTGTGCATTAAGGCACATTTAATTTATGTGCTGCGTGAACCACTTTTTGCGTTGCTGATTACTCCTTTTCTCCCTGTGTACTTAAGCGCTCCCCGGGGGAAAACATCAGTTAACAAGCTCGTCATATTTATGATAAAGCTGCAAGATATCGATCTGCTACAAGGCAAACGCATCACAAGACTAATGCAAAGTTGTAACGTTACCTTCATTCTTGAGTTGCTCTGCTCGTTCAATGTCTTCTGGAGATGGAGAGGTCTCTGGTATGGTTAGGTTGTCATTCTAAGTAAATGAGAAACAGCGTTCAATGGACTTTTCGACTTGGAAAACATTCCTTTAGATGTCATTGCATGAGTCCGGGGGGTGCTGCGGTATCTACCTTGAGCAGGGCATTGAGAAATATCTCTGTGAGAGGCTGTGGCACAGCGAGATGGCAGTCACTGGAGCTGATCTTAAAGGTGGTCTCCAAACACTGAATGGCAACTGGAGTCAAGGATCAACAAAATGGGACAGGACAATGTTAAAATCATTTCAAGGGTCTGCGTCCATCTTTAACGAGATAATACACATTAAACATGTCACACCCGGGGACATTTCATGCCTTTTTTGGAAAGTTTCTGTAACCTATTTATATTCTCTAAATTAACAAAGAGCAAACAGTGCATTTGATCGTTTGAACACCAGCTGAGTGCCATTTCAAACAGCCCTTTTCAAGGTATAGGTGCACAGCGAGTCGACCCTACCTTCGAGGCTTTCCTGCTCATCAGAATTCAAAGCCCCACAGTGTGTTTGATCTCGTAAGAACTGCACAATCGAGTACGCCAGGCGCTTCTCCACAGCCATTTTAACCTGCAAACTGCTCGGCATAGGCAGTTGTTTGGAGTGAAGCAGAAAGGGTACCACAGAATTATAACATGTATGTTATTAATTCATACACAGTGATAATACTTATGCAATATGTGACTGGAGACATTTATATGCCCTGCATAAACGTGTCGCTTCGGGAATAGGGATCTAAAATTATTACAGAGTTCTGGGCGATTGTATCAATATCGTCTGCATCAATAATTATCACGATAAATGACAAATCATTATTTCTTTCCAGTTTAAAGGCTGATTTTTTTTGGTCCCGAGGGAAAGCTATTTGTGGTTTTAAGCTTTTGTTTATGGTCAGAACATGATAATAACATTTCAGAAATTTAGAGCTAGAACACGATCAGCAGCACAACGAGAATACGCAGGAGGAAAATTCATTAAAATAACGAAACACTGAAGATTTGCTTTATTTGACAATGTAAACAAAACAAATCCTTATGGGGAATTAAAAAAAAAGTATATGGCTAACGATAATTACTGCAATATAAAGAATGTAATCATAGCTGCTGATCCACAAGGAGAATTAGAACAATACAGACAAAACATATTAACTAGGTAATTATCATTAGTGTTTTATGGCCCAGCTCTAGTTCTGTCTCCTGGGTAAGGAGTTAATAGATGGTTACTTATTATCGTATTATGCAGCTACAAATACAAAGGATGCTAGGATGGAGGCCATTGCTTCTGCACGTAGGAATACATAGGCAACATTCTCCTCCTTTGAATATAAAAAGCACTGCTTCAGTTTCAAAAGATGGCTACTGTTGCAGCTTTTTTTTCTTTTTTCT
>JAPQRN010000005.1:23420723-23433162 GCA_037367275.1 Coranthus polyacanthus
TTTTTTCTTTTTTCTCCCTTGTCTTGAGCAAAGCAGCTCCAAACATGTTAAGGGGCCGAAGGGAAGGCCACTCCACGGGGAATATGAATCTGCAGAAACACAAACACTGCCTCATATTTCCGTCACGTGCTGCTGCCGCGCGTTCGTATGTTCGTTCGTGTCTGCCTCGCGCCGCTTCCTCCTCCCTCGGCGCGTGTTGACACACGTAAATGCAGCGATGCAGAAGCCGTGATGTAATACCACAACAGGAGACGGAGGGAGGGAGGGTTGAAGCATTGTATTATAAAAAAAAAAAAAAAAATGAAGCATTGTATTAGCAAAATACAATGCATCGCAGCTAATCCACCAAATGAAACCGAGAGGCTAATTACTGAACGCTGTCCTTAAAAACAACAGGCGCGCGTGCGTTGTGCAGCTTATCGTGCGACGGCGAAACAATCCCGTTTTTTTTGGGTTTTTTTTTTTTTTGTTGTTTGTTTTAAAACGTTAAAACGGCGAAAGGAGCGCACCTTCAATCCTCCCCAAAACGCCGCAAAGCCCCGTTAATACACAAGGTTGTGTCAAAGGATGTTGTCGAGCGTCCCCCGCCCACCTACCTGAGCGCTTCTCCAGCTGTCTGCCGCGAACCGCGTCATGAGGACTTGTGTCGGATCGATCGCATCCTCGGCGCCTGCGCGTCCACAGCGGAAATAAGAAAACATTTTCCTCCCTCGCGCAAAAAAAAAAAAAAAAAAAAAAAAAAAAAAAAAAACACGCGCCCCGAGCGACGACGCGAGACCGGCGAGCTGCAGCCGGGGATAGAGAGACGGTAACGAGCAGAAAGTGGGGTTTTGTTTTTGTTTTGTTTTTTTTTTGCTTTGTTTTTTTTGGGAGGTGATGGAAAACGCATGAAACCGCTGGCATGTGTGCGTGGAGAGCGGTCGTGTGCCGCGCGCTTTGGAGGTACGCTTTCACGTGGCTGCGCTTTTTAGACGCATTAACGGGCTTATTGAACACCTGTTTTAAAAAAAAAAAAAAAAAAAAAAAAAGTAAATGACAGAGGTCCGTAACTGCAGCTAGATGAAAACACTTTACTGTTTTTGATTTATTCAAACGTGCACCTGTTAGTCGTAAAAATATATATATAAAAAAAAAAAAAAAAAAAAAAAAAAAAAAGGTATAAGAGCCGGTGATCACTGTGCGGTTTGAAAGTTCTGACTGTGATTTTAACACAGCCGCCTCACAATTACTCCACGCTTTAATAAACGCGTTGTGAAAGGCTGCCGCCGCCGGAGCGCTGTGAAACACTACACTGAGTGGTCATGGGAAAAGGTCGCCGCTTAGCATGGAAAAAATTCAGAGCACGTTTCACAAGTGTGACTTTGAAGAATTTATCGCCCACGCAGTCCACCTGTCCGACTCAGTCCTCCATTGTTAATCTCGAAAGTAATCGCCTCTTTTAACTCTCACAACAATCGTGTTTCTTTCTCGCAGCTTCAATAAACCTCCACTGAGAATGACCGTCCAGAATAAATCTGTGATATCTGCCGGAGATTCTTCTCAAGCAGGAAGCCAAAACACGCTGAGGTGGGACCTCACACCCGAAGAGATCGAGACCAGGACGGACAACTTGATCAAAAGAATAAAGAAGGTTTATGATGACGTTGGATCCCTTAACATCGAGAATATCTGTGTTGAAAACACCCTGGAGGCCTTGGCTAATGTCAAGTTGGATTATGCATGTAAGTAAAAGAATGCATGGTGTCGTTTTGTTGTCATGATTTCCTATGTTTCATGAGTATTGAGAGCATTCGCTGTGTCTTTTTCTTGTTCATTCCCATCCTTAGCATCACGGCATGTCCTCGATTTCCCCCAGCATGTGTGTCCCTGTAAGGGGGTCAGGGAAGCCAGCACCCAAGCGGACAAGAAACTGTCGGAGTTCGATGTGGAGATAAACATGAGGGAAGATGTCTTCAAGAGACTAACTGCCCTGCAGGTACGCCTCATATTAAACCCATTTACAGTATATATTCACAACGCTGACGGCCAGAGGGACGTGAAGGTTGATGTGAGTCCACTAGAGGTGATGAGTGATGTGGCAATCGTAATCTTAAAAACACAAAGCTAATCTAATCTAATGTGCGAAGATTTTAAACCGTTTATCGCACCACCATCTATGCTAACGAGGGATTATTTTTCCCCATTTTATCTCAGCCAGAAGGCAGCATGTTGTAGCAGACACAGAGGCCGTCACCTTAATGGACCTCACCACTGATTCATATTTAGCCTCAGAAAGAAATGTAATCTGCTCTAATCGGCGGCAGCCAAAATCTAACGTTACACTGAACGGAAATCGTTGGCTACATGCATTAGATACATTAATAAACCTGGCAGCAGGCTCATAATGAGTAGTGCTTTTCTCTCTTTTTTTTTTTTTTTTTTTGACAGGCAAAGTTCCAGGACAACCTCGCACCTGAAGGAAAGAGATTCTTGGACAGACTTGTTACGTTAGGCAAGCGGAATGGATTGCATCTGTCTAAAGATAGACAAGAGGTAAATTAAGAAAACTAAGGTCACACATGAAAAGTCTCACTGTAGACGTCGCATAAATATTCTTCATTTTCCGGAATAATTCTGAAACACAGGCCTCTTTTACCGGGTGCGATGGTATGAACGTGAAAACGTATTTGTGAAGATACCCTTTTGTTTACATCTGGATCGCAACCTTAATACTTAAAGTGTGAAAAATACAATAAAATAAAACGCAGTATGCTCGAAAAGAACCTAAAACCTTTCTTCTCCCCCAAGGAAATTCAAAGGACTTCCAAACTGATAGCTGAACTCTCCATCGAGTTCAACAAGAATCTGAATGAGGACAACACCTTCCTTGTTTTTTCCGAACGAGAACTAGGTGAGCTCATTCCCGTAAACATCCCCCGTGAGCGTCAACGAAGACGGGTTTGACTCTGTTGCCACGTTTGTGTTCAGGTGGGCTTGCAGAAACCTATCTCAACGGCCTGGAGAAGACGGCCAATGGGCGCTACATCGTGACGCTTCAGTATCCCCACTACTACCCCCTGATGAAGAGGTGTCACATTCCCGAGACGAGGAGGAAGATGGAAACGGCTTTCCATAGCAGGTGTAAGGAGGTAAAAGCATCCCAGGCTTTCCTCACCTCTCTGTCTCACCTGTTGTGCGCGACAGTTGGCGCGATACGTGGAGACAGAACGCTGATCATTCCAAGTGTTTATTTAATCCGAAATAGCTGATGTTTCCAGAATGCACCATATGATATCCGCATATCTCATTCCGCTACCTCTCTTATTTTCCAGGTAAACACCGCGATCCTTGAACAGTTAATACAGCTGAGGGCAAAGGTCGCAGACATACTTGGTTACAGTAGCCATGCGAACTATGTGCTGGAGATTAACATGGCCAAGAATGCAAGCGATGTGTCTGAATTTCTAAGTATGAACTCTTCACACCTCTGGCACACGCACGCATGCTTCATACATATATTCTGTTTTGTGTCATTTAAGATACAGCACTCAAGCCATCCAACATCTTTTGCAATCACAAAAGGAACCTCCATAGGGCAGGTAGTTGAACACAGACTCAAGTAATCAACAGAAATACATGACTTGACTTGACTTTAGCGTATTGAATGTGAAACTGCATGCCTCTCGCACGTAAGAGAACAGAGTGATTTATGGCTCACTAAGGCACATGGTGCAGGTGGACATGTATATTATATTTCGAGGTGGAAAGGGGCTACTGGTTGTTACCGGTACGTGTCATATTTAAAGTCTGTGAAAGGACTTGGATGGATTTATGGCAGAAAATACATTTCATAATGAGGGTCACGATTGTAAGCGTGACATTTTCAAGCGCTTTGAAATAACACAGAGAAAACAGATTAGAGTTGAAACACCATGCTCTTAATTTGGAACTGTGGCCATCGACGCTTCTTTTTCTCACTTTGCGCCTTTTGCAGATAAATTCTATGAAACTCTGGAGCCCGTCGGCACCAAGGAGAGAAAATACCTTCTGGCGCTCAAGAAGAGGGAGTGTTTAATGAAGGGCTACACTTTTGATGGACAGATCAATGCCTGGGATTTGCCCTACTACATGAATCAAGTGGAGCTGTTCAAGTTTGCGGTGAACAAGGACAAACTGATTGAGTACTTCCCACTCGATGTGGTGACAGAAGGACTGTTTGGTATTTACCAGGAGCTGCTGGGTCTCACATTCACAGAGGTGGAACGTGCACACGTGTGGCACGAAGATGTCAAAGTCTTTTCAGCCCGGGACACAGACACAGGAGAAGAGATTGGCCAGTTCTACCTGGACCTGCATCCCAGGTAGAAAACGTGTGTCAAAAATCATATCCTGAAACGCTTGCGAGCATGAAGGTTCATAAAAGACAGGAATTTAAGCTACTATTGATGATCTGTGGCATGCATGTACTGTATTTCAGCCCGTGTGAGACATTTACTGTTGAACCTATCTTCCACCAGAGAAGGGAAGTATGGGCATGCTGCCTGCTTTGGGCTGCAGCCTGGCTGCAGAGGCCCTGATGGAAAACGCAGGCTTCCAGTTGCGGCTATGGTGGCTAACTTTACCAAGCCCAGAAAAGGCTGTCCCCCTCTCCTCCAGCACCATGAAGTGGAGACGTACTTTCACGAGTTTGGTCACGTAATGCACGAGCTGTGTTCTAAGGTAGGCCGTCACTAGTTTTATTGTATGCGTTGTATTAATTAATAGAGGAAGAACTCTTCCTGTGTCTGTTTCAGACCACTTTTTCAGAATTCAGTGGAACCCTGGTGGAGATGGACTTTGTGGAGGTGCCGTCCCAGATGCTTGAGAACTGGGTGTGGGAGAAGGAGCCTCTTAGAAGAATGTCTCGCCACTACAAGGACGGCAGCCCGATCCCAGATAATCTGCTTGACAAGCTCATTTCTTCCCGAGTAGCCAACACTGGTCAGACACTGAAGTTTGTTTAAAAAGAAAAGAAACTCATCAATGTCTCAATTCAAAAATCAGCGTTGCGACGGTTTTTGACATTTCCCCCTTCCTTTTCTAGGTCTAATGAATCTGCGTCAGATAGTTCTCAGTAAAGTAGATCAGTCACTCCACAGCAGCCAGAGTGCAAATACAGCAGAGGTTTTTGCAAAGCACTGCCAAGACATCCTGGGTATTCCTGCTACTCCAGGTCAGTTTAACATAAGGAACAGTTGTCTATTAGAAACGTGTGTGATTATGAATACATCCTTTGGGGACATATAAATGTTGAGTTTGTTTGACTCTAAATATTTCACACCGTGATGCCTTCGACACTTGTGTGTAATGCGTGAAATCTGCTTTGTAACAAAAGATAGTTTTGGTGTAATGACAAAGATCTGTCTCGTCTCACAGGTACCAACATGACGGCCAGTTTCGGCCACTTGGCTGGAGGATATGATGGTCAGTACTATAGCTATCTGTGGAGTGAAGTCTACTCCATGGACATATACTTAAGTCGTTTTAAGAAGGAAGGCATAATGAATCCAAAGGTAGGTCTGATCGACTATCTTTTAACACGTGATCACCCATCATTTGTGGGGGGGGTTCCTCTTAATGTTTGCAGAAGATGTCATCGGTGTATGTGTGTCGTAACACAGGTTGGAAGAGAATACAGAAGGGTTATTTTGGAGGCCGGCGGCTCTGTGGATGGGATGGACATGCTGAAAACCTTCCTTGGACGAGCTCCTTGCCAGGATGCCTTTTTTCAGTGCAAGGGACTAATGAAGTGTCGAGTGTAATTTGATGTAGAAATAGGAGTTATTTTCGAGCCAAAGGTGCATTTGTAGCGGTCCGAGTACAGGCGCGCATCACTTCTAAGTGAATTCTGAATATTTTTACTGTGACGTTCAAATGTGCAGGTTCCTCGGGGTGGCGTAAAGTCACAAGTACGAATTATGTATGCAAGTTAAGTTTGTTAAAAATGTCAATCATGTGCCTAAATATTTTGTAAGCGATATATAGAATTTGTAAAGGTTACCTTGGTATTTTTCTTTGTAGGGACCTGTTTTGAAATACACCTATTGTTGACACAGCCAATTGAACTATATCCTCTCTATCTTACTGAAAATGAATGTATTTATGATCTCCTGGACTTTTAGTAGACACTATTTGTAACTACAGTAGAGATGATACCATAGCTGTCAGGCCAGTGGTTTACAACACATTATGGTGATGGCTCATATATTTCCTGAATAATTACTTACACGTGCGTTCTTTAAACTGCGTAAGCTGTAACGACTTGTCATCTTTGATGTGTCCAGAACTCTGCTTGTTATTCATCAGGTGTACTGTGTACTGTGTGTATCACTTTAGACGTTTGAGTTTTACATGTTTTTGTTTTTTTTTTTTAATTGTAGGGTTGCATATTTCGAGGAACTTGTAAAAACTCCCTACAATGTACACCAGGGGGCGCCAACGGATGACAAATGCCGACGTGCATCTCAAACATGGCAAAATAGAAAACAATGAATTTAATTTCTCTGAAAATATTGTCACAGCGTTTTACTTTTTTCTTTCTTTCTTTCTTTCTTTATTACAGTAAAGTACAAATCACAGAGCCACCCGCGCACATTCGACAGCAATACGGGGCGACACGGCTGTAGTAAACATGTATAAACTGCAAATAAAATACCTTCTGTCGTCTATTTCTATTGTCCCTCCATTTGTGTTTGATTGGCAAAGTCCGAAGAGAAAACAAACGAGGCCAGTAGACTGGGAGCGTTTTGCAGAGCTGAACTGGGGTCGGGTGGAGGTAGTGAAAGCATCACCGCGACAGCTCGGTGTAGCTGGAGAGGCGACTTCTGGAGGACAGCCTACTCCTGCATGTAGGCTCAGAGGTCGACGAGAAGGAGCTCAGCGCCTCACATTGTCACTAGAAAGCATCAATGTAGCTTCTCTCGGCCGCGTCCGAGCTTCACGAACGGGCAAACGAAAGGAAATTATGACTGAAAACATCTGGGTGCGGCATACTTTAGAGGAAAAGGTTTCGCTCTGGCGGAGGTCGTGCGCATTTTTGCCTTTTGTATTTCCTTGCTGAATGTCGTGGACATTTTGGATTTTTTTTTTCTTCTTCTTCTTTTAAATGCTCCGTGTCATTAAGTCTTGCCGTTTGAGGACCGCTCTGCCCCCGTCTCCCCCCTTCGGTTCGGTTTGTTTAACTAGTACCCGGAGGATAAATACTCTCACGACCCGGGACGACAACGTTTATCAACTTGAGGACGGCTCGCCGAGGAGAATGTGCGCACTGGGCCAGCTCCGAGTTGCTCTTTAAGTGGGCAATATTAGCTAGCTGCTAACACTAGCTAAACCTACTGAACTGCCGTTAAACTAAACTTTTAAAGCTAATGCTCTCTTGTCGAAAACTATCCGGACAGTAGCACCCTGCACATAACCCGGACGTCGTTACACGGGACACCGACTCGACGATCAATTTGGTAAGTCCTTGTTTGCGCAAGTTAAGTGTTTTTGTGTCAGTGGGGCCCCATACAGGATGCTAACATTAGCCTAGCGTAACTGCGATGAGGTCCTGTTCCGACTTGAGTCTTGGCATACATTCATATATACATACATACATCAGATTAGTCACATTCACCAGTGAAATACTTGCTACCGCGTTTCGTGGACGCTCCCTCGACAGTTCTGCCTTCGGCCACGCATACATTAAAAGGGTTTAAGACGGTAATGGGAGGTTTGAGCAGCTGTCTGTAACGTTATTTGTCGGCAGGTTTTCACATCCACAGCCGTACACCGTGCTGCTTCGTTCGCGGTGCACTCCACGACCTCGCGTCTACTCGGATTCGAGTTTATCACGGGTGTAATGCCCACAGAGTGTCCCCTCGCAACTTCGCGGTGCCACATTGCCATTCACACGACCAGCGTGTCCGTGAGGTGAACGGCTGCACCGCGACAGCAGCCGCAGCCACATCTTTTGTTGCGGAGCACCTTGGGCTCGTCGACGGCCGGAGGAGGAGGAGGAGGAGAGGGGGGATTACTTCGCTTTATGCTCCAACACATCGGCGTTTTCATTTTCTCACCACTTCGCTAATCAGATTACCTTCCGCACTTAAACCACAGAGGGTTTTTTTTTTTTTTTTTTTTTTTTTTTTTTTTTTTTTAATCCTGTTAAGATTTCGGATAATCGGGAGGTTTAAACGTCGGGTTTCGAGCAGGAACCGTGCGAGCCGACTTGTTTTTAGTATTTGTAAAGTCATATGCTGTCAGGAGCAGCCCGGAAACAGCCAAGCAAATGGTAAAGCAATAAACAGCTGCGAGAGTGTTTATTTTATTCCACCTGTGAATGCTGTGTGCTTTTAACGCACGGATCAAATAATGACACTACGCTTGTGTTGTAGATCTGGCCTGATCTTGTATTTTAAGGGTATAAACCAACATCACGCACACCTTCTTGTTTTTTTGCATCCTGTGTGACGTTTGCTTGGTAGCCATTTAAAACACAAACTTAACCCACCTCAGCTGACCTTTTACACTTGACAGGATGGACTGCTTTATGTCTCCAAAGGGTGACCGTGTATCCGTGTATGGGCAGGGGAAGCCTGCCTTACGAATGCAGAGAAGGCTGTTGTTAGGCAAGGCAGGTAAATGTAGGTAAAATGGGCAATACAATATAAACCAAAACTAGGAGTTGTCACTAGGAGATGCCACCTGTCATTGTACCGGGGCCATAATCTAAATGTTGATGGCTGATGCTGATTAATGATGTTTACGGTAATTTTCTCAAACTGTATGAATACAACATTGGTGGATTCTTGTGGCTTCTTTACCCACTTGGAAATAAATCCCAGAAACATACACAGAGTGTACTGGCATGGCATGTTATCATTAAGGCAATTTATCTAGTTCCTCGTACGATCATTTACAACAGGCCTTATCTAGTGGAAGATAAGATTCTTTTCAACAAAGGCCTTTTACAGCTGTCTTCCTTTTATATCAGAGTGCTGTTGTTACAGATACACTTGCCCAGGAGATTTTTTTTTTTTTTTTTGCCGTCTTGAGATGCAAAGAAAGTAAATATTTGACAACGGTCTGTAACAAAAATGGGGAAAGTCATGTTTCCCTGTCTTCATCAAACGAAACAGAAAGATTAGTTTGGTTGCATAATAGAAAATGAAAAGGCCATAATGCTTTCATTGTTTGTTTGTTTTTCCCCACATATCGACATATAGCACTGCTTTGTTGGATAAATGACCTCCTTTTTCTTTTTCTTTTGCTCAGCCTCCTTAGTAGCTCTAAAGACCCAATGAAAAATCATCTTTTTTCCCCCTTAATGTGATGTGATTCCAGCTGTGTTTGGGCAGAACACAGCGAGTGATCACACAGAACAGGAAACCAGTGTGATGTTAATTGAGGAATGAAAGCCTGTTGTATTTTTATTTATGCGTTATCGATTGAGGGTCTTGCTCCCACGTCTTCTCTTTGATGTCGACTTATTTGTGTAATATCACTCCATGCTGATAGGGAAGCCGTTTTCTCGGGATGTGCGGCCGTGTAAATGCGCATTTCTCTCAACAGCAACAACGGCTATAACCCTGTGATCTCGACAACCAGGTGAAGGCGTTTGGGTGGTGAAAAGTTTGAGGTGATGGTGCTGGCTTTCAATAAATGCACTAGACTCAGGCTTTTAAATGCTTTTAAAATGGCTACAAAGTGCTCAAACCCTTGCCATTGCTGTTATTAAATGTATTTTAATTATTAAGTATTGAAAAATTAATTTGTTCTGATTCATATTAAGAGAATACTAAAGCCCCATAAATAAATAAAAGATCTTTTTTTTTTTTATTATTTGAAGGTCTACACAAGATGAATAAGTAATCCACGGTGCATTAATGTTTCTTTTGGCTTCCGCTGCTTGAGCTCAAAGGTAGCCATTAACCGTAGCTCATACTTTGCTGCTTTGTTGTCAGTTGTCTGAGGTTCTGAGCATAAAAAGCTTCTTTTTTTTCTTCCTGTAATTGCGAACTCCTAGAAACACTGAACAGTCCCTTCATCTCAGTGCGGATAATGAATTAAGCCCGAGCAGCTCATGCAGACTGTGGACACTAGCCTCAGATAGTCCCATTAACCAGATATCCTGTCAGCCTTATAGTCATATGTTTGTTTTTAAAATTACTAAGGGGTAGGTGGACCCCTCCCCCTTCCATTTCTGGTTTGTGTCACATCTATTCCAGTTTGGCAACATCAGAGAGAAGGTAAACATGGAGTTGACATTTTCAGCCAACTTCTGTTACACAGCATTCCTATCGACAAGCAGTTACAGTGTTTGAACGGCTGCACCGTCTTTGTTTAAGCCATTAGCAAAACACAGTTTATGCAAGTGTTCTGGCTGGTTTCAGTAGAACTTTGTGTGAAGTTGCCAGTGGGTCTTTGAGCTTTTTACGTGGCTTTTCCATTGTCTGTTTGAATCCCAGCAAAGACCAGTGATTGGGCAAAGTGCTTGGCTGTCGAGGCAGGTTGTTGTGCCGTGTGTAAGGATGTTATCGGTCGACTTCAAAATGATACACGATTTATCGCGAGCAGTAGCTACAGCTTTAATGTGTGTTTATTCTCTGGGGCATGTCGCAAAGTAAGGTGGCAAATGTTAGCTTTTAATGTCACTCTAGTGCCATTTTTCTTCATGAGGGTAGATTGTCATGGTAACTGAAACTGCACAGCTAACTTGCTCTGAAGCAGGCTATATTCAGACCTGGGTTTTCCCGAGCTGATATTTATAATTTATAGCAACATTTCAGTCCCACTGACCTTATTCGAGCAGTGTAAAAGGCACTGAAACCCATTTCTATATCAAATTTGACTGATTATGATACTAATTTGTTATAAATGTTCTAAAGGGATACTTTTTAGTTTTATATTTTACCTTCTTTTCTTTTCTTTTTTTTACCAGCAATACCGAATATACTAAAATCTATTGCTCTTGCAAATTTTCTGCAACCTGAAGAATTTAAATATTGAATGAAATGTGCTTTTGTGTATCCTGTTAAGTGCTACAAAGGCTGTTCACATAACAGGTTTTGTGGGTCTGTATATTGTCTTCCAATATTTGTGGAAAATTCTACATTTGCATAGCGTTTAACATGCTGGTGTATCTGTTTTAACATACACACTTGGATTCAGTTTCTCCCTAATGATTTCCCTGCTTCTGTGACCCAGTTAGGAGAGCATCTGTCTCTGCCTCATTCAGTCTCGCTGCCTGTCAGCAGATACTGCATGTTCACGAAGCCACATCATTCAGTTTAGTGTAAGACATCACACCTCAGAACGTACTGTGAAAAGATCCGGTCTCGTTTTGCATAATATGTAGGAAAACATAAAATAACTGGTACAAAAAAATTAACATTTTGAATATTTGATTGTTTTTTATTGTCAACAGGATATGAACCCATTTCCATGTACACGACGCAACACTGAAGCCGAAAGGATAGAGAGAGAAAAAGAGCTTTATCTCGGAACCAGAACCTGCATGGATTTTGTAATGCGTAGATTTTGTGTATGTTCTTGAACTCCAAGCATTGCCTGAGAACAAGGTCCAGGGGTATGCTCCTGTTCCCACACATGTAGCAGGGGACAGGACTTTGTCTGCGAAGTGCATTGACAACAGCTAGAAATAATCTGGGCTGTTCAGACAAGGGAGTGGAGGAGGCAAGGAGAAGAGACATGATGCGAAAGTCTGCTTCGGAAAAGGCTTTGTTTTGTTTATACTAACTCAGTCATCTCCACTTGACTGACAGCGGTGTCTCTCACTGTGCTTGTGATCTGCAGAATTATTTCTGTCACTCCCCAGGATCCAGATCTTATCGTCTCTCCAGTTACCTCCTTCCATTCTCCAGTTAATTATTGTCTGTGTGATGATTATCTAGCTGCTCCTGATTTTATTTACGTCTGCTCTCACGTTTAATAAATGTGTCATCGTTGCCCTTCTCACTAGCGGTTAATAGTCCAGATAGTTCTCTGCGCCCTTTCTTATTTCCCCCACGCGACGCTCGGGCATTTTAATTGGGTCGGCAGGGTACTGCATGAGTCACCTTTTCCGGACGTCCTCCACACATTCATTCACTAATCAGAGACAAAACTTACATTTATATCGTCTTACACATAGTATTTTGGTGACCAGCAAAGCACTGCTCTCCTGGCTGCCTACTAGAGATAGACCGAGGCGCCTATAGGACGTTTTACAGACCATCAGTGTTGGCAGAATTTGGCTCAGGTAGCGGCCAGTGGCTAATGTCAGGCCTCTCAACTGAAATTGCAGACTTTGATGGTAAAGTAACACCTAAGGAAATGAAAATTGCACCTAGAATCTCCTAGACAGACAGTTAATTTGACGTTCAATTCCAGATTTATAGATTCATTACTTTGAGTTTGATGTTTTGTAATGCAGATTTTT
>JAPQRN010000005.1:23433262-23453386 GCA_037367275.1 Coranthus polyacanthus
TTTGTCTGCACTGGCAGTGAGTTGTGCACTCTAACAAAGTTCCATATTTGGCATTCAGTCAGTAATGGGCTCAGGCTGCTCGGCACCTTGTTTACTGACCCCAATACGCAGTTGGCTATGATGTCATGTGACCGGCTGCGTTTTTTGTATAGCTTTGCGTTTACATCTGTTTATTACTTGTGTTTAAAAAACAAACAAAAAAAACAAAAACTTCTGCTTACATCTGTTTTGATAGCAGCTTGAGACCAACCCAAATTTGATTTTCGTGTCCGTGTTCTGCAGAGCCAAAGAACAGAAACCGATAGTGCTAATACTGAGTTATCGCAGTAATGACAAATAATAAGGTTATCATTATGGCAAACAAGCAAACCTCTCATTGTTGACTCCGTCTTTGTGACTCAAATAAGCCCTGTCCTTTCTGAGCCGTTTCAAGTTTACTCTTATGATATTATCTTGTAGTTTTCCACAACATTCTTCCATATTTCTGACGATATGACAATTTGACGTATGAAATCGAATCCCATTTTCATATTGAATGCGTAGCTTTCCAGATTTTTCAAATATGAATCCATTTATCAGTGCATAGTTGTTGGTACAAATGCACATAGAGTCTTATTAATGACGGGAACAAGTGCTCCCTGATTGTCAGTGATAATGTAAATAAGGAGCAGGTGACTGCTTTCACAGAATTACTGCTGATGTAGCTGCAAAGCCTCCCTCCCCCACTGCCAACACCCCAGATCTGAAAATTGACTCTTTTCTTGTGTGATTGCAGTGTGGGACTGAGGGGACTTTTGTGCGGTAAGATTCCGTATCCCAAATTGACTAGATGAGGATAAAGGCACCCAAGAGGAAGTGGGGCAGAAACTAATGAGTGTCAGTGCAGGCCACTGTGTTTCCAGTTGATTGGGAGTCCCTATGAATAAGTCAAATTTTCTTTTTCTCTCTCCTCCCCTCTATTCTTGCTCTCTCTCTCTCTCTGGCCTGCACTATGGCTTCTTTGTGCTCAAAGAGGATAGTGGAGGTAGTGATCCTATCTTTTAGCTGCCTAGGTTTGTCTCAAATCAGCCGGCAAGCCTAATGCTTTTCCAGACATGCACAGACAATGCTGTTGCGCTGTTCCTGAGAAGCAAGATGATACGTTGCATATCAAGGCCCGGCCTCTGTGTGGGTGCTTGTTTTTCAGACCTACTGGAACACCTTCATTAAATAGGCATATTTATGAAGATAAGAACGCTGTCTATGTGGGTCACTCTGTATTTTGAACCCGTTACTTTATCAGTTGAGGTGAAAACGGTTTATTGATGCTGTTTCTGTGTCCTTGGGCAGGATTAACTTGGCAAAAAGGAAGACGCTCGCCTTTTCAGCATATCAGAAACTCACTAAATTACCAATAGAACACCTCTATTCAACATCTCTGTACGTGTAATGAAATATTTGCTGACAAAGCATCTTCCTTGTCAGACATGCTGAACATTAGCACATTAGCAACCACTGTTTCAGAGCCAAGCCCGAACAGTAACTTAGCATGAAATGAGAGTGTGAAGTTCTTCTGACCTATATTTCACTACTAATGAATTTCCACCATGTAACGCATAAAAAAAGGCTTTTGCGTGTCTCGTACAATCTCTATGTTCGGTTGCCTTTGGGCAGCTGTCTGTCACATTTACATATTAAAGTTCTCACGAGGGATGAGATCAATAATCACCATGGCAGTTTAAAGGATATTATCTGGAAACACCCTTATATAAACTGGAACCATTAAGCTGTTTTTTTTTTTTTTTTTCCCCAGTTTCCTTGCTGCTTAAAATTTCACCCCGTTTAACCTCAGCTGTCTGAAACTTTCAGTGGAATAGTAGCTGTTTCATATTGCAGCATGGGGAATGTATCATGGAAGTATTGTATTATAGGTTGCCATGTCATTCCCAGCTCTGTTTCCCACTGACGAAGTTGAGTGGGGGATGGGAAAGGGACACAAAGCATCACAAATGGATTGCAAGGATTATAAAAGCTAGCAACTTTCTTATTATAGCTTTGGCTTATAGAGATTATTCCATAGTTATTGTAATAGCCAATGTCTAAGACAAATGTATGTGTTTCAAGGCTCCAAAATCTGTCAAATACTCAAAACAGCATGAGTTTGAGTATAATTACTGCGTGTAATTATATAGCTATATTAAGTCTGTGTCTGACCTTAATATTCTTTGCTGAAGAGGAAAAATTAGAAAAAACAATATGCATTGCATTGTATTTATTTGTAAAGAGTGTGTCCAAAGCACGGTGAGGGACAGTGATGGTGATGTCGGAGCATCGATGTTCAGAACTGAAATGTTTAAAAAAAGTACAGTGTCTCCAAGAAACATGTCCTGTGCCGTGACCGCTGCACGGCCCGCAGAGCAGCCCCCATTCCCACAGCATTTCAGCGACAGTACGGCTTCGTTTCTGTTCACATGAATCGAAATATGTGAAACATAGTGGACTGCACATGTAGTGCAGTTCATAAACATGTTCACTTAATTCTGAAGGGAATCTGAATGGACAGCAGTCAATTACTAGTGTGAAACTTTCACTTCTGGTATATGTCTTACATGACGTTAATTTACTGTGTGCACCACAATGATGTGCTGGTACACACAAATGAGAAAGTTAGGTACACCGTTACAACCAAAATAGAAATTTAGTCTGGAGCTGTGATCGGTATTTGAACTGTTTACGCTTGGATGCTAACATTGTCCTTATCTTTGTCCTTTTTCAATAGATAAGCAAATTGTTGCTGTTGGATTTATCATCTACCATCCACTGGGATCCAGGCGCTTGAGTCCTAAATGACAAGGTATGTAAGGCAGCAGTTTCCTGTCTCATGCACTTGTTGTTGCCAGAAATGAACATCATCAGTATTAGAGGGACCCTTTTTTGGATTAAGATATACATTTCTGCCTCTTGAAGCTATTTCATCAGCTATGGCTTCATGAAGAGTTCTGTTATCACGGAAGTGAAGCGCTGTTCATCCGAGTCTAACAAGAAACAACAGGAATGCCCCACCCTTCTCCTGGGGGGCAAGAGACATGATACACCTGCCAGACGAGCTCTGTGTGCAATCTGCATCCAATTTCATTTTAAAGGCCACAAAGCAGCTGTCCCTTACATTGTTTGGCCAAAAAAAGCAGGATGACCAACATATATGTTGATTATCAAAGCTAGCAACTTTCTTGTTCAGTGTGTGTTACATAACATTCATATTCAGAGGGACAACTGCAACACTGAAGCAGAAATGAACATGCTGTATTTACCCAATGTCATGTTAATTTGGCAACGTGGCATGTGACAGTTGTGGCTGTGATTTTGATTGATTACAGTGATGTTTCCCATGGATACAAATGAGCTGTACTCACTGTGGTCAATACAAAATCAGATCCTGCAGCTGCTTCAACAGTTAAAACCTTCCAGCCAAGGGAATCAACAGTGACTTTTGCTGTCACAATACTGAAGACAGAAGACATAGTTAGTGTCTGTCAGGACCTGTGAGGTTGTTGACTGTGATTATGTAGAACATGCGTTTACACACATCGGTGCTTCCAAACACGCTTGGTTCATAAGCTGCCCGAAGCAACTGCATGAAAAGGACAGACTTGCAAGAGAGCCCCTCCAGGTGCTAATTGTTCTGTCGAAGATTAGTTTTTAACCCTCCAGGGGAGAAAGCTCCCGCAGAACTGTGAATGTGTAATTATATAGCTATATTAAAAGCAGAGACCTTCTCAGAGGTCCAAATATCTCAAGCAAAACCGTGTTCACCGTCACTTTGAGGGTGGCACTGCATTATACATATTTATGATCACTTTTACCTGCTTTGACTTAATTGAATAAATGCTGCAGGGTTGGAAGTGAACTTGTTTGTCCAACATCTACCAGCCACTTTCTTGTTTTAATCGGCCGTGTGGAACTTCACGTGAAAAACAATGGTTTAATATATTCATGCCTGATTATAGGCTGTTTCATTTAAAGTAAATATTGAACTTTTAAGAGAGAGATTAGAATGTCAGCATTTTTCTTATGCCTTGTAAACCTTTTGCCACATAGCCAGCTGTACTGAGGCTGTGCTTGTACAGGCGGGATCTCTTCTACTGACGAACAAAATCACAGCGCATGTAAATTACAGACAACAAAACAATTATATAGATGAGCTTCTTTATTTGGATATAGAGCGGCAAAGCGGTATCTGATCACGAGCGATCCCTGGAGACACACGTGGAGACTCATTCTAATGCCAGGTCTGAACGGAGGCGCTTAGAACTGGCCTCTTGTGATCGGATCACCGAAAATGCATGTCAATGGCGGTTCTGAACAGGTACCACTTTATGTTTTCGTCAAAGTTGTGAACAGTGACACCGGCTTTGACACTGGGGAGGCCGGGTAGTAGCGCTAGTCGCCTCTGTTACCCCCTGTGTCTCTTCATTAAAGTGAAAGCAAGCTCGCAATTCAATCTGCGATGTGGAATGCCACAAATCAGTGCCTTATTTGTTTCTGTATGCTACCTTTATGTACCCGCCACCACGGCTGATCCAAAATCCAAATCCACCCATCACTGCTCAAAATCTCCCACATTTGTCAAGTGACAGGTGCTTATTTCCATGCTTTCTTTGTTAACACATGTGACATTCATTGTGTTTCGATAAATTGACCATTGCTTGCACTTTAGTCTGCGTGTTAACACAGAACAGATAACACATTTCTAGACGTCTAGACAGTTCCCATGAAACATTGAGCCCATTTGTCTCAATAACACTATAGATGCTCATGCCTTGTGACCCAAATAGTAAAGAGAACAACAGGACCGGATGACAGGAGGCATGTTGTGTTAACTCTGTCCTTCTTGAGACCGCTTTGTCACTTACCTTTACTGGAAGGAACAGGTTTGCTTTACAAAGGTGAAGGATTTCCGTTTGTCTCAAGTACCAGATTTCCACATTTACTTGTTTGACTACTTGACTGTTCCATGGAACTCCTATTCACACACTGTTTGCGTAAGTTTCACAGTGCTGCAGGCTTATGTGTCATATTTGATACCTGGATCTAATTTGCAGTCTCTTATTTCAGCAAGAATTTTGTGCAGAATAGGAATTTCTTATTTTTTAAAACCACATCAAATTACATGTGGTAAAAATCATTGCCACACTACCACATGGCCATTTAATAACTATAGTTTATGAGCATACATTTTGCACTGTGGTCTCTATATGTTTGACAATTTGAGGGCTGATACAGACTGCATTGTTCATATATTTGTGGTGATTTTTGGATGCTCACATGCCCAAGGCCTAGGCACGAGAAAAAAAAGAAGTCATTAATTGTTGTTAGACTTCTGGTTTTAGCAATTGAGGAAGGCGTCTACAAATTACAAAGGTTCCTCGTTTCACCTGCAGTAGGTTGGATTCTAATGAATAATGAGTTATGTGTGGATAATTTTAGTTTTTAATATTTTTGTTTGAACTTTTTTTTCAAGGAGATACAGCTTTATCTGTCAAGGTCAGTCTTAATATGATGTAGGAGCCAATTGCATTGGCTGCTGTAAGTGGTATTATTTGGAATATCTCCAGTTCTGCTGTTGTATGTTTCTTTTAAGTTGAATTCCATCCAAGTCCTTTTTTTCCCTTTTTATCCTTTCATTTGCAGAAAACAAATTATTTGAAATACACTAGACTTTGAAATGTGCTCCCAAAGCAGGGGTATTTGTGTGTGAACCTTGCATCAAACTCGGCTGCCAGTTAGAGCTCTGGCAAAAAGATCATATGACGATCGTTTGAGGTAGAATCACGATCCACGATCTGAATCACAATTTTCTCACCTCTAGCAGACGAGTTAAAACCTAACTAAATGTTTTCTCTGGTTTTTGAGGCTTAAGCTGTGTGTAATGGCTTTTTGTTGTTAGTATCAGACTAGAAACTCTGCAATTTTGATCATTTTGGACTCACATTATTACAATATTGACAATATCTAGATGAAGTAAACACTATGGATATTTTCCTGTACATACTGCTGCAGTGTTTCCATCAATTACCCAGACTGTAGTGGACTAATTTGTCCCGCTGGAGTTTTATAATGAGTATTTTTGAAAATATTTTGACACTCTAACATACCGTAACCCTAAAGCATCTGTGTAAATCACTGCACGTCGGAGTTCAGAAGCCGGACCCGCAGCTCACAGTTGGTAATTCATTATTTCTTCTTCAGCAGCAAAACAACAAACTCTGTTAAGTTAATACAGACTAAAACAGAACACTTTGGAGCGGGGAGATGCTAAAGTATCACTACAAACAGACTGGAGTAAACTCACTAGCCTAGCCACTTGTACTAGTCACGTTAATGCTACAAACCCATAAGTTAGTGTTACACCTGTGTACCACGTTCTCTGTAAAATACCGTAATTACACTGATAAACGGGACATTGAAAATGAATGTCAGCTGAGTAGAAAAGTTTTGACAGTGCTGTTATTTTTTTTTTTTTTAATGACACGACCTTTACAATCCCTCTGAAAAATAGATCATATGTCAAATTAAGATCGATCACAGTCTAAGATCGTGAGATGGCACAGCCCTGCTTCCAGTATGCCTGCTAGAGGTTTTTTCTTCTCAGGGTCTCTACGTTGAGCAAGTACTTCTCGATGAGAATTAATCGGTATAACAGCCATATCTAGTGGTAGACAGGATCTACAGATTGAATTAACCATCCTTGGACATGTGATATAATATCTTACCAGAACATCTAATTGATTATTCCATGCACACAGTTTCAGCTGACAGTGTTTTTGGCTCTGAGGCAATTTTGCCTCGATTAGAATTTGAGGTTTCTTTTTTTTCTAATCAAGGGCTGTCCCTTGTCTGCCTTTGCGAGGCTCAAATTGACTGCAGTGTGCAAACTCTTATACATTGGCTTTAAATGAAAGCCATGCTTCTGCCTCAGGGTGTGATAAGACCACAGGTGGAGTCGACGATTCCTCTGCACTGTGATTCGTCACACTAGTGTGCTTGTGTTTTGTCCCCCATGTATCTGATGCAGGTAGAGAATGCATTACGTTTTCTCCACTGAATGGAGCTTTAAAATGTTTGATGGGAAGACTATGACTTTAACAAGGCATTAGGGGAATGTCATCTGTTGTAATGTTCTTCAATGTTCTACAGTAAGCAAACAAGAAAATGTGGCAACTGTCTGCATAGATACATGGCAATGACCTGAATGTGTCTGACCTGGTTATTGAAACTTGGCAAACTGTGCCTCACATGGACAAACACACAGACAGGCACGCAACTGTATGATACACAGTCTTATATCAACAGTGAAGGCGTCGCTATTGAGCGCTACGTACACGTTATATTGTTAATTCTTCGTCTTTTTTTTCTTTTTTTTTAATTATGCTATCTACTTCTCTGCTTCTTCTATCCTGGGCCATCTGTGGATGTAGCCTAGATCACAGGCAGATAGCCCTCAAGGCCCTCTTGAGCTGTGAGCTGCAAACAAGACAAGCACAATTGGTCTCAAGCGTTTGACTCACTGTGTGTTCATATCAGCATACATTGCTGACTGTAAACATTAATCCTCTGTCATGCTTCATGGTGGAAAATAAACTGTCACAGCTAACAAGTTGTGTATATTCAACCTGTCACGTGGAAGTGATCCTGGATTATAATAGATGAGGTTCATGGCTCAGTGCTGATGTGTATTCAGTGGTGTGGTGTTTAATTATTGTACCGATAAAAACATTTTTAGGACAGAGTGTGTATGAAAGTATAACTTTGTATTAACGGGTCCCTTTAATCTTTTGTATATTGTACATACAGGAGTGTTATTTTTTTACTGTTGTGGCTGGACGGACTATTTCGTTACCTGGACTGCACGTCTTCATCTCGAGAACAAGCAAAACAAGTGCAAAGGGTAAATTCCCAACCAACAGCAGCAGCATTTCAGAGCCTTGGTTAGTATCATTTTTCCCTGAAATGGGAACAAAATAACACAGACAGAAAATATATTTGAAGTAGTTGGCTGCACTCAGTTGGCTTGTTGATTTCAGCTGTCATTACAGTATTTGGATCACCCAATGATCATCTACAAATAGTCTATTAATTGTATACTCCTGAGTGCTCGGGTAGCAGCGTTCACACAGCATCACGCAACCTGTTTGGAAAAACATACCAAAAACAGCATTAAAAAGCATCCTACCAGAGCAACTTCTGCCTTGTAGAGAAGGCTGTCTGTTGAAACCTGCTGCACCAGTATACTTTTTTAGAAACCTGAATATTGTGAAATAGATGTTACTCCATCGCCCCTATAGTTAGTGTGACATTGTGATTTAAGAGGATTTGTTTCATTGTATGGGGCTCCTCTCTGCAGAGATGAACTAATCCCAAGGGCTCATATTTAAGTAGATCTCATATTTAATTAAGAACTCACTGGCAGAATACTATTTATAACCAGCAGGCCTCGCTCCTTTTTTTTTTACCCTGTTTAGGTTGTAAAAAATGAATTTGCTCTCCAAATTACCAGATTTTTAACTGCATTAGACCTAAGTCTGTTGAACGTCCTTTGAGATAATTTGGTCATGAAAACAAATCATCATCTAGAGAGACTGCAAATCTCTAGATGATTATGTCATGGATAGGTTTTTTTTTTTTAAATCCATTTTCTATACTTGATAGGGTGATGGGGTGAAAAAGGGAAGTTTAGAAATTGCAAGCAAAATGATTTACAACCTTACGCTCTATGCAAACAGTTACACAACACCTCTCCTCAGTAGGTCAGACATAGACCAGTTCAACTTGTTGGAGCTCTTCCCCCTCATATTTTGTTTTCAAAACAGATGGCTTTGCTTTGTTTTTGTTTTTTTAAGACTAATGAGCCCATGATAATGTCACAGTCACTGGGAAAGTTGTGGAAATAGGGTGTATCGTTCAAAGTGAATACAGACTTCCATCTAGTGATAAGAGAAACCGTAAAAGCAGGGAGGAAGAAGGTGGATATTTGTAGGGACAGAGGCAGAATGATGAGCATGAGTGTTTTGTTTTGTGACCAGCTCACAGTTGATTAAGCACTTAGTTTATTCAATAAGGCAGCTCTGCAGTGTGAAACGCAGAAGTCTAATATCTTCTGACTTCATGTGTTTACTCAGTATCGCACAAAATTCCACCAAGGTGAAAGCTCTACATGCGCTGCACAGGCAGTGAGCTTTTCTGTAACTGTGGAATTTGGCTTTTCTCTCAGTTTTGAAATTCAATAAAACACAATTTTAATTGCTTGCTTGCTTAAATAAAAGTTCAGACCTTGGGACCTAATAATGGCATGTTTTTCACATTCTTCGCAGCAACACGTAAATGGAAAGTCACCTTCAATTGACAGCTGTGGTGCTCTGTTAATGCAAACCTCAGCAGAACTGCCGTCAGTTTTCATGTAACCAGGAAGTGGTTTTCAGAGACACAACAAGGTAGTTCATAAAAGCCTGTGGTCGTAGTTCTTATGATGAAACTGAAATTGTACCGTATTGAACCTGCAAATTGATTTTTTTTTTTTTTTTTGAACAGCAAGAGGAGGAAAACATTTGTTGCTCAACCATAATGACATTTCTGGCAGTGATGTAGTGGTGCAGTTGAGTTGTCTTAGAAAATTATAAGACAGGGAGGTCTTTGTATTGCACTGAATTATCCACTTCATGACCAATGTCTAGTGATTATAGAACAATTTCACGTTTTAGAGGTATGTCCTCCTTATCACGTGCACAGATCCAGTGAAAACTGCTGATTGAAGAAACCACGCAGAATGACTTATTTTATCTTAATATCCTAAGAGCCGTAGTCCGTAACCTGGCAGACATGGGTGGAACCCAAACAAATATTTTTTCTGATTTAAGAAATACTTATGTGTTAATAACAAATACAAGAATTCCAAACTGAGTTGGGATTCCTTGACTCTTGACTGGTAAAATATATAACTTACTTTACAATAATGATAAATATCAATGCCACGTCTGTTTATCTTTATTACATAAAAAGATTTATTCTGCGTATTTTCCTCAGGTGGCCATTTCCATGCAAAGTTATGTTCAGTACACACTGTTGCCAGCTCACGCTAAATGTCAGAAGATAAACGTGTATTAATCACCTCACTGCATGACCGAGAGGACGTAACCTTTTGGAGTGGACTTCCTTATTCCTAGTCTTTGTCATCCTCTGGGGGATCTATGACATCTCTATAACCTCTGAGTTGCTGGTCCCTGAACAAATGAAGTGAAAATAAGGCTGCATTCATTTGCTTCAGGCCCATCCGTGTCTAAAGAAATAACATGGGAATTATTCATTAGAGTAATTATGATAGTCATCTCAAAGGGAATTGAAACGCTCTGGATTCATGTTTGAAATCCTCTACACCGTGAGTTAAGCTGCATTGAACTTGGTAAGAATATTAGAATGATGTTGAATTCAAAGAGCTGTATTTCTCTTTGTGCATTTTGGTTTAGTTGTATCTTTACATTGTAATTATTCAGTGTGGAATGCAATGGAAAACCTAAACAAGGCTATGTTGGTTCTATGTACCAGCAGTTTTTTTTTTATTTCCTGGGAATATACTCCTACTTAAATGGTTAAGTGTATGCAATATTGTTTGCATATTTTGGGGACGAACACAAAGCCACACTTTCTCCTGCGTGCATTAGCATTCCAAACTATTGGCTTAGCGGTCTTGGCTGCGGTGTGGGCGTGTGGCTGTGCGTCATGGTGTGCTGAAGGCTGCATCTTTAAAAGTCTTGACTGCGTCACATCCTTGATTGTTAGTAGTGGGTATTGTGGGTATTGTAGCAGTGGTTGAAACAAATTCTGACTTGACTGTAAGCAGATTTGTACCAGTATAGAATACTTTTTTTGTTTCTAGAAGTGTAGATTACATTGTAGTTAATGGTATCATGTAAGCTACATAAAAAAAACAAACAAACAAACAAACAGCAAAAAGGTGTGTATTCAACAGTTTTTTTTTTTTTGGTTTTTTTTTTACAGCTTTAGCTATTGAGCACATGCTCATCTGAAACATGAAGTGGGCTGAATTGCAGCGCTTCACATATAGCTTATTATAATATAGAGGAGTGTGTGTAGGTTACATGTTAAAGTGCAAATACGTGTATTTTTTCATTGTTTTTTTTTTTTAGCTCAGTCTATCTGATGTAGTGTGCTCATGGCTAAAAGTTGGGAAGATGCTGTAAAAGGCACTTTGTCTTTGTCACAGATCAGATTACTCACCCTCATTTCACCATGAATTCAAAGAAAACAATCATTGTTTTGTTTTCTACAGTCACGCAAGACCACTGAGACCCAAGAACGCTGGTGAGAACCAAAACCGGAGCGAAACTGGAACTTCAGGTTCCACTAAGCTGCATACCCCCGCTACAGATACTGACAGGGTTGTCTTTCTACCTGTTTCAGCTGTAATTCCAGACATGAGTTCCTGTTCCTTAGTTTGTCTAATTATGGATTGTTTCCTATGTTTTGCCTCACCGAGATGCAGAAAAAAAGGCAACATGCCGGCATCCAGCAGTGCTAAAATAAGGGAAACAGCATGAAAATGCATTTAAGTAGTTGCGTCTGGGAAATGTTGTTGTGAGAGTATAGAGGTTTATAGAGACAGGCTCTGTGTGTGTTAGTCAGTAGCTGAACTGTTGTCCTCTTAACTCAATATCACACTGCATTATTGAGAAGCAGCAGTTCTCCTGTTGTGCCAACCAGAGGTGAATGTGATGCTGTTAATGAGGTGACTAGAGAGACAACACTAGGGAGTACATTTTACACTGTTCCTCAGTATGGAAATGTATCCAGCCTTTTCGTATGAACACAGCAGTATTGCTTTTCTTTAACAATAAATGTATCGATATATAACTAAGATATTTATAATTGCAAAGCTTGTTTGTTTTTTTTTAGCATTAATAACCATAAATGATAAAGTTCAAAAGTGTTTGGGAGGTTTAAGTCGAAATATTCTTCTGTTTGTTGCATAACTTGCAAGATAAGGACTGTCTCTGAAGGACTGGATTTGGTCAACAGTCTCCTGTGTAAAATCACACCTGTGCTTATTTTGCACTGTTCTGTGTTGGCAAACAAGTGTACATATGGGATTTCAACAAATCTCAGCAGTACAAGATTAGTATCATTGGAAAGTAATACACTGTTTTGTTTGCAAACCTGACGCTGCATGCCACAGCAGTGTGGTATCAGACTCTGGTGTGCACGCATGTTGAAATATATTTTGATTACAGTAGAACATTTAAGGTCACGTCCGTACATTTTGAAATCCTTTCCCTTACTGCTTTTTAATTGGAAACAGTAAAAGGGATCTCCACGATTATGTGCACGGTCTACTATTTTGAAAGTGTCATAGCAGTGTTATCTGGAGAGTAAGAGAACAAGCCCACAGCCCAGTGGCACTACACTCTGCATTAAGGAAGTGACTTTTTCTTTCCTCTTCCTTCACAGATGGAGGCAATTCAAGCGTATCCCGCAGGCCGGTTTTGCGTGGTGTTTTGTAATCTCTAACATAAAATTTTTAGCTCTGGCCTAGCAATCCTGTAACGGTCCACTGCAATCTGGATCAAAAGCTTCTTTCATAAGGCGAGGGCTAGCCCGTACTAATCACATTCTGCCATATCAACCAGACGTGTACTATTTGCTATAAATAACACAAGCTGCTTGCTACTGTCAAAGGCTGCACTTGTGTTTCCGCTTAACCCATAGCACACAAACACACATACACACAGAGGCTCCAGCGCAGACAAAACGCCAACAATACCTACCAGCCCTGCAGTGTTTTCAAAGTTACTATGCTAATGATCAAAACTTTACTTGCTCTGTTTGTGGGTTTTAAACAGCTCAGTGAGGTAATTGTGCATTAGGAGCTGAAGCAGAGGGGCACATTAGAAACTGCTAATTGGTTCGTAACATATTCTGTCGGATAAACCAGAATTAGGGCAGTGAGTCCTAGTCGGCCCCAGTGGAAAGGCTCCGTGACCTTAAGGGAGCACATATAGAAGACTAAAGCATGAAATACAGTCTAATTATCTCCCTCTGCCCAGTCAGGCTTTACTTTTATTAGCAAGTCTCTTAGTTTGGCCACCTATCACTATCCGCCGTAACCTTTCAGTATGAGCTGTTAGGCGAGCTTAGCTGGTGTTCTGTGTGTGACTCGGGGGTCGGGGAGCCGTCTCTACCCTTGACCACAGTCTCTATAGCAACAGGATCGACCCAGGAGGCACTTAAGTTACAGGGAGAGGGGTTGTGACAGGGAAGTGGTTTCCTGGCTCTGACTGGGAGAATAAAGTAGGAATCTGTGACTGGCCTGCCCTCTGGACTATTTCATTCATTGCTGCACAGAGGAAGCCACAAGGATCACTGCCAGGCTTGAGTCACATGTCCACCATTCAGACATGCCCACACATCTTGAAATTTCTGCAGAAATACAGATAGCGTTTGTTCACTCCTAATGTGTGTTCAGTGGTCTGAGGCAAAGCTCTTCCTAGCACTGATTTAAAGAAATTTGCTAAATAAGTCGACTAAGAAAGAAAATCTCAGACAAGAGCTTACCATGTCTGGAAATCTCCATTGCATGTCTTCAACTTTCTTGGCTCAAAAGTCAAAAGCCCTTGATGGACTAAAGCTGGGTAAGTGTAGTCAGTCATCATTCCAGTAACATGTAGGTCAGTGGATAAGCCTATCTATGTTGTAGGCAGTGCAGTTCTCATTAGTGTGGTGCCTTCCAGATTACTCTCTGCAGGCTTCAGCCAGCCAGACAAGCAGACTAGCGTTGCCAGAGTTATTTAGTCCAGTTCACTTTCACTTTATTTATTTATTTTCCTCATGGGGAAGAACAGGAGAAAGTGAAAACGGCACATGGATGTCACAAAAGAAAATAATGAGTTGAGCAGCAGACACAGTGTCGTAGACAAAAGGTAGGAGATCGATGTTCAACTCTATCCTATGAAATAAATCCTGTCATTGTGTGGCAAATGTACAGCAGCAGTTGGAGAGACTGCACACTACAAATATTAAAAGTTAATAGCCACACTTGGAAGACAAAGGGAAAAGCAGGCCATCGTAATGGGATTAATAGTGCACATATTTGGACAGTATTTCAGCAAAGTAGCTGAGGTGAGAAAGGGGGAAAAAAAAGACAGTCAGTTCATCACCTTCTCACGCCTGGCCGATTGCTGCCTCAAGTAGATTTGCTCATTGTAAAGAACTGTAGTGTATGATGTTTGTGAAGGATGTTTTGTTGCCTATGTTTTGATGTTGTGAACATCAGAACGTCATGGGATAAACTGGTTTTAGCAATGGTTGTGGTAGGACGTTAATGTTAACTAGGTCTGAACAATATGGGGGAAAAAATCATTGTGATGCAAGTCACGGTTTTAGTGGGAATGGAACTTTTTGTGTTTCTAACTAAAAAAAAAAAAAAGGAAAATCATGTTGTTTTTGCAGGACTCTGTGTCAAACGAACATTGATTTCAGGGTTTTCCCTACCATTATAAGGCTTAGGTGCAGCACCCAAGACATTTTGGGTTCTACCTAAGCCAAATTCATCAATGTGGAGAGCAACTAACTAAATGACTTTTCCCAGATCTAATGATGCAGTTGGTCCCCAGAAGATTTCTTTAACAAGCTTTAAGAATGTTTTGGATGCTTTTCCAAAGTTTTGTACATAGATATGATAATAAAAATGGTCAAAAAGATGCAAAATTTCATATTCTATTCTCTATGTGGGAGAACCTCCAGACACCACAACAATGTGAAAATCCTTGAACCCAAGCTCTCTGAAAACTATGGGGAAAAACCTGGATTTTTAGGCATCTCTTTAGCACAACATTGCTTAACTTATAATGGTATGTTGCGATGCATTTTACCTACATCAAAATATTGGAGCTCCTATAATTTGGATATTGCACTTAACGGTATTGCAATTTTCATGATATTTCGAGTAATTGTTCAGCCCTTAAGTACACTTATTTACCTCATTTAGACTTCTCTCCTGGATTGCAGTTAAAGCTTCAAAACATATATATACTCTATCTCACACCATACTTTTCTCATGACACTCCTATCTCCTCTTGTTTCATGGGTACATTTTCTTGCATACCTCAAAACAAGCCGTGTCTACCCATCCCTCTGTTAACCCTCATATCAGTATCCTCTCTTGTCCCAGTCCTCCCTCTCCTCCCATTCTGCATAACATGCGTCATCCATACGCTCAGTGCTTGTTATTAGGACTGAATAGAGCCAAGCCCTCTGTCATCCCCTCTGGTGATAGACCAGATTACTCAGAGTATTTATACACGGGTTGCCTGCTGCTGTAGAAGAGTGTGTGGGAGGTTGACAGCCTCTTGGTTTGTGCATATCTCATGTGAGTGTGGGTGTGTGCATAGATGAACCCATTTTTTTAATAGGTCTGGGATAAAGTGGGTGCTGACTGAACCAGCCCTCCTTGAAGTGAATTTAGGGATGACCAGGAAGTTCCTTCGGGATACCTTCTTTTATCTTTTTTATTAGTATCATGACTAATTCCATCACATGCTGCTGGGTCATATTTTCACTGGCTTTTAAAATAGTTGCACGTAGGTTGTGCTTTCTGTATAAAGTGTCTTGGCAGACGTATGCAAATGTAATAACTAGAACAAGGTTAATAACCAAATGACTAAACTCACAGAAAGGGATCACTGGCATACTTTCCTTGAGCAACCTCCAACACAAACATGTGTTCACACCCACTGTCGGTCTGCATCGCCGGGGTAGGTCAAGGCTATCACAATTTTACTGTGCTGTCAGATAGTGAGGATACACAGTGAGTGAAGGACTCAGAGATTATGTACTGCAGTAGCTCACAGATTAAGATGAGGGGGTGGAAAAGTCACATTCTCTACATGCTTCAAAGAACAAAGCCCCTGTTGACCAGAACACATTCCATAGTGCATACTGTATTTGATAAAAACCTTGGTGAGTTGGCCTAGAACTCAAGATTTAAGAATTAAATCTATATCTCTGTAGAAAGTTAAATGACTGTTTACAACGCTCCCTTCTGCCTCTTAAGCCCCCTCTCAACCAGACTGAAGGCTGAAAAGATTTTCCGGATTTTATACCTCTTTATTTTGGAGTTGAGAGTTTTTGGAACAAACTAGTCAAGGCCAAGCATTCCCAATATGATGACTGATTCATGACCTACTTTTTTGCATATTCATCCTCATCGTGATCCCAAAAGAGGATACAGAATACCCATGATATTGAAAAAATACTTATTTTGCCCACCTATTGGAATTTCAGAAGCAGAAAAACAGCTTTTTCCCACATGAGATACAGACACAAGAAAAGAAAAATTTGCATTTTATGTAAGGCTGTTTTTGCAATATTTATTTTTAGTGAAATCTGAAACAAAACGTACAATACATAATTCTCTATTGTTTTTCTGTGTGTCTGTCTCTCATCCACTGCACGATGGCTCATTTGCAGTGATCAAATGTAATCTATATGCTAATTTGAGTACACTGGTAGCACACGTCTGTGGCTGAAATAATAGGATTGAGTGTCGATGATGCAACCAGTGGTGGTTTTGAAAGGACCTCGTGCAGAATTGCCTCCGCACTGAAGATGCAGCGGCACTTCTGTTGAAGGAATCTGAAGTGAATCTACTTCTGCTCTTCGCCTGAATCTACTGACTCTGGTGTAGACCTTTCGAATCTGTGAATATCTCACACTGAAACCTCCTTAAAACCAGAGTGTGAATTGGATTGTTAAGTGCAGTTCCCCAAACACGAGACAATCAAACAGTAATACCACGTTAAAGGGAAATTTGAATGTTTCTCAACATGAGTTTTGTATAGGTGACATTTCATCCACTTCCATTGTAAATATTTGGTAACAGCAGAACCATTGAAACAGAGTGGGTTGGAAACATGTTGAAAACCTTTCCACAAAACGTACACAAAGCAAAAATGGATGACACTGTTGCTTGAGTCACTTTTTACAAATCTCTACAAAAATAGCAGCAGCAGAGTAAAATATTGTTTGCAAAAATGGCCATTTCCCCTTAAAAGGCTCTAGGGTTATGTTGTCACAGCAAAGACACATTATGGTTTTTGCTCAGATCCCCTTTTTATGTGTTAGTGTGTGATTGTTATGCGACAGATATTCTGTCTCACACTTACTATCTTTAAATGACCTTAAAGCTCTTTAATTCACGATGACTGAGTTTATTAAAGACTACAGTTCACCAGTAAAACATTGTGGTTTTTTTTGTGATTCTATTGCAGCCTGCTGTTTATCCATCTATGATGTATAGTGAACAGAGTCCTCTAAATTTCACCATAACTTCTTCATCTGAGCTTTTGCTTTTGTTGTCATTATTTTCCAGACCTTTGACAATGGTATCTTCCATAAAGCAAGATATGCAATAAAACAACATACGCGTTCTCTTCTGAGAATTTAAACAGCAGTCGTATAGTCATGGATGTACAGGTCACATGGCAAGGTCAGGTTGTATTGTGTGCATAGGAGCATGATTATTTTTGTACCGCATTAAGAACAACAGATATATATTACATATGAGGGGAAAAAGAAATCAGGATCTGGAAAATGCAGTAAAAAAAAGCTCGACATATGGATACCTCCTCCACTCCTAATCCTCAACTCCCTTTCTAGTGCCTGAGGATGTCCAAGCGGAGCTTGTTTGTTCGTCTGGTGCCGTGCCGCTGCTTGCGGGGTGAGGAGGAGACGGTAACATCGCTGGACTACTCCCACTGCAGCCTGGAGACTGTTCCTAAGGAGATCTTTAGCTTTGAGAAGACTCTGCAGGAACTCTACCTCGATGCCAACCAGATTGAGGAGCTGCCTAAAGTAAGACACATACACACAAACGTTAAATTACTACTGTACGTACGCCACCTACAGTTTACAAATCCTTTTAAAAACACATCGGCATTACTCATGAGGTCAGTAAATATTGATGCTCAGAATGCGTCAGCCAGCTTTTGTTTTCTGAAAAGGGCCATTGTGGACAATCGTTACTTCATTCATATTAATGTTGACAGAAATGCCTTTGAATGATTCTGTTGTAGTTTCAAAACAAGCTAAAGATTTCATCCACAATATTTTTTTCCCCATTTTCTGCCATTTATCCTCATGACTTGTTATCTCCTCTCTCTTATACAGCAACTGTTTAACTGCCAGTTACTCCACCGACTGAGCTTGCCAGATAATGACCTAACAGTGTTGCCAGCAGCAATCGCAAACCTCATCAATCTCAGGGAGCTTGACGTCAGCAAAAACAGTAAGACAAATGACCACATGTTTTTGCTGTACTCTATGTCTAAATCTTTTCTTAGGATGATGTCTCAGGTTAGAAGTCTTTTTAGATCTACAGAGTCATGTAACAGTGTTATGAGATCATGTTGCTGAAACCTGAAAACTGACCACAGCATGAGATGAGCTTCAGTGACCTGTGAAGTTAAAGTGTTGAACTGCGCTAGTCCTCTTTAGGCTGGTCTCTATTGACAGTCAGTGAAAGAGTAAAAAATGTTCTTGCTCGGAAAGAGCTGTATAGTTGATATCTTGTTTGGATAGTTACGGTATTCTGAACCAAAATGCCGCAGCATGTTTCATTTACCACATCTTGCGTCACAGGACGGCATGACTCTAAACCCCTGATTTGATTGATAAAGGAATTAGACAAGCTCAGACCTGCAGTATACCAAACACTGTCTTCATAGTGCAGTGTAATGGTCGGGACGAAACAGAACAACTCGGTGGAGCTCGTCACAGCAGCTTCTTACCCAGACTCTGAGAATATCTAGTTTAAAGTGGGAGGTGACAGTATCATTTTAAAGTGTGATATTGACTCTTTAGAGTTGAACAGTCACACTGTTGAATATGATACAGAACCTGGCTTGGAAGTTAATTTTAGCCTTTTTATGGAAACTCTTTTCTGTCAGCATTTTAGAATAAGATGGCGCTTTAAAGGAGCATGGCGTCTCTTTTATTCTACTTCTCACTTGCACATAGACTCACCCGTTTCATGTTCCCTACAATGGTTGCATTTCAAACAAGTCATCAGAAAAGGTGACGTTAAAGTTAAAGTACTGACTGTATCTTCTCAAATTGGTGTTAAGCATTGTAAGCTTAAAAAAAAGTGGCAATACTGCAGGTTACTGTAAAAGACGGTTGATTATACCTCTATAGCTTTAAAGCTAAGCAGAACGGAAAAGGAGAATGCAGACTCAGCAAAAACCCTTTCCTAGACAGAGAAAGGTTAAAAAGGTAGATCTAATACAAATGAGTGAGTGCAGAGACAGCCTAGATTAAACAAATATTGAAAGATGTGGTGGTGTTTTCATGAACCACAGGTGCGTGTGCCATGTTGACATTAAAAGTAGCTTATCCTTCTTCACGAAGCACTCTCCACTAAGTGTTGTGGACATGAAACAAAGTAGCTGGAAATAAACCTTGAGACTTGGGTCACGTCACCTCTCTTGCAGTTCACACATTGTGGATGAACGGTGAGATATCGCAGACTATCACCCACAGGTCTCTTTTTTTTCTCCTTCTTCTTCTTCTTCTTCCTCTCCAGCTCTATTATTATGTCATCTCGAGCGCTCTTCTCTGTGGTTGTTTAGAGAGGAAAGGTGCAGAGCCGCTCTTAATGCACGTTGTGCACACACAGTTAACACAAAGAGCCTTCCTGCTTGACTCGGTTTCTGGCTAGCCAGACAAGTCACAATCCACCTGTGTTAACATTCATAAAGCTGCCTTTGCTAAACACGAACAAGATGGCTTGCATTAAACTTCATCTTTTCTGGCCTCGGCAGAAGTCATTTGTTTTTTGTCAGCGGTGATAAAACCGTTCAGATACGACATGCAGCTGTTGATTCGATGGTGTGCATTGGCTGTAAAAACAAGACATTGATCATCTCATTCCGTCTGCTTTTTCTCTCTAGGTATCCAGGAGTTTCCAGAGAACATCAAGAACTGCAAAGTCCTAGCTATTGTGGAAGCCAGTGTGAATCCAATCTCAAAGTGAGCACAGTTACACCCACGGATAGTAGTTTTTCACCCTTAATTGTCTTT
>JAPQRN010000005.1:23453486-23473975 GCA_037367275.1 Coranthus polyacanthus
GAAGCCAGTGTGAATCCAATCTCAAAGTGAGCACAGTTACACCCACGGATAGTAGTTTTTCACCCTTAATTGTCTTTTAAGTATTATAGAGCATTAATCTGTTTTACTATTATTTCGCTGCAGATCAGTCTGTCTGTGCATGTGTAGTAATGTTATTCCTGCTCCTGTGTGCGTTGTCAGGCTCCCAGAGGGCTTCACCCAGCTACTGAGTCTGACGCAGCTCTACCTGAATGATGCCTTCCTGGAGTTCTTACCAGCCAGCTTCGGCAGGTCAGTTTGTTCTGCAGGTGCTTGTGTCTGCAGTGATTGTTGATGGACAACACAATACCCTTCATCATGACTCAAACAGTATAGGGTTTATATAAAGGGAAATCTAATTCGTGGAGTAATTAAATTTTGTGGTAATAAAATGTTTCCATCCAAGGAAACATGACTAAATGACTACTGCATGTCTCTTAGGAGATCAGCAAAGTCAATCTGAATCTAAATGAAACAACTATGCTCGATGCCAATTGAAAAGCCTGATTGAACAGATTGCGTTATGAGACTACGTGTTGTCTTGAATGATAATATTAGCCAGTGCAAAGGTCATCTTTACCTGTATTTATTCCGAAAGCACCAATAGACTTCCTCAGAATATTGTCTCAGCAAACATAGACCAGCTGTTATATAATTAAATTGTGATCTTGACATAATGGCATTAAAAATGATTGCGAGCACAGCCATTCTTTATAGTAAGTACTTATCCATCACATTTCCATTTTGTGCATAAAAATGGCTTGGTCAGAAACCTCCTTGTCATTGTCCACCTCTTTTCCTGAGTTTCCTGTTCTATTTCTGCCATTCATGTTTAAAAAAAGACAAAGCCCCAAAACATGTCAATATTATCATCATCAGCGCATTGACTATGTTTACATGCACGCATTACAACATATTACGTTTTTTTTACCTTTGTTCTGAATATGAAAATGAACACTCCCTTAATGTTCCTGTTTACATGCAGCCATGAATACCCCGATTTAAAATCTGCACGTAATTTGGATACAGACCTGACGGCTGCGTTTTCAGTATTTGCATTGCACATATGCATTCACTGTTGATCCCGGTGAAGGTCCCAGGTTCCTGATTACAACATCACACACCGCTTGCCCACTTACCAAAAGGATGGCTTACTTTTCTCAAATCTGCACATGCTTTCTTCTGTCTTAAAGACAATGTAAAGTTACATAATATCCTGTATTTATGTGAGCAAAATTACTAAGGAAGTACCCTGTAGTGTAGCTTTACATCACAGCATGTTAATGGTGGTTAGAGCTAAAATAAAAAGGTAGAATATGACGAATGCGTCTTTTATTGGGAGTACTGGGAGTACTAACAGGAACAGGAAACAACAAACTGAAGGAATTAAATGAAAGGAGCGTGATCATGCTGCATAGTGTCCTCTAGTTTCACATTTTAACTCTTGTTGTGGTACTCTCTGATTGTGAGATTGACTTTTTACCATTTCTTCTTTGCAGGTTGACCAAACTACAGATCTTGGAACTGAGGGAGAATCAGTTAAAGATGTTGCCAAAGTAAGTAGTTTTTGCTTTACATGTTGTTCGGAGAATAAATAACTCTCTGTTGTATAACAGAATAAGAGTTTGTCTATGTCGTCACTCTCTCTTTCCTCTGAAAGCCCCCTACATCATCTCGACTGTGCACTCCATCCTCCCTCTTTTTTACCGTAGACTCACTCCCTGAACCTCTGTAGTATTAAATTCCATGGTGTTACATAAGAGCCCCCTTTAGTTGGCTGCTTGCTGTGACAGGTTTTATAATCCTCTTCTGAGACAGTGGCGAGGGTTATTTCACCATTTGAGAAGGTTGCAGTGCCTCTGGGAGACTAAACGTCCCTTGAATATTTGAGAAGGCTCCAGGTGATTGTGGGGATAGGTACTATCTCTTTTAGTCTCTCATGCTTCACTTGCTTTAAAGCACTTGCCGTATCATTCCATTTCATGTCCTTCCCATTTTCCTCAGCAAAAACTGCTTGTTTCCCTATTTGCCTTTTTTGTCCTTCCTCGCGCTGGCAGCGTTTCTTTTGTTATCTCACTTTCTTTTTTCCTCCGCTGACTGACAAGCCAGCCGGTTTATATAGTGCAGCACAGTGCTGGAGCTCAGAGCGGATCCTCTCTTCTTGCTGTGTTTATGTGACAGAGGCCAGACCTGTTAAAGGCTGGAGCCCTGACAAAGAAAAGGACTAATGATCGGGAACGTTGCCAGAGCAACACACAAGCATTTCAGAGATGTAAACAAATGTGTGCATGCACAAAGAGCTGCAAAGTCTTTTCAGGGCTTCTTCATAGAAAATGCAATTTCTCTTTTCTCTGCTCATCGACAGCACAAGCATAAAGCAAATATTTCTGCAGAATCTAAAGAAAGCTGTTCTGCTCCTCGCAACTTGGGGTCATAAGCCACTGCATGTTTTTTAAGCGATGAAAGCATTTTGTACACCAGCCAGCTCACTCTTACCCCACCGGCTCACGCGGGGGTCTCTGGTGCTCTTGCCAAATTTGAGGTAAGAATGTGACAAAGCTGGCTAATGCTCAAGTACATCGGCATGATTAATGTTTTCATACAGCACCGAGTACTTACAAAATCACCAAAGGGTTTAAATCATATTTATAATTTGTGCCGTATGTCTTACATTCTCATTTTATGAGGAGCCCTTGAAAAGAAAACAGAAAAAGACTCCACAGTGGCGTTAGTGGGCCTTTGCTCTCCATTCTCATACACAGTTTGTCTCTGCTCTAAAGGGATCTTTGTATCTGTTCATAAACAGCAAGAAGCACATCTCAAATACAGTTCTTCACGTGCACTAACCATATGGTATCATGCAGTTTTGCGTGCGTGCTATTATAGAAACCGTTTCACTTTTGTCTGCTGTTGGTTATCCAAGAAGCTTTAAGCTGATTTCTTTTATCACAATAATTTTTCATGCCAGCCTTACACTATTTAAACTCTTGACCCAGAGTGTTTTATGAATAACTCGCAGGAATGTCCTTCCATCAAGGACACTGATGCAGTGGGGAGAAATTGTGTATTTAGGCACATTTTCAAGTGGCAAGTGTTATGAATTAAGCCTTTGCAAAATGATTTCTCCTCCAAGTTCCTGCTACTGGTGATCAGTTATATATAGTTTAGATTGTACACAGTTGATTACTCTGATGTTTATCGCCTTGTTTACAGTGTAGCAGAGAATGAGCCTGTGACCTGAATGTAGAGAGAAAATTCTAGGGCAAGGCTTAGGGCTAGCATTCGTCACATTTTCCATTATTAAAGCATATTTCTGTCATGCCTTAGCTCCAAAGGTATTTATGAAGTTATTTAGTAAAACGAGCAAAGGCAGGGATTGTAATGTCTCCAAAATGTATCATAAAATGGGACATTTTCAGACCAAAAACAAAAGGTTTCTTTTGGCCTGTTTTCTGAAGTTCGCGGCCTAAAACGCTTTTAATCCTTGTCGAAAAATGGGGACAGTTTAATGGTGGCCGATGGTTACCAATTTCCCACTTGTGAAAGGGTGAATTTGATTTGTGACCGACGGCAATCTGATTTGGGTAAACTTACCGAGTGATTCAATTTGGTCCTTGTTTTGACTAACCCACTCCCCGTGTGTCAACAGAAGCATGCAGAAGCTCACACAGCTGGAGAGGTTGGACCTGGGGAGTAATGAGTTCACTGAAGTGGTGAGTATCTGTCAGCCGATGCACAGGGCCGTCTGCCTCTGTGGTGGTGACCTCACTTCTCTGCTTAATCCATTTCGTGTTCGGCTCCAGAAAAACAAGTGCTCATTTGTTTTTACAGTTAGATTCGTTAAGACTTAACAACCACAGTGAAATATTAATGTTTAGCTTGTTTATTTGTTAAGTTCTCCATCCCGTCCCTACCTAGCAAGCACGCACATCCCTATGAGCTAACCTCCTTTCTCCTCCTTACATCCACAGCCTGAGGTGTTGGAGCAGCTGACTGGTATCAAAGAGCTGTGGATGGACGGGAACAGACTGACGTTTTTACCTGGGGTATAATTTACAGTCATTTCTCTGCACACCCTTTCAGTGGCAGCATCATCTTGAGATTATTTTCTTTTTGATTTTCACTCCACCTGTCTGCTTAAATCTGCATCAAAACTGACTGCAGTCAGTTTGCATTAGCCTTTGAGCTTCCTGAAAACCAGCAGGGGAGGAGCTGCAGTTTGAAAAGGGCACCCTAGCTGAATGCATATGACTGAACAGCAGTGTTTTGTTTTTCAGAGGTCACTATAATAATGACCAAATAATAACGCTGCTGCTGTGAAGTAATTGTTTTTTTTGAACACCCTTGATTTGCAGTGATGACAATGTGTTACATGAGATTAATTTTTCATCCAAATGACCAGCTTGTTTGTAACTGGGTCATAATTGAAGCTTCATTTCTGTTGCCAGCGATTCAGCAGCATCAACTGTAATCACAGTCTGGCCTTTTTAGAAGCAACGTCTGTTAAGCAGACAAACACAAACCGAGTGCAATGCAGTTCTCGCCATTTTCTTTCATATGAAATGTGTGCATCTCGCTTGGTTGCTTTAAATATGCATCTTCCATATGCTTAATTTAATTATTTGTTTGATCGCGCTCACTGCGTAATACCAAGCATGAGGATAATTAGATAAAAGTGAAAATAGCGCGTGACCGCTTTTGTGAGTGTGACGTCTATCTGTGTGTGTCCAGATGCTGGGGATGCTGAAACAGCTCGTATATCTGGATGTGTCTAAGAACAACTTGGAGATGGTAGATGAGCAGATCTCCGGCTGCGAGAGTCTGCAGGACCTACTGATCTCCAATAATGCCCTCACACAGCTGCCAGGCTCCATCGGTAATGATTACAATACACATACACACATGCGAAATTATGAAACACCTCAATACTCTTCTGTCTGCTGCCAATGTACTTTTCATTCCTGGTTCTTTAGCTGTTTTTCTGGTTCCAATTACCAGTAATAAGCAGTCAAGCACTAAAAGTGCAACACTCTGCTGCAAGAAGTGATTGCTGACAGTGTATTTCTTCATAAAGCTACAACACGTATTGACTTTTAAGCAGTGACCCGTCAGAGTTTCTCAACATGTATAGCTATGAAACATATGAAAATATAATTGTGTGGTATAAGTGCTCCTTACTGACTTGTATTTTTCCCTTCTTGGATAGTGTGAAGTGTTTGTTTTTCCACTTTGCTATTTTTGGTTCCATGTGCCTTCATGGATAAATGGAAAATGTGTTTCAAATCAGTTTTAACATGACTGACGAGCTATATTCACGTCGATATCCACTACTTCCTTCTCTCACTCGGTTATGGAGTAATGTTTATGAGTTGAGACCAGATCAGTATAATCAGATGATCCCAGAAGCAACCTCAGGGTTGATTACTGCTAAACTAGTTACTGTCCTGTATTGATGAGGGTCTAAATTAATCTAATTAACTGCTGTAATGGATATTCCTCTTTGTGGTGTAGTAGCAAGTGATAATCAATAACTGCCCTGAGCTGTAGAAAGCATCTCTATGTAATTCACTCTAACTCTCTTTGTCTTTTACTTTACATTAGGCTCTTTGAAGAAACTGACTGCACTGAAAGTGGATGAGAACCAGCTGATGTACTTACCAGACTCCATCGGAGGGTGAGCTTTACAGCAATGGTTTTAATGTCATCAGAATAAAACCCTAGATCAGTGGATTATTGTGCCGTTTTCATCTGCCACCCACAGATCGCAAAAACGTCTGTCTGGATAAATCAGATATTCTCATTGAAAAGAATCCCTTCCAAATGCTGTGTTTGTTTCGGGCAGTCCCGATGACGCTGATGTCTGAGCGTTACTAAATGTCATGCGTCTGCCATGTTGATTGACAGAAAGCATTTTGAAAGTTGCTTTTTGTTGTGGAGGAGTCGTTGGTAATCTTAAAGACCGATTAAATCGGGCGTGCAGGCTTTTCTCAGACTGCTGCCGTCCACATCAGATAAGTGAATCCAGCAGCTGCTGGGGTTGTAGTGGGCGAGCCAAGTCTATATGCTGACCTTTAGGTTGTGGTTGTGGTCCAGCATGAAGATATACCTCCAGTTTAATTCCATTTCTGTTTGTTTATTTCTTTATTTTTTTTATCAGCCCAGTTTTACATCTTGAATTAGATAAACCCTTTATGTCACTTTACATTTTTGTTGTCCGACAGTTGTTTCCAAACACTCTCAATTATCCCTTATGTTAAAATGTGTCTCCTTGTCTACTTTCACACAGATTATGTTACAAAGCCTATGGTTTAGCTTAATCCCATGCAAGGATTTTAGCTTAAGCATGCTGATTTTTTTTTTTTTTCATTTATACGTAGCTTATTTTATTCAGTGCGTTGCTGATGCACTCTGTTGTTTTCCCTGGTTTATATTTAGAAGGTAGGGGTCAAGTGGTGTGGTGGCTTTATTTTCCGGGGCTACTTTGGGAATATATTTGGATTTTTCATTCAGCTGAAAGCCCCAGCTCCTCTGCACGGCTCTGCGTGAACATGGGATCCGTTTTAAAATGTTTTTGAATGACGTCCCATGAAGCGTCTAAAATGCATTTGTATTAAATGTATTTCATATCGAAGGGGTTCGACTTTAACAGATATTGCCTCTAGAGCTGGGCGACATGGCCTAAAATCTTATGATAAAAATGTCCATAGCAGGCAACACTGAAAATAGTCACGACAAATGTTTAAAGGCCGATTTTTGATCCTGAATGAAAATTGAAGAAACTAGACGGTTATTTTTGATTTTATGGTCTGAACATGGCAAACGTTCACCAAGAAGCGGAACATTTCACAAATATGAGGTAGAACCTTGATGAAATCTTTCTTCAACGTTAAAGTGTGAATGCGCAGAATTAAGTCAAAGAACAAAACAGTGAAGTGTTTTGTAAATGCTTTAGCTGACATTATCATTTTATATGTCGGTAATTATTGTCATCGTTTCATCGCCCAGCCCTGTTTGCCACTGTAGCTTTTTTAGACACAAGTGGTTTGGTTCTTGTTTAAGGACATAATAATAGAGTTTTAGCGACATTTTTACTGTTTGTGTATTTGAAAGGTTCGTATAGTTCATCATAAGTTTCATGTCCGTAGAAACACATCCTACTATTACCCCATCCTACTATTACCCCAATTTCATACCAGTACCAACCATTTCACAATTTCTTACAGCCTAATTATGACACCACACATAATTGCAGTATGTGCAGTAGTTGAAGTGAGTGACGTCCCTCTGTTTCTCTGCATTAGGCTGGCGTCTCTGGATGAGCTGGACTGCAGCTTCAATGAGATCGAAGCCTTGCCCTCCTCCATTGGCCAGTGCGTCAGCATCCGCACCTTCGCTGCAGATCACAACTTCCTCACCCAGCTTCCCCCTGAGGTGACTGTTTCCATCGCTGTACATTTGTGTGTCCGTGGAGGTCTGTTAAGTGATGTAAGCGTGTCATGTCTTCTTACTGGCTCATGAGTCCCTGGTTTTCTCCTCCTCGCAGATGGGAAACTGGAAGAGCGCGACAGTGCTGTTCCTCCATTCCAACAAGCTGGAGACGTTGCCCGAGGAGATGGGTGACATGCAGAAGCTTAAAGTCATTAATCTTAGCAACAACAAGTGAGTCTGCAGCGGAAGTGGTCATTCATGATGATGGTTAAGTTTAAAGAGAAAAGTAATTTAGATATTTTTGTTGCTTATTTTTGATCATCTATATCTAGAATGAGTGTTTACCAGCAAGCCACACTGACATCATAATGTGTTTGTAAATCGAAGTGACAGTAGTCATCACTACAAATTGTATGAGTTAATGGGAGCAGAAAATCTAGAAGGTTTTCAAAATCCACAACATAACCTCATATGTACAGTATCAGTATGAAGGTGAAGGTCCCAGTTCTGTCCTGGGGGAAAATGCTTTACTTAGATTACCACGGCTCAGTTGATGTTTTAGTCAGAGAATTTCTGTTCTTACTGATCCTTACTGCTTTGTGCCCACTGTGCTAGACACATTTTGGTCATGACCCCACAACACTGAAGGTGAAAAAATAAGACGAGGCCACAGAGTGGGATGTCACAGGGCAACACTTTCTAAGCTTAACAGATGCATTTGGTCTTACAGTCTTACTCAGGATGTTATCACTCAGGATGACTCGAGTCTCCGCTTTGTTTTTGTTCTGCTACAGGTTGAAAAATCTCCCCTACAGTTTCACTAAACTGAACCAGATGACTGCTATGTGGCTGTCTGAAAACCAGGTAAGGCCACTTGGACTATGCACAGATCACAAGTATACAGGTTTCAGAAAAGGTGCGACTGGATTTTAAACCTGTCACACGATGTTGTTGTGCACTATAGGTTTTGTAGGGGCAGGACGGCACTTGACTTGTCACAACCTTCAAATGTAAATGAATCCAGCGAGACTAAGGATCTTACAGGAACCACATTCAAAATGCAGTAAACTACTTCCAGGACATTTGATCTAAATGTGCCCGTTGACAATGCAGGTCAGACTTGGCAATACCCAGAACTCTACATTTTTAAAGCGGAGTAACAGGTGTCAGGGAACGTCATTATGACTTTAATACTTGTTTAAGGACCAACGGTGTGGTGATCTATGCAGTTCAGTTGACAGATTTAAAAAGTGACAATACAAGCTGCTAGCCTGAAGTACAGAGAGTGTAGACGGGTCAAGGTTACCAAGTCGAGGTGCTTCACATTTGTCCTACTACCTCAGCTACTGTGGCCTTTGCCAGAATACAAGATAAGACTATCAAAGGTGGAAAGATTTGATTAAAACAGGTGTCGGCTACTTAACAAATACATTAAAAGGAGGTCGGAAGTAATATATATATATTTATATATATTTACATATATACAACCGTGGAGAAAATGAAGAGACCGCTCCATGTTTCAGACCTGAACCAAGTGAAAACCTCTGAAATGAAGCTGAGCTTTAAGATACATGAAACACAAACTGCAACGTGTAAGAGAGAGCATCAAAGTGTCCAATGGAAATCCAGATTATTTGACCAAATATTGATTCATGAACTCTTGCTAAATTAAATCATTATTGTGTTGTTTCAAAATGAATTATTTAGGGTCTGAAAACACTTCATTTTTGTTACTTTGAGCAGTTGTTATTTTCTGCAAATAAATGCTTCAAATGACAGTGTTTTTTATTTGGAATTTGGGAGAAACGTTACCGACCTGTAAACAGTAAAACCAGTGGTCTCTTCATTTTTTCCACAGCTGTAATCAGCAATGCACTACTTAGACATGCACTAAAACAACCCCGTACACTTTTATGTGCCCCAGTCTCTTCTGTGTAACTGCACTGAACGAGCCTGTTGTACACAGAGGCACAAGGATTAAGAATGCTTTTCCACGATCGCTTAATGACAACATATTGCTCTTCTGTTTAAACACAAAGGCTTCAAAGGCTTGGATCATCCCCCCCCCCCCCATCGTTTGTGTGCATGTGTGTATTATACTAGAGGTACAATCAGTGACTTCCCGCTGCAGCCAGACAGCTTCAGTAAAGGCGCAGCTCAAGTCCTGATTTGAAATGGAATAGGGAGAGAAGCGTGTTTGAACGGTCGGATTTGGACAACATCTGCCGCTCAGGTTTGCTCTCAGTATTGCTGCGTGATGAAAGCCTTAAACAAAAAGCCGCAAAGCAAATACAGTACACTGACTGCGGCTTTCTCCCTGTTTGTCCCTGATTTTGTCATTCTTAATTGTGGACTGATGAAGGTTTGTTTACACAGTGGTCCTCTGGTTGCATGGGATGCATCAAGGATCGCTTTTATATTACGTCGTCTTTCACTGCACTTGCTTCAGGACAGCATAGTCCCCAAAAGACAATAAATGAAAAAAATCAACTATTTTAATGACAGAACTATCACTTCATTGACTTTTACTTTGCACAGAACACTGTCAGTCTGTTTTCACCTATTAGAAGGGTGTTCCTGACTGCGTGTATAAAAGACTACTGGCTTCTTGATTTGCAGATTTTGATTTTTCTGTTTTGGTGCAATACAAGGAATTCGAACATCCACGAATCAGCAAAAGCAGTAATCAGTTTCCAACTCAGGAGGGCACTGTTTGTCTTATGAGCCATGAAACGAATCCACCGATTCATCACTTTGTGGAACTAACAGTGACTGAAAATGTATTCAGATTTATTTTATGAGACAATATAGAGAGATATTCAAAATGTAAGTACTTGTAATGCATTATGACACATTCAGGATGTTATCTTTGTATATCAGTAGTGATACTTTAATGTGTTTGCAGCATTTGAATGCATTTTCTTTTGACACTGGGGATAATTTTAACTACTTTATATATTTTTTATTTTACTTTAATTGACAAAGAATAGTAACGTCTCCTTATATGTTATTACAGCTGTGTTATATTGTCATTAATCAGCTGTTTTTACAGCAGCATCCATCAACATAAGGAGTTGGCAAATACACAAATAAACACGTTATAAACCCTTAATTAACTGTGTCTTTACAGTTTAAAAAACAAATTGGTATTAAAGTAAAATTTACTCGTTTAAGTGGCTAAACCTATTACAGTTAATTGTATTTTAGTCACTGAAGAATAGAAGCATAAGAATAAAGTAATTATACTCATGAACTGCATATTCATGATTCTGTCATCATCATTGTGTACATTGTGTATTTTTTTCCTGAGCAGATAAAATGTTCTCGTGTGAGATCTGACACACAAGCTGCATTTCCACTTTACACCTGAAGATAAGAATATTTATTTTGGAGGATATTTATGCTCAAAGTAAAGTCTGCATCTCTTTGAATTTTTCTTTTCTTTCAGTTCAGGTGACGATACTGTATGATAGTATATGTGGGATCTCAGCATGTGCGGAGCGGTCGTCAGTGATCACGGGCATATCTTAGGTCACTGATATCATATATCCATTTATATTTAATTGCTGGTACCTAAGAACTCAATTGTGTAACAAGATGTGTAGAGAACGGTCCTCTATAAGCTCCAATTTAAAGTCAAAACGCAGTGGATGAGTTTAGGATTACAGTTTAGACTGTATACTTCAATTCATATTTATTTATTGGAATGAATTTCAAAGGTGCATTGTTGTTGGGTTTTTTTTGGTTTTTTTTGAGGATGTAGCTCAAGTACATGTCACTCAGTTGGAGCACAAAGTACATTTCAAACTATATTTTTGTGATCGAAAGAGACAAATCGAAGCAAGACTGATGCGAGATGACTGTATCTCGTTTCAGCCGTGCAGCAGATAGTGCAGTATTTATGGAGCAGTCTAGTATACAAACAGGCAGCAATCCTATGAGAGCGAGATAAAGCCTCTCCATTTTCCGTTTCCATCCCATATTTCCTTGGTGACCTCTTAGAGAGCAAGAGGTTCTAAGTGAACTATTTATCCAGTCAGCTTTCCCTCGAGGCCTCCGCAGACCGCTGCAAGCTTTCCTGTCTGCCCAAAACCTCCCCAGGCCCCGCTGTGTTTGTCAGGAGAAACTGCCATGTTAAGGGCCTCTCCCGGGGGTCCCACTTCAGCCGCGCTGCTGTTCTCTGAGCGGGCCAGATGAACTTGATTTCAAGATATTTTTTTTTATACAGTCCAGATTTGCTTTTGTGATTGCCGCTGCGCTGTTTGATCTCAACCGAATGTAAACGTTCAGTATGGGAGGTCATTTCACCTTTAGACATTGAGTTCTACTATAATTTATTCGTATACTGGATTGTACGCGAAGAACTAGCACTGAAAGAAGTATTCAGATTTTTTACTTTAAAAAGAAATACTCCAATATAAGTAATACATCCATATTATTACTTAGGTCAAGTATGGAATTATAATCAACAGAGCGAGGCAAGTAAAACCATTCATTGTGCAGAATAGCAGCATTTTTATTGCATCTTATTTAGGTACAATTTTAACTATTGTTTGGCAATTTTCTGTACGTGACTGCATCATAAGCTCATGTTTTCGAATGTCCTTATTTGCAAAGAAATGATTTGTGAAATGTCCAAAAATATGTTACTTTACTGTATCGTAGCATAAAATGGAAATCTTTATGCACATATACGTCTGGACTGCGTAATTGTGACAGTAATGAAAGTCTGACGGCTGCAAGAAAACTATTTTTGAGTCATGTTTTGCTTTGAGTTCATGTAGATCTAAATCGTGAGTTACCCAGACCTATACCTTATCAATCCTGGGCTAAATGAATAAGTAAATAATGGTGGCGTTTAGTGTGGGTTTGCACCAAAAAAAAAGGGTGTGAATGACGATACAAGTCACTTTTGTCTCTTGTTGTGTCTCCTTCTGGGTGTTGAGGCTGAAATTCTCCAACCAATTAAATGATCCGGGAGGCACAGAGTGAGCCTGAACACTGATCACTAAGGACATGTGCAAGCAGTTAAAGCATTTATGGAATTATGTCACAGTAAATTGTGTTGAACGTGCTAATCATTTTTGTATTTCTTTTAATGGCTGTAGAGGGTCAGCCCCCCCTTTAATGTGGTGGTGGTGGACAGTTTAGCAGTGACAAGCTGTAAAGAGGCTGACATTTTCAATGATGTGCTGCTGCCGTCCAGACCATCTGCCACAGTGCACTGTTTTTGCCTCGTTTTGTGTTATGTATTTGTTGGTGAAATGAACACCTGGGTGGTATCTCCAGCCGCTAATGGGCATTCCTCACAGGACTCTAGAAGTCAAATATGTTTAGGGGTAAAGAGATACCCAAGTGAACTGAGAGCTAATGGAGACGGAGGTCTCACGAGGGAAAATCTTGACCTCAGCCCCTTTTGTAAAAGCTTTGCCCCTGTAACAAACAATTGCAGGGAGGGGCTGTGCGAATACAGTCTCACAGTGTGGGCGTGTTTAGTGAACATTTGTTGGTGCTCTTGCAGAGGCTGTTGGGGGAGAATGTTGTCCAGTCTTCCACATCTTTCAACATGCCATAAAGCTGTCTGTCAGTGTACTATGAGGTGAAAGCTCCCAAGGTGAGACAAAGGCCCGGGCCGGACCCCTCAGTCTTTCCTGAGCAGGGGCCTCTTGTCTGGTATTGAGCGCCGCTGGTGGAGCTACATCAACAAATCCATACTACCTGGCCCATGCAGACTTTACTGTCGCCTGCTCAAGCCTTTGTAAATCGGCATTTTGATGACAATTCCCCGTGTCGAGTTTGTTCCCAATCAATACACACAGGGCGGACGCATTAATAGACACAGATAACTGCTGCTTGGCTGCTGTATCTCGGGGCTGTAGAGACTGACACCCTGTCAGACTCTGATCAATAAGTGGCGCGTGGCGTGGCGCACAAGCTCGGCCCTGCCCACTCTGCTATCACACACGGGGCTTGGTTTCCCCCGGCAGCGGGGGTAAAACTGCCCAGCAACTCCCCAAGGTGGATGAATCGGCGATGTTACATGTGAACTGGCTGTCAAAACGATTTTGTCATCTCCCCTTCTCTCCGGTGTTTAAAGATGCTGACACACTGTGTTTGGGGTACCAATGTCTTGTTGGAAGTGATGGAGGCTTTTAGCCTTTTTTTTTTTTTTTTTTTTTTTTAAAGTCCCTTTATCCGTTTAAGTGTTCACTCGAGTGTTAGAATTTCTATTTCACCTGCCACAGATGTCTCATGGCACTTCCTGCCCACTCACAGTTTCCTTTCAGGTCATCTGATCCAGACCCTTCTTTGAATTTAAACCTGAAACTTTATTTGGAATCTATTCTTTCACTACTAGTTATTTGATATACTGTATTTATTTATTGACTGAACTGTATGTCACTGCATGGTTCAATTGAATATTGTAACAATTGTGTGACACAACTAATCATTTTTTTCTTTGCCATCCCAGAGGATACTTCATGATGTCAGGTGAATATTTTTAGTTGGTCGACAGTTTAGAGGAAAGATAAAAGGCTGCGTAAATAAGGCCAGATCAGATTCTGCTTGGGGTCATTAATGTTTCAGATGATGCCAGAGGGAGAATAGGAGAGTCACTGTACTGCCGGGATCCATTTCCTTTGACTGTGGCTTTGTCATTTTGGATCAGTCCCACCCTGCACAGGCCTATTGTGAAGTCTGAAATTGAGTGATTGACAACACACTACATTATAAATACAACAAGAGACACTGGCTTCATTTCATTCTCGTGTCATAATTCACCTTTTATTTTCAAAAAAAATGAAACTTTAATTTGTAAGAATCCGCTAAAATGACTTTAGTTTAAGATTCTTCCCCCGATAAGACACTCAAAGAAAGTAAAACGGTATTGGAATTTTTCTAATTATTTTCCACTTTTTCCGCTCTGTCTTGGCCCAGCGTAGACCTCTGGGCCCGTGGAAGTACTTACCATCCGACCGCTCTACGCTGCGATCCCCACAATGGCATTACTCTGCTTTGATCCTGCTGCAGTCTGACACATGACCACACAGACCCCTGAATGGGCATTAGTGCAGGCTTCAGCAAACCCAACATCTGTGCCTCCCAGCACTGCCACTGCTCAAATCATTCATTAAATCAGAACACAAAAAGTAACTTTACTTGAATGCCTCAGCATAAATATTTGATCATGGCTGAGAATAAATCTTTGTCATTTTGAACTCCATCCTGTGGCTGTGGTCTCCTCTTATAGATCTTCCTCGCCTCGCTCTCTCTTTGCTATTTGGATACAGGCGCATGCTTGGCTTGGTCATTTGTGAAATGGATCTTATGAATTTTTTAGAAAGATTCATAGCTGCAATCAGGCCTTGTTAAGGGTTTGACTGTATCACAGATGTGCTGCCATGTACGCTTCTGAATCATATTCTGTTTACATGGATAATACAGGAGGGGGTTTTGTGTGTTTTTTTAAGACTTAGGAACAAAAGTTTATGTGTTATAACAAGCCTTACTACTTAGTTACTGTTTAAGTATGGTTTGTTTATTTATGCAGAAGCACATTGCATTGTATGTTTCGTTATATTCAGGGCAACTTAAATTTAACTATGGATCCTTTTAACTATCATTTGATCAAGATTTTTACCCTTACATTCTTAATCTAATTCTAGTATTTTAATTGTACACCATACCATCGCTTGTGCATGAATCTTACAGCTTTACGTTCTGCGCACCATCTCATGACAAATTCTCACCGACATAAAGCATTTTCTACGTGAACAAGAATATCAGCTACAGACTAAAAGGTTACAGAGCTCTCTTTCTTGTCGCCTGTGTTAAGAAGATTTACTTTTCATGTGTTTTCTTTCCCCCGAAGAGAAAAGAATCCTTCGTTATCAAGCCTTTTAACCAGAGTGGATCCTTTTAATGTCACTCTCAGGATTCATATGCTATTAGACATGACTTCAGATAAAAGATGAAACCAGGCCAACAAGGCAGGAGTGTGATGTAGCTTCATATGCAGTAAAAGGATTGAACACAGGTTCTTGTTGTACAGGTACAGAATATGAAATCATAAGTGTGAGAGCGAGAGCGGAGGAGCAGCAGCAGCAGAACGGCCTTTTTGTTCCTCAGTGACAGGTCACGTCCAAATCATATAGTGATATGTAATGCTAAATGAACCGGATAAACATGTCTTTAAATGAGAGGACAGCCTCACCGGCCCCGCTTTCATCAAACCTGTGGGTCCCCATCCCGACCAGCCCCCACCCATACTCCCCCCCCTCTCCCCGACCGACCCCCATGGACTCATGCTGTTCAGGGCCCCAGACCCTCAGAACAGAGGCCGGCTAATGGAAAGCTTTCAAGGCGGCCAGAGAAAAATGTCGGCTCTCATTTGGCCTCCGCCACACAATTTTCTGATGCCACTGTGTGTGTGAGACCATGTATTGCTTGCATTACAGGGACATTGTAAATCTGTTTCCACATTTGAACACACTGGTGCAGTCCTCAAGTTATATAGTAATACTAAAGGTTTCCTCTGCAACATTTCATATTTTTAATACCACAGTATTTTGGCAGCACTGATGGTGTTGCCTTCAGGAATTGCTCTTGATACGTTTTATTGTTTATTGTCCCACCAACAACCTTTTACCCTCAGCCATAATCATTTAAGTTATGGGGACCTGCATTTTGTGAGTCCCCTCAGGTGAAAACTACACCCATTAACTGAACTAATACTTAACCGCATACTTACTTTAACAGTGTTTGTTCTAATTGTGCCTTTTTTTGTTAATCAAACCCAAAGTTCTGCACAATAATTACCTCACGGCAGCTATTTTACATAAACAGAATATACTTAGAACCTAATGTAAATATTATATAAGAGAAATATTACTGTTACCATCTGCAAAACATTTATCAAAGTAATTTGCTCTGAAAACCTGCATTTTTTTAATGTAAACCTAATGTCATAAATACATGTCTGCATTTGTAACAAACCAGACCATATGAATATTCAGTGAGTTATGACGATTTTAGTTGAAAATAGACTTCTTATCTCTGCATTAGGAGTCCTGGCTGCCTTGTATCAATATATGCTAATATTGCTGTATTATATTATTTAAAATGATATCTTCATGTTAATGACATATTGAGGGGAGTCACTCTTCCCAGGAAGTGGGGATTTCGACGTGCTGGAGTTACGGTTAAGGTGAGGATAGATCTCCAGGAGCCAATGTAGTGTGCGTGTGTGCGTGTGTGTGTGTGTGTGTGTGCGTGTGTGTGTGTGTGTGTGTGTGTGTGTGTGTGTGTGTGTGTGTGTGTGTGTGTGGGCGCGAGTGTGTGTGTGTGTGTGTGTGTGTGTGTGTGTGTGTGTGTGTGCGTGTGTGTGCGTGTGTGTGGTCTTAACTTTAGAATCACACACAAACACCTTGGGAGATGCCATTATAAACAACACCTGAAAACTGAAAACAACAACACTAATCATCGTGCACCCATTCTCTCTCTCACACACACACACACACACACACCTGTATGGGGCCAGCTTGAATGTGTTTTATTACTATAAGCTTTAAATATATGCTGAGTATTTGTTTTGGAAATGCTGAGTAATAATAATAATCCATTCATGTCTTCTTTCAGCTGTTAAGATTGACGGAGGGCGCGAAAGTTCTATTCAGTTTTCTTTAAAACGTGAATGAAAAGCATCAAATGTTCACACCTGAGAAGCTGCAACCAGCAGAGGTTTGGTGCTTTTGCTTAAAAAACCGATTCATTGATCAAATGTCATTGTTGAACGACTACTTCATACATTGCTTCAGCTCTAGTTAAATTCAAGTTTAGTTGGTTTCCCGATGGTGTCAAATCTCCAAACCGGTTTCAAAGTAATAAGTGAAACTGGACGTCCTTTTCCCATGCCTTGCTGTAAAAGCGTGTGTAATTTATTAAAGCAGTCCAGAGGAAGTGTGTTGTAGCTGCTGCTCCAGGAGGAGGCTTGTCAGCTTAAAGAGCCGCTATCCCACACGTGTTCAGCCTGTCAGCTGCCTCGCTGATGTCTCTTGTTATTATTTTCCTCTCATTCTGCTGCCTTTTCTTTCCAGAGTCATGAATAATTTGTGTCTACGCCTTGTTGCTCGATGACAGCTGTGCAGTTGGTTTGCAGTCTGTTTTTCAGATCAGGTGAATAATGAATAAGGCTTTGCAACAAAAGAGCTGTGTCCTATATGAGCTCTGCCTCCCTGCGTCTGTCCCAGCGAGTTGGCGTGCCAACCGCTGGGGAGGGGACAGGTGAGCACGAGCGCTTGTCTCTGAAGCAGGAACTCTCCGAAATTTCATGCGTCCACAGAATGCACGAAGACATTCGCTAATATCTCGTCATCTTTCGAGCCCCCTCCCTGCATCAGGGCATGGCAATCAGTGCTTTTTTCTACGAAGCTTGCAGATAGAAATCCTGTAACCCTCTCACGTTATCTCTCTATGTAACTCGTCAAACCTGTGTGAAATCTGCTGATCAGAGCGTGAAAGCAATACCACATTATTATTACAATATACACAACAGGTAAGCTCACCCTCCGGGAAATAATCACATTTACTCTCTCTTCTTTGTTCCCTCTTTAACAACTCTGTCATGAAAAGTAAAACATATTAATCAGACCATTCACCAGATGTTGCTGATTCCACTTATTGCTGACTGGCAGCTGTGCATGCTTGATGTTTTTCTTCTTCTTCTTTTTTTTTTTTTTTTTATCTGTAACGTGCTTTTTTCCTTTGGTGCATGAAGCCACATATCACGGTTGTAAATCTGGAGATAAGGTTTGATTTCAAAAGTTGCTGCAGCTTGCTGACGTGTTTTTGTCTCTATAATCTTCAGCTCTCAGGTTCAAGTGATTCTAATGTCGTTACAAAAAAAAAAAACCCAAAAAACAATTCAGTTCCAGGGACTGGACCTTAGACACATCACGATGAACTCTTATTCGGAGTTGTTATTCTTGTTTTTTTTTTTTTTAAGCTGACCCCATAACAGATGAATCCAGATTGGGAAACTGTGCTGCTTACTTAAACCGTGAGAGATATTTATATATATATTAAAAAAAAAAAAAAAAAAATCAGAACAGAAATAACAAAGTACGTCTCTAAAATCCCTCTTGTATATTTAATTTGACCTAAATAATGAATCATCCAAAACCACAAAACCCAAAATACTGCACTTTCTAATTGCACAACTATGTCTGTCAAGAAAAAAATGAACTGAGTCCTACCTCTACGTGTGCGTCCATTTGTGTGTTCGTTTTGGACAAGGACGCAGGCCTAGATTTAAACCTTAGACTGCATTGCTCTGATTACCGGCCCACTCAAATCGATCGAGCCGTATTCTATTCATATTTGATATGCCTCGGGGCAGTGGGGTAATGCTTTAAGAAAATCCACCGATGCCCTTGGAGGAAATCTGGTCAGCCTAATGGCTCGTTTGCAGACTTCTGCCTGAAAAGCCTCTCTGAGATTGAGCCGGAAGAGCTTCCCTCAGAGGCAGCCGAGCAGCACGTCATCAGTCACACGTGAATTTCTAAACGGCGGCATTAAAACACAAGACAGGCTGCATAAAAAGGAGCGTTTAATGTCACAGAAAGCCAGAGATAACGCGCCTTTCCCTTGTCTTCCGAGCGCCGTGGCCTGGCCGGTGGCTCGAGGCAGCCTCAGAGTGTTAAAGGCACTTAATGGCAAACTCAACTTGATTCACCAGGAGGAAAATCCCCTGAGCCTCAACTCTGTATGAGCGCAGGCCGATTTGCCACTTTCAGATGACTTTATCTTTTTTGATATGCTTAGATATTTCCTTTATAGATAGCATATTTCCTGTTGGGCGTGAGATGGTGCTTTCAAGGTGTTTTTTTTTTTTTTTGAATAAACTAACCTCATACACAAACATGCAACATTCCAGATTTTTTTGTTTTTTTTTTTTATTGAAATGAGAATAAATAACAGGGCTTGTACCAAGCTGTGCAGCTCCAGCCAAGTCTTGTTTTAAATGAGCTTGCCTTTTCCTGTTCTCCTTTAGTCTGTTAATCTTGGGGTTTAAAATATTCAGTGTTTTCTCAGGCCTGGCCTGGATGCCGTACGATTTCAGGGGAAGTGAGGCATAGAAAATCCTTGTGAGTCAGTGATTTCAATCAATGTTCAGGGGGAGAAAACTAACTGATTGTTCCTCTTTTTTTTTCTCTTTCCTTTTGTCATAGATGATGAGAGAGTGAAAGACTCAAACAGTCATTTATAAGAGTGTGTTGTAGCTCAGGGGTGCAGTGTATAGACTGTATTACCTCCGTTTACAGCGACATCTAAAACAGAAGTAGAGGTTTGGAAAATACTGAAGGGGATATTATACATTTTATGATAAGAAAGTCATTGTTATTCTCCCCTTTCATTTTTCCAATGCATCCCACTGTTTAAGTCATTCATTTTCCTTTTTTTTTTTTCCCTCCCATAGTTTGAAGTGATCCATTGATCCATCCATTCAGTTTCTGCTCGTCTGTTATTCTAAAATCCTTAACCTTCAAACCAAAGAGGAATATGACTCGAAACTCCATCCTGCTGCACGTGGTGTCTTGTCTGCCAAAAGTCGTTTATTTTCTTTTACTTTTTTTTTTTCTAAATAACAGCCATGAGGGTAAAAAAAAAAAAAAAAAAGGCATTGGGTACAACGGTAAAATCTGCTCGGGCTGTTTAAGGTTCAAACACTTGGTTGCAGTGGGCAAAACAAACAGTAGCCTCTGGGCATTCCCAATCACGGCAGCAAGACAGCGAATGTCTCCACCCTTTGTTTTTTGTTGGCCTTTGTTTTAATTACCTTCACGGACGCGTCGAAAACCATAAACACGATCCGCTTGTTGGCCTACTTGTCTCGTATTTTTGGAAAAACAGTCCCGTTGTTTAATCGATCAGCTCGGGCTCGGGGTCGTTTTCTTTGGGAGAGTTTACACATTAAATCCGCAGAATCCCACTAATAATAATGTTCAAATTGTGGAGACTTTCACTGCAATTAACCGCATTCA
>JAPQRN010000005.1:23505226-23528580 GCA_037367275.1 Coranthus polyacanthus
ACTGCTGAATTGATTATCAAAATCATTGCTCGGTAATTGTTTTTGTTTGATTGACTGATGAATTAATCCAATAATATTTGCACATCTTGATAGATTTACTTCCAATTTATTTCAGTAGATGCAGAAATCTGTGACCTCAGATATTTCACAACCACATTTTTTATCTTTATACCACTAGAATTAAATGTGTTACATATAAAAGTAAATGATTGCACACCTCCTCCGAAAACCCCCCGTCCTATAATTCAATCAAACATCCTGTTTTGCAATGTTTGAAAAAGGAAAAAAAAAAAAAAATCCAGGCTCCGCTGCTTTTCGTGGATCTGCTCCAAAATGCAATGTGTTAGTGTTTGGCCCGTGCCCTAGCCTTCCAAAAGGTTTCATGCAAATAATGCATAATGCATGCATAATCCTGCAGACATACAGTAATGAAACATTACCTCACGGAACATAAATGTGCACTGCATGCATACATGTGTTTTATTAGTTCTTGTTGTTGTTATTTGAGTAAACTCACCCTTTAATGTCCAGACGTCTAAGATAAAGTCCCTGATGTTGATGTGTCACTGCGTCGTTCTTTAGGTTACAAACCCGACGTGAGCTCTGTCTCCGCTCTCTTCTATCACATGATGTGCAGGACCAGCCAGCCGGGCAGAGGCCAGTGTTCTCCAAAGACAGGGCAATTACTGCCATTATTCCTCTTCTCTCAGATTAGAGTTGTCTTGCAGACCTCTTTGTCTATTAAATCAACTCCCACAATCCTCCTCTGCACTGCATTCCCGCTCCTTTATACCACAGCTGTGTTTGAGTTGTTCCTGGCGTCTGGCCTCAGATTTCGTTATTTATGATGTTTCATTATTCCAAAGTCGTAGAGTCGGCCTGTATTATTGGGAAATGGTTACGAAACACTAATATTATCGCTATATATGCCCAAAGTATGAGTTTTCATGCCCTCCTCCGATGCTTACTCTCGGTACTTTGGTACAGACAGTTAATTACTTCCTTGTGATTTCAGACTGTTTGGTGGCGAGCACGGAAAGAAAAAGAGACAGATTGGAGCCCCTCGAACAAATGCCCACATGCCGCTCATACTGCAGGAGCGACTGTCGCCTCATCACATGCACAGTTTATGCACACGACTTCCTTAGAAAAAGCAAACATCCATGCAAAAACAAATGCAAAGTATCCGTCAGTACCTCGTCTCTCTGTGCGCCATATACGGGTCATTTGACGTTGTTTGTTGAACATTTGCATAAAGAGTGCGTTCTGTATCCACTCCCCTCCGACTGTTGAAACTGGGTCACAATTAACAGCACCATTGTGGAGGTGATGGCCGTTTCCGTTCATCTCAGAGTTCAAGCAACAAATTGGGGAGAAAAGAGAAAAAAGAGATTCTTCTGGACAGAGGCACATGGTTTCAGAGCTGAAGAGCTACAACCATGGCAACCATAAGTTCTCATCCACTCTTACAGGAAAGACCCAAACAAAAAAAAAATAGAGTACCTTCTATCCTCTCTGAAACAGTATAGAATGGGTTTGTGTTGAGCAGTGATCGCCGCTTCTGCTGGACCTGTGTCAAGCTAATGCTCTGTTTGGGCTGTGGCAAATTTGTCCCCCCACGAGAGTTCATGTTAAACAGTCATTTAGAGAATAATTCCAACTGGGCAGGGTTTGTTTATATGCCCTTATACTTGTGATGTTTATACTCCTTTACACTCAAAACTAGTGCACAAGAGGCAGCAACTGTCTTGCGGCAGGTGTCGACTGAGTGAAAAATCCTGTTTTTCTAGGTAGTGAAATTATTGATAGACCTTGCACAACTCGTGGAGCCTTTCATTCCTACATCTGTCTAGCGTTCTGCTGCCATAAATTCCAGTCATACGTAGAAGATGACCTGTGTATCTGCACACAATTGAGGAGGCATGTGTTGAAGAGTCAATCTGAAGATTGATGGAAAGGTTCTCTGAGGGTATTTTTAAAGCCGTACTCTGTGTACGGTTCTAAAATGGCCTTGCAACGTGACGACGTGGTTGAAATATTAAGGTGATCTAGTGCAGTTTAACAGTTCTTTCATTGATTCAACTGAAACTGTATTATACTCTTTGTCTCTGCGCTAATTCCTCCCCGGTAATGCCTTTCCTCTGTCTCTTTAGCTGCTGACCTTCAACCCAAAGAAAACCTCCTTCACCTTGCCGTACGCTTGGGTTTCGTTCATCTATCTCGTTTCCTCATTCACCAACCGAGAGGTCAAAGGGCACTGACCTTACCTAATCAGGAGGGAGACACGCCCCTCCAGCTGGCTCAGAAGGATGGACAACATGCCATGTTCAGAGCGCTGGCAGCGTAAGCCTGAGATTCTGTTTGTTGTTCGCTCCAGGGTGTGACGTGTTGTTTTGTAAAGTTTTGTTTCATTTATGAGCGCATTTTAATTTTCAACCAACCAAATTTTCATTTTTATTTTGAGGAACTGACTAGTTTTGACGCTAGTTTTTCAGGTGCGTAAAATGTGATTTAAGAAACCATTATTTGTTAAAGGTCACATGTTGTTCAAAGCCATTTTCTTCTTGTACACCGTGTTCCATTAACATTGCCCATCCCACTGCATAGCTCAGTTATTAGCACCTGGAACTAAATCAAAAGTGAAACATTAAATGAAAAATGAACAGAACACTAAGCTGTTGTCACCGGCCTTAGTTTGTGTTTATTGTCTTTTTTGCTCTTTTTATTTTGTTTTTTTAAAGACAAGCTTAAGGGGTTTATTTCCGAACCTGGCAGCTTAGAGGATCACAGCAGCTACATGTAGAACAGGATAATTACAACTCAAACGTACTCTACATACTCTATTAAACATCTGAAATGTGTCGAATGAATGGTAAGTCTTACTCAACATCTCCACGTCCACTTGAGAATGAGATGAAAGAGAGCGGGGCAGAATAATGATATAACGAAGAAAGCACATAAGAGACCGATTCATGAAGAAAGCTCTTTCCCGTCCTCATTAGTTTCCTCTACATCCCTCCTAGAATCATTTTTCTCGCCCTGCTTACTTTTACTCTGTCCTTCACCAGTCCTCCAGGTCCTGTGGTCGGCCCCGTTCCAGGTGTGTGGTGTGTGTGGTCCGACAGCTCCCGCATGCTGAGGTTTTGTCCCGGGATGGACTGTCTGACCCTCACTGTGAGGCAGGCTCCTGGAGGCTCCCATCAGGGCGCCATCGTGGCCCTCCGAGACAGACTGGAAGACCACAGCGTCCTCAAACTGGTGAGAACAGGGAACACCGTTATTTATTTCTCATGCATACTGTGCATGATTGAATGCACTGTGGCTGTCAAGATAAGGCCGTATGTACAGGGTTTGTGTCAACAGTAAGACTCAGCTCTCACACCTTTTACCATGCAATCAGACATTTTTGATAAGAGTAGAGCACATAAGAGTCAATACTACCCTGCAGTAGTTGCAGCTAATAAATCTGAGGCCTTGCAGACCAGTCAGGGTGCAGTGATATTATATTGTGTGCACACTGAACTCGGATGCAGTACCAGTTTTAAAGCCCAGAGTTGTGCTGTTACAGTCTCTGTGCCTGTCAAGGAGCACTTTGGTAACATGACTCTATTACTGTCCTCTGATTTGAGCTGTTTAGGTACATAATTTACAGTGTGTAACAGTAGATGTGTTTTTGTTTCAGATCAGTGTGCTTAAAGCTAACAGTGAGGTCGACCGTAGAGAAAAAGAAGGACATCCTAGTGACAAAGGTAAGGGGATTCATTAAATAATCTAGTTGTTGGATAAAGTATTTAATATCTGTATGCAGTGGCCATTTATTAGCCTCAGAATTATTTGAATTTGTCAGAAAATAGGGTCGTGTCGTCCGTGACTCAAAGTCGAATCACCAGATGCATTTTTCTATGATGCACATGCACGAGAAAGTAGCAATACAGTTTGTGATTAAAGGTTCAGTGTGTAGTGATTTCTAGTGGTGAAGCTGCAGATTGCACTGCTTTGTGCGCTCTGGGCTGTTTAGTTAGAGGGATATTAACTTTGGTCAGTGATGCGACAGTAATGCACCTTAAGGTTGGATGCCACCTGCTACACAGTGGAAAAAAAGGGGAAGAGGAAGAGCTTCTTTCTGAGCTACTACAGACACATGGATGAATACTGTATTACATTTCTGTAATTAGAGCTCCCTAAATTCCTGTAAATCATACACACTGGACCTTTAAATTGTAGTCAGAAAGTACTTTTGTCGTTTGCATGTCACGTGATAATTCTGTTTACCCTTGATGCACCTGTGTTTTGTACCCATCGTGTGCCACGCCTAACCTGTCACATGCATGTGCCAACGGTGTAACATGACCTGGAAAGAGCTAAATGTCACACGCAGAACCTGACACGTGGACTCACAAGAAGCGGACACACTTCCAACTCGCCCACAAACGTCTCCCTGTGTGAGGACTCTCGTAACATTCCCTAAAACTCAATTCTAATCTGAAGCTTCGAACCGTGTCTTCACACTCGGGAGGTCCTTTAAAAACGACTGTTCACGAAGAGGATGAGGTCAAATTGTTCCGTACGTGCATTGGTGATAGAATGTTTATTACTGACAATTTTGATCATTTGTGAAAGACAATGTCGGACAATTGCTGGTTGTGGTATGTAATAAGCAACTGCGCTTTCCATTGTTTGATTATTATTATTTGATTGATTACTCAGTGATAAACAATAATATTTAGATGCAGCTCAAGTCGTGTCATCGCTTTGGCTTTTCATGCACGTATTTGCCGTCTGTCTGCGTTCACAACCACCGCAGATTCGCTCCAGAAAACATTTGTACGGTCAGACATCCATCACTTGCGACCAAAGGAGACCGAAGACGCGCTTCCAACACACGCCATAAAAGGCTCACTCTCCTTCACTCGTGTGTTTTCGTCTTCCACTTAAAACCTAGGGGGGCAGATTGTTTTCCTTGGTGTGACATGTGCAAGCTGCCGTGCAACCGCACACAGAGAAAGACCCTTGCGGACTTTTAACTCCTCTTTTTTTTTTTTTTCCCCTCTGTCTCGTGTACATGCAAACGATCCCTCTCACGCGCTTGATATTTGTCTGTTAACTTGCAGCCACAGTTTATGGTAACCATAGAGATGTCAGGCTCGTATCGACTCATATGGGGTAGCAGGAAGTGTACCTCGGTATTGACCTTAACCCTGTCCCAGTTAAAGCAGCTGTCCATTAATCCTCTGGAAATAACAACCTCACAGTGGGGAGTATGTGCTCTTCCTCTGGACCTGCTGCTTTGGACGAGCGCAGCATCTCATTGGCCAGTTTTCCATTCCTGGATATAGAGTCATAAACAGAAGACCTGATGTTGCGCCGTCCAGACGACTCTCCTCGGGAGGAAGAGGGTGTTAATGTGTCAGGCGTCAACTTCTGGTTTAATCATTTTTATTTTGCACAGGCATTAACAAGGGTCTGCGTGTGGAGGAGCCTGCGCTAGTGGACAATGTGAGTAAACTGTAAACACACATATACAGCTTTAGAAATAATTATCAGAGCACCTGTGAGCTTCTGTAGAAATTCAATCTAACAGTTCTTCATCGTGATATTTTGATATTCTTTGATATTTGATATAAGTTTGTGGAATATTAATTGTTTCTGTTTTTCCAGCATCAGATGACCTTAATTCATATGTTACTTGTTAGGGAGAAAATTGTTCGATTAAATACAGCTTATTTCTTTTTTGAAATTTGTAAAGCAAACATTTAATGTGTCTTTTGCCAGATTTTTTGCCTCACTTTTGCACACAAGAAAACCCAGATGACTTTACAGGTCACATTTATGACAAATGTTGACCGTTGACTACTTTGTCACAGTGCTCCTGTAATTATTTCCAAGGCTGTATGAGTCCGTAGTGGTGTATTATACATTTTTATAGGATTTCCTCTTTGTTTTGCTGGTCTTTTCTTGCTTCTCTGTGTGTGTCTGAATTGTTTTTAATTAAGCAATAGCTGTATTTTCCTAAAAGCCAGGATTTCATCATGATTGTGTGTGTGTGTTTTTTTTTTTCTGGGTTGTTTAAAGGTATTTGAAGAACAGCTCGTTCTCTCTTTGGATGACGACGATGACGAAGAAGAGTACCCGTCCTCATTATCTGGTAACTCTTCCCTTTGGCTCAGTAAACACAATAGCATTTTATTCCAACCAAAACACTTTTCCATTTTAATATTGTGGCAACATTGCTTTCGCATCTGGCTTAAATGATGAATGGGTTCGCCATTAAAGAAAAAAAGCATATTTGTGGCTGCACTGAGCAGCAGGGTGTGGGAACATCACATGCTGAACTTGCTGACTGGAATGCTTTCTCTTGTGGCGATGGCACAATATGCAGAGCTCTTTTCTGACTCTCATCATAGGAAATCGATACACCTCTTGCTTCGCAGACAGGGATGCGCTTTTGTCTGAGGTTCTGGTGCTGTTTTATTTCGTTAGAGGCATGGATTATCCCTCTGGTGTCTCTTTTAGGCAGCGCAGGTCGGGCTCTCCACCCGCTCGGCTCGCTCACTCACTCAGTCCAGGAATCTGCTCTGTCACTGGGACAAAGACAGGAATGGGGTCAGGCTCGTCCCACTTAAACTCTGTCTGATTTGGTAGATGCCCCCCCTCCTCTGGCCTGTCGCGCTGCCGCGCTGCCCCCCCCCCGACTCTCCCCCCGGGGTCGGACAGTAGAGCTCTGTGCATGAAGCGAGGGGGGGGGGGGGACGTTGACAAGCTCAAATGTCGTACATTTTCAAAAGCTGACATTTTAGGCGAGCCACATACGGTCACCTTAAATTCTCCTTAAGCACGCGCTCGTATAAGCTCAGCGAGCTCAAGTGCTAGTAAAAACTTTGAGGAGGATGCTGAAATGTTTCAGGTGTCGCCATGGTTACCGCGAATGCTAATTTCCTGTGTGTTGTTGTAGAAGAGCGAGGAATTTGTTGTAAACTCCAGAGAGACCAAACTGTGGTGCTGCTGTTCTCATAAACTCTGTGACCATAAACTGAAGTGAGTGTCAGTGTGTGATAACGCGTCTTCTTAAAGTGGTGATTAATGACAGCGCAAGGGCGTTCATCCTAATTTTCCCCACTTAAGCAGATTGTTGATTTATTCAGCATTGCTCAAGTCCTGCTGCCGAGCTGAATAGTTTTGCTCTGATGGCGTTGCTCCGAGGTCTGTGTGGTACAAAGTTGTCATTAAGAGTTACTGTTTTTTTTCCAGATCTGTAGAAAGGTTTTTTGGTTCTATTGCCAAAATGCTACGTCGGTTATTGTTGGAAGTATCTGCTTGGGGCGATTAGTCTACCAGCTGAGACCGGTACCGCATTAATCTGTTAATGTCCTCTAGATAAAGCAGAGACTTTTTGGATGTGTATGCGCGCTTGTGGAAAGCTGCATTTAAACTGGCAGCCTGTTTTGACAAAAGAGAAAGAGATAAGTTGAGAGGAGCCAGACAAAGACATAAAGAAAACAAGTAAATCACAATGAATGAACCTTGGAAGTCTGTCTGGCGAGATTGAGCTCCATGCTGATGTCTTCGCTGTGTGAGAGCAGCAGAGAGGAAATGCCTCTGCAATGCCCAGGATTTCCCTTACATTAGTGCAGGCATGGCTGGACCAGACATCAAAGTCTGGGTGGAAAGTGCACCCAGTGCTATGAAAATGGCATCTCATCAAGTAGGGTAGTTTTCCACATTGTTATACCATCCCCCATTCTGCTGTAGACACTACACTGGTGCAAAGCTGCTTCCTTACATGTAATACTGGACCCTTTTTAGCAGGTAAAGCTGCAGAAATAAGCAAAGAGCACAGTGCCTCACATCTTTTTACTGTGAAATAACTTATCAGGTGATCGTGTCTATATATCTGAGCTGAAGAAGAATGTGACGTTTCAGATCCTGATAACCCCTCTGGGCTGGAGTCACAGAATTTGGACATGGTTGGCGATTAATCTGACAGTTGGCAGCTAATCGATTAATCGTTGCATAATCACAGTCATATCAAGGATTCATGCTCACACCACAACATGAGGTTGCTGCTTACAAGGACAAAAAAAAAACAAAAAAAACAGTGAGTATCAAGTGAGTACAAGCGCAGGCGGTTCTTCACGTTAAAAATAAAAATGAAGAGAAAGCAAGTTTAAGAGTATAACTCATATTCATTTAATACAGTCGTCTTTTTTTTGTGAATATTGCAGAACGACTGCGCATAAAGTTTTTCAAGCAAGGCATCGTAAATAAAACCAAGCGTGGCTTAATGTAAATCATTAATTCACTTTCTTCCAAAGAACAGGACGCCTGCTGGTAAGGATGATTTGTGGAGGGCTCTGTGAAAACAAACCTTTAAAGGTCAAAAGGGAGTAGGTATGCAGTGTCTCATCACATTTTCCTTTCTTCACTCTAAGCTTTGACATTTAAGCAATGAAAAATCAGTGAATTATGGAAAATGCTCTGATGTTAACAGAACGAAGCAGAACCGAAGGCTTATCACAACTGCAGAGAATATGGCTTAACGCTCTGATATAATGATATGGTTTTGTTTTTTTTTGTCTTTTCTGGTATATTCATTTACTTGTTTAAGAGAATGATAATGGATGTCTTTGGGGTCAGATGGTGAAGTCTGTTTTCTGGTTTTATCACATTACTCCTGAGAGCTGCTCTCACCGTACTCCCTGACAGTAAATCATTAAGCAACCAAAAACTACATGGATAGAGGATGTCGTCCACATTTATCTTTGCAGAACCTTGCTGTAATTATGGCCGTGTGTTTATTGCAGTAAATGGACATCCGGTGCAGTCCAGTCCAGACCTCCCGCTCTCAATGAACAGCAGCAGCGATCCGGTGGTCACACAGCTGACACAGGTTGGACATTTTCTGCTTCCTCTTAAACCATTTAATCGTTTGATCTCTCTACATGTCTTTTGCCACTCTCTGCGATCTGTTGTTTTTGCCTCAGGCGGCCGACGCCGACATTAAATACAGCATCGCCGGAGTGACGAGGAACAGCACGGGCACAGACGGTGGGTCATGGGACACAGTGGACTCAGATTACCTCCTGCTGGCTACAGATACTCCTCCTCCGCCCTATTCAGAAGACCTCTACCCTTCCCGCTCTGCCCGTCTCACACCCGCTGAGCCGTCTCTCGCCAGGCTGAACCGTCCCGCCTCCACCGAGCCGACCAATCAGATGGACTGTCCCCCCGCGGACTCCTGCGACCTCAGGTATTTCTTATCAGAAAACGATTCGCCAAATCAGAAAGCAGCATTCCTGATGTCTCCGCGTGTAACTTGTCTGACGCGTGCTTCTCCAGTCCCAGTCTTGTGGCCCTGGAAGTGGACAGTGAAGACGACGGCACTGAGCCAAAGTCTCCGCTTTCCCCGCTCTCGTCGGACGTTGAAAGAAGTGAAGACAAACGGGAAACTTCTGGTCCCTCCGCCGGCCTTACTTGCACTCGCAGCCAGTCAGCCTCAGCATGTGAACCCACATCAAAAGTGAAAAAACCTGTTCAGCTTTTCCCTTTCTCAAACATTTCATCCAGAAATATATCTGAAGTTCATTATCTTCTCTTTTGTCTTGTCTAGGAACTGGGCGACCAGGGCGTTCGACTGCGCTCCTATTCTTACTCTTCACCCAAAATCACTTTGCGTCCGGCTCGTTTTGCCCGAGACAACCACACTTCAGATATCAACCCTGGTCAGTCACTCTTTCAGCTGCCTCACATTCAGACTAACACATAGCTAACATCAACTAACTTGTTTGTTTGGTGTGTCACTAATCAGAGAGTCAAACAAGTTTGGTTTGTGCAATAGAGCCCTGCTACTACTATTAAGTACAGTCAACATCCAAGAAGTTTTACTCAGATTACCAAAGGACTCAATTTCATCTTCTTCACATACACCAAGCACCACTGCGTGAACCGGCGTTTCCCGTGTCTCAGGCTGGAGTTGACTGTACATAGTTTGTAGTTGATGTGTGAGCAGCCCTCTGTCCACTGTACCCTGTAGATGCCGTGTTCCACACCGTCAGCTACAGCCGATCTGTCCTTCAGGCCCTCTCTCTGTCTAAATCTCTGTCTCTGCTCCACCCTGGTAGTAAGTACTGGACGCCTGCAGCCGTCACACTGCGCTAACGCCCAGCATAGCCGGCACGTCGCTGTCAGTGTCCGTCGAGGTTATTACAGCTTTAAAACTCTGCCTCGACGCAGAGATTTTATGATATTTTGCCTGGACTTTTTATTAACTCCCCCAAATGGAAACTAACGGTCCCGATGTTTTTTCAAGAGAGAGTGGAGAGAGCGATACTCTCTATCAAATGTGCCAGGTGCTACTCAAATGTATAGGAATTTCTCCAACATTATTTAGAAAAAGACCAATGAACCTGAAAGATAAATTCTACATTAACTGCTGTAATGATTTCAAGCCTGTGAAATCTGTGAACTAAAATGAAACGTTCAATTAAAAACTGGGACTGAAGTGACACTAAATTGAAACCATGAAGCTGTAATAACCTTGTCATGCGTGTGCATGTGTCTGTGCGTGGCTTGCCTAATCGTGACAGTGTTGTAATCAAAATGGCAGTGGGAGAGCAAGATGTAATGAAATTTGCAGTGATGCAAATTTGATGGATTGCTTTGCAGCCTGGTGAGACGTAGGAGGAGTCTCAGCGGGTCATTGTGTGTCTGTGTGTGTGTGTGTGTGTGTGTCTGTGTAAATGTGGCAAACAGCTTCTCAAGCATGAAACCTGCCAGAATTGTTCACATATTCATCACCTTAAGAAAAGGTGTGAATTTAAGAATAAAGCAACCGTATGTGAATTATAACGCCTCTCCTCTTCTCTTACTGGACTTCATTTTACGCCAAAAGGATTCTTGCGTCAGCTTTAACCATCGGCACTTTCAAGTTCAACAACTTTTCCCGTTTGTTTTTGTTCACAGAGCAGAGAGCCTCCAGCGTTTCAGACCAGTCACATGAAAAAAGGTATTGGTGCTTTTTCTATTTTTTTGTATTTTTTTTTTTTTTTTATACTAATTTGAATTTGCTCTTTTTCTTTGTCCTGATTCCAGATGACTCAGTCTGTTAACACTGGCCCTACTGGGCTTCTCGCTCTTGTTAAGGTGACAGTACTTTTCGTCAGATATGTAATCCTCTGCAACGTATGTGTGTAGCCGTGACGACCAGGTTGCTTGGTGACCGCGGGGCCTCTGTGAAGTTTGCTGCCGTCTTTTATGAAGCCCCCTTTGTCCGAGTGAAGCGGAGCTGGTTTTATGTCTGTTACTGGTGTTTTGATCTTGTCTTTTTTTTTCTTTTTTTCTTACAACTGGTAACAGAGGTGTTGCTGATGCAGGATCTGTATGACCTGGACGTTCTTTAAGCCTCGTTTCTGTAACACGCAGTGCCTTTGCTCCATTTTTTTTTTATTGCTTACTGCGGCCTTGGGCAGCAGTTTTATTTTCTAGATGTCGTGCATCAGTGTGTGTTACAGAGCATGTGCATGGTCTGTAACTTAGAAATGTTTGTAAATTATGAAAAATAGATGCACAGTAGAGTGTAGTTTGTTTAGTATGTGCCTTGCTCTGAGACACTGATTTATAAAAGGGAAGTGTTCCCTCAAAAAATAAATTTTTGTCCAGGACTGGAACGTACAAAAATGAATCATGGACTGCCGTAAGATTTATATTTTACTGACTGCACCGTCAAAACACTGCACAGCCTCTGAGACGAACAGACCAGAGAAGCAAACTGAGAGGTGGAAAATTATTCAGATCCTTAACTTCGGTAAACATAGAAATGCCAGTGTACAAATACTCCATTACAAGTAGAAGTCCTACATTTGTTACTTCAGTAAAAGTACACAAGTATTTTCAGCAAAGTGGACGTTAAAGTACCCAAAGTAAAAGGCCTGCTCATTATCAAGGTGCTTTTATCACATGGAAGAGCATTTTAATGTCGCAGTGTGTTAATGTGGAGTAACTTTTATTTCAGTAGTATCGTGCTGCATCAAATCATCTTTTATATTTAAGAACTGGAAGAGTCAAAGAGATGCAGTGGAGTAAAAATTTAGCTCTTCAATGTAAATATTCTGATTTCCTGTCCTAGAGTCCTGACCCTCAGGCAGTATCAGGCCTAACTATAAGGTCCAACTTATTTTTGCCCTTTTATCTGTAGATCTTTATGAAACTATCCCGCCTCCGTAGCTCCCCCTGGTGGAGCATCATTTGCCGTTGCATCCAATCGACACTTTGTGCTTTGTCTTTTTTTTTGTACTTAAAGTGATCACCCAGAATTCCTTCCCTTTATTTATTTGCATTTGCGGTGTTTTCTACAGGGAGGTTAGGTTCCGTAAACGCGCCCAGTCTGCTGATGATGAGGGCAGCATGGAGCTGGCTGAGTCCCTCCAACATCTCACCCTGTCTGAGTTCCTCAAAGAGTATGTGGAGCTCTAAAAACAATGCAGTAAAAAACAAACAAACAAAAAAAAAAAAAACCCAAAAAAAACTAATCCCCAAACCATGCAGCACGTTTGCCTCCTAACAACAATAAAACTTAACCTCTCCTCTCCCCTCGAGAGGAGAACAATAATGAACATGTTTTCATTATTTAACAGCTTGCACCAAAATGTTTGTCATCGTCATCTTGCACGTCTCTGCAGCCTGCTAGTCTTACTCATTTTAACACGATCCTCTTTTGCCATATTTTTGGTGACTAACAACACAGAATGCTTTTTATTGCTTTCATGTATTTATCCATTAACCTGAACTGTGTATTAACTGCATAGTATTGCTTTAAATGATATTGTAGATTTAGCCATTTGTGTCAGTGTCGGTAGCAGTTTGAACTAACCTCTCCTCTGGTCATTAACCATTTACACGCCTGGTTATAAGACAAATATACAGATATCCACAAGCCTCTATTACTTCACCTTGTTGTTTTGTTGACTAAACAAGTAAAAGAAAAACAGGAAGGTGTGACTTTAACGACTAATGCACGTCTCCAAACCAACATTCAGTCACTGCGTCTTGTAAGTTGCACTGTCTGCGAGATAACAGTAAATACCCTCGCATTATGATTATCTCTTTTGCAGAATTGAAGAGGAGGAGTTGGATAAATACAACATCCCGACAAAGGTGGAGTCAGAGAAATATAAAGTCATCCGCACTTTCAGTTTCCTCAAGAGCAGGATGTCCAGCACACGCAATAAGACCAAGGTAAGCATGAAGTGCAAACAGCGGAGCTCCACATCAAAAACATCAACCAAATTTCCATTTATGTGTGCGCTCTGTTAAACACGGCAAAGTACAGCCTCTGTGATGAAGCGCTATCACTTTTGTTAGAGTCATTTATGGACAGCATGTGACTCAGGATTCCTACTTTCTGGGACAAAACCAGGAAATGTTTCTGGGAATAACTCAAGGTCAGAGTGACAGACCAAACATGATGTCCAGCCTCTTTCCTTTTAATGATTAATCCCTTGTTGTTGAGTCAGCACAGCGAATGGAAGCCCTCCCCGAGCTGCATATGTTGTTGTTCCTCTGCTCCGTTTCCTTGCTTTTTCTTTTTTTTTTTTTTTTTTTTACCATGAGAAAAAGGCGGGGATTTTAGAGCATATGTCCCCTTAAATGGAGGAGTGTTTACTCTGCAAATAGAAACTAGACAAAGATCAATCCCTGCTTTATGAAGACATGACTTACGGCGTGCTTTAGTCTGAGGCCTTGAGTGTCGTTTACACCTCGGCCTCTTTGTTTACACCTATGTCTCTGACATGGTTTTCCAAGGGCAAAGGGAAAGACAGAGAAGCTAAGGACAGGCAGCTGAATGGACATCGTTTTGCCACCGGCTCCTGTTTGGGCCCTACCGTGTGCGTGGTGTGTGACAAACCAGCGACAGGGAAAGACTTTCTGCACTGCTCAGGTAAGTTATTTAAACGATTACGCTTTCAGACTTTTATCCGTTGGCTAAAATTCCTCACACCAAGAAAATTGCTTGTATATATTTTTACTAAAAATTGCCGTTTTTGTGTCAGGTTGCACTGCCATCGTCCATAAAGGCTGTAAGGAGTCTGTCCCCCCATGTTTAAAAGTGAGTCCTGTTCTACTACCAGCAACTACAAACGGCCTACTCGTCTCCGCTGCAGCTTGCCCTTGTGTCGGCTGTTTATATTCTTTAACCAGCCTCTCTCATTTGTATTACTTAGAAACTTCAGGATAAGTATGCTGTTACCAAGAACAGGACAGCATCCCTCCCACAGAGTGAGTTTACGACCCCCGAGGTCAACCGCCGTCAACAATTTTGCTGTCAACCTCTCGCAACCGCATTCTGCTTGAAATTTCCTGTTAATAATGTTTCATTTCGCAGCTTCGAGCCGTCACACAGACTGATTTTGTTTTCTCTGTGTCCAGATTTCACAGTGAGAGAGAGTCCTACTCAGTCTGCGATCTCCGCCTCCATCTCTGTACCTGCCATGACCCCGAAGGAGAAGAAAGACACCGGGCCGCTGCCATGTCCGCTTTCTGGAAGCAGCGACAGGTCATAGACGTCTCACAGACATTATTATTGTGAGTCATATGAAGTCATGTGATCTTCTCGGTACTTAACGCGGGGGTGATTTTCTACTTGGTGTTACAGCAGGCTCAGTGAGAGTTCAGAAACTGAATCTGATACCTGTAAGGTGGCCAGCCAGTCAGAAGAGCTCCTGCCAACTCCTGTGTCCTCCACCTCCACTGACTCATCCTTTGGAGAAGGTTTGGGATTAATATGGAAAAAAAAGAGTCCTCACTACATTCAGCCAGTGTTACACATGTTATTACGGACAGTGATGACTGAAACCGAATCCTCTGTTTTTGCTCACAGACTGCGTGGACGCGTCTATTTTCAGTGACATGTCGGCAGATGCTGTGGATTATGAGGCTGAGTCGTGGAGTCTGACAGTAGAGCATAAGTTTTGCAAGAAGCAGGACAAACGAGCTGTCAAAAGGCAGGATGTAATCTACGGTAAGCAGACGGGATAGGTATGAGAGAATGCCAGTTGTTTGGAAAATTACATTTACCTTATATATTTGTTTTGAAATCTCTCTGATTGCCAGAAGCGGTCTAAGCTTTTATAACCCTCACGACACCCTATAAAAAAATCACACTTTTCCCCTTAAGGCCCTTTTAGGTCACTGGATCATGTTTAAAAATATCAATGATAGTCAGTGGGTCCAAAAAGGGCTCCGGGAGGAAGAATGCGAGGCAGCGGAATTTTTTTTTTTTTCAGTGTTGATGCTGAATTTCCAAAATTCCTTAAAAAATTAACATCTTTGCCGGATGTGATCATCTCAGCATAAAAACTGCCAAAATGAGATCGAAAATACAATTGAGAAGCCCTAAAAGAGTCGCGAGAACACACGAGGGTTAAAAGATATATGGTTTTCTTTGACTCGCCCCTAACGCAGAGCTGATGCAGACCGAGTTACACCACCTACAGACTCTACACATCATGGCGGAGGTTTTCCGCCGGGGTATGAAGGAAGAGGTGCAGCTAGATGCAGAAGCGGTGGAGCGGGTCTTCCCCTGTCTGGACCAGCTGCTTCTCTTCCATCACGCCTTCTTCACTGCCATGAAGGAGCGGCGACTGAGCTCTGGGCAGCCCCAGGGACACAGGAACTACCTCATACAGCAGATAGGAGATGTCTTGCTCCAGCAGGTGAGCTAAGTCCTTTGAGACGTACAGACTTGGAAACTAGTGCAGGATTTCTCAGTGAACACATGCATGCCGTTTATGCAGTTTTCAGAGGAGAACGGGAGGAAGATGAAGCAGGTGTATGGAGAATTCTGCAGCCATCACAATGAAGCAGTCAGCTTCTTCAAGGAGCTTCAGCAACACAACAAGAGATTTCAGAACTTTATTAAGGTACTAAACATCTGGCCTTTTCAACAAACCTTATTTGCAGAAAAGTTGGGACATTTTCTAAAATGCAATAAATACTAAAAGTCCCAACTTTTCTAGAAATGGGTTTTGTAGATTCAACTCAAACCCGCTGTGAAAGTCACTTTGGGTTTTTTTTCCACAGGAAGTTGTGAATTTACGCTTTGTTTTATGTTTTTTTTAAGCAACAAGTAAGTAATTACTTAGTGCGACGGAGGGAAATCCCAGAGTGCATCTTGCTGGTAACCCAAAGGATCACCAAGTACCCGGTGCTGCTGGAGAGGATTCTACAGTATACTCAGAGTCAGTTATCTACCGCCCTCTGCTGGATACTTTCATGTTATGAAAGCCAAGCGTTTACAAGCTCTATTTAAAGTCGAGCCAACGTACTCTTAGTCTTATTTATATTTTGCACTTCTCGTCACTCAGGTGAAACGGAAGAGCACGCTGACATTTCAAAAGCGCTTGCTCACATTCGAGAAGTGATAGCGGCGGTTGACCTGAGGGTCAGCGAGTATGAGCGCCATCAGAGGCTGCGGGAAGTGTGGAACCGCATGGAGAATCGCAGCTCGGCCAAGCTGAAGAACGGACACACCTTCCGCAAGCAGGACATGATGGGGCCGGGACAAACGCTCAAACACCAAGGCATGCTCCTGTGGAAAACCGCTACAGGACGACTTAAAGGTGAGACCGATGATGCACGGCCCTTTTTGCAATTACTGTGTTGTTTTTGCATCTTTTCACATCTATTTCCATGATGCAGGCAGATGACGTTTAATGTTTTCTTGGTTATTTTTCTTTATTTCCCTCAGATGTTCTGGCGCTTCTTCTTACAGACACCCTCATCCTCCTACAAGAAAAAGATCAGAAGTATACATTTGCCACTGTGGTACGCACATATTTTTCCTGCCATCTAGATCTCATAAAGCCAAACACCCGACTGCAACTATAATGAGCTGCGTCTCTGTTCTAATGTTGCATCCAATTACCTATCCTGATACTTCAAGTGTTTTATGTTGGGCTGTTGCTGCATTATTTATTTCCTCACTTTGAATGCGCCTCAGGACCAAAAGCCTCCAGTCATCGCATTGCAGAAGTTAATTGTGCGAGAAGTAGCAAATGAAGAGAGAGGGATGTTTTTGATCAGCGCCTCAGCCGCGGGGCCAGAAATGTATGAGGTCCACACGTCTTCCAAAGATGAACGCAACACCTGGATGAGGCTCATTAGAGAGGCTGTGGAGAGGTGTGTGTACTCCTGTGTGTGTGTGTGCGTAAACTGAGTAAAGGGGCGATAGGAGAGATTAATCACTGATCTTGATTTGTGTGAACTTGTCTAATCGATTTTTTTTTTTTCTGCATGTCTGCTCAGCTGTCCAGAGGAAGAGGAAGATTACACGAGCGAATCGGAAGAGGAGAAGCGAGCCGCTGAAGCTCGCGTACTAAAGATCCACAAGTTACAAGGTATGTAGGAATTTGCAGGAAGCCGTGACATTTTTTTTCTATAAGTTCACTTTTCTTTTTTTTTTTTTTTGGTAATCCTTGAATCCTGGGACTTTGTGTCTCAGAGAGTCTGATGAACCAGGACCAGCAGATTTGCTCCAGCCTGGAGGAGAAGCTGCAGATCTACACGGAGCTGTCTACCGTAAGTGGGAGGACCGACGCTTCGCTGGTTGAACCGCGGCTGTTGGTCCAGCCGCAGTCGGAGGAGCCGCCTCAGGCCGCCGTGCTGCTGGCCGCGGCTCTGCAAGAGGGTAAGACATTTATTAAGAGTATATGCTGCATACTTTTAGCACAGAAATGTATTTAATAACTCAGAGCAGAACAGTGAAGAATAATGAGATGCAGTACAATCTCTAAAGATTACGGATACTGGTAACTTAAAATCACATACATTCAGTCTTTATGTTATATAAAGAATATAATTTATTACATTTATATCGATAATGCTAAGCTTTAGACAGTTTTACTCTATGGCTAGATCACACGGAAGAAATAAACACGAAGCATCACATGCGGGTAGAGTTTCTGTTTGCAGAGTAAATCTCAGAAAGCAGGTAAATGTTTGTACTAAAGTAGTCATGCGGTAAATAAACTCTACTGAGTGACCGTACTGCGCTTTGGTCTGATTTACAGACGAGCTACTTCTGTTCTGCGTGTGTCAAACTCCCAACGCAGACAACAGCAGGGATGCATTCAGTGCACCTCATAAGCTCAACAAATGTAACGTTGCATTCAAGTACGCCTCCTCAGTTCAGAAATCTATACCCCAATAGCCACAAACATTTGAAACAGGATTCTTTTTCTTATTTTCCTTTGTCTGAATACATAGTGCGACATCTGTCATTACACTGAGAGGATGAAACTGCTTCCCCGTGTTAGTACTCTATCAGGACACTTCCATTATTATTATTCCATTATCATTATCAAACTCTGTGTCGTGATAAAATGTGCTCATATTTTTTGCCGCGCATGATCGCGATCAGCCCGACTGTACTGTGGACCTGACCTAATGCGTAGATTCACAGGCTTTTCACTTCCGTTGTCGTCTTTGATTCCCAGCTGAAAACCTGAAAGCCGCACTTTCGTCAAAGGCCAGTTCACCATTCAGCAACAGCTCCGACTCTGACACAGATTCAGCGTTTCCCATCAACCCGCTCTCACCTCCGGAGGCCCCTTCAGACCCGAAGGCCTCACCTGGACACCCAGAGGGCAGCGAAGGGAGTTGGACCGAGGCCCTCGCAGTTCAATCTTTAACGCACTTAGAAAAAACAGACAAAAATGACATTGACTTGAAGGTATAGTACACTTCCTCGTACTATATAGAATTCAGTTAGTTTGCAGTAACTCTTGTTTGACCTCTTGAAATAGTAAATACAATACAATACAATTTGAGTCAAATATTAATGCAGCAATATGATGTAATGTGCTTCCCGTTACTGTAGTGGTGTCGTGGAGGTGTGGTGGTACTGCGGAGGTATTGCCCAGTCATTACAGCCTCTTACAGCCTGCATCTGCACATCACTTCTTTCTTCACAGACGTGTGATCGGCAACAGCCGCTTTAATAATTCAGTACGGCCTATTAGAAGCACATTTCAGTCTTAATGTGATGAATCTTTAATAAGCTCATAATAAAGGAAGAAGTCCATTCAGTCCCCAAAGGTATCGCACCATTAAAAATTGGATATGGAGACTTATTGTAATTACCCTGGTGCATTTGTGCTGACATTTGCAGCTTGTTGTTGTGACCTGTGAGGTAAATGAGTTTGAGAGAATCGGGCTGCGGTGTCATATTTTAACCCTCAACAATGTGCGGGAGCATGCTGTGCAGCCTCAAGGGGGCGCAAATGCTGCACGAATGAGAAAATACAGCATGTTGAGCTATCTGTGAGCAGGTTATAGTCTTAAACATGAGTCATTCATTTGATACAGTTGATTCATCTGTATGTCACTTGTGATTTGTTCATTAACAGGTTGCTCAAAGCGTCCAAAGCCTGACGCAGCTACTCTACAGTCTGCAGGTGAATGCATATCTCAGTATTCCATCAACCACCGGTTACTTTTTACTCTGCTCCCAGCCCTCATCTCTATTATCCCCCAGTCAGTGAGAACATGTACATCCTATTTTTGTATCTCTCAACATGAATTCTTGTTATGTGCCTGCACACCAAGGCTTGCGGGAACGGTGAACCAACAATGCGCTCATCTGTTTGAAGCCAAACGTAGCGAGCTGCAGGAGTGGGGATCCTACTGATCTTTTTCTGCTGAGGGACTTAGAAGCGGCTTTTGTTTTACAATGCTGTTGTTTGGTATAAAATGTAAATTTGTATAGAGGGAAAGTGTGCGTGTGTGTGTATTTGCATAAGGGCATATGCTCTGGCACTCCTATCTTGTCTGTTTAGATTTGAGGCTGTGATCACAATGCCATTTTCATATTCAAAGTTTTGTATCCATTTTGTCATATCAACCTTAAAAACCGCAGTTGTGTCCAGACGATTTCAACTGCCAGTGTGTTAAATGATTTGTTCAATGCTCCTGCCTTCACATATAAAAACATAACCTCATTTCCATCAAATTTTGCCATTCAAATCACCTTCTCCCTCTCTGCATGTTGTGAAGACGCATGTGTGGTCAAAATGGTGGTTGAACCTTGGCATTTGCTTGAATCGCATCCCTGTGCCCTTCCGTCTTTGTGCCAGGCTGCAGTGACCCTCCAGGACAGCTGCTATGAGGTCCAGCGGCTCCTCCTCCAGGAGACAGAGCGCCCTTCTCCCCGCGCCCACCGGCTACACTTCCCAAGCCTGCGGGGCAACACCCTCCAAGAACAGGAGAAGCAGCGTAACCTGGAAAAGCGCAAAGAGGAGGTGGCCGCGGCTCAGCGACTCCAGGACCGACTGCGCCAGGAGAAGGAGCGCTGGGAGAGGGAGTGCCAGGCCAGGGAGAGCCAGCAGGGGGAGCAGGAGAGCAGGCTGGAGGAGAGGGAGAGGCAGTGCCACCTGGAGGCGGAAAGGCTTAGGCGCGAGAGGGAAGAGCTGGAGGAGCAGCTGGAGGAGTACCAGCAGAGCCTGGAGAGGCTGAGGGAAGGCCAAAGGAGTGTGGAGAAGGAGCGTGAGCAGCTCCTCCAGTGCTGGAAGCACAGCAGGCAGAGGAGCCTGCCCACTGTCATACCGCACATGGTCATCCCTTTAGATGGGCAGCAGGTAGGGATGGCGCAACAACATCAGCGCATCAGTTTTTGTTTTGGTGTCAGCATATTATAAATCAAGTGGGCTCGGAGGAAAGAAAACTTTGGAACCTTCTCTTGGTTCCAACTCGTACTTGATTTTGAGAGGATTTGACTCCACACCATACGGTCCAATGAGATGCCACGCAAAAGAATATGATGCACTGCGATTCAATATATAGTTTGATTTGATTTCTCTGGTTCTTAATAAGCAGACACCACTTAAAAAGAGTCATTTTTACTTGGCATATGTGTTTCTTTAGTTCTCGCTTTCTTTATGACTTCTAAAAAATAATCTCTTGGCCCTTTCACAAACTTTTTAAGAAGTAAAAACGTCCCTGACAAATGGAAATAAATCCACATCTTCTTTCCTGTTCTGTCACCAGTCACACTTTTATAACACACCTCAGCCTCATGGCAGCCTGACGTTTTTTTTAACTCACGTGAGACTCGGCTGCGAGACTTGGTGGGAATTGTTCATTGACAGCAGTGGAGATGAGAGATGCTCTGGAGAAACAGTTTAGAGAGGGATCGTTCTGTTGGTAAATCTTAAATCAGGCCCTAATGGCCACACGTTATCGATCACATTTCTAAATAATAAAGGTAAAGGGCCTCTACTAATAAATAAATCACTTTTAACTCATGCAGAGACATTAGAAACAGTGCACACTTTTTCATTTGGGACACTTGCATCTTGATGCATCGATACAAATCAGTGACCCTTGCATCCCTAGGTACCAGTCAATAGAAAGCCAGTGACAAGAATTTAGCCAATCACAGGTCTTTTCAGAGAGGGGGCGAGCAATTGACAGCTGTAATGTCCTATCGCAGACAAGACTCATCCGCGTCTCTACTGCACAAACTCTTTGGTTCCCAAAAAAAGCAACACGGCAGCTCCTGTAACCACCAGAGTTTGGCTTCACCTTTCCGGCGTGAAATGGCGTCGTCCATCTTCTTTCTTCTTCTTCTTCTGCTGGTGGTCTCAGTAGAACTCCTGCCACATGCATCGAGGTAGATACGTAGTATTTATGAATTGGCTGAAGCTTTTCTCAGACAGATATCAGCCTGAGCTACGTTAGTTCACACATTTACACATAGCAGCACTGTCCCCTCTTGATATACGGCCTGCGATAATGAGAGCAATTTCAGCATCATTTGTCTTAGTGCTCCAGCAGCTCCACTCACCAGTAAACATCTTAATGATTGATGATAATTAAACCGCTGCAAATAAAAGCACCGACAAAATAATTAAAACCAGAGGCACGTGGCCCAAGAAACCAATCAATCGTGTCGGAAAAGGACTTAAAGTATCGACACTTTGTTTGAAAAGCCCTGCAGTGAAATGTCCCCTGCAGCTGGAAGGCACGGAGGATAAAGGGTGCACTGTTCTCCGTGCCCTTTAAATCTCAATTTACCTCACACGGAAAAGCAGCGCTGGTGAAACTAATATATAGCACGTATATCTATGCGAGCCTCTGCTGGGCACAGCTTTGTGCTGCTCAGTTCAGCAGGTGTGACTGTTCTAAAGACACACGGGGAGCGCTCGAACGGGGCAGACAAATGAGCAGACTCGTGTTACAATATTCACTCTCCCTCATTATTTTAAACACCACCTTGGGCTTCTGCCAGCTAGACGTGATGAAGGCTTTTTGCAGACTTATTTGTTTCTATTCATCTATTTTGGCCATTGTGGAGGCCATATTAAAAGCAGTGGCTCAACAAAGGCTTGCAGAAATAGCGGAGGTCCTAATGTTCCCCTGCTAATGTTTTAGCCAGAGGCAGGAGTTCACAGGGTCAGAAACAGATCGAATGACACACACACACACACACACACACACACACACACACTCTCAGGTCCATTCTAATTAGTTGTGCTTCCCAAGCTCAGGAGGAAAGGCCATGTTGATGCGAGAGATGGGACAGAGAGGACAGAGAGGACAGGAGGACAGGAGGACAGGAGGGCGGCCTGGAGCGTCGACCAAGCTACACCGGTGACACTTTTCTAATACATCAAGTCACCGAAAATTCACAAAAAAAACAACAATTTGTCCTCGGTGTCATTTCATTCCATCTTCCATTCGCAGATATTTCAGGACATAACTGGAAATAAGTAGAACTGCGTCAACTATAAAATTATAAATTGATAATTGATTAATTGTCTGAGTCTGCAAGAAAAAAAAACAAAACAACATCTTTCATATTTTGAATTGCCGAAATCTGGGGGGAAAAAATGCCAGAATTTGAAAGTACACACCTTCCTTCTGCAGCTCTCTTCTGGTGGGATAGATGACCTGACGTTGTTTCACGCCGCCGTGGAAAAGAGAAGATCCTTTTCCCAGTTTCCGTATCGAGCCATGGAGTAGAGCAGCAGAGTCACGTCTGATCGAATCTTACAAGTCCGCAGTGGGAAGAATTCTCATTTCCTCTCAGACCACTTGAATTACAATATGCAGAAAGGGAATTATGGAATTTTAGCTCAATAAAAACTATCAAGCGCTGCAGCGTTCAATGTGAGTAAGTGATGCTTTTCTTTGTTATATCTATCAGTATATCTATCAGTAATAGGAAACAGATTATGTTTGAGGTAAAATTCTTCAAAATGTTGTCACCTAGAACTCTGGCAAGTTTATTTTTCACTGTTAAATGTCCGGCTCGGTAATATATTGGTCATGAATATAAAATAACAAATATAAAGGGGCTGTTG
>JAPQRN010000005.1:23533247-23545719 GCA_037367275.1 Coranthus polyacanthus
TGTGTGTCTGTGTGTGTGTGTGTGTGTGTGTGTGTGTGTGTGTCTGTGTGTGTGTGTCTGTGTGTGTCTGTGTGTGTGTGTGAGAGCATACCGTACACACACATTGGTCTTTATCAGTGCTGAGGCCTTGTCTGTCCTTCCTGTCAGTTAATCAGTGCTTCCTGACATCATCAACAACAACAGGAAAAAAAAAACCCACTATCCCCCCGCCACCCACCCCACCCCACCCCACCGCACTGCACCCCAGCCCTCCACCACCCCCACCTGCACCAGCAGCGATCCAAGGCTACAGCCTGCCATAGGAAAGAAAATCAATGGTTTCTCTATCCATCGACTGGCATGGTAGACAACAGCATGTGAATCACAGTTCACAGGCAATGGCTGGCTGATAGGGACATCGATCTGAAAAAAATCTTTACAAAACTCATTATAGCATTACTTGTCATCGCATCAGGCGGCGGGGCAAGTGCAGGGAGTGCGGAGTGATGGATGCGGACACATATTAATCTGTGTTTCACTCGAGAGGTGTCAGCTCCATTCTGATGTTTGCCTTATTCCTAATCCGTTGACTCTGTGCTCATTCAAGTATTTACAGAGGGGGTGGTGGGGTGGGGGAAAATTACTGGTTACACGCGACTTATCCCTCAGTCCCTTGTAAAAACGGGGTCAGCGTTAACTGTGGCTGATGTAGAGTTTCTGTTTACAGGCCATCGCGGGCAGCACAATCTCTTCGTCATTGATCAGCTTATTAACCTTTCCTCATTATCGAACGCGCGCAACCCCCAGTGAAATCCAAGTGACTTGTTAACAAGCCTGGGATGTAGAGGCTGCAATCTACAGCGCGGGGTGCACTCCAGCTGACAGATCCTACCCTCAGTGCTTTTCCAGTGGATCCCACGAGGGGCCCGCGATAACATACAGTACACTTAAATGCCGAATAAAACTCCCAGTGCTGACATATCTCTCCGGCATATTTAAACCTACGTATTGAGTCATTTTCATATTTCATCCTTTGAAAGCTCCTTTGTGACCTCACCCCACGTGCTGCGTGGTATGCGGACAAACCCGGTATCTCCTCTTTTTGTGTGTGAAAAGGAATCCCTTTCAAATGCTAATTCTCCATTGTGTTGTCAATCGCACGGATCAAAATACTCCCTCACTTCTCATCCTCACACTTAGTACGTGAAGATTTCTTCTCATGCGCGCACGTACATACACACCCTCTTACGTTCTACCAGATCTCAACGTTTGTTCCCGCTCAGTGTAATCTCGGGGAACCGGTTGGATAGAATTTTCTGAAATGAAGTTTCATCCGATGAGTAGTATCAGGTTTTTGTTGCATACCTTTTCACACAAAAGGACCAGAGCATCCTGCATAGGCTGAGGTAGAAAAGAGAGATGAAACGGGTGCACTTTACTGTACGTACGTTATCACACGCCTTGTATAATCTGCTCCGGTGTTACACAAAGCACATTCTGTGGGAACCAAAGCTGCTTTGTTGGCTTTCTGACAAAGCACCGCATAGTTAGAGTTAATGATACTGCAGGTGATTTTGTTTCACACTGATCACGTCGCACGTTTTATTCATGTGTGCAGGCCTTAAAAGTAAGCTTTGCGCTTGATATTTGGGTTCTAAAATAATACATTTATGATGCTAAAATTGTTAACGGACAAAGCTCCAAGAGATTGAATGATTTTTTTTTTTTTTTTTTTTTAATCATCTGGTTGCACAATGATGTGTCATCCATCAGAAGCCAGGCCTGTGCGGTGGCTAACGGAGCTACTCCAGTAGACTCTTATATAATTAATCAAACAGAGACACTTTCCTATAGGGACACGATGAGGCAATTTATAGTTCATGCCATCTGTTACCATGACAGCGCACCTGCCCTAATGCTAGACAGCACCCACCATGCACACATAAAAGCTAAAGCACAGATTCATACTAGATACCACCCACAGACATCCTCATTTCAGATCTGATTCAATTGACTGATTCAGTTCAAAGGAAACGACCCCATTAATGAGATCAGTGGAGTCAAACTCGGTGGAGATATACAGTAACTCTGAGGCATGTTTGTCAGCTTAATCATTTTTGTTATCTGGTTGAATGTATGCCTGACTAAGATGACGCCTACCTTTTTGGCATTGTAATAAATGATGACGCGTTTAATGACAGGTACAGTAGCTTGAAAGTTGTTTTTATCCTCACGCCCCTCGTGTCATCGCATGTAAGTATGAAATGACTTCTGCGTGAATGCAGCTTCTGTTTTGAACAGAACAGCAGCATCACACAATGAATCATATCATTTGAGCAATCTAAGATCAGTTTTTGCTATACTATATGCAGGGGCGAGCAACAACCTGACCTGTAGCAACTGTGGCTCCAGCGACCACTTAGCGGTGATTATGTGAGTGGGCTAAACAGTAAAGAAAAGGCTACACGTTCAAACCTGTTGATTGTTTATTAGCGGTTACAGTTCCCTCCTAATCCATTCATATTCTCTGTTTTGTTGATTTAATTACAGCTATTAGCTGAGAATGTTTACGTTACTATGGCAAATAGTTGGCATTTCATCCAGTCTTCACACTATGCTTTTCTTGTGCCCACGCAGATCACAACAGTCAGAACTACATCGGGGAGACCTGGTCGTCGACGGCAACCTCAGCCGACCCGTACCCGGCGCTGCCGCATCCCGGTGACCCTCAGCTGGACCTCAGCGCTCTGGTTTCCTTAGAGACAGACAGCAGCGGGGAGGAGGGCAGGGAGGAAACCATCGTATACCTCTGAACGCGGATAACACGTCTGACTGACTGCACAACACCAACCCAGCACTTGGAGATATTCAAGAAATGTCAAGTCGAGTGGGTTTTATTTATAAAGCTCAGAATGACAAACGTGCCTCGAGGGGCCGCATGTCAAAACGTCACGATAAGGACCGGGCCCCAGTGGACTTCAGAAAGCATTTCTTTGTATAGACAGATTTCTTTCAGTTCTTTTTTTTTTAATTGAAAGTTTGTTTTTTGTGTTCTTTTTGTTCTTTTTATGTCAGCTGGACAGTTACTGGAAACAGATAAACAAAACCGCGGTTGCTCCAGACTCAATTTAACAGTGTACCATGTGTCATGCACCTCGACTGGAGGCACCACAGGGTGTTCGCCGTCTCATCTTTTCTGGGAAACCTGTATTTTTTCGTGCGTGTGCCTTTGTATGTGTGCTCTATATTGACTTCCTGCAGCATCACCTTTTGCTCATTCTCATTCTCTGCCTCATACCGTTCCTCCCTCACTGCCTTCCTCCCTCAGGTCCAACATATCTCATCCCGTCGGCACCATATTTATTACATTTATCACATTTGGAGAAAAGGCGTATTCCTAATTTCGGTGAAACATGAGACCGCACCTCTCCAGCGGCCGAGTGTCTTGCCTTAGTATAAACCGCCAAGTATCTGTTTATTTACAATCCAAGCATAATGTAAAGCGAAGAACATTCGAAGTGAAAGATGAGGTGCGACGGCATCAGTCTCCCGTTTCTCAGACTCGCCACCCGCGGGTATCATTTATTAGTTTTTATCCTAACTTGTTTTGTCATTTAATGACAAAAACAGAGAGGGGTGGGTTTAAAAAAAGATGTTGAAGCCGCGCTAGGGTGTCAGGTTTATCGGAGCAAAATAAATACAACCATAAATAGCCTGGAAAAAGCATCGCTTGAGCAGAACTGATTTTGTGCAACGTGAAAGATATTTTGGCTGCGGGAAGGTAAACACAAGCATGAAACCATCTCAGGCACTAGAGAAATGTTTTTACGCTCATTTTCAGCACACATTTCTTGACTAAGAGGGTTTTTTTTTTTCTTTTTTTTCCTTTTATTCCCTGTTATTGTTTAACTTAAAATCCCTCTGTTTCTTCATACAAAATGCAAAAGGTAGATATTACCTTTGCAAGCACATTGAACAATATCAAGGGGCCTTATTGATTCTGTTGTGCTAAATGCTAAACTATTACACTTGAATAATCATGCAGTGTATTTGCATATTCTCTCTCATGGGCATTTTTTATGTGTAAAGAGGCCTTGATGCCAATGCTTTATGTGTCTGTAGTTGTTTTGTTGTTTTGTTTTGTGTCTTTTTTTTTTTTTTTTTTACAAACATCATAAAAGATCATTTAGTGTCATTACTTTTTCTAGGCCCCCGATGGGACAATAAGGCTGTGGCAGTATTTCGATGTCAGTGTGGGATTTTAGAACCATGAATATGTGCTTTAATTTATTTATTACAGTACAAAGGAGTTTGAATGTTTTACAATGCTTTGCGAAAGGGTTTTCTTGAACATAGACGTGTACCTGTGTAAACAGACAGGCAGGTGTGTTTCCTCGTTGCGTGCTCATGCACATTCGCACCATGTGTTGTGAGATTACTTTTATTGGACATGAAACATCGCTTTTTGGTTTATTGTGGTTTAATAGACGGGACTCTGCGAGGGCGTTGATACAATAAAACAGCAAACTGGTTGAAACGCAGTCGCATCACTTCAGTTTTATGTCACTGGTCTGAAACGTGAAGCGTCTGCACCCGTGTAAACAGATGTGCGAGAGCGTTGGCCGTTTGGTTGCCAGCGGCGACAGGTGCTGGACCAGGTGCATGAATGTCAGTGGTTTCCTGTCTGGCTGCAGAGCGTGTTCGCGCCTCCAAAGTGCAGTCGCACAACCCACATCAGTGTCAGATAAATGTTATTTGTTGCTTCCATCGGCTTAAATGTACAATGTCACCCTTTCAGTGTGTGAGAATTTATTATAGTATTTTTATGGATCATAAGATTCCACACAAAAATGTCTCTCAAGTTCAAGCGTATAAAACGGCTCAGACTTGACTTTTAAGGCTTTCCCTGACAACGGCGTCATATTTCATAAACTTAAACGCCATTGCTTCATCCACGTCTTTGTCTGTTTCCAAACAGGAGAGCAGATTCCTGGGATCGACATGACTCACCTGCAAAATGCACCTCATTTCTTCTATTGATTACTAGCAAACCTGCAGGAATAAGACCTGCTTTGTTTTTAGTCTCATCATTAAATCATAAACCACTCAGTCCTCTTAATTATTGCTCTTATTACTACACATACATACATACATACTAGTTCAAAATTCCATTTGGATCATTTGCATCTGTTGAATATATTTCTCATTTATTGAAATGTTCCCGTCATGTTGCGGACTAATCTTAACCATCAACAAGCCACGTAAATGTTTTATCACTTTGCCCAACGAATGCTATTTGCACATTAATTGCAGTGATTTATTTGACCATTCACGATGATATAGATGATACGCATGTGTATCTATGTTTTTTGACTCTAATATTCATTCTAATCGACTTACCGCTGATAAACGACTCTGGGGTGACCTGAATTTCAAATGCTATTTACAAGAAAGGGTTAGCTCTGGTTGTATTTCCCAGCAAAATTCATTTAACACGGCGTTTCCCTTCGGTGCTTATAATTGTGGTGCAATGTTTGAGCAACATTCTTGCTTTTGTTCATTCGTTTGCATTCGGCAAGTGGTGCACTATCATCAGCCAGGTGTGAGGGACTCTTCTGCAGGATGGTCTCCAGATAGCAGCTTGTTTAATCGAAGAAGTAACATGGAATAATGAAATGAAGCTGCAACAAGCTGTAGTGCACTGGCGTTGAGGCTCTGTTGGTCCCTAACATCGGCAGCTTCATTACCACACATATTTAGAGCGGTTTTGCCAGAGCAGCGCTGGAAACTACCTACAGAGAGACCCGCGTGACTTTCCTGTGTCTGTGACACTGCCGAGAGCTCATTCTCTCCGAGGTCAAAGCAATTAAAAAACGATTTGAGGAGCGCAGCAGAACGGTCCAGGCTGACCATCCATTAAAACCGAACAGAAAAGAAGGAGCTGGTCAAGAGTGTGGAGGTGGACAGGGAGCACACGTAGGTGAGTGAGTGGGCCGAAGCCGCTTAAAAGTTTTGTGGTGTGCTTGTTCGAGAGAATCCGCAGTTTCTATCCCTCTGTAAATGTTTAAGGGCAGAGCATGATGGACCTGCGTCTGTTTTACAAGTCCTCATACCTATTATTATTCAAAAGGTTAAAAGGAGCCTTTGGTTGAGCTGCACCACAACTATAACAAACTTGTCAGAAAACTTAAGGTCTGCTTTAACTTTAACGTTTACCACTGCTTTATTCAATTTGCGGCTAGGTGTTTATTATTTATTGAACTGTTTGTGCCGTTGTTAGATAATGAGGGCAGAAAACTGGTGGTTCATCGTTGACCCGGCGGTTGTTTATTTTTGCACTGTAACCACACTGTAACTTTTATGACTATTATTCTATTTTTATTTCATATCCTTTCAGGTTATTGTGTCTTAATTCGCTTTATTTTGACTTATTGTGTCCTTCACGGGCCTTTAGTTTGAAGGTTCTTTTTTTTTTTGCAGCCTTTTCTTGTCTTGTCTTTCTTACTCTGGTCTCTCTCTCTCTCTCTCTCTCGCAGGTGGAGAGAGTTCCTGTCAAACCTCTGATCCTCTTAGTGGCCCTTCAAGGATCCATTATACTTATCACCTTTACTTTTAAATGGAGATTACGCTCTCCCTCCCTCAGCTCTTTTTGAGTCTAGCAGAACATTTCAGTTAATCAGTTTTGAAACACTGCGTCCACTTCGCCGCGCAGCAGCAGCTTTTGCCATGATTTTATGGGCCATACAGCTGCATATAATCCAAACGCTCCTGTGTTTTATGTGTGATACTAGAGTTTAGTTCTGCTTTAAAGGGGAGCGGTCCGTGCCGAGCGGCTGCTTGTTTGTGTTGTGGGCGAAGAAAGAGAAGCTAGAAAGTTGCGTGAAGAGACGGGAAGTGACTATAACGCAAGCTTATTGTATTCGTGTCATGAAGGCGTGTCTTTGTGTGCGTTTTCGTGCCTGACAGGTGTGATTGCACATAAAGACACGTATAGGCCACCTGGGTATTTCAGGGTCCAGCAGACACACTGACAGAGCTGTGCCAGTCTGTTAACAGCCCCCTGATAACATTACAAAGCCTTTTCATTTCAGTGGAAACTTTACTAAGTTACTGACTGATTGTTCTTCACAAAGAAACGAGTCCCCCCCCCCCAGTGGCTTGTTTTATTTTTTTTCTGCGCCGTACGAACTGCACATTTCAACCGAGGTGATGTTAAATACTTAATACCTCTTTAGCGCTTCCCTCTCTGTGTGGATTCAACGATCTCAGCTTGTTCCATCCTCATTACACAGTCAAGAAACCCCTGTATGTGGCACTCCGTCTTTCTCTCCTTCGTTGTTTTTTAATGACCCCTGTGGAAACTAACTAATAACGCCAGAGGAAAAACCGATAAAGGGGGGAAAATATTATCGCTGAGTCATCTGCCAGGGTGAAACGCACTTTGCTCCAACATTTCCCAAGGGGAAAGCGTAATGATTTCTGTAGGCGTACAGAATAAACCTGCCCAGCCCAAATATAAATAACAGCCATTAAAGCTTATCCCAGTGAGGAATGGTTTTATGAGAAACCTGAACAATATACAACATATATACGGTAGCCGGTACAGGTTATTAGATTTCTCTTGGGGTGAAATATCACGACAGGCTCAAAATCTATACCCAGTGTTCATGGCCTCAAAAGGAGAAAGTCTAGGACGGTAGTACCATCTTGTTGTACGTATCCTTTTGACTTACACGCCTCTGTTTTGTTTCTCTCTCCACGTGTAGAGGAGAAACAGTCATTTTGAATCTTTCAGTTCGCGACGTGCGTCTAGAAGCCTTTGCAAAGAGTGCAGTGTTATTATTTTTTTGAGGAAATATTTCGCGACACATTCCCTGATCTTTGCTTTCGACCCCGGATTTAATTGGTCGCTTTAGAGTTCCGGTTATCTCCTGCAGCTGTGTCGAGGCTAAGTGCTTTGCTGTTTACCCCAAAATAAATGCTAATTACAGCACATTGCACAGCATACACATTAAAGAGCCTGAATGTCACAGCCACGAGGGCGAGCCCAGGCCTTGGCAAAGGCACGCGGGTCAGATAGCTGTTACCGCAAGGGTTTTTAACATCGCTGAAGGCTACAGCAAGAAATCATTTCTAGAAGTTGTTTCCTTTAGTCCTGCATGAGAAAAACAAATCTCTGGGAGGTTTTTTTCCCCAAAACGTTGAGTTTTACATTGAAATGTCCAGGTCCTTTGTCTGAGCGTCCAGGGCCGCTAAAGGTAAAGAAATTCACAAACATAAATGATTAGTTGTCAAGCAGTGAGCGACAGTGTAACAGCGAGAGCTGAGTGTGATAGGTGTTAATTCGAATTTATTTGACTTTGATGAACTTTTGCTCGACAGCCTCACGTATGTTTTTACCAACAAGTTTTTTTGTTTTTTTGTGACCCATTTAAAAGCTTGAAAATGTCAACTTTATCCCTTCAATGTGGCGTGAACACAGCATTATTTGCTCTGATTATCTGTACTCTGCTTGTAATATTGCATTATAATGCTGTGACCCTGTTTGTTAGAAACACAACAGAACTCTAAGGCAGCGCATTCTGTAAGACATGTTCATCATAAGCCTAAATGTTAATGGTAATAATTAGCAGAAATACTGACAAAGCACTGATCTGCCGCATCTGAAGAACATCTGAATGTACTTACTCAAACTGTGGTTGGAGGCTTCACTTCAGATCATGTTGAGAGAAGATGATATGACATTTGGCTTGACTAATATGAAACACATATTCTCTCTGGCTCCCAGTGAAACACTGTCACAAACAAACCGTTCTCCTTTGTGCCTGAGGGTAAGAACAACTTTATATTCGTACTAATGGTTTAAACATGCCAAAAAGGCATTTAATATGGTAATCCACGGTTTAACAAACAAGTCACACTGCCACAGAGGGAAAGCAGATCAATACGAAAAAGAAATATACGTGTTGGCGCTTGATATCTGCTTGTTTTGAGTTCTCCCTTTGGTTGCTGTTTTGATGATAAACACGACTAATGGTCCTACATATTGTATGTTTTAGTTTTGCCCTCGTGTTGCTTTACCGCAGTGTTTCCTTCAACGCCCTTTTAAAAATTAATGTTCTTAGAAATCCATTACACATCTTTCTCAATGTTATACCCTAAATTCACTTTAAATTCAAATAAAGAAGCAGCCCGTGGCTTACATTGTGCAACACTTTAGCAAAAGGGGAAATCAAAAAGGGGGAGAAGTCAATCTCTGTCCTTGTTCTATTGTTGATTGCCATGTATTTAGTTTTGGTGAATTTGGGGCGTTTCAGTTTCTTCGTGACGCACACAGTGTGTTAACAGGTATATGTTCGATTGATTTCAGCTTCCCTACTAAATGAATACCCAAGATATCTTTGGGCTTCGGACGTTCTCTTAAATCAAAAATGGATTTCTACAACTTTCGGCCTGAAGATTTTGAAGGACTAAAGAGGAAATGCCTGTCACAAAGATACCTTATGAATGCATAAAGTATCTTTCAACCTGCTGGAGGCGTAGCTGGTGTCGACGGCGTATCTTCTTTCCTGACGTGTTGTTTCTGTCCGTGTGTGTTCGCCGCTCGCCGTCCTGTCATCACGGCTCCATTCTTTCTGTCATCAGTGTCATCTGTGGTGTTGTTGGCCCTACAGCATTACAGGAACACGTGTTTGTGCGTGAGGTTGTATGCACAGGAGAACAGAGCGTTTGATCGTGTGTGTGGTTTGGCCATGAAAAGCACGGTATCATTAGAGGATCGGCTGTGTGCAGCGCGCAGGCCTTCGCAAACTATTCACAATGAGTGGGAGAAGATGTTTTTCTAACAGTGACTTGACACGTTGCGGCCATTTTTAAATACCACTTTTAATTGCTTTCTTAGTGGTTTTGAACTGGGGCGAGGTAAGCGCTCTTCCAGGCGCACCGACACATGCCAAAGGCCTGCGCCTGTCAGCACACGATGAGGATGTGACATGCATATGACGGCGTTCGTGAGACGGCTGCGATGAGCTGTTCACTGGGATCCTGCACCGTGACACTGTGGTAATCCCCAACAATAGGATCACTCATTAGTTAAACCTACCCACCTGCCTCTCAGGGAGACCCTCATTTTCCCCCTTTGTCCTTTTAAATGGGAGACTGTCAGTCGTCTATTTGTCGTGACAGTGTCAGCAGTGGGTAATGGATAGGTTTGGTGTTGTGGGGGTTTGAAGTTAACGTTAAACACATGGTCTCTGAAGGAGGTAAACAAGACGTCCCTCGCACGTCTCCTTCGCGCTCTTACCGGATATGAAGAGTCCTCGTACGTGTTTTTTTGTTGTTTTTTTTTTTTTTTATTTGCTAAAACAAAGACAAATGGCTGGAATGGTAAGAGTTGTATGCTTTGGCAAAGACATCCACAAAAATCCATCATTCATATTAGAGCATTCATGCGGTGCCACTGGAGACAGTTTTAACCATAAATCTGGACCGACATTGGAACCGCATTCAGTCCAAGAAGAAAAAGTGTTTAGTCAGGTTTTAAAGAAGCAAAGAGTTTAATGCATTTGGAAGCAAATCTGAATGCAAGCACATAAAACTGTGTATGTGTCTCTTACTGTCTGGTTTCATTGTTGCTGCTGTTGGCAGTAATAACCGTGACCTACTGTTTGGGAGTTTTTCAGCTTGTCTCTAAATGTATCCCTTTCTATTTACTGGACCGTGAGCTCTTTCATGTCAGTCCTGCATCCTACTTCCCTTTGATAATGTCCTTTTTGTCTTCGGGGGTGGCAGTCCTTAACAGCCCTTCTAGGTGAACACTCAGTCATTAAAATAGGTGAAAACAAGGTCAGTCCGCACCTCCATCTGCCTCGTGCACAAAGGAGACCTGACAATTATAGCTTTCAGGGGTCATTTGCTGTTAGTCACGGGCACGGCAGTCTGGCCTCCGCCTTATGATCAGTGGAGAAGGCTGCAGTTAGCGATACTCCGTACATCAGCTATTTAAGCCAAGGTAGATTAAACAGGTTAGACACCCGTGGTGGAAGTGGGTCATCAGGCATCCTATGACCACCCAGTCAAAGGAAGAAACTCACCAACGCAGGAGAATATTGGAGGTTATTTTTTCAACATGCACATGTCACTAAACCACTCATATCCCACATATGACACTGTACTTTGCGCGCGTTAGACGGCTGCGATCACATACAAAAATCGACGTGCCTGCGTGTTTTTGTGTGTTTGTTTCCAGTGCACGCCACATCATGTGTCAGCCATGTGCTTTGCATCAGATCCACTCAAACTGAAGGGTTAGAAGGTAAACATGTTACAAATTAATAGCGGGGCTTTGTTTCAGAGCGAGAAAGAGCCAGCAGAGTCTTTGTCTGTCTCATTATATTACTGACACTTAAAGTTAGATCTTTAATGCTACGTAGATAACCTAGCATAATTTTTGTTTGGCAAATAAAGCAGAATGATGCAAGGGTGTGTTAAGGCAGAAGCAAACGACATCCTATCAAACTTCTCTCTCTGTTTCTCAGATGCGCAGATCAGTCGGTAGACCCTCTCAGCAAACGAACCCCCTCACAACGGGGTCGTTTATCGACCGACATCTTTATTCAACTTTTCTGTTTTGCTGCTTTTGTAACAGAGACCTCTCATGGGGTTTCCTAGAGGGTTTTTTCGCTCGAGTGTGTTTGCAGTCTGCAGAATTCCAGGAGACGTTTGTATCAGTCGGTATTTGAATTGTGTGGGACTCGAGTGCTGAGTCCATTAACTGCGTGTTGATGTTGATATTCTACTCTTCCCAGAACCATCTCATCAGAAAACTGTATTCCTCACCTGATGCGGCAAAGGTTAAAATTAATATCTTGTGACACAGTACTTGGTTGCTACTCTAGCACAGACCTGCAAAAGTGTATGTGTGTGCATGAGTGTAACTGATGCCTATTAAATTATTTCGGACATTTCCTCTGGGGATTAATGACTGTTGGCACTTAATTTAGCATTGCAGGGAAATGAAATTGCCCGTTATTAATGAAAATCAGTGGCCTGGAAAGTCAGAATATAGAGTCCGAATTTAAAGCTCATTCAGATTTAATATCCCGCTTATAGTGCGGCCACAGTTTCATATTGATTCTCGGGCTGTTGGTTTGTAAAAACTCAAAGTGTTTCAGGTGTAATATATTGGACGCCGATTTTTTTTTCTTTTTCCGCGTCTAGTTCAGCTACAGTTCAGTTTTAATAATCTCCGAGGCACTAAAGTTGAGCAAGATCTAGCTGTGGTTCACAGACAGGGGTTGGTCTGGTGAAATGATACTGTTTCGTCCGATATTGACGCTCCACATTTTCACCCTTTTGATGTCTTTGATGTGATTTCTCCTCCAGAGGAAACTGCTGCTCTGCCTTTGCACTCTGACAGAAGGAGAGAAACGCTCTCAGCTCGTTTGTACGCACACACATTGACAAACACACACACACACACACACACACACAC
>JAPQRN010000005.1:23545819-23557466 GCA_037367275.1 Coranthus polyacanthus
AGAAGGAGAGAAACGCTCTCAGCTCGTTTGTACGCACACACATTGACAAACACACACACACACACACACACACACACTTATATCCATAACACCAACAGTTAAGGGCGCGAGTTAAAAGGATTTGGTGTCATTAAAAGATTTGAGGAGGATAGAGAGGAAGAGGGATCAGACTTTATTTGATAGCCCGGGGCTGAGGAGAGGAGTACTTCAGTCACAGAACAATTGCGTTTAAAAATCACAGCCTCTCTTTCTGTATTAGCTTTCCCCTCCCCTCAGCTGAAATACTGAGGCTGGAAGTTGTTTGTTGTTCACACTGCACTGTGATTGATGTTGGCGTGCTGTGCTGGGAGGCAGCAATCAACTGTTATTTCTCTGAAATTAAAAACACATTTCAAAGCTTTATGGCACTGAAAGTGAGCTTTTAAATGCATATACTCAAGTTAGCAGACAGCAGTTGTTTACGCTCAGCAACAATGACTGACGTCTTCGATCGTTTAACGTTATTACCCAGGATTAGGATACTTGACTTGACAGATTTCACTTCACGGATCATTCATTGATAGTCATTGATGACCCACAAGGTTTTTTCAAATGTTAGAGCTCAGATAAGTATAAAAGTTGTTAAAGGTGGAGATTTTCTGTTTTTCACTCATTGCAGTGAGTCATTTGGTTAGACTGTCTGGGAAGTAAATATGAAAGTAGTCTGAACTTCTTTTTTTTTTTTCCTAAAATGTCAAACTGTTCCTTTAAAGGTTACGCGCTCATCGACGGTGGCTGCAAAAAAAAAAGAGAGAGAAAACTCCTCATTAGAGTCAGTGTATATTTTGTCCATTTAGTGTTTTTTTTTTTTTTTTAAGTTAAGGGGATATTAACTCCGGTTCACATTAAAACATGATGACCTTAACGCTACCTGCCAAAAAACATAAAAAAAACAGGAGGAAACCTGTTTCCTCTGGAGCTGCTGCAGGACCACGGCAGCTCAACGTAGCGGACTCGGTGAATGCCAGCCTGCTCCCTCTGTGGATATAAATGGCTTAATCTAAGATAAATCACCACGATTCCCATTTTCGTGTGATTATACACTAATGAAAAGATAATTATCAACATTATACACCATTTCTGCAGTTAGATCCTCCTAAATCCTACACACTGAGCCTTTAACGTTTAGAGTAATATGTGACCTAATATGTTTATGATGATGAACTACATTGTATTCTCTAACACTCTCTATTTTGTTGTGCATGTAATTAGACTAGTATAGTCATTTTTATTTATATAGCCCACTATTACAATTCCAAAATGCACCTCCATGGGCTTTACAATACACACACATACAATAAGAAGCATGTTGCACCTCACAGTGAATGTTTTAACTCACTTAAAAGATTAATGAGTTTGGGTAGGTACCAGTGTTAAAAACCCACAAGTACACAGTGTTCATTCTCTGTTTCAGTACACGAGGCCAACTCTGTATACGCGCCTCCAGCAACTTGATTGAAAACTTTGTCTTTAATCAAAACAAAATGGTGTGTTACAAGGCTGTGAAACAGACACAGGCGAATACTGCCCGGCAACCGAGGGAGGAGAGAGAGCGAGCGAGCGAGGAGAGAGGCGAATGAAGGCAGAATTTACAATGCCTGGCTTTGTTCCCCAACAAGTGGGATGCCAAAACAAACAGCCAACCTGAGTGTTTGGCGTTAAAGGCAGTTGAACGGCAAGCAGGATGTAAGCGATACTCCAATGACCCGGGATCTGTGAGAATCCCACAGTGGGTGTCTCTGTGGGAAATTAGCCAGTGGTTGTTAGCAGCATCGCTAAAACCCAAAGAGACAGAGACGGTTCTCACGAGCCAGGAGGAATTTATGTCTCCGAGACTGGGACTGTGCAGGCGGTGACCCTGTCTGATTACATATTTTAACGGCCGCAGTTAAAGGATGTTCATTTTGCAGATGACCTTTTTGGGTCAAAGAAGCCATGGTTATATATGAATATACTGTATACTAATGTATTAATTTATATGGTGTTATACCTCATTAACGGCGAGATTCCAAATCCTATAAACGAGGACAAAACTTTAAACTGATCTTATTTCACGACATGGTGGCTGATTTATCCTGTGATTTTGCGCTACACAAACTCACAGCCAATTATTTCGAAGAGTGAAAAGATGGAGGAGACGAGAGAACCGTGAATGCTTTTAACACGGTTTCCATCCAAAGAAGATTTCTATTAGAAAGGATTAGAACGACTGCTGCCGTTACAAACAGGTGTGAGGGCCATAGTGAGAGAGACTCAAACCCCAGTTGCTTGCCTTAACGAACGCACAAACATTTGCTGCAGCCCCGTCGCCTTAGTACGAATTTTAATTACAGATGTGCAAAGCAGGGAAGTGCAAAATCACACACAATGCCACTGCTACCGGGGATAGCAGGACTTTCGGGGGCCTAATTAGTCTCAGGAAGAGCAGCGTAAAAGACCTCTTTCAGGATTTCTTTTTTGCTAACAAGACACATTGGAAAGGTGAAAGAGAATGCAATAGACTCTCTTTTGATAATTAATCTGACTTTTGGATATTTTTCCTTCACAGCTCCTCATGTTTGTCTTTTAAAAGTACAAGTCAGGGAGCGCTAATTAATTTTAATGACAATGAGCTCAGACCTTAAATTACACGCGTTTACCACGAGAAGGTCTTCGACTCCCACATGATGGAAACCCTCGCAGCATGAGTCATGTACATGTTTAACTTGGTGACATTTAATGAGGGAAAAGTGTTTAACACTCACCGAATCCTGTAAAAATACCATTAAAGAAACTTTGATGTACAAAGTCGCAGGCCATTAATGCGCTCTTGCATAAAGAGTCTCATTTAATAACAGATGCACTAGGGCTTTTGGTGTGTTCCTTTTAAAGGACCAAATTGCAGGGGGAAATCGGAGGGATATTTTATTTTACATATTTTTAAAATGCATAAAAAACATGTACAATAATTGTAATAAAATATAAAATGCGTATTCTTTTGAATATGTATTGGTTGCATCAGTATCACCATTCAGCTGTATGGTAATCCAGTGACTGCCTGCTAGAGATGAGGTGCACAAAGGAGCATCTGCATTTCATTACACAAAAAAGAGGTATGGAAATCCAATAGCAGTTGTGTGTCAGATGGTGTGAACACATTTGTGGGCCTTTGTGTGTGTGTGTGTACATGCGCATACAAACCTGGCACACATTATAGGTTTCTGCTGTTTGCGCTTGTTAAGAAAAACAGCAAACAGACAGTTGTTTGCCAGCACGGTAAAGTGTGTTCTGCGTGTGTGTGTGTACCGTGCATTCCTGGGCCCCTATTAACGGCTGCTTTTTTCTTTTTTTTTTTTTTTACCCAGGACAGGAGCATCCTGTGCAGTGCTGCCCAGAAAAGCAAATTTATTCATGAAGAACATAAAATCAGACAGTAGAGAGGAGAGGAAGTGCGAAATGGGAGCCATTCCTGAATGGTGATGGGGCTGCTGCGTGCCCTTGGTGCCTCCATGGCTCGATGGTGGAGACGCAGATGGATATACTCGCTCTGAACGGGATGACTGACAGCTTCTGTCTCTGTCAGAGTTTAATTTACACACCGGGCCGTCTCACACTGACAACCTCAGTGATCTAGAGTAGCTGAAGGACGGTGATGGAGCAGTGGGGCGAGGTGTTTAATTGCGATCCGTCCTGTGGTCACTCATCAGTTGTAGCCTTTATGCTGCACCTACAGGAAAACAAGCTCACTGAGCGCTGATGATAGATCATGGGTAATGGGAGTGTGAGAAGTTCATGTGTCATACAAGTCATCGGTCCCTATCCCACCTCGCGTGAACTGGTGAATCACCTCCTCGTGTATTGAGCGAGGAGGAAAAGAAGCAGAAGAAAGACACTCCTATTTAATTTGCGGATGAGAGCGTAGCCTGTGATCTATCAGCTGGTGGAAATGTCAGATGGAGGCTCAGGAACAACAAGAGTGACTCACTGCACTGGAGGCATCATGTCTGGGAATGTCCTCCACTGCAGCCGTTTACTCCCTGAAGATGTTTTAACTCAGTTTTCCAGCATTATTTTACGTACATACGCAGCCTTGTTTGCACGATTGCAGACAATAATATAGAACTAAAAAAAAAAACATCACATCCCTTTACCCGCACGTGCACCGACGATGTGGAAGAATAGACGTTTGGAGAAGGAGAGCGACGGAGCCAGATGGGGCAAATGATATATCCAGTGATAAATGATAAATCACGTCAGGAGCCGTCGATCACCTCGGTTGTGACACAGTAGTGCATTTAATGAGGGGGTCTCGGCAGACAGGGGGCGGAGACAGCAGTCAGTCACCGTGGGCAACTGTCAATCCATCTTAAGCCGTTCAGAACCCATCATTTTGGGTGACACCGATATTCTCTTCACTTTTTTTTGTTATGAGAAAAAAGAAGAGATGGTGCGCTGAAATGATGAATGATCGGGTTCATCGTTTCAATTGGAGGGTTTTGCTAACTGCTATCAGCATAGGTAACACATAACATAAGGGCAGGTGTCGGGCTGAGCGCAAATACTCTGGAGAGATGTCTCCAAAAAAAATTCTGTAAGGTCTACTTGTGAGACCTCCACCTCCTCCCGTCCACCTCCAGCTGTCATCACGTAGCACTTGGCTTGAGCGATGTGGGGGGTTTTTTTTGCTTCCATTTTCATGTCAAACCATTTTATTTTATTGTCAGTTACTTCAGCATCACAAATGTTTTTCCATTGCTGGGGTTTTTTAAATTTTTCTATAACTTTGTTTATGTTTATGTTGATTTCACTACTGCTGAAGATCTTCTTCAAGGAGCAACCAGAGAGGTGCACAGTAAGGGTTTTATCTGGGATCAATGGACCAGTAGTTTTTCTTTAGCCCATGAATTTAATAATCCAATCATTACAGTTACTCTAAAGCATATATCTAAATTTGATAGGATATGGTATTCATACATTTTCTATGTTCCTCAAATGTAAAACTTATGGACTGTGTAAATGATATGTCTTTAAGAGGTGAAGGTGCTCTCAATCACTCGTGAAACGTTCTCGTGAAATAGAGTAAAAATAAGAAAACACCGGTGAACCCCTGAAATCAGTGGGTACTAACAAAATACTGTACGTACAAACAAAAATAAGAGAAAATTTGATCACGCGCCGCTTCCCGCATGAGGTCCAGTGCGCGTGCGAGGCGTAGTTTGACTTTGTTCGACTCTTTTTAAGCACAGTATGAGTTGCATTACTGTTGATGGAAACACTAAAACCCTACAGCCATGAGGCAGTAATGTAATTTAAGCCTTGTGGCCAAAGGGGAGTCAATATATTGAGGGGCTTTTATTAAAACGGAGGGAGTATAAAGAGTAATAACATATAATGTAGAGCGCTTTTGACAGTCTTATGTGGTTCAGGTAATAGGAGCTCATGCGCCCGTGTCTATTGTGGAAGTGGAAAATGAGTTTTGGGGGAGTCATTAGAACAAGAGCTGCTCTGTGTTTTTACCTTCATACATGACAGAGATGACATACGAAAAGGGAGAGGTAATTGCATTTTTTTTTCTGCCTCCACCCCCTCCTTCTCTGTCTCTGCCACTAGTTCGTATTACAGTAGAAATATGAGAGGGCTGCCTGTGTTAAGGGCTGTCTGTGGCAGATGTGACAGCCAATTTAGTCCTGCAGAAGCAGATCTGTCCCTCCAGCGCTGGAGGTTAGAGCTGTCACACATACCTCACACAGAAAAGGCCTCTCTCTTGTTTTGTTTTACTCTATCACCCATCTCTTTCCATCTGCTATAGTCTTGTCTTGATTAAAGTGAGTTTTTTTTCATGTTTTGCTTGACCACAGAAACGTAAATGGCCCCTCTTCTACAGTTATATAGTCTAGTGTATTTATGAAGATGGAAAAAAAAATAAAAATACCCAAACCAATTGCCGTGGACAGGGACAAATGGTTTCATATTCTGAAAAGTACTATATGTAATTTGTTTTTTCTTTGTTGTTTCTTTTGTGCAGCTAAAGTTCTCTTTTTTTTTAACTTCTGAAAACTGCTGAAGGGCAACAAAATATAGGAGAGGTCTTAAACGTACTCAGCTGAGTTTTGCCACCTGTCTCGTTACGTCGAGACAAGGGCAGCGTAAATCTTGAGATGTAACCCCAATATACAGCCAACTCTCTTTTCCGTTTTCCAATTCAGTCCAGTGAAGAATCTTAAAAGTTCAAATAGAGAAGACTAATCTTGTCAGTCCTGCGTAGCTTTTCTGGTACAGCAGTGCCCTTCTGGAGAGGTTGCATAAATGTATGAAGGATGAGATGGGAGATACTTTGCCTCAGCTGGATACAGTGATGTATTAGAAGTATACATCACTGATTTAGAGATAAATCCATTTCATTTGCTGAGGCTGGCAGCGGGATAAGATATGGTCATAAGTTTATCGCGTTGCTCCTTGGCGGAGTGTTTGTGCCCACTTCAGCTGCTGTAAATCAACACACAGGTAAGAAAAATCGCAGCACAGCATCAGATAGCTTTCAGTCCTTGGCTAACCTTCACTGTGTGTGTGTGTGTGTGTGTGTGTGTGTGTGTGTGTGTGTGTGCGTAATGGGTTTACCTCTGATGTGCATACAGTACGGTAAAAGCTTCGTTTTATTTCATATATCTCATTGTGATGCTCACTCTAACCCTGAGACATCATCGCTGACGCCCTCTCGGCATATTCTTAATATATTCATTAACTGCAATTCACGGGCTGCTATAGGTCAAAGGTCAGTCAGGCTGGCTTGTTGTTAAAGGCACCGCTTTCTCATTTGCCGCAGTCTCTTCAAAGCCCACGCATGCGACCGCTGGTGTTTTTAAACGAACGCGCACTCCCGGCACACTCTACAGTACGCCTCTGTTAGGATTATTGTTTAAAGGACGCCTTTGTTTCTTGCTGAGAGGACACACGAATTCCTGCTGCACGTAAACAAAGGCCACAACAAAATCTCAGCACAATACGCCGGCTGTTTTTAAATGCCCACTAATACAAGTCTGAGGTCAGGAGTCAATACACAGGAAGCCAGACTCGGTCCGTTTAGCTCCACCTCCGAAAGCTCACGGGAGCTCTGTTGATCTACACGCGATCGTGCACACCCTTGTCTTTGAGAGCACAAATGTTAGGCCTTTGCTGTATATCAACAACTCTGTGCGGGTTACTGTACTGTACTGTTTGTAACAATACACCTGACTATTGAATAAAACATAAAAGGCTTTCTCGTTAAGCCTACAGTCAAATGGCTCTCAGGAGCAGCTATATGAGAAACATAACGACAGTGATGTGATTCTCTAAGCGCTGCACGGCTCTCTGAGTTTCAAAGGAAAGTCAAACTCGTCGAGCTGGCACACAGATGGCGAATGCAGCCCCAAGGCTCTCTGCCCCAAGCAGGAATGTGCCTCAACTGTACCTTGAATATAACGACCCGCTCCTGATTTCTATTGATAGTCAACAGATGTGCCAACGGAAGATAATTCAGTGGAATTACAGAGCTGCCGAAAAAAAAATGCTCCTCAGTTCTCTAGTCACGCGTGCTCGTAGTACAACGTCTCTTACAAAAGGTAATATATCAAGTGCCACACAAAGGAAAGAGGAGGGTTTACAAAGGTAAGGTGGAGTGGCTAATTAGTAAGCATTCAGTGGGAATGGGTTTTGTTATTGTCGGAGCTTGAATGCTCATTATCTGTTGGGAAATGAAGTAAAATAGTCCCTTGTCAGTACGACTGCTCAGAGTCATTCTGGCTCAGTCATAAACGAATGCCCCTGTTACTGTTTGGAAAAATAGCAAAAGGCACAAACAGCAGCCACATATTCAAATTACCTCCATCAAACAATAACAATAACCACCCACACGTCTGTAAGAGCTGCAAGAAAGGAGGGAGGAGGAGAGACTATGCATGCGTTTGCTTTGGGTGTTTGTCAAATGATAATTTTTTGGTTCTAATTGCTTCTGGGAGAGAAAGCAGAGCGCGGCGTCCTACATAAATGAGGCTTTGTTGACCAGAGGGAGGTTAACCGCACAAAACGATAACATTACGGCCGTTTTATACAAGAGGTCATTCTTCAGAAAACAGGCAGATTTGACTCTGCGAGACAGATCAAGCTTCATACTCCTGAGAAGAAGTGTCACGACTGCAGTTCAAGCTATTACGGACCTCCTCGGCGCAGCTCCGAGCATCTCAGATGATCGGTAACGGCAGGGACGGGAGATATATCTATCTAATTCTACTTTTGTATTAGCCCCCGACAACTCTGTTCTGCCATCTGGCCAGAGGTCTCGGGAAGAAAGCACAAGAAATGATCCTCTCATTTTCTGCTGAAGGTTGTCCCACACGCAAGCAGCTGCGGCGTGGGTCTTTTTATTTATCATGGTTGTCACTGTGGGTCTAATAAAAGAGCTTGTGCGGTTCTAACGGGGGATGGATTTCAAAATGAGCGCAATGAAGCTGCCTGGATTAGGTTCTACTGGAATAACATATATAAATTTTCACAGCCGCCGCATTTACAGCTTTAACGGGTGTTTGAAAAATCCACTTTTCTTGCTCTGAGCCTTTATTAGACATTCAGTTTGCAATTACATTAAACAGGTCAACTTTGATGTGAGGTGTTGGGCCTGTTGTGTTTACTCAATGCCAGAAGCCAAACATATTCATATGGAAAACGTGTATAATGTGAACCACACTGGTTTTTATTGATGATGTAATGTTTTTTTTACAGGCACGCTCTCTAAATCTCATCTAACCCCATGACTTCATTATCAGGATTCCAGCAATAAGACTGGATGCCGCTCTGAGGTAATTTACTGCAATATAGCTTTTATTTGCTGAATTATTAACTCAGACTGTCAGCCATTCCCAAAGAGACTGCTGCACCTATACAACGAAGCGAAGCAAATGCAGTTAGAAACAACAGGGCAGCTCATGATGTCACCGGAGACTCTCACAAGGTGACTCACTGCCAGGATTCGACGCATCGCTACAGTACATGAATCATACAGTGAGCTTATTTCACACTTTCACTTCTCAGAAACTTCGTGAAATACGGACAGATGACAGCATTTGCCACATCGCTGACCACTTCTTCTGGTGCCAGGGGAACTCGCATAAAGCAGGGCCAGAGGTCGCGCTGGTTGTGATACGACAGCAGAGACGTGGAACGGGTTGTCATTCAAACTGCTGTCTGGACGAAGAGAGCGAGGGTGGGAGAGAGCTTTGCGAGAGCTTTCAGCGCCTGGGTTAGTTCACGTACACAAGCAGGTCTGGTCACCTTCTGTTTCACAGGTAAGATGAATAAATACATGCGCCGGAGACACCTTTCCACTCGAACTCTGATGGATTGTGGCGACGAAGCTTCAGGGAACCGGGAGCTATTTTTACTCTGAAATGACAGCATCTCGCCGCACAGAAGAGAAGAAGAAAACACTACATAAGCTTGTGCTGTTTTGTGTAAGTCCTGCTGCTATGGACAAAGATTTTCAAACTAACGAATAAAGATTGCAGTCTTCAGGCGTAAACATGTCGGGGTCTTAGAAGGGAGACCAAAGGCTCTTCCGTTTGAATGGAGTCATATGGGAGAAGACGACTTCAGTGATGATCTTTAACATCTTAAACATCTTAACTAGCAAATTATGATGCCACCTCATGAGATCTAACATTAAGTAAATGATGGTTTTGTGAAACAAGTGACAGTTTGAGGTGTAGGTGCATTTACAGTCTGTCGTGAAGCCGAACCATGGACCAAAAACACGTGACTTTTTATATCTCTTTTCTTCTTTATATCGTCAAAACCGAAGACAAAAATCAATCAAATTCACCAAACATTTTCATTCTAATGAAATAGCTACAAGATAAAACATTAGTAAAGGGGACACGACACCGTTGACAGGTGACCAAATGGGCCATTACAAATAATGGAATTATTGATTTCTCTGAATTTGAACATGGTTGGAAACGTGTGATATAATGTAAGTACACAAATCAACAAAATACACGACATAGTTAATGTTACACGTTATAGCTTTAATGTTTAATTATCAATTAAATGTCGACGCGTGGCTGCCGTGTGTTGTCTTTTCCTGACCATCATGTGTAACTGTACATTTTGTGGGATTGTATTGTCACAGCTGAAGTATTATAAACAGCAGACGCGACAGCAATATAGCACTTTATCCATTAAAATGAGTGTTTTATTGCTTTGAGTTACGTTTGAAGTTTTTATGTTCATTTATAGTTTTACAAAGTTCTTATTATTTACTCTTGAACACATATACTGTCCGCGTACTGTCCCTTTTCTCCAGGGCGTACTCTCTAAACATCTAATCTATATTCAGTCGTCTCTCGGGGTTCATTCCCTCCATCAAATAAGAGGTGGGTTGTCCAACGGTGGTACATTTCCGAATACAGTCTGCGTTAACTAGGGTCTCATCCTCTTGACCTGTAGGGTCACAGACAAGTGGTTGTACGTGCAACAGCTATTTATCAGTGTCCCCTCTGACCCCTGTTGCTATGCACTCGCAGGCTGTTTCCATCCTCCACGCTGGCACTCATTGTTTATCCAGAAATGTAATTCATTTCAGGGGGCAGGCGGTCGTACGCTGCGTGGGGGAGAGGCAGTTCACCGAGCCTGATGAATGAAGGGCCACAGGGACGCTGACAGGGCATTCAGCATTCATGAGGATGAACCTCAAAGATCCCACAATGGCAACTTATTATTAATTACCTCTCAACTACCAAGCGTTTTACATATTTAAGGGTCAAGTGTGTGAGATTTGGGTGGCATTATTTGAACTTGCAAAAGAAAAAAAAAGGTTTTGAATATCGTTGGTATTGAATTTATGAAACTGCCCAAGAGGAACATCAAATCAATAAAATAAGAAAAAAGTACAAATTACAGCACTGCGGCTGTTCAGCTCTGCTCCGTCACCCTCACGCCATCTTATACAAGAGGAGGCAACAACAGCTCGCCTTTATTCACTTTTACAGACTTGTTTTTGTGTGATGAATGAGCGCAGCGCCCAAGGACGAAGTAGAATTCATGTTTTTAAATAAAAAAAATTTTTTTTTTAGATAAAGTAACTTGTCACATGTCTGTGTGAATTTGTAGCTTGGTTTTGAAGGCTTATATTTCAGTCATTATTGTAGAGTTTGGGAAATGCAGGGACACAAACCAGCAATATCTTCTCTGCCTTTAAAGTGCAACTATCGGGTTAACGACGACAGAGCTTTAACGGTCTAGGAACTGGATTTTAAAACATATACGTATGTCCACAAACACTTTAGTGACATTTGGAGGCATTATTATAGGTTTTCAGCGGCAAATTATCATGACGTAAGAAAACAGAGTCATTAACCCTCGCGTGGTGTTTCCTTTTTGAGACGCTCGGGTCGACCTCGGGTTTTCAGCGGGTCGTACTGAGGGTGTTAGATTGTGTACTGTGATGTAGAGGTATTGATCTTTTTGATGTTGCAGGTGCGAGACGTATAGTGTGAGAAAATGCTTGATGTTATTCCATAACATTGTAAACAAGGTCTTTGAAGGTGGTCACATGACAGAGGGTAAAGAGTGACATCAAACAATAGATTAGAACAAT
>JAPQRN010000005.1:23557566-23573718 GCA_037367275.1 Coranthus polyacanthus
TGCCAAATGTTAGAAAACTCTGCAAAAGTCCTTTATCGTTAGCTCGTACAACTTCATCTGTACTGACTCCTGTCTGTGCGTGTTGTATTATTACAACACTATGACATGAGCAAACAATGATTTTGTCTTTCTGTAAATCTGATGTCAAAGTAGACCATCAGCTGAAGCTGTTGTAGATGTAAAAAAATGACTCATACAGTGAATTGTTTAGTGTGTGGAAGGTGCAGTACATGTGAACTGTACCGACTGTAACGGAGGAGGAGGGATTTTTATGATATTTTTAGTGAGTTGTATTGAAAAGAAAATATAAGTAGCAATATTCAGTAAGATATTATCATCTGAGCGTGGATGTATACATTTCAGAGTGGTTTACAGTCCTGTTTGTTTGTTTGTTTACTGTCTCATACAGTAGACTCTATAGAGAATGGGATGGTGTCGTCATGCCACAGAGGCTTCGGTAGAGATCAGTGAATGAGGACAGATGTGGTGGTGTTGTGGATATTAATACTATTTTCAGACTTAAACATTCAGTGGAATGGTGAACGCTTGCTGTGTTATCAACTCCCATAACCGTTCTCAAGCACACGTCACAAATGGAGTGCAGTTTTTCAGTTTTCCAGCTTGAAAGCAACTCACGAGTAAACCCTGTAAGACCTTCAGCAACATTTCCAGACACGTGTTCGTGAAATGTAATCAAAACGTCTACCTGTTGTGTACGTACTGTTAGCTACGTTGTTTAGCCCTGTTTTGCTGCTAAGTGTCTGGCTACACAGCTACATTGCTAATCAAATAAATCCCGTTTGTTTTTTCCAAGAAAAGCAGCCTATGAACTGTTAGGATGTCATCCTGACTGGGCGCCTCATTAAACTAGATGAAAGGAGACTCTGCAAGCTAACACAGGGAACAACACTGCACCTGTTATGAAACCATAAGCCATGAACTGAATATTAACTGTGCACACTCAGATGACAGACGTCTGAAAGCTCTATTTGATTTCTGAACGTCTTTATTTCTTGTGCACACACAATATCGTTTGGTGTTGTGTAGCGCAAATAAAACTGGTGAAGTGTCAGTGTGATGTTCAAGTACATGTGGAAATGCTACGTGAGGCAGCTCATTCAGATCACCTCACGTTTTTGCTCAGATCAATTTGCTTTTGTGTTGCTGCTCTTTATCTGAACACCTTGCATCGGCGTTTTCCTCTAGTAAATGCTAGTTATTATTGCTCTAGTAACTACTGTTTACTATCGCTTTGTGTGTCTAATGACCGCCGCTACCCACAATGCAATGCGCCAGGACGTATTTGCCCATTCTCTATACTGGACGACTACCTTTTCTGACGTAATTTGACCTGTTTTGAAAAAAAGACTTTTTGCATTCATGCTTTGTGACTTAAGTAAATACTTTCAGATATGTATATATGTTTCCATGTAACATCATGCACAAATGCAGAAAAAAACATTTACCTGGAAGTTGCACTTTAACAACTGATGATGCTGTGGCTTAGTCGCACAGAACGGCTATTTTTGACCATCTCGAGTACAAGGCACTCATGAACTACAATAATAACTTTAACTTCCCTTCTAAACATTCATGTTTGTGTCCATACAGGTTCCTGGAAAAGGTCTGGAAACGGGCAAATAGACTGTAAACTATCTAAAGATTATTGTTGCTGTATCCTGCTCATAGCCACAATAACAAAACAAAACAGTCCCATTAATACGCAGGACAAGCGCAGTCATAATCTCTGTTCTTAGAATAAATTTCACTCTCTTTAAAATGGTTTATCTAATGTAACTCGTATGCTTAAAGCATATATTTAATATAAATCAGCTATCGAGTGTGACGTCTTTTTTGTCGCTTCGAGCTGTGTAAGTTTGTGCTACTTTACAATCGGACTGTTTTTACATTTGTAATTTTATAAATCATTAATAACCCGTTAAGCCTCGGATCTCATTGTTCACTGAACTTCGTTTGTTATCAGCCTTAAGCTTCATCTGACATTTATTAATACATTGCTAGAATTTAACCACCATCAGCATATCTTAATACTCAGAAAGTTTTATTTGGGCCATCAAATCAACTGATTCATACACTAAGGCTTTGGCAATATTCTTTACCATGACATTTTCAGTGTGCGATCAGCAGCTGTCCTCATTATTGTCACAGGTGTTAATATGACATTATGCTGTGAGGTGTTTCTGCTCACTGGATATTAAAGTGGTACAGTGATGCTTCACGTCAGGTGGTATTTTAAACGTTAGCGACTCGTTAATAAAAGATGATGCATTTACATTTTACAATGAGGCTCTCTATTCAGTGTTACAAACTGTAGAAACTCATTAGTAAATGATTAAAGGACAAGATGAAGTAAGATGAGCAACTGGCAAGATCTAATTTAAGATCTAATTTAACCAAATAGACAAAAAGCGCAGCTGTAACTTGATGACTTAATAACTTATGAAGTGATTACAATCAAATGAATAACCTAATTATAAAATATTCATTATTCCTAATGTAAAGTGGTCTGCATAATTCCCCGTCCACTGGAAGTCTGTTCTCTGTATTTAAACCATCCTAAGCAGGGAGCAGCCATTGGCCAACTCCAGTTGTAAGCCAGTACCTCGGTCAAAGGCTCTTGACAGGAGAATTAATCTAAAATACATGTTTTGATGGAGAGGGAAACCAGAGCTCCCACAGGAAACACACAAACCATAGACTGTAACTGAGCAGAGCTACTGTGATGACACCCATTGGTTTCTGCTGTTTTGAAGCCAGGAGTCTGTGTTTTGGCTGTTGCCTTGTTGCCTTGTTGCCTTTTTGGAGCCAATAGTGACCATATTTGGACAAAAGGGCGGAGCTAGGGGAGCGTGAGTGTGAGCTAATGCTAAACACTAGCTTATGGACGTGTTAAAACCTTGGATGGTCTTGTTAGTGTAACTTATTAGCCGCAAGTCGACCTGTCTGTCAGGAAAAATAAATTATATGTAATGCTTTATTCAATAAACAGAAACTCTGAAAGTCCCGCTCAATTGAAGCCCAACAACACGGCAGACATCAAAGCCTTCTATTCTCTTAAAATCTTATTAACGGCGCAATAATTTACAAAAGGACCATCGGTACACTTATGAGAGGCTCCAAATATAGAGAATGAGACCAGAATGACTCCTGGAAAAAACATTAGTGAGCCATCAGTGGTACTACGCTTTAAGATACTTCCACATGCTTCTACACTGGCCTCACTTCCTTGTCCCTTGACACAAACACAGGGAGAACTACAACCTCCACCCAGATACAAATCCAGGACCTTCTCGCTGTGAGCCACCTCGTTGCTGGATCTAGTCATTAAACCTTTAGGCAAACTTTTTTGCTGCCAAAAGCAAAATAAAAATCCTCTCATACCTGTATATTTTCCCATGTGTATTTACTTTTCTGGAATTAAAAATTAAAGATATTTTGGAGAAGAGCGTCAGTGTTTTTGGCATTTCAAACCGAAACCCATGCTGTGCTTTATAAAAAAGGACAGTTTGACGGGGCCTTTCATTTTTGAGGTAATTACATTTTTGCATAAAACACATCATGTACTCAGAAGGCAAAAGCAACGGAGGAAATCACTGATGTATCTGTTGATTGGGTTTGATTCAATCTTTCTTTCATGCCACCAGCTCTGTGTGTTCCTTGCTTGTGAACGCATGTATGAAACTGCTCGCCTTATTGACTCCCGTGGAGCTAATACCCTGTCATTCTCTATGAATGCTTACTTTGAAGACTCCGTCTTATTATGATAAGAGCTGCTGTGAGTCTGAAATGCTTTTTGTGCGTGTGCATGAACATGTGCCATCTGGGGGCTGCAGAGAGGGTCTGCATGCTTATTCTCTGTAATCATATTGTCAGAAACAGGCACTATACATACATGAAAATAACTGCATCATGAGCATCGTGTTCATGATTATTTTTTACATAATATACTGTATATTTTATTCTACGCTGCATCATACTGTTGCCGAACACCTTCGTGCATGCATGTGGTGCATTCAGCCTTCAGGGTGCCTGTAAACAGTCTCACTCTGACTATAACAGCTTATCGTGACCTTGCGGTCTCTTGGCAGCAGGTTGAGTAAGTGCTTCATTATGGAAACCAGAAGCAGCAGGTCCCTGGGTGTTATACACACTGTCCACCCAGGAGTCTAAATCACCTTGGCGTATAAGGAAAGCACTTAAGTTGTCTTTAATAATGATTAATAAACCTACACCACAACACAAAATAGGCCTCCAAACACCATCATCCATCATTAATATGAAACCCCATTCTCTATAACACTTAAATTACTTTCATTAGCGATGCCTGCAGCACGGCACTGCTTGGGAGGTAGCCCGCATTGGTAGTAAATCAGTTAGTGATTGGAAAATAAATCAGGAAATCAGGAAAAATATCAAGAGTTTTACTTAGCAGGAGGATGGATGCTATTATCATTTAGACACTAAAGATCCGTGTCTTCATACGTGGCCAATGAGGACACTTTTAGACTAAATATGAAGTCCCGTGACACCCTCACCTTGTGTTGGATTTACAATCTTACGATGCCAGAACCTCGTTGAGACGCACATGCACATGCAAGAAAACACACGGAAGAACGGACACGCGAGCTGCCTTTTTGTCCCCTGGCACTGTTGTTTTGGTCTCGGGATTTGCAGGCTCAGTGCGTGGATTAGGATTTGTAAGATGTGTTGTTTTTTTCTCTTTCGGATCACAGTGGTGTGATCATGAGATGCCGGGTGTGCTAATTATGCAGTGGAAATAGCACTGCATTTTCTATTTATTTATTTATTACGTTTTGATGGTAAGGGGAAGAAGAAAAAAGTATAGTGTGATTAAATAAGGGTTGAAGGAGTTTGCCGTTTTGCGAGTGACCTGTTTTTGTTTCCTATCCTGAGAGTTAGACAACACCATATGTCTGTGGGTTGAGTGTGGAGCCAGAGCCAGGAAGATTAGCTTATCTGAGCTTAAGACATGAAGCAGGGGAACAGCTAGCCTGCTTCAAAATACATGTAGTAGACACTTCTCTGCCGTTAGCCTGTGTCTAGTTCTTTATAATCATTCGTAAAATAATGATATTTTAGCACTCTCAAACGTCTAATTTTTGAGTATTTCATAAAATTACACGTAACCATCCCCGCTCGATTACAGACACCCTCCCATAGCTGTTACCGGAATCACTTTGTACTGGTTTAACACAGCCTGGGAAAATATCACACCCACATTCTGAATTCCTTAACTTCATCCTGAAACAACTTAGAGGCACACGATAATGAACCAAATTCACTGACAAAGATACAAGACACCCTTTGAAAAAAGTACGAGAGAATTCCACTCTTTGTGGCTTGACGGCGTTCTTCCACGTACCACGTCGTAATCCATCCTGGGAATGTTTTAGATGCGTCAAAGTAGATTTCCACAGCTCCGTCAACCCCCGTAAGTTCTTAGTGTTACTCTACTATACGATTTCTTGGCATGGCATGCAGACAAACGCGCAAAACAAAGATGCTGCAACAACGTGGTAAACTCAACACAAGACAGTGAAAGACACTTGTAAGAACATGTGGACAAACACACACCAACATACACACAGACAGTCACAGTTTGGATCTCGGGAATGTCGCAGACTCGTGGGGTTTGACACCTCCTCACGACTTTGACTTCATCCCCTCCGCTTGGTCAGCTGAGACAGTGTCCTCCTCCACGTAGACTGCCCAGGTCTTTTTTTTAAAAGCTTTTCCTAGCTGAAAACCGCTTTTTCCTCGGTGCAGTTGCATAAAATTATACTAGGCCAACACAGAGATCATCCCCTTTGTTTTGTTCACTTTCTGTAAGTAATTGAGCTGCGACGCGGTCAGTCCAACTAGTGAAGCATTTTGTACTTTGTGCCAGGAAGCCATAAAAAAGTATTTTCATGTTCCGTTTAATGCAACCCTCGGCAACGGTTGCCCGTTGCAGTGGCCCGTAAAGTGAACGAACTGGCTTCCCTGTCATTACCACAGACGTGTTATGTGACGTTTCCCTGATGTAAATGTGGGAGTGTCCGCGTCGGGGTGATGAAAACCCTCTTCGTCTGACCACCAAGAAGGGCTGGTGTTTAAGCTGCTGTTGCTATGGAAACAAACATTAGCTGCCACTGTTTGTTTTCGTCTCTTCCCGTTACTGTGAAAATGGATGTAGGCAAAATATTAAAATACTATATTCAGTTTTGTGGATGGAAAATATACACATTTATGCGACTCGGCGCGTACCCGTTGGCATGTGCACCTATGTGCTCACATGCACCTGTCACAACATTTATCATCATTTGATCCCAGTATCCGAGCACATCTTGTTTAGCTCATGAGCCATCTGACTTGTCAGCAAAAATGCTGCTGAGAGGAAATATTGATTTAGGAATAAAACAGGGGAGGCATCATTGTGTTTGCATTCCAAATGCCAGGCCGCATTTTATGACTCAATATGCAACACACAAATAAGAATATCAATCTATCTGCTCTATGCCACGCTGCATCTTTTCTCTACAATTCAGGGAGTAAATTAGCTGGTCTTCAGCAGCAGAAGATGGATGTGGTTTCTAATGAGAAAGTAAATTAGACGGGTGCCGGTAATAAGGAATAAACTTATTGCATAGAGCTGAGCACCTATTCAATTACCACAGCAATAACTAGTCAAATGACTGATGCTGTCCTCTGTGCTTCATTTACTCCACTTCCCTCTATGCATCTGTGTCGTGACTTCCTAAATCTGACCGTGGTTTGAAACGTTTGGGCAGCTTGTCTTTGGTTGCGCATGTTAACGCAGTTGAATTTGAAAACATGTGTTCTGGCTTTCCGTTTTGGTCGGCCATGCCCGCAGAGCTGACAATTTCCAACCCACGGGAAAAAAATTAATCTTTTTGAAATTGCTTCAGGCACGGATGAGTTTGTAATAGCCGGCCTCTATCACATTTTGTTTGGAAATCTTTAGAAATACCACAGCAGCACACAAACAAAAGCCAACATTCTATCATATGTTTATATTCATACTGTCAGACGAGTGCGTATTTATCGATCCAAGGTCTCGGCGTTGTGTTGCTCAAGAATTACTGTTGGCCTTGGTTAGTCGGAAGCAATTGTGACGCTCAGTCAAAGCATTATTTGCGGAGGTGTCTGAAAAAAGAAAAACGGCGCCACAGCGTGCGTATTGCGTTCAGTCAAATGCACGATAACTGTGCGCAGTCATTCCTGGTGCGTACCATTTAATAGTGGCTGCGTGCACAATGTGTTTTTTGTTTTTTTTACCTTTAACCTTTTGTCTTTAGATATTTTCACGGTCAAATCTGAGATACTTGACTTGATTTTGAAACGTATGCTTCTAACTCAATGAAGTGTGATGCAGTGCTTCACTACTGACCCTAAAGAGCAAAGTACCAAAAACTATCACTGTACCATTTAGCACATTCTGAACGCAGTGGGGTACTTTTAGGATATACTTAACTATACCTTAACACCTGAATACTTCTTCCATTACATTTCAGTGTTGCCTCTATTGTACAGCATGAAATATAACACACACACAGAGGCAGATAATCCTTCACAATAGACAAAAACAACATAATTGGGTCTTCTATTTATATTTTCTTGTTATTTCATTGTACATTATGTTTTCATGCCACTGCACGCAAATGTGCCACGCTCTGGTTACCGTCAATCACCTGACGCCCACAGGAAGAAATGGAAGATAATCCCTCAAAATCACCTTACAAATAGTCAAAAGTCAAATCAAAACATATCACATTAAACAATATATGCACACGTAATGTCAGGTTACACTGATCTAACCGCGCCGTTATTCTCATTTGGTTTTTTTTTCCTACAGTCTTAGCTGTAGGAGTCTGTCCCGGCGCAGATAAGAACAGCGCTCACACACATGTGAATAACGCAGCTCTTCACACGGGTGGGAACTGGAAGTGAGAAAGACAACAAAAATCAAGGATTCCTCTCTGACCTCCCAAGCAGAGCAGGTCAGTGCTAGCAGCTGTTTATTGATGTGAGATTACTGGTGGGGAAATCTGAGCCCATTTTTCCTCGACGTAATTTCGAAGCATCACGAACATCACATATGGAACCAGTGTGTGCTTAAAGAAACAAGCGTGGGCTTTGTCTTCATCCTGCAGTTTTCATAGTCAGTAATTCTGTCCAGACATACACAAATGTTTGTACTTTTGTACTTTGCCTTGAATTAAACACCAGAGACATATATCCAGTGTAGGGACGTGGGAGAGTACCCTGCAAGACTCTCTGTTAACTGTAGACTGACAGTTTTCATATCACTTCTGGAAAACCTGACTGCATTCTCTTCGGCTGCATGTCATGCTGTGCAGGTAAAGTCTCTGCAAGCGTTTTCAAAGGATCAGTCAGAAAATCTTTCCGTCTCAGCTCATAATCGGCGTGAAAGCGGCATGGAAATGGGCTGAGGTCCTGTCATTTCCTACCTTCATGGCTCCATAAATGCAGCGTGAAACACAGAAGCCACGTCGGATACGTCGCCACGGCCTTTCCTCTGCGGTTTCTCCGAGCGTCCTCGGGAAGCGGAAACAAGCGCAGCAGTTTACTAAAGACAAAAATTCAATTTGAGGAGCAAAAACACTCACCTGCTGGTGTTGCATATTTTGATGACTGTAATATTAAACATCCAGAGGCAACAGACATTTAATATTGCATAGAAACAAATATTAACTTTATAAAAAAAGGAGCTTTTGTTCCCCCAGGCCTCTGATAACTGGGGACTTTCAAAGTGTAATAACTGTGTTTAGCAAAAGGCGGTTTGTTTTGTTAAAACTAGCAACTGCGATGTTTGGCATATTGTGCATATATTAAAATCGTATTATTCAGCAAAAAACTCGCGGCCTGCGGCTTCTATTTACTTTGCATCATCGCTCCATAAATGATATTACTGCAATCAACATTTTAAAAAGAGATACTTTATTGTCATTGCGTATTAAAATACATCAACAATCCAATGCACCTCACAGCCATGTATAAAAAATATATCTATATAAATGACAGCAAGATGATGAGTGATATATGAGTAAACAGGTAATGTGCTTATGTCACAATAAATAACTGTGGTCTTCACGTAGAGGCCAAATGATTGCAAACAGCTTTAGATCAATAAAAAGTATTTAGTCTTCTCAACAAGAAGACGTTTAAAATGTTGTGAATGGACTTTCACACTAACGTTGATATATGTTTCACGGAGGCTCTTCTGACACGATGTTTTACATCGCACTGAAAATACGAATCTAAATAGTCATCAGGAATTACAACTTCAAGACGTTTGAGAAATACAAGAGTAAGATTAGAAGCTTAACATATATTTAAATATAGGTTTAGCGTCGCCTGAATCCAGCTACATATTCAACAGATTACAGTGGAATCTGTGTTTTTTTTATTCAGTTATTTATTTAGCGATGATATTTCCTCATGCGTGGGACAATAAGTCTGCGGGTTGTGTTCCAGTCTTTCCAACACATGCTCTAAAACTCTAAAAACTATAAACATAGACCCTCTTTAGTACATTTCACATGATGAATACAACAGTAGAAAAAGGAGGATAAATACTTACGATGCTTTGTCCCCTCACGATCAGGGACATTACTGAGCCACTTAGTTTGATTGAGACATTTCCATGATTATGTCCCGTCGAAGCCGAGATCTGTTCTAATGCACCTGACCTACTGTAGGAGGGTGAAAAATAAATTTTCCTTCTGGGGGGGTTTATATATAAAGTATATAAGAGAGCGATCAATATCCCAATAGCCGCCTCCTGGGTTTACTGGGGTCAGTCGACAGACCCCGTAGGGCTCTGTGGATTTAATGGAGCTGTTTGTTGTTGTTTGCGCTGTGCTCGGTGACCCTGGTTTTAGATTTGTGATGTTGCTGGGAACGCCGGCTTAAACTGCAGGTCAAGATGCTCTGTTGCTACGTACGACCGGACAGAGGTCCGGTTTTATGTTGGGGGGAAATTAAATCTTTGGAGCAGAACAACTGTGAGACCCCGAGAGATACAAGACGATTCTAAGAAAAGGCCGTGCTCTTGAACTGCAATGTTGTTCTGCCGAGCCTCACAAAGTAACATTAAATGTGACACGAGGAGCTGCTCGTAGATATCGCCGGCTCGTTTTTCATAACGAACAAGCAGCAGCCATTTTGGGGAATTTTATCCACCACAGATCATTTTTAGTCCAACTTAGTGCATAAAGCGCAGATCTTTAACTTCAATTGCCTCAACAGCTTTGCTCTTTTGACCGTTCCCTGGCTTCACAGTCTCATATTGAAATGTATTCAAATGTCGGAGCTGCTCAGTACCATAATGAGCTTCACGGTGCACGAAGATGACACCCGCAGTTACTGGAGAGGGAGAGCAGAGCGCGTTTCTCATTCGCAGGCGGTCTTGGGGAAACAACCGGGAAACAATAACTGGGGCCGGGATCTCCGCGATCCCACCAACATTTTATTTACTACAACAATATCTGCTCCCTAGCGAAAAACAGTTTTACTAAGAGTAGCAAAGCACTATTTCATTTTTAATGGCTACCTCTGGGGTCAGGTTTGAGTAGTCTTCACATAATCATTTGTGGGTATGTTTGTATTGTTTATAGATTTTTCTGCCTCTGCTGGGAGTCTGAGCCCCTCGTAGCGGGGAACTCACTGAGATCATCTCCTTGTATATTGCATCTAGTTAATGCCTTTTTGAGAACTATTGATTGTGGGGAGCATAATGGTTGCATCACCGAATCGATGCTGACTCCGAACTGTACAAATGAAGCACTAAGATAGCTTAAGAAAAACTAATAAAACATAAGCCATTAAACAGTCACTCAAAACGCACATTGAGCGCACCATTTGTTTTCTATAAAATGCTTCTTCGTGTGCTAAGCTGGACGTAGATTCTAAATACAGTAAAAATTCAATATGCTCTGTCCGTGCTCGAGCCGAAGGGTGGGTTTGAAAACAAGGCGAGTTGCCATATGTGCCTTCAGTCGAGACAATGTGCACAGACTGGCTGGCCAAACCGTGCACCAAGCTGCACCGGCAGCACTAAATATAATGCTATGCAGTCAGTTTTGCTGGCAACATATTTACAGCTTATTTCCAAAATGTTTCTTTCTCTCAGTATCATCATTTGATTCTTGTTGAGAGGACATAACAAGACATAGTGATATGGTTAAAATTCCACCCTTATAATGGTCATTGTATGTTGACTCCAAAGGGGGAGGACTTCAGCCCTAAAATGAAGCCAATGCAGAAGTATGTTGAGTATGAAGTGTAGTACCACTGATGGCCAGTAGATGCTGCTCCAAAAAGTCCATTGAACTTCTCTCTAAAAAGTCTTTTTTTTCCAGGACTCATTCTGGTCTCATTCGTTTTATTCAAACCGTCTAATAAGCGATCTGGTCCGTCTTTAAATTTTTCCTCCGTTGATCAGATTTCAGAGCTAATATAAAGCTTTGGTGTCTGCCGTGTCGGGCTTTGATTGACAGGTCGGAATGACTTTCGGAGCTTCTGTTTAATTAACAAAACGCATTTTTTTCCTGACAGGCAGCTCCACTGCAGTTGTGGTTAACAAAATGGCTTTTTAGTTTCAACAGAGTCAGTAAGCTAGCTTTTGGCATTAGCTCACCTCTGACCCCTCGCACTCCTGCAGCTCCGCCCCTTTTGTCCAAATATAATCACCCCTGGCCCCAAGAAGCCAACATGGCGACAGCCTACATGCGAACTGCTGGCTTCAAAACAGCAGCTCAGAAAGCAGTGGGTGACGTCACGGTTCCTCCGTCCACTATTTATATACAGTCTATGGTTGACTCAGTCTGAAGTAGTGATTTAATTGACTCCTGCTGGGTTATCTGTTTTTCCAAGCTGGTGCGGTGCTGGTTAAATAATTACTTTATGATTGCCGCATTGTCTGACTAAACAAAGATACGAACAACAGTTGGAGTTAAGGCTGTGAGATCAGCTGTCTGTACATTTAAAATTAAAGTATTAGGCAGAAAATAGATGTCTGACGCAGCCAAAAGGTTTTACGACATCTGAGTGAGCTGCAAGCATCTATCCAACGAAAAGCCACAAAAACGTCAGAGCAACCGGTTGAACTGACAAATGTTTCCCGATGATGCAGACAGATCCAGGGAACATGTGTTGCAACCTCCCGAGAGCATTTAAATACTGTACAGGAGAAAATGCATCGTAACTGTATGCGGAAGGCATACAAATCTAACAATAAATCTAATATCGATTCCACTCCGCGTATGAGAAAATAAATGACTCTTACTGCAGAGTTTTTCTGTAAATGCGGCGCCCAACCACAGTAGAGAAGAGGTGGTCGGAGGGGTTTCTTATGCAGCAAAGTAGTTATCTCGCTCCCGTGTTTGCATTTCTCTCTCGCTGTTTGAAGTGGATAATGTGCTTTTGGTTGAGGCCCAAAGTCTTGATGGTAATTACCTTGCTCTCTCTGACTCTCATAATTTCATGCCTCGGGGGGACCATTACAGAAGCCTCTACATCTAATTCTGCTAAATTATAGAAAGAAAAAAAAAGGAGAGAAAAATATGCTGGAAGCGCTACAGCTCATACTTAATGTCAAGAGTAGAAAGAAATAAAATATTTCGTTTTGATTGCACCAGATGAAGACAAATTATGTGTGTGCATTTGAAACTTATTTGCATCCCAACGTTGAAGCATTACTAAATTAGATTTAGATGAATAATGTAAAGTGCATTTTTTCTTGTTGTTTCTTTATACATTTATTTATTTATCGCGCACAAAACAGTGCGCGCAGTTACAATCATTACCAGGCCATTATTTCAGGCGTCCGCGTCTTTTTTCATTTTACTCCCTGAATTTCAACACAAATATCTGTTCTTTCGACTCCTCACATTTTCAAAGCAGGCTTGTTACTTTAGTGTTGATGGGAGGGGAATTATCCCTTCTTCGCTGCACGTCTTCCCGACATCAAGACTTCATTTGAAGTTGGAACGGGTTAATAGTCTTCACATTATATTAATTTGACGTGGGCCTCGGTTTGCTTTGCACCAAATCAGCTGCTCTTCAAAGGCTTACTTTTTTTTTTTGCTTTTGTACGTCGAGTACGTTTCAGAGCCTGTACTTTTTCACTCTCACTGCAGTAAAGAAATGAGTCCTTTCACCAGAGTCTACTCTGCCCTCGGTACTTCTACTTGAGTAAAGAATGCGCGTACTTTCGTCACCTCTGGTTACGATATTCCTCGTATGTTCTTGAAACATTTCCATTTCCAGTTCCATTCAGTGTTTCTTTCAGAACCTGCTCGTCCACTGTTGCTGCTTGACATTTTGCCATGTGTACATTGGTTCTCTGAACACTTACAGCATGGCTAAGCCTAAGACCTTCTTTCCACATTGATCTACAGAAACATTTATGACTGCACTTATGATTACTTCCTTTATTCCCCTGCTTCATGGTGAGTCTTTTTAATGGATAAAATAGGAGGGGAACTGGCTCACAACATGATCTGGGAACATGCAGGTGCAAAACTCAGAGAAACTTTCCACCTTCGGTCCAGCTTCTGAGCAGAGAGGAAAGAGCGGGTAATGGATGAGGATGTTCTCTCTTCATTACAGCAGCACAGAGAGTCAGCAGGGAAGTTTGTTTTCCAAATGTTGAGCCATTTGATACGTCTACATAGTGCATTCATCACCGCAGACGGGGCTATTATCCGCTTCATAACAGCAGGCAGAGAAGGAATGCAAATACATGAATTATGCCGCGACGTAATAGAACGTTGAGACCTCCCAAACTTCAGCTCGCTGATCACATGCTGCGCCTCACAGGTCCAGCTCTGTGAGAGGATGTTGAGTCTGTACAAGTCTATATCCATTACATCTGACTGATTTAAGCTTTAAATGTCCAACATCTGTGAAGGAGATCCCACAGCCCGGCACACTTACGCAGAGACTCACCGGCTCAAGGGTTACGTTTGATACTGTAGTCGTGTAAAATATTTTATTCGATTTGTTTTTGTTCTCAGAGTCAGTGTGAGGAAACGTGGTGCTTGTGCTAATCAACTAACTAAGTGTAAATACTTTATTGTCAGTACTTTGCCTGAGTATTCATTTTTAACTTTCTACTTGTGCTTACGTTTTAACACCAATACTTGTCGCCCCTTCTCCTTACATTTCCACAGCAGGCTTATTACTTTAGTTTCAAAGTATCTGAGAGGGATCATCGATTATTTTAGTTTTACACATTCCTCAACATCACGATCAATTTGGACCTAATTGGATGCGGACGGACGCCGTGGTGCATCCATCGGTGCACATCACACACAACACATGAAAACAACGTTAAAGACGTGGCAAGACGGAAGTATAACAAAATGACAAGACGTAACATGAAAAAGGTGAAAGGAGACGAATGTGGCATCAAAGAGATAAATTAAATGCTCCTGTGGTGTCTGATTTTGTAATCGATTCCTTTTGTTCATCTTGTTTATTTTAGTTTAAAGTTGTGTTTGATTTAATTGAATGTAACGCACACACTGGCACGCAGACAAACATGACGTAAAAGATGAAGTGACAACAACGTAAAAAGACCAAACAAGACAAAGAGGACTACTTTTAACCTGTACTTTTAACCTTTTACCACCAGTACATTCCAGAGCCTGTACTTTTTCACTTCTACTGCAGTAAAGAAGGCGAATCAGTACATTTACTTTGACCAAAGTCTTTTGTTAGTATCCGTACTTCTACTAGAGTACAGACTGTGTGTACTTCCGCCACTTCTGGTGCTAATAGCTACGAATAAATAAATACACGTCTTTACGTGGTGTTTAAAACCGTCTGTGTGTTAGCTGAAGGTCTGCCCTGAAAAACTATGTTACCTTGAAGAATTGGCAAGCGTAGCTTTGTGTCTTTTGATACCAGCTGTTATATATTCATAATGAATATTAATAGTCCACTCCCCCGTAATGACAGACAGGGGAGAGATTTCATCCAGTGATGAAGGTTGTTCTCAAATTATATTTTCACAGTTCAGTTAGAAAACTACAGCATAAGGCTCACTGGTTCGACACATCTGCAAAGAAAATTAGTTACTGTTTTTTTTTTTTTTTTTTTACAATCATCCATTGTGTAAAAGTCTCTGCACCTGTACTGTTTGTGTGATTAACAACAACATTTTGTCATCAGTTTTTGGTCAGACAGACTTGTTAAACTATGCAGGCTGTAGCCCAGATAACCGGGCTTATTAATGCAGCAAGTTTGGACTGGAAAGAATTTCCACAAATAACTGTGGTATGATAATAAATGGCATGGACAAGCTGCAGTATTTATACAGTTTTTTGTGGCCACACAGTGAGTTATTAAACCGATGTTGTACAACATACCTTGTTAGGTTTAGGTTTGTCATATTTTTGATTATGATTTGGGAAGGGTTGCGGTTTCGGTTGAAATGTCCCATCCCATGCTCCAAGTCAACTTTTTTCAAAAATTTTAACCGAGACCGTGACCCTTTCCCTAACCTTAATGGGTAGGTGTGGTGATATTCCATACTTTTCTTCATGCCAAAAGACCAAAGCTCATTAAATCTGTCCCACTAAGTAAGAACTTTGTGATATATGGTATTCCTCTGTGTCTTACATCTCCATTATTATCAACGAATCTATTACAAACAAAAGTGAGCCTCGTGGTTTTACCGAAACGTGCAGTTACTCCCCAGCAGAAGCGTTAGTTATACCCTTTTGTTTACGTTTGCTAAAAAGCTGCTGTTTTCCCCTCTGTAAAAGCCGAACGCCCGTAGACCTGTTATTCTGCAGTTCGTCTGTATCCTCTGCTGTGCTGAGAGAACAACTAATCGCTCACTTTGGCCTCATAGCCTCACAGCGCTTTGAGTTTCCTTAAAACGTAACCGCGAAACTGTTAATCACGCTTTAGCATTAACAATGCTGGCAGCTGACAGGAAACAGATACGTTCCATAGAAATACATCCTCTGGTAAAAACAGTTGTCCAGTCGGTAGTGGACAGAGTACTGTATATTTATTAAATGAGTATATGGAGAGTTAGGACACAGAGTCGCCAACAGGGGATGAGCAGACTAC
>JAPQRN010000005.1:23575551-23589326 GCA_037367275.1 Coranthus polyacanthus
TAGTTTTCTTCCTCAGAAACGACTTCGCTTTAAACTTAAAACCATTGGCTTCGTCTCTGGATAATCAAACTGCTAGCGCACTTTCATTTTGCAGAGATCCATGTTGATGTTATATTCACTCTCTTGCCGCAACGATTGCCATGAGGGATGTTGATCGAGCGAGAGGTAAGAGTGTTTTTTGTTTTTTGTTTTTTTTCACCGCAGTGAGTGCTGTGAGTAATTTAACATCGGTGGACGGTTTGAAACAGACAGCTGCTGTCTGTTCTTATCGTTACCTTCATGGGAGTCGTTGGGTTTGCTTGAAGCATTTTCGGCCGCACACTGGAGTTAAATTCTTCTCAGGCCTCAGACCTCCTGCTGCTATTCAGCCTAAGGCACTCGCTTTTTAGCCTTCCTGTTGTCCATTATTTACTACATGACTGCGCAGTGTAGAGGGGGATACGAAGTCAAGTCCAACAGTCTCAAGACCGGCGGCAGTTAGGTTAACTTTTCATTGCATCAAACAACCGACAGAGTACGCAGTCAATTTCTTTTTTAAGGGCAACCATGAGGGGCTCAGAGTGTCAAAGGCTTTGAAAACTTTTTGGTTTTGAAACCCTCAAAAGCAGATTCGGCTTTTGCCACTGGCAATTTTCCCAGGAGCTGGCTTGCAAGAGAGAGATTATTCCACATTTCTTATACTGCTTTATGACTCACACACATAAAAACACGTTAAGAGACTCATAGTTCAGGTAATAGCCACATTGTTCGACGGAGCATTTAAAAGATTTACATTCACTTCACGTTCACTTAGAGTTATGTGGCTTTTAAGAGTGCTGAGAGTGTTTTATGATTGTGCTTTGAGCTTTTGTAAACAGGATTCTCATAATGCGATGACTCCGCGTGCACTCTGCAAGAAGAGCAATAAAAGTATATGATGTTGGGAACGTTTCAGTATTCAATCATACAGTATTCAATATAATTCTCTATGAGGAAAAAAATCATATTCTTATAAAAAATGTTTTCAAGTTTCTTCAAGGTGCTGGTGATGCTCGGTCCTAAGAGTAAAAGGAGCACTTTTCAATGCATACATCTGATACTCTCGCAACCAGGGGAGTAAAAGAAAGTGACTTTAAAAAAAAAAAAGAAGAATTTTATGCTGTGCAGTAAAGCAAAGCGGTCTCTTTTTCTGCACTGACTCTGTCATCCTGTTACCAAAGTCTTTGACAGCCATTTGTTGTTTGCTCTACCGATCGTACCATCTGTGTCTTTTCTTGTCTCTTCCCAACTTTATTCTCTCAACTTTTCTACTCTGCGCAGACAGATGTTAAACTCCACTTTACCATGCAGTCAAGCTTAATTGGTGTTTGAATATAAGTAGATTTCCATGCTGTCTTCTCCAACCTCAGTCATTTATCTTTCTGTCCCTGCTAGCTGATTTTCCCTCCGTGGTTTTCCTAACATCTCTTTTTCCTCCACATTGTACGTTTCATTGACAATGCCTTCCGCCTCAGGAAATACCAAAAGCTGTGCTTTTTCTTGCTACCTGCTGTTGGAATGTGCTCAACTGATATGAGACATTTTTCATCCTATACCCTGTTTGATCAGTTCAAAGGTGTTGTTGCGATATGTACAGACTGCAAAAGTTTCATTTAGGTTTTGATGCTGATCTTAATTCTTTACTTAACTGTTTTTTTTTTTTTAGCATATCAATGATTTTTGACAGTTCTGCACTGAAAAGATATATGGGTCTAGTTTACATTAGCGATAGAAATCAAAATATTATGTTCTTCGTAAGTTATTCATTCAAGTGTTCACCAGAGCCACTTATTGTAGAGAAGCAGCTAATAACGACTGGTGAAAAATCATTACGCCATCATCATCAGGCCATTAATCTTCATATCTGCCATTCAGTGCGTGTATTGATAATATCATTGATATTTTTGTAGAGCAGACATAAAAAAAAAAAAATTGCAGAATCCTCCTCTTGAAACCAATAGATGGAGACTGAATCAGCCTGTCGCATGACATGGACTAGTACATACCGGGTTGAAACAGTGACGACCAAAGCTGAATGTCACTGTTTTCATACAAACATTGTTAGGTGTTCATAGAGTGCAGTGCGTGTATTTGTCGTTGTTCCTTATGTACATTCAAATAGGTAGGTTTAAACCAGCAGAACGCTGAAGTAAAGGCTAAACCACAGACAGTATTCTCCAATCCAATTTTTTTTTTTTGACTTCTTACAGATATGTCCTATTCTCCTCTATAATTGCTATGCTGATGACAGTGTTGCGCACATTATGCTTCTCTCATCGACATATCCGTCTGAGCGTCTGCCCTCCACCCCAAGCCTGATCTTGACAAGGCTGAGCAGCAGTTTCTCCGAAGACGAAGTTGCCCTCCACTCTCTTTCAATTCATATCACTACAATACCTCCTGTCAAAACTAACAAGTGTCTGGATGTTATCTTTGACAACTGCCAGGAACCAAGAAAGGAGGAATAATACGCACACACACACACATATATATATTTGTTTTAATATACTTATCCTTGAGTTTCTGTCAATCCAAAGTTCCACATTTCAGCCAAGAAACTATATTGCGTGAAGGATGTAATTTTAATCATTTTTATTTCATCTTGTACCATGTCTGGAGGGGATCTATAATGCACATGATACGCTGATGCAACCGCTGCTCAGGAACATATCGTTCATTACCTTCTGATGTTTATTTAATCCTTTTATGCAGTCGTAGGATAAATCATTTTGTATTCAGCATTTTTCCTTTATATATGTTCAGTATAATGCCTGTGCTTGTGCTTATACGTGCTTTATACCTTTTGCATGCATATACGTTTGCTTTTCAATGTGCCTCTGTGTATCTGGGATCGATGCGTGTTGTCAAGAACACACACCTTCCTGTATATGTGGTGTGAGGTTTGATGTCCCATCAGTCCTTGAACACTGACCCAATGTCCTGTATGTGAATTGGCCATTTCTCCAGGCTCTGACAGCTGGGGGGGCAGGCGTATCGCTGCCTGCTTGGGCAGACAGCTGCTTCTTTCCCTCGTCTCGCCCTCTAACAGTGCAGCCTTGTGCGGTGTCCGCCTTCTCCTGAATGTCAGCAGTCATGTAACTACCTCATGCTCACATCTCAGGCTCTGCATGTGCGTTTCACCTCACCCGTCAGCCCACTCGCTCCGTTTTCTCCCGGTGGGCTGGTCTGTTTATCTGTCGCACATTTGCACCTCTTCTTTGTTTATGTTTCCCGGCGTCTCTACTTTCTGCGAGAATGCTGGCGGGTCATAAACTTTACCCCTGCAGACTGAGAACTTTGCAGCATAGTAAACATCCCACATCCACAGACATGAGTCATAACTCATCTTATACACTGAAATATTCATCTCGGGCTTTTATTGTATATTGCACTGATTTGTCACGCTGTCTTCACTAACAAAGCAGTGAAAAAAAGCTCAGCACACGCTATCATTTCTGGGGCGTTAAATAGGAGCACATATTTGACTTCAAAGATACATTGAGCTCCTTTGCGGGATTTGGGTGGGTGCGATATTCTAACCTCATGTTTAGGAATGCAGCTTGTGTTTATCCTTTTTATGAAGGAAATTATCTTGTGGGCAAAAAATAAGCACCTTGGACATGGTTGAACTTGCGTTCACTGGCATGACACCACGTCAAGTCCAGTCAAGGAATGCAGAGGAATGCTAATGCAGAAGACACTTAAACCAAGGCTCCCACATCAAGACATGAGGGATGGGCTGGTGCTGTCAGGTTGTCTTTAGAGGAGGGAGAGCTGCAGGAGGATCAGTCACACTCTACTTGCAAAATGACTGATCTCAGGGGTCAAAGGGCAGTGCTATAAAGGCTCAGAGAGGAATAAAGATGCATCAGTGTAGCGGTGTGGGGAAATGCAGTGATTTATCCTTCAGCATAAAGACGGAGCGAATGGAGAAAGAAGCAGAACGGAGGAAAATGAAAATATCAATCAGGCCCAATAGAAAGAAATGAATCCTGCCGCGTGTTTATTTTCATTCATGGCAAACGATCAATTAATCTATAGTGAATTTACTGAAGGATGCGTCCCTCTGTATGTAATGTGTTTAATTCAAGGGATGCGTGAACCCTGGCACGTTTGGGAAAACACGCAACTTATCCAATTAAACTTCCGGCGCCAAACATAGTTCCCGTTGTGCGTCTTATTATAAAGTGTCACGGAAATGAGGAGAATTACTTGGTCTTTCACTGCTCAGTTTAATTTCACCAAAAAAAAAAACCCCAAAGATCTACTGTCATGCGAACCAAATATACAGGTTTACTTTGGACAAAAGGGCAGTTCACAGTTTATTTATCCAAATAGTCCTTCAACCCAAAGATTATCCGTGCAGGAAACTGATGCTTATATTACATCATAGGATGTGAATGTTACTCAACCAGTTGGTCTTGCAGATTGAGATTCACAGTAAACGATTAAGAGACTGTAATTCATACATTTTATTACCGCTAATGAACGATTTGGGGATTCAACTGGTTCAAATAGATAGCACATGTCGTCGCTGAATTAATTCTCTTGTGTTTCTTTCACTCTTTTTTTTCTTCGGTGATCAGAAAACCTCTAAACCTTCCCTCCTCGGGCTCTCCCAAATGCAGCATAATGCACCTCTGCCCACACATACAGCAGATGATTATAGAAGAATGACGGCTCCGAACCTGGAAAATGCTTGTATGTCAGGCCGTGTTTTTAAACCTTGATCTCTCTTAAATGCAAATCCTTCCCAGGGGTTGTGTCTTTCACACACATGTGAGAGCATGTTTTCTCAGTTCCAGCTACCTTGAAAGCTTTAAAATGAAAATGCTTTATGCGTGTGTGTGTGTGACTGGTTATTGTTTTGCTACACGCCGCTGTGTGTGAACGTTTGGTGATTTGTTTGGTGCCAATACCAACTGGTTTGTCCTGCTCTTTCAGATCTCTCATTCTGAGGAAGCGTGTTTCATGTGATTGCTGGTTTCACAGTCTCTCTCACGCTTCATTTATCATCGACTCTTTCCTTTGAAAAGCAAAAAGCACGCGCTCCGTTCTATTGTGCACCAAAACCTTCCTGTGTAAATCACTGCATGAGTGTGAAAAAATGCTCAGGTCATCATGATTGCGTGTATGATTTCCAGGGTGACAGTGATTTATTGTTGTCCTACTTTTACTGCACCTCCCCCTCTCTTTAATTCTCTGTCTCTCGCTTTTTTTCTTCTGCTTGGCCCTTCCTCTTTCACGTGAATTTGGAATGTAAACGATCACCCTCGGGGTCAAAAGGAAAAGGTCACGCATTTTCATGCGATGCTTGATATGCAAATGAGAAGGCAAATACCAGAATCGTACACTCAGTAGACGCACAATTAAAAGACCTAGATTTCTCAAAGGGAATGGGGGTGGAAGAAAAGATAATTACTTCAATTTCTTTCCACATGCTAAAGCTAAGAGTTAATGAAGCATACGTGCAGCTGTAAAACATTCTTGTTTGTGCCTCCTGATGTCTGATTTTATTCTGCGATGCTGCTGCTGGAAAAAAAAAAAAAAAGATTCACTAGTACCTGCTGTCATTCCTGTTTATGTGGCGGTTTGAAGAATTTCTCGGCTCCCCTACAAAGTGTAAATATCAGGTGCACGGAGGTATGCAGTTGTGTGTTTATGGAGCTTCCTGCGGAGTCGATTGGGGTAATTGCACTTCTAAAGCCCCTCGTATAACAACACACACTTTGTCCCATCAAGAGGGTGCGTAGTGGGAGGAGATGGGGTCATGGAGTGCATTCAGTTTAAATAACAACATGACGCACAGGATCAGATTCAATAATGATAATATTAATGACAGTATACTTCTTTTTTCTTTTTTTTTTTTGCTTAAACCAGTGTCACAAAGTGCTTTACACAAACGCATAAAACAATGATAAAATGCACAGATATGTATAAACAAACAAAGGGAACAGAAGAGGAATAAAATGCAAAGCAATGGAAGACTGAAAACCATCATAAAACACCAAGAATAACTGGGTGAATTAAAACTTAGTAGAGCGATGCAAGACTTAAGTGCAACATCAAGACAAGGACAGTGTAAATCAACTGTTATGAATAAATATTATTTATTAGATGAAAATGTCGCCGCATTCAAGAGACAAACAGAATTCGCGTGTCTTGTTGGAGCTACTGTCGGGAGGTGAATCATCAATTTGCTCGCGCCCTCTTCATTATTTCTCCTCCACACAGCAATACACAATAGCAGCTTGAAGACCGGTGGACCTTTGTGCAGTCGGTTCATTGTAAAGTTTTCAATAAAGCAAAAGAAGAAGAAAATCTCACGTTTGCGCTCTGCCTTGAAGGTTTTGTCGGTGGGTGGTATTTGTCAGAGTGAATGTCAGAGATGGGGGTGTAATCAAAACAGGAAAGTAGAAAAATGTAGTAAGTCACCAAAAAAAAAGAGAAAACCGATATGTTGCATTTTCAGATAACAGTAAACAAGACCTTATCGGTTGAATATTTGTTTAAAATACAAATATGATGAAATACATTTCCTGGAATAAATGCAGGGGGTTTTGCAGCATTAAGGACGACGCGTGTTTCAGAGAACCATATCCTCAGCTCGATGATATAGAGACAAAATGACATCTTAAATGAGTAAATGGAGCTGGAGGAGTCTAATGAACCCCTGGGTGTTTACTTTAACATAAGACTGGGCTGAGAAAAGAGTGAGTAAGGAGCTATATCGTGTTGTACATAATGTACGTTGTATGCAAAACCAAAGGCAAAAGGCCATATATAAGAAGCACGTAGGCGTGAACAAGCGGTAAATATATTCTTTTCAAATGGAGACGGAGACGCGATGAGCGCCTCTGAAGACGCCATTCCAGTTTTGGTTGATTTTCGAGTGTTCACTTCAGCTGAAGACCTGCGTGTTCTTCTGAGGCTGAAGAAGCGTCTACCACGTTTTGGTCTCATGAAACCCTTTGAAATCCCACTCGACAAACTAAAAAAATATGCTCGGCGGTCACGCCTAAAACGAGACAGCTTTTCTTTACTGAAAGTTAGCGTTTGATTTGGATGTTTTTCACTCAGTGGCGGTGATATGCGCTATTCCAAGGTCTTTGAAATCAGATAAGGGACACAGATGTACTCTACGGCAAAAGTGTCATTATGGCTGTTCGCGGTATTTTAGGACATTTCTAGAGGCACATGTGGGGGGAAAAAACCCAGTCGAGGATAGTTTGCTTCAGGATTGTACGCGTCCTGCTTCGCCAGCCTCCCGGCTGGCCGAGGCACGGGTTGTTATGACAAGGAACACTGTCGTGTTACGTCAGCTATGCGAACTCCCTAACATCACGGTACCTCCGATGAAAACAATGATGGCATCGTTATCTGCTGCCAACAAACAGTTTGTAACTTCTCGGGTTGGGGGGCGGGGGTCAATGTGTGGAAAAAATGATCATGACAGGGTTTCCAGAAATGCACGGGGATATATATCATAGTAGGTGCAAGTAAGAGAGAAGGAAAAAAAGAAAAAAGAAAAACGGTGCAATGGGGGGTTGCTGATGTGGAAGGAGCAATCTTCGTATTCATTACGCCCCACTTCTGGGCAGGTGGCTCTCACAATAAGACCTGCTGAGTGAAGTACTTGTGTGAGATTAATAGTTGCGATAAGGCTGTAATGAGAGACCAAAGGCAGGGAGGGTAAAAAGAATGGAGGGGGAATATGGAGAAAAGGAAGAGACGTGCTGCAAGAGAGATGAGAAAGCGGGTAGAGTTTGAGAGGGAAACCCACCTGGCCATCTGCCAGCGGGATGTCAGCGGTCTCTACATTAGTGGCTATATATTACCCCTGCCCATTAAAATATTATGCAGATAGATTGATGCTGACAGCCTGACCAGAGGGTGGTGACTGTGTGGGCAAATGTGTCTGTCTTCATTTAGACCCTGCTGCCTTTAAATCCAATTCCTATTGCCAAAGACCTGCAAAGTAACCAACTGTGGATTTCCCAAGGACTTCATGAACAGATGTTTACAAGAAACGCTCTTAGGATCAACAAAGGGGAAGCGAATCGTCCACGTGCTTCTCCGTGCCCTACATAGACAATGAGTTTTCAACAGTCTCTTTGTGGAAACCAATCTGCAGGCGCATCATTCCGCTTAATCACCGTGATTCCTTTTGCTGTCAATGACAAAGGAGCTGCAGTCATAGGGGACGCTGGCGCCGCAGCACGACGAACTGCAGTGGCACATGACCGTCCTCTATTGTACTAAACTCGAGGGATGCACCACAACCACCTCCGCCACCACCCCTGTGCTTACACCCTGCCCCTCCACACACGCACATGAATTTGAACTTTAAAGCTCTGTCGGCCAGATCAGTAAATAATTGCAGGCAGCCAGGCAGGCAGCGCTGTAATTGAATTTACAGTGAGTTGAGATATGGTGATAGACAGATTCCCATTAACCAAATCCACTTCATTGCTGCTTTCCCCGGGGGTAAGTTATGTTCAAACACATTCTAATCCACCTCCGGAGTAGTTTGACGCCTGTGCCGACAAAGTAAACGGAGAGACTGACAGTATCCATCAGAGCAGGTTTACACTAAGAGTGGCCTCCAGGGTGAATTGTCAAATTTAACACATTCACACCTTATCTGTGCTGTTTCATTTTTCATCCCTGACTGGAGAGATTTCACGTGCGTTCCCGCCGAGCCGGTTTGTGCACATGTGTACGTGTGTGTTCCTGCTGTGAGATTGGAAGCTGAAGGCGGCCTTCGCCATTAAACACGGACATCATCATCCCCGCAGCCTTTTACTCAGAACACTTTGACGTGCGGCTGCTGGATGAGATGCGCTTGTTTGAACTTCTGACCTTGTCCTGGCGTACGCATTCCAGCTGAGTGACCACGTGCAAGGCTCAGTGGTTCAAGGAAAGGAGTGCAACACATAGAAGGTCCTGTCACATCAGCTGTGAAGGGTGTCTCGTTTACTGCTCCGCTGTAGATTAAATTCTGGAGCCTGTCATGTACAATGGCTGTATTATAAGCAAGACAGAAAGTTGATTAATGTGAGATGCAACCAATGGAGAAAAAGGGATCTCTTCATTAGAAGTGTGGAGGGGGTAGAGAAAATAATGCGAACCCTTTATGAAAAAGGACTCCAAAGATCTACTGTGTAAGATTTGGGGTTTCTATTTGCAGAAATGGAATATCATATTCAGAATTATGTTTTCATTAGTTTATAACCACCTGAAAATGAGGATAGCTGTGTTTTTGTTAGCTTAGTAGCAGCCCAGAACAGAGTTATTATTGTTATTAGAGTTATTTTTTCTGTTTTATGGCAGGTGGTATTGGGCGATAAGGTGTACGATCTATCACCACCTACTGCGTTGGAGTGTGGATCAGAGTTATTACCCCCGTAACCCAAAAATATGGTTCCAGAGAGGGCCTTTCATGTTCGGTTTTGTGTGTCTGTGTGTTTTTTTCTTACGCATTTTTCGTGTCGGCTAGAGGGAGACAAGGGAGACAAGGGGGTATTCAGTTTGATGCAGTGTCGATGCCACTGTATTTTACATGTGTTTAGTGGCATCTAGTGGTGAAGTTGCAGATTGCAACCAACTGACTCTCCCACCACCCTCTACTACGGTGGCTGCAAAAAAAATGCAAAAGGCCCTTGTTAGCATTTTTTTATAATAACTCTGGTCCACACCCCGACACTGAAATGCACCTTAATGTCACATGACGCCTGCTAACTAACAGGATGAGGAGAAGGAGGAAGTCTGTTGAAATCCGACCGTAGAAGCCTGGTGGATTAGAGGCGACCCACTCCCTCTGTAAATGCAAATGGCTCATTGTAGTAAAAGTAAAATACATTTTTTATTTGTGCGTGATTACACGCTAATGAAAACATAATTCCAATTCTGCAATAGGATCCTTCTGAATCCATCTAAGTCTTAAACACCGGGCCTTTGACTTTCCTTTAAAAAAAACCATAAGAAGTCATTTTTTAGCAGTACCCACGCTGATACATCTCTGTATTATTACAGGTAAATACATAACTTATATACATATAACGATGATATTTTTCTCATCTTAATCAAGTCGCTTTAGTTGCCTCCTAGTGCTGATTGACACATTTGTTTTCACGCTGCTAATCTGCAGCGGTTTTAATGAGCTTGTGATTAAGCTTCTTCATAAACATTGCTGTTATGGTATGACAGTACTTTATTTATCTAATGTCAGGCCCTTATCTACGGAAAAATTGTCTGGATGCGGATGCTCAGGTCGATTTTTTTCCATATAGTATATACTGCACAAAGTCTCAGTCTGCATACCTTTGTTCAAACCCGCCTGTGGAGACTGTCTGAAACTGTATTCCAGTATCTAACAATAGTAAGGTGATAGTAGTAAGTGTCTCCTGTTTCCCTGTGGGACCCATTACAGATGGCAGTAATATAAACTCTCGAGCCGCCCCAGACACAACAAAACATCTAAAAGCACAACATATACTGAAGGGAAATACGTTAGATTACAGAGCAGCGTACAGTATTTCTCCTCCTCCGTGTTTTGAGAAGACCTTTTCTGTTCTGTACGCTGTCACTCATTCATCCCGTCAGTAACTTTGCTCTCGTCTAATGGGGTTGAAAAGAAACAGAAGCATTTTATCAACAGTGGTGGTTCGTGGGAAGTTTCGCGGGCAGGAGGTGCCGGACTTCTGGATGCATTTCCATTAGTATTTGTGTACGCCTTTGTGTGGTGCTGCGCATGAACCTGTCCCTCTCCATGAGTATTCATGTTTTTGTGTTGCGCCTGTAGAGCAGATGCTGTTGCCTCAGACTGCTTTACATGTCCTGTGGGAGTCCTTCATGTTTATTTCATCAGCATCTAGTATTGCAAACGTATCACCTGTCCTCGATCTTAGGACTCTGTGCAAGGGTCATATGCAAACCTTGTTGCGTGTTTCCTTGTGTGAATATTTACTCACGTCCCTGCAACAATGTGCACAGTTCATTTATTTCAATAGCGCGAGTGCTCACGTATGACACGTGAAATCTCAACATTTAATGTAGTCACGAAAGCCCACATTTTACTTTACTCTTATTCTTGGCAGAAGTGATGGAAAAAAAACGGCTGCTTCTTTGATGAGTGGCCTCTGCTGAATGCTGAGATGCTTTTCTTTAATCACGCGAGCTGTGAATCAGGTGGCCCTGGGAATAAAAGGGCTCTAAACAAAAAAACAAAAAAAATTCCAAGCATAGCTGAGTCATGTGAGTATGAATCACCACAATGGATGAGCAGACATTAAAGGCTACAGTTAAATCCCCTTCACGCCATAAGCATCTGAGCTACTTGCACGAGTTGCCGAGAACGCTGCAAAGCTATCAGACTTTTCGGCAAATGTGTCATCTTCAAAATTGTGTCCATCAAAATGCAGAGCTTCTCGTTCCACTGGCTGAGACCCTGCAGAGGTTTTAGCGCAAATTCACTTCTTTTGTCAGGTAAAGTCCCTGGCAGGAAATCTTCTCAACATAAGCCGTAAAACTGTTCAAAGCACACAATGCTGTGGGTTTTGACATAACTTGATCAACTCGTGATCATTTTCACAGTGTCCTAGTTTTGACAAAAAATGTAAAGCCTCTCTGCAGCTTGCTTTACAAATCTCCGATGGAAGTCTTAGTGTCCTTGAACACACCGGCAGGGAGAGTTTTAAAAAGGTCTCTACGACTACATTTAAAAAAGAAAAATGGGACGGCAAGATGTTGACTGAGATGGATTACCTATATCAAGCAAAGTTCAAGAGAAAGTTTCTAAAAATCCATAATGTGGATGCGACTTCTTTCACTGCTCTCCTCTAGATGTTAATTTACCGATTTCTGAATTTGAGTATCGTAATGTACACTGTAGAGAACAGCTTAGTCATTTTCTTTCCGAGAATTAGATGAAAAGTTTTTTGCCACTTCTGTATTTTTTTTTGTACGGAAACAAAACGTAAACAGAGGATCCCTGGAAAAACTGCACCTTCGTGTTTTATCACTTCATTTCAGCAATAAACGATTTGCCGATACCAGTGTTTCTTTGTTTTCTTTCGAGAAGTTAGGGGGATGGGGATACACTACGTGACCTCTCCACACATCGGAAGTGCTTCACCATTTACAGTAGTTTCCTGTGCCATCTCGCCTACTCCCACTCTCTTTCTGCTTAGACGATATCGCTCCTGCCTGGATTTACATGAATTATGTTTTATGTTTGAACTGCTTCTGTGGGGCCAGCACGCATCTGCTCTGTCTGTGTTTACCCAGATAGAGCGGAGAGGTACACTCAACCATCTGGAGACATCTGCTCCACTTCCAGCCGGCAACAACCAGGTCAGGAGCCTGAACTCCCAACCTGCAAGATCAGCCTGTATACTGTACCTGAGGGACAGGCGGGAGGAATTCAGACAACTCTAATTATAGCTTTATCGCTGCGTGGAATGTGGACGAACTAACCAATAAGTGGCGTTGCCGGGTGTGCTTCTGGTGACCACCGAAAGAAACACGGGAGGGTGGGTGGGGGGGGCAGAGGGAGAGTTTCTGAAGAGGGAGTGTGAGACGAGAGACAGGAAATGAAGGAGGGACTAGACGTGACAAAGATGAATGTGGGATGCCTCCGTCTATCTCTGATTCTTTCACTCACGTGTCCGCATGAATACAAAAGAGCCAAAGAAAAAAGAGCGGTGTTTGGGAAAGAAAAGGAAAAGACAAAACTAGACGGATAGCATGTCTTGTAATAAAACATTTACATATTTGGTATGTCCCCATTTACAGTGCTATGTTGTGCTCGGCTTGCTTTGTAATTCTTCATACTATCATTTTTTGGTTTCTTGTTAACACTGGAAGTTAATGACAAACAGCCCATTTTATGCTTTTTGTCAAAGGATTTGCTTCTTTTATCATTATTCCCCAAATGCTTAAAGGAAAAGTTTCCGATCTCTTGCGGCACTATGTAACCATCCATTTAAACATCATTTCTTTGGGTGAGAAACATGAATTTATTTTCTTGGTTGTGCAGTTTCTTGGTCAGTGTGGGGATGCGAGCTGCTCTGGAAACCTTCCTTTAAGCCCGTCAACATCTACACGCCAACATCAGCATAACACGTTACAGGAAACATGTTTGTGTGTTTTTCCGTTCGCATTCGGCCAACACCTCACTCCGGGAAAACCAAAGTGATAGGATTATGTCGGAGTTTATTAGATTGAATCAGACTTCACAGGCTGTGTTTTGAAGGCGCGATGCATCCTCAACGATTCCCCGCTAAAGATAAGACAGATTTTACCTCTTTCAATAACCTTTTGTATCTTATCTGCTTCCCACACTATTTTTTTTTTTTTTTCCACCAGCACTGCGTCTGCTCTCTGACCCCGCTTTACAATTCACACACTTCTCAAAACAATCTTCCCACCCAGCGCTTTCAGCCAAAACGACGTCTCATCCATAAGAAAGTATTTTTGTTGCGTTCTCTCTCTCTCTCTCTGCGGCTCAGTGGGTGTATGAATCTCTAGTGGGGATGGTTTACAGGTTTGCTTTCCTCTCCCCTAAATGATACGAGGGCTGCCTTCTACAGAAGACGCAGATAAGCGCTTAATGCATTACCCTGCAGAGCAGCGTCCAGCGCCGGCCTCATAAATCACATCATGGTTATAGTTGAGTGTTGACTATATGTTTGTGTCTGCTGCTGCTGGTGGTGGTGGTGTGTGTGTGTGTGTGTGTGTGTGTGTGTGTGTGTGTG
>JAPQRN010000005.1:23611206-23624408 GCA_037367275.1 Coranthus polyacanthus
TAAAAGTTGGTGGAGAACATTTACCAAAGGGTGCATCTGTATGCATTATTACTGCATTACGTTTTATTTGTCTATTCATTCATATTTCACATTAATGCCCCTTTTATTATATTGTTTTGTGATGTTTGTAGTTGATGAAAATTGCAAGAGATATTTGTTATGTTTTATTCAAGTTTTCTCGGAAGAAAAGATGTCAGCGCTACTTTTTTCATCATAGTTGAAGACGAGCGAATGTGCTGCGATACAGTATTTATGTTGCGTGTCTAAATTATAGATCCAGATGTGTTATTTTATATCACACACACACACAGAGAGTCACAGAGGGGCATAGGTCACTGATGACGTTGTTGCGTCCACCATTGTCTGTTTGAAAAGGCCAGCTGACGGGGGAAAGACAGAAAATAACAACCTCTCTTGTGATTTCCCTTCCTTAATTAGAAGCCTAAAGTTAATTGATTGTTTTGGCTTCCATTTCACATGAGGAGAGAATAATGTTTACCGTTTAACAGACCTTACAGGAGCGTTACTACTTTAAAGTGAAGTGTGTTTACCCCTGCATCCCCTGCCGTGCTCCACCTCCCCCTCTTTCCTTACTCAACCTCAAACCACACCCCAGTGAAAATCCATATAACAGCAGAAATTGCAGGGCAAATGCCTTTGAGCCACACTGATTAAAAGACCCAACAGCCTCATTTCAAAGGGAACGTAAACAATGTTATGAGCACACCGCCTGCAGTGACTCACCCCAAACTGTTATTACATCTACCTTATGAAGCCGCGCCACGTTTCATCTTTCTGTGGTTTTCAGCAGTGAGATAAGCCTGAGATTGCTGAGGTAAGCTAAGTGGCCTTAAAAGCATCCCTAAGCGGTTAATAAGCATGTACTAATGACTCCCAAACACACCTTATCAACATGAAAAACCCTGATAAAGACGTAGCATAACCAAAGGGTGAAGCGGTGTTTTGATTCGTGCAGCAGGAAAAGGCAGCTGTCAGAGAAAAAAAAAAAAAAAAAGAGAGTAGGCTTTCAGGTCAGTTTGCAGCATGCAGGTACGGAGACAGATCTTTAACAAAATACATCAGTCCTCTTATCTCCGGCGTTGCCCGAGCCAATTCACCTTTCAATCCCACCGTTTCAAAAAACAATGAAACTTTATCGTGCCTTTCTCTCTTGGCTTGTTTTTTGTCTTCAGCCTTGCAGCATAACGTGTCTGGGATCCAGCTGAGGAGGATTAAGAAGGGTCCTGATGCTTCTTTGCAGAGATAAGGGGTTTCAGCTGACTCCGATAAGCAAAAGGATTGTGGCACTGGCTTTGTCTTGTTCTTTTTGATTGTTTCCTGTTGTGAACCTGCATCTCACGGCTAACTGCTCGAATAAACAAACGGTTTGAGCTTGCGTCATCCTGAGAAGTTTCTTTCAAAGGTCTGTGGAGTTCTTGCCAATGCAGCAGAGAGGCAGGTAGTCAAGGTCAGTCACGTATTTGTTGCTCCCCGGTGTTCGATAAATTACAGCGCTTCTCTAAATGTCCTCATCTGACTGAAAATCACTCGAGGAGATGTTTAAGCAGTAAATTAGCTCGTGGCCTCAGAGCAACCTAATCAACAGGGTATCTTTCCTGGGATAGCTGCAAAATTTAAGGACGAGGTCAGCGGGAGTACACACAAGTACGGCACAAGTGGGCACAAGGCAGAGGAAAAATAAATGAAAGGCGAAAGAAGAGAAGGGCCATTGTGCGTGTGAGGAGACCCTTCTCAGGCTTAATTACCTCTCATCCATTTTCATTCAGCCCTTTGCACGATAACGCAGGGGGATGGGGCATGCTGCCGAGGATAAATAGGACTAATGAAGATGTGTTTGTCAGAGACAAAATGAGACACTAAGTGATACAGCAGAAATTTGAACATCTCGAGACAAACAGGAGTACAACTGTTACTTTTCTAAAACTAGCAAACATCACTCTGTAGCCCACTCACTGTATGCTGGGGGGAATAAAGGAGAGTTTTAAAAATAATGCGTGGTCAAAATCCAAAAATCCACTGCATTTCTTCAGCAGTTTCTTTGCTCCGTATGTTTATCTCCCGAGACTGCCTCGCGGCGCAGATAAGCAGGGTTGTAGGGCTTTCGAAACCACGGTATGAGAAAACACAGAGCAAACAAAACAGCGGCTCGGTTTTTGGCAATTCTAACATAAATGAACATTTCAAAACTGCTATTAGATAAATAGTAATAAATGCATCCGTCTAGAAAAGAGCACTGGTTCTGGTCCACACCCTATCCTACAGCAGCCGCAGAATACACGGTAGTCCCACGTTTAGGGACACTGTTTGCTTGGTCTGGTTTGGGCTTTTTAGTTAAGCGGATATTAACTCCACACTCAAACGTGACTGTAATGATTGTAACGATCGTGATGGACCGTAACGCAAAGAAGACGAGGAAGTCCATTCAGAGAAACGCGGCGGTGGTAACAAAAGCACAACTCTTAGTTTCACATGATTACGGACCAACGATAAACAATCATGAATATTATATTCAATTTCTGTAGTTAGAGCCTCCTAAAACCTCCTAGGATGTATAGTGTTGACAGATGAAAATACCTCGCTCTAGAACGTGAACTGCAGTGCATTAGCTTCACCATAGGAAGGTCTCTACTGACAGTTCTGTTGCAGGGCATCTGACAGCGACGCACCGGCCCCTGACACAGTCCCCTTGCCTGAGGCTGACTGGTCTTCAGCTGCCTGCCTGAATGCTGATGTAACTCAGAGGTCAGAGCGAGCACAGCCCAGTGGACTGCTCTCTCATTTTGAAAAACATCTCTGACATGATCACAGTGTATGTGTGTGTGCCCGGATGTGTGTGTGTGTGTGTGTGTGTGTGTGTGTGTGAGAGATGTCTTTGTGACGACTGTAGATAGAATGGACATGTTCAGAATTTTCTCTGTCGGGAAATTAGTCTTATATTTTCCAAAGGGCTGGTTGTTTTAGGATTTAAGTTTGGTTTTACAAGTTTTGCTTTGTGCTGCATTAAAATAGTGGTAGTTAACATGTGGGTTAAGGGCAAATAAAGGCATTTTATTAAGGTCCCTGCAAGGTAAAAGCACACAAATATGTGTGTGAGCATGTCTGGGAGGATTTAAACCAGCTCCACCCTGGAATGAATATTTTGTGCAAGTTCACAAAACCACCTTCTTGCACCTCTACCCTGCTGATGAAATCCTGTGAAATCCTCAGGGAAAGGTTCAGCTTCGGATGTAGAATTGTATTTATATATATATATAGTATTAAAAAAATAAAAAAATCCTTCCAATATACAAAATGATTTGCTAACATCGACAAAACAAAATCCTAAACAAATGTTGAGATACTAATTGGTACTGAAAACAAAAAGTGTTGGACAAAGTCAAATTTAGAGGAAACGTTGAAGCCTAGAAACCATAGCTCTCTGAAATGTGCCAGGTTTAGACTACTAGACGTTAAAACATATCACTGGCTACCAATAAATAAGCTTGAATTGTTGTGAAGATGCTTTTGAATAGAGGGACGGGCCAGCGTCGTCATCCCTCATACCACGACTTTAGTAAGAAGTAGGAGTTTGGAAATCATCTTAGTTTACAATAGACAGTGCTTCTTTGTCTACATTAAATGTTAACATGTCAGTGTAGGGATGTGTGTCGAATATGCAGTTTTAAATTTCAGTGGAAAACGACTGTGTGCATATGCAGTTCACACACACACATGCACGACTGAGTCGAGGCTAATGCCTGCGTTGCCAGGCGACAGTGACACGTAGGTACATTGTTTTTATCACACTTGGACACACATACAGACTGCCCACACAAAATGCTAGACTTTAGTCTGTTCAGCCGAGCTCTACATAAGCTTACAGCACCCAAAGGATTCACAGTGTTGAAGGGTCGAGCCGTCGGAGGGATGTTCTTCGGGGGGTTGGGGGATAAGACCTACTTCCTGGCGGACAGGAAATGCAACTTCCTGTTTGATTAATAGGGGGCTGTTGGATCACACAGGGGAGTCGAGGGGCCTCTCGGACACAGCGCCAGCACATTTCACATTAAATGTCTTTTTTTCTGCTGTTTCTCACACGGAATCCTCGGGAAAAATAATCGCGTGACTAAGATATCTGGGGTAAATTATCTCGAATACTAAGATTTTTTTTTAAATTCTCGCTTCTTTCCCAAGCTTCACCTAACCCCAGTGTGGGTGTATTGTGTTTGTGACTGCACGGGGGTCAGGATCCCATAAAACTGGTGTTTCTCAACCACGTCACCCTTGAGGAGTCGTTTCAGGGCAAAGAATGTCAACAGGGAACAGACCTGGACTCCTCCGAGCTGGAGGAATGCAACGAGCGACAGCGTGCTCTGCAGTGGCTCACTAATGAGATGTTAGACTTGTTACAAACCAGGGAGCGTTGAACGCAGGAGGGGTCCACGACTGGCGAGCAGCTTTGCAATGCATTTCACTGATGAAAAGTGCAAGAGGGGGCGTAGGAAGTGAGAGGGGAGGGTGGCAAAGAGAGAGCCAGGAGGAGAATAGAGAGAGGTGCTTTTTAAGATTTCATGTTCTCCTCCAGCCCCCACAGTTTGCAGATAAAGGTTGCCGTTGCCAAGGTGACTTGACAGAGAATGGGAAAGTATCTGGCTGTGTTCTGCCTGTTGTTGTGCAGGAAGCTTAGAAGCCAGAGGCACAGATAAGATGATTTCAGTCCCTCCTCCACAGAACAAAAGCTGTACGCATGATATACTGCCTTAAATACCTCAAGACACTTTGGCTGCTGAATTCATTCCAAAGCTGCCTAAATATGTGAAACATGCAGTAATGGGAAAGCGCCCTACACTGCACTCAAGCTCCTTTCCTTTCTGAAACATGCACTACTGCGTGAACGCACGCAGACAGACAAATACGCTCTGCAACTAGATCGGCCAGTGAAAGGACAAGGAGGCAGTGGTTTACAGTCAAGAGGAAAAAACTCTTAATGTTTATTAGCCATGAATTTCACATTGTGAAAAAAATCACATGTACAAAATAATGCCATAAAAAATAGAAATCAAACTCTTACATGACAAAAAAACATAATGAAACTGATGCACGCCGACAGTGTTTTCTGTCCAAATTTACATCATCATGTGAAGCAACATACCGCGCACCAATCTGAGCCCGTTGGAATTACCAGAGAAAACGGAGGGAAAGAGGAGGGTAAGTGTAAAAATGGGAAATGCCACTCAGCAATTAGGTGCAAATTGAAGGGGCATTCATTACTTGCTGTTGCCGGGGTAACGTGCGTTCTATGGGAACGAAATGCTCTTATCTGATTGGTGGGGCCAGGGGGCTCCGTGTCCTCGTGAGGAGTGGTTGGAGGAGGTCAACATTAAGGAGCCAAAAGGGTCTCCGCTGAATCTAAAAATTGCCAATTAAAGGAGGATTTTGTGGCAGCTGAGCAGGATCTCCTGGGGTTGTTTATCGAGAGCTGAATTGATTCACAAATCCACGATGAAAGACGTTTGAAAAAAAATATATACATATTCCACCAAAACATTACCTCTTACATTGAAATTCAATGATTCCATTATTATTCAATTGTAAAACGTCAATGCTCGGGTTAACTAGACAGACATACAGACAAAAACACTGATTAGAGTTGCCAAGTATTTCGTACGCAAGTGTTTTAAGACATTCTCTCTTTTTTTTGGTCTTGAGGAACTTGCAATGTTTTTTCTACACTTTTTTTTTTTTTTTTTTTTTTTTAATTCATTATTCATTGACACTATGGTGAAAAGCACTGCGGTGTCTGCCCTTATCAATGCACAGCTTACTGGATTCAACACTCTCTAAATCCCATAGTGAAGAAGATGGAGGGTGAACACCCCGAGGTGCCAAGTTAGCACATGTGACAGTGCCCCAGCTGTCCTAAGGGCAGCTGCAAAGACCGTCACATTCTTAACCGTGTCAGGGTTACTCTGTGACGTCCCTGGGTCACATACTGCACCATCCCAGCAGCCTTATCTTGTTTTATGGTTTGTATCTTCTTGTTGTGTCGGTACAGCTTGGACCCGGTGGGCCAGTTTAAGGCAAGTTTGGACCCAGGTTGGAGCTATTGAAGTTAAACGAATATTTCTTTCAATCCTCTCGAGTCTTCTTATTTGGGCAGCGACCCTGTGGTCTAAATTGCTTCACACCATCAGTAATCTGAGCCATTCTTCCTTTACCGTCCATACTCTAACTGACCTAACTAAAAAAACCCGGAGATGTGCTCCTCTGTCCCTTTTAAAAGAACAAGTTCCTCCAGGGAGAGACTGATCTGTGCAAAATGCAGCCCAACTGAGATCAAACAACACAACACCTGGCCATGCATGACATACCCCAAACATACATTCACATACGAATGCAGGCAAAGAAGAAATAAATAGAATTAAACATTAACATAACAGAGTAATCACTGTCATATAAATTAAGACTAAGGAAGTACATTGCAGCAAGTTTAAAAAGAAACTGATTAATTCTCAGTTTAGGGTAAGGTGACAAGATTTCTGTGACTACAGAGGAGAGTTCATGCCAGTTTTACTGAATCACTATGAGTGGACATGCTCTAAAAAGAGTTCAGCGATGACTCAGCAAGTGAATTGCTGCTTTTATCAGAATAAGAGAAGCACAGTGCAGTGTTTTACAGCATTATGTGCACATTTAGTGCCGAAAGTGACAGTCTCCTTTTTCTGAAGTGCTGAGTTCAAACACTGAATGCCGTCCTTGTGTACAGTGGGTTAGTTAACCGGCGCTCTGCAGGCGTTAAAGCATAGCTGCAAAACAGCAAACACGAAAGGTCGTGACCCCGGAGGCACCACGACCCCAGGTCATGCACCGATCCCCATCCTCCTCAACCTCAGCTGGTGCTGGTCGTCAGACCCTCGCGGCCTGCACTGACAGCGAACTGCCAAAGCCTTCATAGGAGGAACACTCAAAAGTTTTGTTTCTTTTCAGAGCTGTTAGAAGCATGTCTTCAAGACAAGAAAACAAGATACTGGTATAAGAGGGGGTCAAACAGTACTGGGTTACATAGGGGGAAGTTTTGCTCCTTCATTGTGCCATTTATAAATCAGCTAGATTCACTCAAACTGAGTGGCTTTCTGCGTTTAGCACACCAATCTTTGCATTCTGCCTCCCTTGAACTATATAGAACATCCTTCATGCTGTACATTGCAGTCTCCGTGAAGAATGTTTTCTTTTATTCAGAAAAAACATTGATACAGATCCACAGAAGCCTGCCATGACTAATTAGGAAAACTGCAGGTTGTGCGATATGTTTTCTGTTTTTTTTTTTTTTTTTGCACAATAAAAGCACAAGTCTGATATGGCAGATGTAGTCAAGGTTGAAGTCTGTGTCTCATACAGTAAGCAGGAGTTTGTTTGGTTTGTTTGTTTGCGTGGGTTACGGTATGTCTCAGCTTCTTCCTCGGAAATGAGAGATGATATCATTTCGGTAAAGTGTCCAGCTGTACAAGTTTCTGGCTCTGCGTCTTTGCAGCATGAAAATGAACGCGGATGTCTGTACATCACTGCTCAGAGTCTCTTTCAGAGGAAGAAAATGTGTGCTTCTTCACAGTTGGAGTCCAGTAGATGATGCAAAATAGGTGAATCTGAGGAAGAGAGAGAGAAAAGAAAAGCTTGTCATACAGGCTAATAAGATAGGTGAGTGAGCCTGAGGGTTAACAATCTAGTGTTTAAACAGTTCAACGGTGACTTTCTAATTATTCAAAAGGAACCTAAAAAAGGAAAACGCATCGAGGAAAATAAGGCCAGGACCACTATGTCTTACTTTCCATTGTACATGTAAAGCTGTGTCCACAGTTCATCTCCAGTCAGACTAATATATTTGGTAAATCTGCCTACGCTATCGGGCTGTTTCCTCAGTACAGTTTGGCCTCTGTCCAGCTTCTTATCGCTCAGCCCTCAGCCTGCTACATTTTCCACATCTGACTCTGTTTAACTCTTAGGATTTCACTTCAACCTTTCTATTTTTAAAGCATTTGCTGAAAATGTACTTATCTGAACACCACAGAAGGTTACAGCCTTCTATGTAGTATCCTCTGCTATCTATCTGGAGGTGGGCCTTTCCCTGACTGTTATTGCTAGAGGACATACTGTACATCCTGTGAGTGAATAAGTACGCCTCAACAGTCATTTTCTACCTCGTAGAGGTCCGGATTGAAGAGAAATGTCATGTTTCAAACAAATCACCAAGTTGCCAAGATATGTAGTACTAACTGATATGTGATTCTAGATTTAAAATCCAGATATACTGTAGGACCTGTTTCAAGACTTTTCATGGTCTAGTTTTAAACCTATCGAAATTTGGCTTGAAATAGTAATAATGCATGTGATATTAAAGTCGAGTGCCTCCTTAGGCATCCACAAACATCTCAGTTAAAATGAACAAAATCATTACAAGACGTTGTTCAAAAACAGCTCATTCTGCTGTTCAGACCATTTCTCTGTGTAGGCAGATCTGTTATGAATGACATCTTGTTAGCATCGGCTAACGCTACATCTAAATGCTAAATGTGTTAGCAAAATCCAAAAGTTAAATAACCTTAAATTTGGTCTAATAGTAAGCTAATAGGGCAGTAATGTATAATTTACTGTGTCTATGGTTAGCAATTTACATTATCCCTCTGTTTTTGAGAGAGCAGATAAATAGCTAGTTAGCTAGCAGCTAGTAGCTAATGGTAGCTAGTAGCTAATGGTAGCTTGTTAATTTGGGTGGAAATGCTTGGAATTTTTTTATGATTAGTTCACAGAATTAGTTCTGTACTAAATCTCGAGCTCAACCACACCCAATTCAAACCCATTATTTGAATGTTTACAAAATCTTAAATGACAATATTTCAAATTTGGATGAAAAGTTATACTTTTTGATTTTAGATAAGACCATAAATGACAAAAGTAGAAGGCTATTTTGCCTTTAATTTTCCAGAGGCTTAACAAGTGTGTAAAAAAATATGGCTCTATTATCAATTTCAAAGAAGCCAGAAAAAATATTGTGTTTCTTTTTTTTTAGTATTGCTCATTTCCCCTAAAAGATCTCCTTGAGAAAAAAAAAATTCTGAAAGGCAGGATTCTCACACAAGTCAGAATTGTTCCCCTGGGAAAAACTCTTTTTTTTCCTCTCATCTCCTTCTGTGAGGTCTAACATACTTCCTTCCTCTTTCATTCCTAAACAGTCAGTCCTCTTTTCCATTCATTCCTCCACATTTTTCTCTGAGAGTTAACTGTCAGTTGCCATGACAGGCAGGCACACAAAAAACAAATTCTGTATTAAATTAGTGGCAGGATTATATATCCTTCACCGAGCACTGTGTTGGACTGGCTTAGAGATAGTTCAAACCTCCACTCTAATCTCTCCCTTTTAGAGATGAGTCAGTGAAAAGAAAGGGAATAATAAGCCTTTCAAAAATATTTCATCCTGTAGAGAGGAGTAACATCACTGTATCTCTGTGGTGGAGCTGCTCTGAGCTGCTTTCTCGCATTATCAAATGGGAAATTGTGCTGTGCTGGACAGCTGGGCAGAAATTTCAACAAACGCAAAATGAAAAAGACTTCATGCATGGGTATGTGTGCTCGCGTAGGGGGCATAGGATGTGTGTGAAGTGACTGAAACCCTGCAGCCTGCAGCGTGCCGAAAGATCAGGTTTGCCAGCTGACTACCCATGCTCCACAAACGTCTGGCCTGTTTATCATCAGACGGGAAGAGCGGGGTTAGAATGAGGCCACGGAGACATACACGGGGGCAGAAGAAACCACAGAGTCCGCTTTAGAGCTATACTCTCAAGGATGGTGTCTGGACAGCGGGGGTAGGGCTGACACTTTTCCTCCTCACTTCCCCTGCTGCCACTTCTCTCAGTCACCTCCACTTGTAACTGATGATGAATAGTTTCCGACACTGCGTGAGTCGCTGGCTGGCTCGCTCTCACCCAGCGTAAAGACCATAACCTCATCAAAGGAAGGCGACTGAGAGTGGATTAGCCTCGCCAGGATGTTGCAGCCTGCTGGTGTGTGGCTTGTCTAATTGGCAGACCCTCTTTTCCTTCTTAGAGAGATTTCCCCCACAGGAGCAATAAAAGTATCCTATTCTCTTTCAATTACCCTCTGTGTCCTTCGGCCCATCCCCATAGCCTCATAACTCACTTAACAAATGCACGTAACCCCATCAATTCCTTAACTCTCTTTTACCTCCCTTCCTCTGAGAAAACTCTAAATGTCCTGTCAGCATATTGCTAATTCCTAAAACCAGAACACCTTAGAGAACCAGCAAATGCCATTATACCAGGGGGTTTATGTTAGTATCTAAGAATAGCTTATACATGTCAGTATCACCGTGCATTAGTGATTTTTTAGTTTTGAATTTATATGTGCAATTATTATACCTCTGATAAATGTTATGGTGCAAATGAATATTTTGCTTTCTGTGTTAAAGGGTAAAGTTTAGTTACTGTAAATTGTAAATTGGGATATAAAACTACAGACTATTGCAAATTTAATACAAAAACTTACCTCATGGAAAAGGATGGGTAGAAGGTTAGGGGACTCAGGCAGGCAGATGTTTCCAGGTGCTGACAAAAGCAGTGGGAATGAGTGAGTACGGCACAGTAGTGATGCTGTTCCAAGCATCCAACGTGGGGTCATAGCAGTCTAAAGTTTTGCACCGTTGTGTGCCAAAGTAGCCTCCCACCACATACAGTTTGTTCCCAGATGCCACAGCCTGGCAGCTCATGCGTTTGGCTGTAACGTCGCCCACTTTAGTCCACTGGTAGCTCTCGCTGCTGAACTTATACGCTGAGCATGCGGAGAACTCTGTATCCCCACCCATGACGAAGATCTGGTTCCCCAGCACCGCTGCAGCCGTGTAGCGCCACGGCTGGGGGCAGGACGCAGGCACAGTCCATCGGTTCTCCTGGGGATCATAGCACTGCACTTTGGGAAGCTTGTCATGGGTGACGCTGGTACCTCCAAAGGCAAAAAGCTTGAGCTTCACGCTGACCACCGCTGCATTGCTTACACCTTCTCTCAGAGGAGCCACCATGGTCCACTTGTTTGCCACTGGGTCAAATTGCTCCACCTGTTTGAGAGACACAGACGGGGAAGCTGGAAGGCATCCGGTTGCTGCGGTGTGACCTCCAACCACATACAGGCAGTGTTTGAGTTCTGCAGAACCGTGGCCAAACCTGGCAATTAGCATGGGCGCCGCCTTGGACCATTCCTCATGAACTGTGTCATAGACCCATACATCTTTGGACACGCCGTTCTCAGAGCCTCTTCCTCCTGTTATATACACCTTACAGCCAATGGCGCAGGCACTGAACTCCTTTCTAGGGCTGGGGATGTCTGCCTTTGGGATTATCTCTTTGGCCTTCTGGTCCACCAGGTACAACTTGTCGCACATGAACGTCTGCCCTCCCAGAAGAAAGAGGGCGTGGCTTGTTTTTCGTGGTCGTGCACACGGGCTGTTAACGACACCGTCATTCTGCAGGATCTTCAGCTTACAGCGGATTGCTTCATCCACCAGCTCCTTGCTTTTGGCCTGGGCGTTGATCAGCTCCTCTGTGGAGACGTTTTCCATCAGAAAAATTGCAGGCAGCAGGGCAAGGCGGACCGTTCTCAGGAGCTCTGGAAGGTGGCAGTGCCTCTTTTCTAGATCATAGTTGATCCAGTTGAGAGCAGCTTCATACACCAGTCTCTCATCTTCTGTCTCTAACTCCTCATGTGACAAAAGCTGCACTACCATGTCTTTGGGCAGCTGGAGGAAGTCCTCTGTCTTGCAGATAGCAGGGAAGTTGCTGAGGCACATACCCCAGGAGAGCTCTGACAGCTTGGTACACTGGTGGGCATCAGAGAGCAACAGCATGCCGAGACAGTTAGATGGGTGGAGGTTTCTTTCGAGAAATTCAGCACAGGCATCCCGGATGTCCTGAAACTCCAGCATGTCTCCAGCTTCCAATAATGACTCTGCATTCTCCTCATTGATGACCACACGAGAAGAGTACGCGTAATCCAGCAGGAGCTCTAAAACCTCCGGGTGGATGGAGTCATGGAAGTCAACCTCACTGGCCTGGCTCTCCCTCAGGCCACCACTGAACATGGCCTCAAAGTAGCGGCTGCATGCAGCCAGCACAGCGCGATGGCAGGGGAAGGAACGGCTGCCGGCATGAAGCAGGACATCTGTGAAAAGCCTTTGCTGCCGCAGTGAGTTGAGGTGCATAAGGACACTGTCAGCGTAGGAGGACTTGTGGAACAGGTAGATGTTCATGGAGCCACTGCTGGCTCGCGACTTTCGGTTCTCATGGACGCACACGGACATTTTCATTGAATCCTGAAAAACAAAAGATAAGAAAAATATCTCTTTAGTGCATTCAAGTCGATTTCACAACCTTTTGCTAAGATTTTAGAGAGAATGAGAAGAAATACTCAAAAAGACACGAAAAAAGTAAGAAATTGTTGCTGTATGATGTTTTCTATGATGGTTGTTACATTTCATTCTGCTGGAAAAATTGAAGTCAAAATCGTGAATGCCAAGCACATTAGTTTATTTTGATTTCTCACAATACGCTCAATAACGAATATAGTTTGAAGGAAAGAAATAGTAGCTGAAACACATCTTTTGTATCCACCGTTTAATCTCCTCCACTTTAAAGTTGAATTAAGTGCAACTACTATCGAATTAAATCAGACTATATTATGTCATTCATCAGAGAGAACAGACTGTTTAGTCGATTAGTTATGAAAAAGGAGGCTTTGCGTCATTTCGCTTCACTTTCTATGAAGAAATAAAATGAAGAGAAAATAATTTGCCATGACTCACTGAATCCTCAGTGGTGATTATTCCTTATGTGAACACTGTTATGCCGAGGCTCAAGCATTGTTTTGTTCAGCCCCATCAAGCCCTATTTAAAGAGTACTGCAATACCTCTCAGGAGATAGGCGGACATTTAGCAAGAGATCCAGTGATTACACGTTGCAAAACAGCATAAGCCTGGGAGATATGAAGGTCAAGCAGATAATGATTGTCTTCTCACAGAGAGAGCACTGAGGCTTTTCCACTTTCATCTCCCAACAGTCGGTTAGAGTAAAGTAAAAGTCCTTTTGTAGAGGACAATAAGCAAGAAAGAAAGAAAGAAAGAAAGAAAGAAAGACCAGGCCTC
>JAPQRN010000005.1:23640697-23657288 GCA_037367275.1 Coranthus polyacanthus
TTATTCAGATACAAGCAAACAAAGGAAATATGTGATATATAAGTCAGCATTTAGTGTTACTCTATTCGCTTGACGAACCTGTTGTAATGAATACAGCAGAAGATTAGTGCAGTCAATTGTCATTGTCTGCACAAGAGTTCAAGACATGTTAAATGTAGGAGGTCACACTAAATACTTGTCGCTATGATCTACTTCCCTGAAGTATTTGTTTTTAACCCTGTTATACCAGCTATATACCAGTTGCATCCTGATACAGAGATACCATGCAAATGTATGGTCAAACAAACCTAATGCACAACGCTGTACATAACAAGCAACTAAGAGCATGGTTCAGCGTTTTGTATTACTGTCGATATTTACACTAAAAGTAACATTTTACAGCGACTGCTGGTCTGAATCTTGAAAAAGCCTGTTTGGATGCAGGCCTCACAAAGCTGCTGGTCCCACTGCTGCGCACCACTGTGATCACAGATCACAGCAGACCAGCCACTCTTTTTAGGAGGGTGTTCTGGTCCTGGAGGTTCATGGCTTCATATGAGTCCAGCTCAAGAGAAAAGGTGGCGTTGCCTGACGTCAGTGTTCGCAGGATGGTGGAGTAGCCCTTTTCAAGGAAATGGGCTTAAATGGTTAAGAAATTCTAGTCAAAATACTTCTACTAAATATTTTAGAGTTGTATGCGATCTTCAACTCACCATCATCTCAGCCAGAGGCACAGTGGCAAGCAGCACTTTGCTGTCATGGCGACTCTGGATGTCTCGGACGGTTCCTCGTCTTTGGGCTAAGTCCCCCAGCACAGAGCTGAGGTAATCCTCTCCCACCGTCACCTCCAGTGACATTACTGGCTCCAGCACCTGCCCTCCTGCCAGCCTCAAGGCCTGTGTTTGAGGAAACCGAGCTGTGGCTTATCTATGAATAACCGTGTGGTTTACAGTTAATACCTACTCGTGTTTACCTTGAGCATGCAGCGAGACACACAGGCAGACACCATGGCCGGAGACGTTCCTGGTTCTACGTGGACACTTTGGATCAGTGTAGAAACATCCTGTAGAGGGTAACCTACCAACGGACCTGAATATACAGCCAGGCGTTGAAAACAAACCATCAGAGAGCACTTAAATTACACGCTTACACTACAACTGAATTATTCTTGTGTTACTTATTCATTATTACTCATTCTTGTATGTGTTGTTTAAGCTGCTGCATGCCTTCATTTCCCTCAGGGTTAATAAAGTATCTATCTACAGTTTTAACATTTTTAAAGTACCTTGGAGGTATGAGCTGTGCACTCCATTCTCCAGTGCCTCTTTCATATCTGGTGACAGCTGTTCTCCCAGTAGCTCTTCAAATGCTACTTCACAGGAACCACCCGAGTCTGCAGCAGGTCTGACACACAGTTCCACTGTCACAACATGTCTTCTTTCCCCAATTGTACGGTCCAGGGTATCTGCATCATGAGCAAGGCGAGAAAAATCCGTAACAAGACAACTACACAATGTAGAATGAATAAAGGTGTGGACATTTCTCAATTCAACGATGCATCGTGGTGTGGACATCGTAATCAAACTGAATCGGATCAAGGTTCGAGGACAGTGAATATTTACAGCTTTAGATTAGGTTTAAGTTTTGTTGTTATTTTTTCCACACTGAGTCGGATCACGCAGATACTGGTATTGAAAAGATGTTGCCGTTTCTATTCTAGAGCGCTGTAGTCTGTTTTTTTATTAAAAGGGAGTAAAGATATATTCATTTTCAGCTATTAATTGATGAAAGTAGTCTTGTACAATAATATTCCCTCCATAAATCAATGTACAGATTAGAAAATATTGTATGTGACTATTATTTTTTTTGTCACACCTGTGGTTGAGACACGTTGGAGAACAGTTTCTCTGTAAGCGACCTGCAACGGGCCAAGGTGAGCCTCAATGCCGTACTCTCTTCTTATTCGATCGTGGATGATTTCGATGTGTAGCTCCCCCATCCCGCACAGAATGGTCTGAGGGAGGGAAGCGGAAGATGTGAAGTTGACTCACTGCAGCAGATGCTCTGACTAAAGAAAAGAAGTGCTGGCTAATCCAATGATGGTCTTACCTGCCCAGAATCAGGGTCAACCCTGACTTTAAGGCTGGGGTCTTCTCTCTGGAGACAGCTAAGTGCATTCTCAAGATCTGTCAGGAAAAACAGAGTGAACGAAGGTCGATGAAATACAGCCATGCTTTTATGAATACATACCAAACTATGATCGGTGTTACTGACCAGCCTGTTTGGCCATAGTGGGTGGTTCTATGGTGCAGAAAAAGACGGGATCGGGCACTTCCACTCCAGAGAGGATAACGCTTCCTGTGTCTGCTTTCTTTTGAGCCCTGCGAGCTGCAGCTGCTGCTGAAGCCTTGGATAAAACTATGGTGTCCCCTGTGACTGTCTTGAGCGAAAGCAGAAAACATTAATCACCTTCCTGAGGGAAGAGCCTCTTCAAAACAGCAAATGAGGAGTAAGACGATGGTCTACCTGCTTGAGGCCAACGGTCAGAGCAATGTTTCCCGCCGGCATTGAGGGGATTTCGACATGCTGATCAGCAAACGGCACCAGTAGCCTGCTCATCCTCTCACTACGTGAATTCAAAAAATAAAGAAAAGTTAGGAAATGTCTTGTGATTTCAATTTGGTATGATGTTCTGGTCAGAGTTCTGACTAGTTGCGAGGAGGTCAGAAGTCAGTCTTGAGTCACTGTAATGAAAACCACATACATGCTGTTCCTGTTGATATTATGGACGGCTGTCTGTGCTTTCAAAGTTCCAGAGTATATTCTAAGAAACACCAAAGGACCACGCTGCTTGTCATGAAGAACCTTGAAGGCCAGAGCACATAAGTCATCCTTGTACCATTGTCTGTAGGATAATAAAAATGAACAGAGTTTACAGGAGTGAAGCAAACAGAGCAACGATTATCACATGGCAAAGTTTACCGACTTTGATGACCTCGACAATTCAGGCTTTATTTGATTTTTTTTAGGAATTTCTCAAAATTCCCTAAAAGGTCTTTCCCAAATCAAACTTACTAGAAAAAATGAACACTCTTTGTGATTATGTTTAATCCCAAATTAGTCAACAAAGACATATACTTTCATCATACATCATTTGAAGGTTAAGAGTGTAGATTTTGGGGGTTTTAAGGCAACAAAATTGCAGAAATGGCGCATAACAGTCATAATTAACATAGTTTCACCTGCAAAAAAAGAATTGTTGTGTTTTTGTTACCTAAGAATGAGCTGTTTATAGCTACAGGGGGCTCAGAACAGGCTTCCTCTTCTTCCGTCTGTTTTATGGTGGCTGTATCCAGCATTAAGGTGTATTACCATCACCAATTACGTTTGAGTGTGGACCAGAGTTAATATCCCTTTAACTAAAAAGCCCAGAACAGACACAGGCTCTAAAGAGGGTCTTTCACATTTTTAGCAGGTGAGGCGAGGGGTATCCATGCAGTTGCAATCTGTGCCCTCACCTCTAGATGCCACTACGTTTTAAACACTGAACCTTTAACGTGATAAAAGAACACAGTGAAAGTTTACTCACACAAGGTCGTGGTGCCGCTCACTGGGGGCAGGCAGGTAGGCAGTGATGGCGTCTAAAAGAGGCTGAACACCTTTGTTTTTCAAAGAGCTTCCTAAGAGCAGTGGGACGCCTTTACGCGCCAGAGTCACCCGGCGAACAGCATCTTGGAGCTGAGGACACACACAGCAGTGTTTGGTCTATATTCGCAAGACACCAAGCTGCACGATGGGATTTTATTCTGGTATCATACAAAATCATGCTTACTTTGATGGAGGGAACTGCATCAAAATTCTCAGTGAAGTCATTAAGTAACAGTTCAGCAAACTCATCATCTAAATCAGCAACCTGTGACAGAGAACAGAAATATAACTTGGACAAAAATCTGGGACATCTTAACATTTCCGCATTTAAATGTGTCACCATTGATAGAAATTATACAATATGTACCTGCTCGATTAAGTGTGACCTGGCCTCTTTGGCCTCCTGCAGGAGTTCTGGTTCATCTAACTGGTTAAGTGGTTTGACTTCATATGTGCGTCCGTCATCTCCCACTGATTTTTGCTTCCATATCAGCTTCTGGTTGGTTAACAAGTCAACCACGCCTGTGAAGTTCTTGCCACTGCCAATAGGAATCTATAAAACAGGATTCACTCAAAAAATAAATTCCACTGTGACATTCAGTCATTTAGTTTTCAGTATATCCTCCTCATATAGTTAGGTTTTTCAGTGAAATGTTTGCAGATTTTGCATAGTTATTACATAAATAAATATCATGACAGAGAGGTATCATGACATGGACCTACCTGAAGTAGAACTGGATTGGCTTTCAACTTCTGCCTTATGCTTTCAACAGAAAAACTTAAGCTAAGATAAGAAACAGAAGACAGTTTCTAATTGCATTTTGAAAAACGAATAACGTGCTGTGTATGTGTGGAGTTCGGAGTCACATACCTCGCTGCAGGTTTGTCCATCTTATTGAGGAAACAAACACAGGGAACGTGGTGCTTCTCCGCTTGTCTCCACACAGTCAGAGTCTGAGCCTGTTGGTGTTATCAGAGCAACAGATATAGTCGTATTCATAGTGCCTTTATTATATAGAAAATCAGATTTTCAAAATTAATAAAAGAAGCCATTTCAAAAGCAACGTGCTAACCTCAACACCAGCAGAAGCATCGAACACTGCAACAGCGCCATCAAGTACGCGAAGGGCCCTCTCCACTTCAAGAGTGAAGTCAACGTGTCCTGGAATGACACACACAGGCAGGAAGTCAGAAAGCGTGCGTGCTGCCTCTGATTTCCATTTGCTTTTTTTAAGGACAGTTCATTAAAAGAATATACCTGGGGTATCTATAAGGTTTATTCTGTGACTTTTCCAATCAAAGGTGACTGCGGCCGACTGTATGGTGATGCCCCGCTCCCTCTCTTGAGTCATGAAATCTGTAACTGTATCCCCGTCGTCTACATCTGGAAACAACAGAGAGTAGAAAATGATGAGATGGGCACAAGCACATAGTTAATAATGATGAAGATCTAGATGAAGATGAAGAGAACTATGTCCACGTGTCATTTATACAGTACCACCCCACACACCTCCTAGCGCCCTCGTATAACCAGAGTAATAAAGCATCCTCTCTGTGGTTGTTGTCTTTCCTGCATCGATGTGGGCCATGATGCCGATGTTTCGGATCCTGCAGATAGAGTGTGCAAGTTAACATGGGTCCCAGGGCCGTCTGAAGTGAGAGAGCATTTCATTTAAACAGCTGCAGAAGGCCATTACTTACTTGGATATATCAGGGTTGACCACAGTCCGCAGTGACTTGACTTCGTCTATGAACATGGGGATGGATGGAATCAATGCAGGTTTCAGTACTTTAATGTTTAAAGATGAATCTGTTTGTTCGTCAAATATGAAAATGCCATAGTACAACTTGAAAGAGCCCAACGTTAGAAGCAGCCCCACAAAATATATATGCATGGTAAGTTCATTGCTAATAATAACACAAAATCTCCCCTTTAGATGTTTTGGAATGAAAACAACAGACCTGGTAGATAGCTGTAATGTCTTTGTATAAGACTGCTCACTCTGCATCTGCAGACCTGGAGCCCAACAGCGACCGCATACCTTCCCTGTGAATGACAACATCCCTGTTACTGTATGTGCGTTTTAATTTAATTTAATTTAACGCTGGCAGCTCGTTGTTTGGTCCACGGTCCCTTACCCAAATCATCCTGTTAAATGTCCAAAAACCTCTGCAGGGTATCTTTAACCTCCAAGTCTTCCGAGCTCATTCCTCCAAATGGGACGAATCTTCAGCTGACCCATAATGGAGCAACATTACATTCAAAACACAGGCTGTGCGGAACATTGTCAGCTCATTTCTTATGGCTACACCTTAAAAAACGAAGAAATACCGGAGGGAGACTTAGAATAGTTATATATAAAGTTCTTCAGATGCGCAATAACGTCCCTCTAAACAGGACAATCCTTGCAACTGTCAAAAGTCACGCTTTCGCACGGCGCAGCTTCAAAATACGTCCCCGTGATAAGTCCGAGTGGTTTATAGTTCCGGCTGTGAAAAATAAAACTTGTAGCATCGACGCGGGCGAAAATAAAAGTGTTTGTTACACGGCATAACATTGCGCACGCATTGAAAACTCGTTTCCTCTTAAGCTGTTGCGAAAATTGCCTTTAATATCGACCAGAGCCGCGATAAGCTTTTCTACACACACGAAAAGGTTCACATTAAACCAACGGACATCCCCTTACGTCAGGTTGACGCACTTCCTTTAAGTATCGACCTCGGGGAAAACAACATCTGAACGACCCGAGCCTCAAGACAAAACACCAAATACTACACGTCTGTACCAACTGTTTACACCTGCGGCGTATTAACTGTAACACCTGACCATTAAAACGCAGAAATGGTAAGTAAGCGGCGTTGATAGTGTACTTGTGTGACTTTTTTCAGGCTGGTTAAGTTGTTAGCATGCTGTGCTAGCTAGCCTAGCCTCGGTTCACATGTGGCGTGGTGACGCGCCGCTGAGCTCTGGTGTTGTTTTTAAAAAGAAGTATCTCCTAAAGAGCATTTCACCTCCGCTGACACAGACATGTAGTTGTAACAAAGCGTGTGAGAGTTAAAGTTTGCCTTTTACTTTACTTTGGTTGCTTCCGTGTGAGCGGCTCGTCGGTACTGGCTGTCGTAACGGCGTTGGGTTACATGAAGATGGGTGACTCGAGCTGAGATGTGCGAGTGTTTATGGAGAGTTATTGACATTTGGCTGCATTGTATACGAGAGGCTGCTTTTTGACAGATTTCTAATACAAAGTATGTAAAGCTTATAAATTGGATCGGGGATCGGTAGACTAAAGACAGACCGATCCTGTTTGTAATTTTTATTGTTTATCTAAATCTGTAGATTTCTGGATCAAACGCAATCGCCGCAGTTTTTAAAGGGTTTTTTTCATGCTAGTATGTTAGGGTTGGAAGAAAGAAAAAAAAAAAAACACCTTTCCAAAATGATCAGTAATTTGTGCATATTTTGTAAATCACAGTATTCTCCACAATAGCTGCGATGTGACTTTTTCACTAAATTGTGCAACCCTAATACATATATATTTTGTTTATTTCCTGTAGCCCCAGAACGAGCACATTGAGTTGCACCGCAAGCGGCATGGGTACCGCCTGGACCACCATGAGAAGAAGAGGAAGAAGGAGAGCCGTGAGGCCCACGAGAGGTCCCACAAAGCCAGAAAGATGATCGGTTTGAAGGCCAAATTATACCACAAACAGAGACATGCTGAGAAGATCCAGATGAAGAAGACGTAAGTACGGCAGGAGAGAAGAACGCAGAGTTTGTCCGTTGTAATTGAATTTAAAAGGAGGGAAACTGAGCCAAAGTTAAAGCAGAATAATTTATGTGTGTATCTCTGCAGCATCAAAATGCATGAACAGAGGAAGACCAAGCAGAAGAATGATGATAAGACCCCAGAGGGAGCAGTGCCAGCCTACCTGTTGGACAGAGAGGGACAGTCTCGTGCCAAGGTCCTGTCCAACATGATCAAACAGAAGAGGAAAGAAAAGGCTGTAAGTACTGACTAAAATCGCCCACAGTCTACTATTCCAGGTCATAGACTCTAGTCTGGATTGTGTATTATATTACTGTGACGATTTCCAGCTTCACTGAAGAGTAAAAGTGTGGAAGTAACGTGTTGTTTGACCCCTTTAGGGCAAATGGGAGGTGCCTTTGCCAAAGGTTCGTGCCCAGGGAGAGACGGAGGTGCTCAAAGTCATCAAAACTGGAAAGAGACAGAAGAAGGCTTGGAAAAGAATGGTCACCAAAGTTTGCTTTGTTGGCGACGGATTCACCCGCAAACCACCAAAATATGAGCGCTTCATTAGACCCATGGTAAGATGACAGTACGCATCTTTGAACTTACCTGGGTCTTTATTCCATATTCATCCAGGAGTAATTGTTCTTTGCTGGTGTAAAAGGATGTCCCAAACTTCTGTGAATGATGTGATGTCTCTCTCTCTCCTTATTTTACTTCAGGGTTTGCGTTTTAAGAAGGCTCACGTCACACATCCAGAACTGAAAGCCACATTCTGCCTCCCCATCCTCGGAGTGAAGAAGAACCCTTCGTCCCCCCTCTACACCTCTCTGGGAGTCATCACAAAAGGAACAGTCGTAGAGGTCAATGTCAGCGAGCTGGGCTTAGTTACACAAGGAGGAAAGGTCGTCTGGGGTGAGTCCATTCTGAATGATTCCACAGACCCGTGTAGTCACAGTATTTACATGCACAATAATTCAGGAGTCTTTGTCAACTAGAGATTGCCTTCCGTTTACATTCCGATTACTACAGCTTGTTTCTAAGCATGTACACGTAATTACAAAACCCCAGGTGACATAAACATGAAAGGGGTAAGAGATGGCCTTAGTTCACAGTTAAATACAGCAGTGTTCAATCCAAGTGTTTAATATATACCTGTATGGAACATGCCAGTGTTGTAAATAAAACTGTTTCTCTACTTTACAGGTAAATACGCCCAAGTGACAAATAACCCAGAGAATGATGGCTGCATTAATGCCGTTCTGCTGGTGTAAGACTCTTGATCTTTACAAAGACTGTGACTAACAACTGCCAACGTACACGAAGAAGTGCTGGATACAACAAGGAGCACAGACGACGCATCGAGCGATGGGCTTCAAATCACGGAACTGTCAGGAAGATTGCCGACATCGTACTTTGCAACTTACAAAGAAAAGAAGTTAACGGGCTGATTACTGTGTACAGTTTGATATGAATAAACTTGATATAACACACGTGGGTTTCTATACGCTTTAATGTAATGCTCTGTAAGGACACAATTAAGAAACTTGTCACCGCGTAGTTTGGCAGAAAGACTAGCCATTTCCCAGCGAAAACAGTAGCGCTTGCTAAAATCCTGATCAATTACAGAGGTGTAAAGATTTAAGACGTCATTACATCTGTAATACATGGAAAAAAGGCGTTGAAAAACCTGGCCTGAGTGAGCAGAAACAGACATGGAGGCAACTGAGAGCGGATGTGATCGGCCTGGAAATCGTGTTACTGAATGAAACGGACCATTAAGCATGAGGAAGCTTCTTCCTCACTGCCCTGTTGGTGCAGTTTTTTTTTTTTTTTTGAGGGTACCTTCAGCAGAAAACTGCTTACAAGAGATTTGAAGCACATTAAAAAAAAAAAAAGGTGAGGGGATAAATACTGGAGGGCCTGAAACTTCAGCAGGTCATTCATACATCAAAACCTTACAGTCTACAGATGGACCAACACGTTAAATATTAAGATCCATAGTTTGTGCTTTCAAGCCATAACGTTACTTCTACAGACTTCTTCTATATTGCACTACAATATACTCCTGTACTCTGCGAACCCATTTGAGCCTCATGCTTTCCCTGCAACTTGTAGCAACTACACGATGAAATACTATGTAACGTTTTGTCCTCACCCGTCGTTAATTCTTCTCCCTCTTTGCTTGTACAGTTTCTTGAAACGAGCTTCCGGATGCACATTGTACATGCTGCATTTCCACGGATAGTTTTCAGTGCCAGTACCTATGAATGATCCGTTTCAGTGAGCTTCAAAATGACTGACGTCCAACTGTAAAATCATGAAAACGTTCCCTCCCTTCAGCCTGATGTGAAGTCAGTGAGCGTTAAGACACAGTGGATACTTCACATTTTATTTGTGATTAGTTTTTTGTGGTGTGTGTGTTTACAGCGGGTGTTGCTCGCGTCACCTTTCCGTCCACACAAAATCGGCTTCTTTCGCAATCCACTTAAAACCACTGTAGTAAAAAAAACAAAAAACGCCATGACATTTATGGCTATGATTTTAAAAACAGGACAACTGTCCGGAGAACAATTGAACATTTTTCTACAAAAGTTAAGAACAGACTATTTAAGATGTGTTTTTTTTTCTTTAGAGAACAAATACAGTACAAGGTGGTCTTGTGTTTTGAAAGAAAATGCTTTGGGGGAGCATCTTTTATTTATTTATTTTCCAAATGAAAAAGGATCATCAACCTTTCACCATCTATTTTACAACCGTATTCGCAAACGGTGTGAAAATTTAAGAATAAAAATCATCACGTTTCTTTACAATTTTTTTGTTGCATGAATTCATGATGTTGCTGCGTGAATCCTGATTTCATGCAACACTGAAATGAAACCAAAGACTCACCAGTCAGAGTGCAGTCATCATGTTGTTGCTAACTATAACTGTACACCATCATCTAAATTCTACTTGTACAGTACTAAATCAGAAGATGAACGTGCATTTTAAAAACATGAATTTAACATAAAAACTTTTCTTTCTTTTTTTTTTACAGTGTATCTCTATTTGAACATTGTGACAGCTCTGTTTTGGTGACTCCCCCCCCCTCCCCTCAGCCTCCGAGGCTCAATCTGACCGTAAATCAATTCATGTACAGTGGACACAAGTGTAATGTAACTCAGGTGATCTAAAATAAGCTACGAAATGTGAAAGAATTTAAGGCAGATGTTTACAGTGAACCAATCAGAGTACAGATAATTTAAGATTAAAAAAAAAAAAACAAAAAAAAAAAAGGCAGATGTTTTTCCTGACAGACCGAAACACAGTAAACTTGTGACGCAGAAGCTCTCAGGAAATCAAAGCTGTCTTGAAGACTTGCATTGTGACGAGTTATAAAAGGCCTCCATCAGTTACAAAGGATAGCCTTCCAATCTTATTTTTTCATCCAGCAGCCATTGTGCTCTTTCATCAGCCGCTTCGTTCAGTGTAAGCGAGATGCAACACTGGAGACGGCCTGCTGATATCCTCCACGTGGACACAAGGTCAGACGGAGAAACCTCCGCAGAGGCCTTCTCAGAGTTCAGACAGCTCCACCTCCTGTTTTAGTCTTTCGTTTATTTTTTTATTTTTTTTTTTAAAAAGTGCACATAGTGATCACATGTAGCTTCCATCAGACGCTGACATTAAATGTAGTAGTCCAGCTTGCTCTCTATCGTCTTGCAGCCTTTGACGGAGAAGACTCTCTCAGATTTGGGGAAGTAGATGACATCTCTAGCCACCTGGTCTGCCACTTTCTTGTCTGGCTCAAGTTCTCTGGCTTCCATCTCAGCCATGGCGCACTGGACGACATGTCTGTACTCCAGAGGAAGAAATGGGACGAAGAAGTCCACCAAATTCTTGTCGATCAAGCTTGTGTGCCACAAGCCGCCTGTAAGAAAGAGAGAAACTTTCAGCATTTTATCATCGGACTGGACGGTGTGATGTTGGCTGCAGCACGGGCGTCAGCACGGTGAAAATACTCATGTACAGTCTACTTACTTTTCTTGTTGTTAAACACTGACAGAGAGAGCGCCGACTCCAGGTCATGAAGCTCAATCTCACTTCGATCCCGTCCTTCTCTCCAGAAATCTAAAGCTGTCTGTATGATGCTCTCCCCTCCAGCATTGCTATGGCCAGAAAAAAACAAGACATTAGAATTTAACTCAGATTAGCAGCTATTAATACACCAATTACATCTATCAGACATTACAGTAACACATACAGCTATACACTACCACGGTAAAAGCACAGGCAGTGACACATTTGCCTGTACAAAATGAGCTCTATCTATACTGATGTCTAAAACAGTGTTTCTAAATGTTTTACACATCATGGACGTCCGGGCTTTCAGTTCACAACCCTATATTGTGAAGGGAGTGCATTTCGAAGGTTGCAAAGTGGTCTTAAGTATTTCTACATTTAGTGCTCCGCAGAAATACAATTTTTTTAATTAGTCGGGGCAAACATCCCCTTTGTGTTACTTCAAGACTAGCCCGGCTGACAGGATGTACTCTGCTGGAATACTCCTGCCACCGGGTGACTATTTCAGGGAGCATCCTCCTCCCTATCTGTGCGTTACCGTTTCCAAAGTCTCCCTCACTACATGGAAGAACAACAAGATCAGTCTGACCACGCGAGACTGCTTCAGCACCGCAAACACCTTACCGAACTTCATTCATTGTTTCACCTGAGGAAGATGAACATGGCTTTCCGATAAGAAACTCCATCCAGCTTGTCGTAGTAGTCCAGATATGGTTTAATGCTGTCAATCAAGCCAGGGTGCATCTTGTCCATCTCATCAAAGATGAACATGGAGTGTGGACAGTTGGTGACATTGCCTTTGATCCACTGTTGTAACTGAGACTGAAGTGAAGCACAGCATACTTAGATGACGCGAAGTGCAAGCAAAGGCACCGATTCAACAAGAATCTAATTATTAATTATTTGTCATCATACCTTGTAGGTTTCAATTTCACTTGCATGTGGAAAGTGAAGTTCGGCCGTGAAAATGTGGACAAAACTGCTGTCCGTTCCCTCCCTGTAAATGTTTTCAGCGATCAGCTTACTAACAAAGTTCTTCCCGGTGCCGGTCCATCCGTGCAGAGAGAGGACCAGGGGTTTCTTTGGGTTGTCGTTGTTCATGAATCCATTCACAGCTTTCAGGATGATGCGTGATGCAATGTGCTGCCCAAACAGTTTTCTGTCCAGGTCTATCTTCAGACCTGTAGTATACACAGCAAAACATGTCACCAGGATTAGCACATCCACATACCTGCTGTTAACCTTCAATACACAAACCCTGACTCTTCTTGGTTGAGTCCATTTAATTAACAGACGGCAGCTTTAACAATATACACGCTCGTTCCTCAAGATTTGCCAATTTGAAACAGAGCAGATGCTCTTCTTCGTGTTATTCAAGATATTTATTCTGTAATTGCGCCAGCGGAGGTGTCCGGGTCGGTTCGGTAAATTAATGTGGATGCCCTGTACCAGGAACACTAAACTAAAGCTGAGTAATAGAAGCCTAAGAACAGTTGTTTATATGTGAATACTTCCACGTCGTTTTTTTCCCTTCCTGATCTCCTCGGCTAGGAGACTGCTTCAACGGTTTCAGTTTCATTCTGGACAATGCACACGATTGCAAAAGGTTTTGTTATAAGTCACGTTACAAACACAGGGCAGTTGTTTTTCATAACGACACGCAGCACACCCTCACCTGTAGCATTGAAGGCTATCCATTGCGGATTACAACTTTCTTTAAAATATTTGTAGATCGTCCGCCCTAACGTCGCGCCGAGCCCCACGACCACTGTTGTTGTGATCGGATCAAACGTGTTTACCAGGACACTGGATGTCAAAACAACGTGCAACAGCAAGTATATGCGCGCTGCTCTCATCGTCGAAACCAATGAGTTCCCGACATAACGTTTAAACAACAATAAAAAACCGCGGTAAACCTCAATAGCTCAGTAGGCTAACAGCCCGACCTGTGCTAACCGAACTTCCGCAACGCTACGCGTCACGACCACGTGACAAACAAGCGCAGCTCGGTTCAACGCGAGTTCGTAAAGTGGAAAAAGATGCAAAGTAATCACACCGTGTACAAGTCAGCGTCGCGTTTGTGCAAGTACGACCTTCTGCTGCTGACTTGAGATGCAGCCACTTGGCTAACGTTAAGCAAACAGTGGAATATTTAGCCAGAATAACGGTCTTTCGGGATGCGGTGGCTATGCGTTAACGCTAGCTGTTGTTCTGCTGTTACTTACCTGTTCTGTTGAAGCATATCCACTCGGGTCGGCAGCACTCGTGGAAATAGTATAAAATGTTTGGGTAGCTAGCTAAAAAGCCGGTCAGAGCCGCAGCCATGCCGACCGCTATGCTTGTGCTGATGGGCTCTATCGCTTCCGTAAGGCCGGAGCAGACGACCATCCACAGCAGAAGGACGTGTCGCTTCCGAGGTTTCATTTCACCCGCTTCGGCTCTCACTGCTTCACGGTTTTCGCCAAGAGGGTCGCGTTCGTGAGCGCATCGAATTGTTTGCCAAAGAGGGCTGAGTAAATAATACAGCGGGTTCAGACGCCGCCGGATGCGCCGCCGTTGTCATGCGTACCGGTGTGTAGTGACGTCGGGTTCAAAGGTGACGCCCAACAGACACGGGGTTTAGGCACGCGCTCCATCGAGAAACAAAACAAAAAAAACTAAACAAACAAATAAGACATCTTCAGGCCTAATTATTTAACTAAATAAACTGTACCCCGAATGATACGATGAAATTCAACAAAAGGCAGCAAATGGAAATGTATTGTATGTCATTTCTTTTAATTTTGTGGAGGAAAGAAAAAAAACAACAAAAAAAAAACAAGCTCACACATGTCCTTTTCCTTAAAAGGGAAATTCTAAAAATTCATACACGAAGATGTTGCCAGTAGAGGGCAGTCTTCATCTACCAAATGGACAAGAGACATGCTGCGTAAATCCAGTACAGTAGTAGTAGTAGAAGTTCACTGATACAGACAGAATCATCTTCATTCCTTTTTAAAGAGTCTTAACATCTTTCAGTTGTAGAAAACACACTATATTGAAACACATGTCATGTCTAACAAAATGAAACCGTCTGATAAATCCTTGGGTAGTACAGGCACGATTGAGGACGTTCACGTAAGGTGACGCACAGTGGAACAAGTTGAAGTGTGTAACTTCCCAACTGCAGGTGGTGTTTACAGACGCAGGTAATGCACGGAAATCAGAGCGCACAATCCTCCACAGTGTCTCGGCCACATCAGCTTATAAAAGACACCAACGTTTGGGGAGACTGAAAACGTTTAGCGTGAGCAGAGTGACAAATGTAGTCCTTAAAACGTCACAGAAGGACAAATAAAACCATAATCTTTGTTTTCAGTGTGCATGACACGTATACACGACAAACCCTTTGACTTGAGGTAAACCTGTGGACATAAAGGTCGGTTTGTGAGGTTTGTTTGTGTAAGATACTCTAATGTGTTTGTTCGTCATTTTATTTCTAAAGAAACGGAACAATTGATTAGTTTTAAAATAGTTGCTCAACAGTCACTGTACAATAGACCAGAAATACATGAAAGGAGGTTTAGGGAGGACATTTGGTTGATATAATTCAATAAATTACCAGTCCTCCCTCGAGGCTACAACAGAAACACACAAGCTACAGCAGGAAAAATACAACTGTTTGGATGTAGAAAGCGGCAGTTTTACAGATTTGATCTGACAGTGACCTGTCCCACTGCAAACAGAAGCCTCTATGAGCTCTTACTGATCCATCTGTTGAAATATTTGCAGTAAAATAGTTAGTGATGTTACACTGAAGTAGGGTTAAAGCTCCGTAACTACAAACCGCCGGTTCCTGCGTTTTCCTCTGGACTTCCAAGGCAGCAACGGGCCATGAGGTGAGAAGGCCCCTCTGACCCCTCCACCTTCAAGATGTCTGCACCACAGTGTGGACAGAAAAACGCTTCAAAATCAGATTCGCAAACGGACCTGAGCAGGATGGAGAGTGTTTATCAGCGTCAGACACTCGGAGCATTTCCAGTTTGGTATTGTCCATCCAATTCCTGCGTTTGGTTCAACAGGAAGCCCCGAAAACTCCAAAGACGTTTCATTTGTTATCGTCCGACTCACAGGGAGCACCAATAACAAATAAAAAAAAAACACTCAACAGTAATAAATACTGTTCAGTATCATTATTGCAAAACACACAGAAACACACTTTGATCTGTCAATAAATCATGTCATCACACTGTGATTGTAAACTTACGCTGAGCAGAACTCTGTGTAAAACAAATACAGTACAGATTAAAGGCTCATCCTTTTCCTAGCAGACATACGCCCAGTTAGTCTTAAACTTGTGGCGCAGAAGCTCTCAGGAACACAAAGCTGTCTTGAAGACTTGCATTGTGACGAGTTATAAAAGGCCTCCATCAGTTGCAAAGGATAGCCTTCCAATCTTATTATTTTTTCATCCAGCAGCCATTGTGCTCTTTCATCAGCCGCTTCGTTCAGTGTAAGCGAGATGCAACACTGGAGACGGCCTGCTGATATCCTCCACGTGGACACAAGGTCAGACGGAGAAACCTCCGCAGAGGCCTTCTCAGAGTTCAGACAGCTCCACCTCCTCTTTCGGTCATTTGGCTGAAAGTGTCTTCCATTTTTTTTTTTTTTTGTTTGCTACATGTGATCACTGCGTGAGCCTCCATCAGATGCTGCCGTTACATGTAAAAGGTCAGTTTTCTCTCTCATCTTACACCACTGACGGGAAGGCAAAAATCGCTTTCAAATCGACAGAAGATCCAATAAAATGACAAATTAAGGACTTTAGGAATTAAGTAAAAATGAAGAACAGAATAAATAAATCACTAAAGATTCACATTTGGATCCATGTGCTCCGAGGCACAAACTCCTGCTCAGGATGGTGAGCATAAAACAGCCAACAAAGACAGTTTTCACAAGGCAAAATGCAAAGAAAAGACCTTCATTTTCTGCTGTTGCTGGTGTTTTCTCTTCCTTTCCTTCAGCCTGTCATTGTGGTAGCACGTCAGATGGTGTCCCCTGTGTTCCAGGATCAGAGCTGTAGCTTCCTCATATGTTCCTCTGGGTGGCTCATCGGGGGGTGGGGGGGGCGGTCAGTACAAACCATAAAATCTCAACAGAGCAATTCAATA
>JAPQRN010000005.1:23658610-23681409 GCA_037367275.1 Coranthus polyacanthus
GTTGGGGGGGGGGGTCATGGCTCCTGATGAAGCCCAGGCTCCCTCAAGGACCAAGATAAGGCACAGGGAAAGGAGGAATTTGAGCATCCTTTGATAATGCTGTGAAAAGCTGTAAAAAAACAAAGGCAAGAAAAGCTTAAAACATCCCCACACCCACAGTTAGCATCTGTTCAAGCAGTAAGCCACTTAGAAAAGTCACATTTACTCCTTGTACGATCTTTTTTATTATATTATAAATCACGTTGTCGATTAAGAAGATGCTACGGAACGTGAACAAACATTATTGCTTACTAAGATTAATTTACTGAACAATATCTTAGCTTAGAAATGCTACCTTGTGCAATATACAATAGTGTAAAAACATGTAATTTACAATGGTTGACATTTCTATTTATACAAGATTAAAAGGACAAAAGCTTTTTTCATCCTTATTATTCATGTTGTTTCTAAAGGCTGACTTTAGTATTATGCAACAGGCTTTTCCCACACATGCTCGGTCTGACCACTCTGGACATCTTCTCACTGATCGTCAAGTGGGGAAAAAGCAACTTTGCTTGCAGATTAAAAATGTGTTTTCTCTGCGGTTGTTGGAAAGTGATTCGATGGCTCTGAGACAACTTGCCTTCGAGCTCCGCTGTCACCAGGTGGGGATGTCACATAGTAAATGTGTTTTATAATCTGGAATCAAACGGCTCCCATTAGTGGGTTAAAGTGGATTGACCGATAAGCCTTTCTCCCTCTTTATTATTCCGGCTAATTTCTCGAGTGCCGCTTCACTCAGTGGTAAAAGAAGTGGAGGCCTTTGAGCTCCGGGGAGGAAAACAGAGAGGGCAGGTCAGGCTCTAATCTCACTATAAAGAGAGGGCACTGCCACCACAGCCTGACCCCCACTCAGACTCTGTTCACCTCACCTAACCCCCGCCTTAACCCCCACCCTGTGAGCGACGCTCGGGCTGCGCGGCCACTTAAAGACTCGAATCAGGGCCAAAGCACATTCCTGGGATGGGAACAATGGAAGTAACCGCTGGGAGAAGATTAAGGGAAGAGCAGAGTGAACGAGTAGGTAAAAACGACATATAGAAATAGATGAATACGGTGTGTTAAAAGACATAAGAGAACCATAAAGGAGTGTGCAGAACAGTTTGTTAGAGTTGTCTTACCTCTTTGCACCAGCAGGGGGGGCTCACTGCTTTTGTCTGCCAGCCGGGTACGTTCATTTTCAAATTAAAAGGTCCATAAATCTATTCTTTGTTTCAAGCCAACCCCTCCTCTACACTCTTAGAAACACATAGGGTTCTCCAGCTTGTTCCCACAGAACCATCTGTGAAAGGTTCCACCCAGAACCTCATATCACATCATCTTCTGAGAGTGCTAAGGAGGTTCTACCAAGAACCCTTTTATATTCTATGGGTTTCATCACATTCAACACAAAAGGTCGTCACGAATCCATCAACCTACTGCACTCATGGTGTTATGGCTTCACTGATCTAACATAAAGCTAAAAGAAGCAGAACATGTGAAACAGAACACAAAACGAGACGAGAATCAACTCGGCGTGACCGAGTGATGCATAACAACTTTTCTAATGTCTGTCTGGAATATCGGATATGAGAGCGTGGGCAGCTTTTAACGCCAATGCTTTCGAGAATGCTTTCTTCTTCTTCTTCTTCTTCAAAAAAGGATTCTTTAGAAACAAATGGTTGTGCGCAGAACCATAGCTGTTCAGGAAGAACCCTTTAGGAACCCTTATTTCTGAGAGTGTATACTTCCCCGTCCCACTTACTCTTAGTTTTTCCTCCAAAATGCATCAGTTTATGTTGCATTTACACTAATATATGAAGTTTTTATACTAAGTGCAGGCAGCTGTTAAGCAAACTTCAATAAGAATAGAATATGCAACAAATGGTGAAGAGTCTTTGATCGCTTTGAAAGTCTCCCTGGAGTCGGCCATGGAAGACGGAGCATACCCATTGATTTTTCAGGTCGCTCTGCCATTTTTATCTTTTCGTTTTTTTTTTTTAATTATTATTAATCTTGTGTGGAACAATAAGCTTCATTTTATATGATTGTAAATCTTAAATGTAAAGTCGGGGTGACAGAAAGTGGTAGAAAGGTTATTATAAATATTGTTTAAAAGCAGAGCAGTCCTCTGAGATAGTGGTCTGACTGATTGTTTTTCTTACCAGTGGATTCTCAGCACAGGAACCACAAGGTATGACCCATAAACTCATCGAAAAGAATAGTAGAAATCACCCAAAATACGCAATAGTAGTAAATCCCTCCTCTCAGTGATCCCAAACCCGCTCATATATGTTTTTTTATTCAGTCATCACTGTTTTTTTCACTGCAGACAGACATACGAGGGGCTTGCACTGTGGAGCAAATAAATGAACGAGTCCATTACACTGGCCAAGACACATCTGTTAGAGAAGGGAAGTGTTCAATTGTCACAGATAACCTGGAACACCTGCTTTCAGGCCTGTACTGAACTGCACGAGCTGAAGTAATTCAAAAACATTGTGCGTACATGTACAGTGGTACGTGAGCCAAGATGACTGTCTGTCTGAATGAGTTTCCACTGGCAGCCAAGTTTGTGTCAGGCTGCCAGTGTCTGAAGAGAAATGACGGCGTGTTGCACTTAAGTTCTTCTTCCAGCTACAGATGTGACGTGATGACAAAAGCAACGTTCGTTCTGCAAGTGGTTTTCCTGCAGCGCCCTGCACAAACCAGAGCTAAATAGGAACACACACATCCCAGCATGCAGCAGGACAATACAGGCCAACAAAAGACTGACTGGACCTCTTCTTGGATGCTGAGGGAGAATACATTTCTGCAGTACAATGCTTGCCGTCATCCAACAAACACGCTCTGAGCTGTCCCCATTGTGTCAGGAGCCCCTGTAGTCCACCATGTAAACATCCCCTCTGTACCTAATCATGACTATATTCAGACGCCGACAAGGAAGTGATTTCATACCCGACATCCGCCTCAGTCTTCCTCTCTCAGGTGGTGAACGTTCCCGGCATCTGACAACCCCCACCCCCGCCCCTCTTAAGAAGGAGAGCTGGGAGAGCCCGTTACACAATTATTAGGTAAAGTGTGTTACAGATTTGTTGTTTTCACGACTTTTATACAAACCCAATATCCAGAAGAGTTGGGGCATTTTCTAAACTACAATCAAAAAGTCTCTGATTTGATCATTTGCTTAAACCTTTATTTTTAGTGACCAACTTCATTTGTGAGTCTGAACAAATTTTAAATCGTTTGGGAACTGAGGACACTGTTGCACTCTTGCAAGTGGAGTTTTTGTCCATTAAGACTTCAGCTCCTCAACAGTCCGCGGTGACCATTGTTTGATTCTCCTCTTCATTATCAAAATCCTTCATCCTTCATCTCCACCGCCATCAGAATGTACAACACCTTAGTTGATGGCGGACTAGACACTAGAACTTGACTCGAACAGTCAATCCCACGCACTCTGCGATTATGAAGCCACGCTGTTGGACCTGGTGCAGAACGAGGTCTGGCATCGTCCTGATGAAATAACCACAGACTTCAGGGAAAAGATGTGGACTTGACGGCAGCATCTTTCTCTAAAATTCAATCTATGCCTTCACCTGGATGGTCTCTTCACACTGATGCAGGACAGACACGTGGACACTGATGCAGCCCCAGACCATCACAGACGCTGCTTTTACACCTTTCACTGATAACAGTCTGGATGGTCTTTATCGTCTTTGTCACGTAGAAGCCGGCGTCTGTTTTTCCTGAAAACAAACTGAAACTTGGACTCGTTTGAACACAGGACGTTTCCGCCGTCTCTCAGTCCATCTGAGATGAGCTCGGACCCAGAGAAGTCAGCAGAGGTTCTGAACAGAATTGATATATTTCTTCCTCCTTACAGTTTCAGGTTGCATTTCTGGATGCGGCGGTTTGGTTTGGCTTATTAGGATCCTGTTTAGCTACAGCAAGGCTGCAGCTATTCTTCCTGAGGTCCGGCACGTATTTAGAATAACAGTACAGTACGTAACAACAGAAAACATTAAAAGCATTAAAAACATTTTTCATTGCATTTTAGAAAGTCTTCATATCACTTCACGAAGAAGAAAGTAACTCTTGGTTTTCTTCTCATTTTTTTTTTATTTTTTTTTTTTAAAGGTAATATTATTACGACAACCCAGACGATATCAATCATGTGACAACTGATACATTACAACAGAGTGAACATGAAACTATGTGAAGGAACATGCAGGGAGTAAGAAGCTAAAGAAAAAGGGACACGCTTGGTTGACGGTCGTAAAACACTGCAAGGGAGGCTATAAGGTCCACGATGGGACAGAGCCAAAATCCTTTTATTGTACTGTATTGAAACGCCCAAACAAATATCTAAATAATGTATCTGTAAATACAGCAGGCAATAAGCGATGAGAAAATCAATGCGATCTAAGAGCGAGGGGAAAGAAAAGGAATGATGAAAGAGATAAGAGGGTTTCGTCAATGTAAGGGACCATATAATAAATTATAGTTGTAACTTTTATTAAAAACAAATACAAGAACAGCCCCTTTTCTCAGAACAACACTTCTGGGACGTAACGTTATGTTTGTGTTGTGAAAATGAATCACTTCTCCGTTCCCACCCTGAGAGGCAGAGCTCCAAAAACGAGCCTCGAGTTGGTGCGAGCTAATCAATCCAGTACATTTGTGAAAGCACTGAGGCTGAACGGCGCAATTATTTATTATTTTAAGAAAGCCTAAAAGCATGACAAATGGGACTAAAAATCGTTTGGCTGTAACCGCAACGAGAGAAAAAAAAAAAACCCTAGGAGTAAAGGCATTACAGGCATATAAAACAAGATTAATGATGGGTTTAAAAGCGACATGGCAAGGAAGTATAACAGGGATTATTAATATGTTTGAATGAGCTGCACGGTCACGTGACCAAACAAAGCCTGCTGAGTATTTCAATGTAGAAGCTGAGACAAAAAAAAAAAAAAAAAAAAAGACGTTTCTAAAGAGAAGCAAGAGTGAAAGAACCGGAACAGACAAACACACCTGTGGCGATCTTCAAGGTAACTGACCTTTCAGTGTGTTTACTCTGGTGTGTGAATGTGTGCGAGTGTCCTTCTGGGTCTAAAAGCTAAACAAACACTGAATTGGGGTCAAAGATTCTCCCAACAGGTGTCTTGGCACAACCCGATTTAAACCCCCCGCTAAAAAGTAGTCATAAAAAAAAAAAAAGAAAAAAAGAAGAACATAAAAACATTCCTTTCTACGGTCTACGAACCAAGTCATTTGTATAAAACGTAATCATTTCAAAGTCATCATTTTGAATGGGTAGAGCTGAACTACAGGTACGGTACCAGATGTGAATAGGAGTGTGATATCTATCGACCATCTGTGAATCCCTGCTGTGAGAAGGGCTTGAGAACAACCTGCCAAACACAGAGGAGTGACGGATGAAAAAAGGAAACCCAAAATAAATTAAAAGGAGGAAGACGCAGCAGGTGGGGGTTGAAAAACGAATAAACGCGGGGCTAGTTTTACACCAACCTGCTTCATCGGCCGTCCTTTATCTGCCACTGACAGAGCAGGGTTTGACAACTGACGAGTTGATGAAATAACCATTGTATCGCACGTCTGGCGCAAGCGTTTTCCTACATTTCTTTGATGTGTCGAACTTACAGAAAATGTTCACGTTCTGTAAATTCTCCTAGCGTCTTTCTGATTGACATTGTTTTGGTTTTGCTGTCCAGCACTTTTGATTCATTGCCGCTGATTTGGGTCCGTTCCAGCTCTTCATCGAGCCCAATGTATGTTCAGAAGAAAAAAAGAGTAAGTAAGAAATAAATGACCTGTCCCTGTTCATTGTCCGCTGTGTAATTACTGAGGTATGTTGGCGGCATTGTCAGGTGTTGATAAAACGGCATAAAAAGAACAACATCATCTTATTTTCTCACGAGGTCACGAACTCGTAGCTGACGAAAAAACCTACGGGCAAGTCTCAGGTTAATACAGGTTACAGTTAATAAATACATCACATTTTAACCATACTCTATCCTGTTCTGGACATGTTTGAAAATTAAGCCAAAAACCAAAAGGAACTAGAAGGAACTAGAAGGCCACTCAGAGTGTGCAGAATTCAGTCAAATCAAAGATCCTTTAATGAAGATGTTTCACTTCCTGTCTGGTCAGAAGGTTTGAGAACTTCGTGTGGCTGGATGGAAGTAGATTAATAAGGTCTGAATAAAATAATAATACACTAATATCAAGTTTGTTTACTGGCAACTAACATTATTTTAGAATAATTATCATTTGCTTTATTTTCCCACTCATTTGTGCCTCCTTTAGGCAAGATTTGTGTTGCCAGATTTCAGAGTTGCCAGAGCGTGTTGCTGCTGAACTGCGTCTGAAAAAATGCTATTTTAATGTCAGAATGTTCAGACTATTGTGGCTTGCGGAAAGTAGGTCCAGTATTTACTTGGGTGACTTCGGGATGAAATAATTGGTCGTAATCTGCTCTCACGTTGACTCGGAAACCCACGTGACACAGAAACAGTATATCGCTCGTCAGTGAACCATCTTGTTTATGAGCCGTCTTCGGCCTTATCTCGCAATGTTAGAAAAAGTGACCGTAAGTCCAGGACCTGCCAAAATGTAATGGGCTCGTCCTTGGCACTACCTTCACAAATCAGTAAAAGGTAACAAAAACGTAACCTCCTTGGTGGAGGTGAAAATCACATTAACAACAAAACCAAAGAGGTTTTCCACGCCGTGTGCTCAAGTAGAGGAACTGGCCGAGACAGATAAGTGCTCTCAGCACCCACAGTGCATCACCATCCCACTAAAAGCTGTGAAGACGCACTGAGGGATTCAGTTGACGTAGCAATGGTTCAGCTGTGAGATAAGAGTTAATTGCATTGACTTTCCGAACGAAGATGAAGAGCGAGAGGTCTCTGAAGCCATTTGCAAACTATATACCTCACAACTCCTGGAATCCTTTTCATTTCCACTCCCTCCGTTGCTCTCTGACCCCCTACCCTTCACCACACACGAACGCACACACACAAACCCAGAGAGTAAATGCTTATACACAGAGAAGGAATCACAAACACAGAGTCCTGATTGAACTGTGAAAGTGATTCGATGCAGACGGCCAACAGACCGAGATGCTGATAAGAGCTGCTGCTCAAGATGGTGATCAATGGTCAAACACCATCTGTCCAAGTGTGTCTGGATGTTTGTGCTCCTGTTTAAACTCACCATCCCCCTCAATGCTGCGAATCACACACTATGTTACACTTTAGATTCAGCAGAGCTGGTAGCTAGACAACCGCACCCAAACTTCGATTGTTTGATCCTTTAATGCAGATTTAAGTATAGTTCAATGATTAGTTCAAAGTAAGTCATCCAAGACATCCAAAGTCAATGTTAGGCTCCTTTGTGGCCACTGGTCTCACGTGGCGCCTTTTCATGTAAGAGCTGGTTCATTTTTCAGCCTGAAAAATCCCTGAGCACAGACTGACAGGCTCTCAGGGAAGACGGACGAGCCTGCAGAGACTTGTTAAAAGGGAACCTAACCGTGGTCCTGTGGGCAGGAGCAGACTGTGGGGCCATCGCCCCTCACATTAACAATCTTTAAATCATACTCCCAGTCCAAAAATGCAACATGTATTCAAATAGTTTCTGAGAGGGAAACCTGAACTACTAAAAGGAGGGGGGGGGGGTTCCCTGTGTGGGAAGTCGGCGCTTCATTTGACTTTTCACTGCAGGTTTTGCTGCTTAGGAGGTTTGTTTTTCAGTGTATACATTACATGGTCGGAAATGGTACAGATGGTGCCAATGACAGAGACCCAAGAGGATGATTAAGAGGCGGAGAGACAGAAACATGAATATCTGCATCCGTGGAGCAGGAAACCCAGTCATCATGCTTGTTTTGTGTCCTTGAATGCAACCCAATCCAGACCCAGTGTGGCTGAGGAGGAATTGAATTTGTTTTTCTTGAGTTATTTTCAAAAACAAACCAGCGGTAGGGTTCAACGTCCCTCCCGTGGAGCAACGCAGGCGGACTGCTCTACCTATGAGGACCGCTTCGCTCTTTCACACTGCATCTTACAAGTGCAAGAAGTGAAAGTGCATTTGCAGAGCTTTCCCCCCCTGCAGAAATCACAACAGAAGGTATCTCTCGTACGCATTTTCTCTGTTTTTAGAGCTAGCTACAAATCTGGCCACGTTACTGTCCAAACAGACCACCCTCTTTGACCATTCCCTCTTGTGCATCATAGATTTCTAATTCCACTGCTGCTGCACACCGCGCTTTTGTATCCCCGTCTCAGCCTGCCCTTCCCTCCTGTTCATCTCCTCATCTATCAGCCTGCAAAGTGAGTCATATATTATTGTAGCGTTAACGCAGGGAAGCACCCGTCGACCGGAAGATCTGCTTCTGGAGATTGGGCCAGCAACTAAATGACGCTTCCTGTCCCCCACCCCTTATTCCCCCTCTAATGTTGCCTACAGAACCATTACATCAACATTAAAAGCTTCATGTTATAGCCTCGCCAAATGATTTCTATCCATTTAAAGTATAGATTAGAGCCGTATGCTTATACACACTAATACAATTCATGCCATAGCAAATACATTATACCATCATCTAACTGTACCTGTACAGCGGCTGGGATGGAACAAATTCAATTTTCCACAACGGGAACAGCCATGGTTCGCATATTTTACTAAAAGAAGTCGTTTGCATGATGAGCATTTTGTCACATTCAAATGAATCGTGACAAAATCAACAGTCAAGCAACGCAGAGGCTCTGTGAGCCGCGAATCCAACACATGACTCTCCCTCAGCTCTGCCAAAGACATTCTGCTCAGTGCCGTTGCCCACTTTAATCCCTGCAGCAGCAGAACGCCATTTGAATCAGAGGTCAGAGGTCACAGCAGGTTTGCATTAAATCAAGCGCAAAATACACCCTGACAAATGTTGCAGATGTATCCTCCACTTCTCACCAACAATAAATTCATGTCAACAGACTCTGCAGGACCGGGGAGAAAGTTTGGTCCGAACAGGGTAGATAATCACAACCAGGCTGGTTTCGGCCGAAGGAATGAGTGACGGCCCCGACGATGAGGATCAAAGAAGGGGAACAATTGGAAGATGCTTCTTGCCTGATGTTAAACTCTGGGGTTAACCGAAATGATGTGTGTGGATAAAAGGTTGCCCTCGCCGTGCAGCAAATCTGCCTTCAAGCGTTTTCTTTAGTCGTGTCAGGGTGGGGCTGATCGGGAGGAGCGGGCGAGCCGGTCTGCAGGATTGAGATAAATTCAGAGGGGAGTCGATGGGAAGTGGTCTCACATCACTTCCTCTCTTTGTTTTAGCCGCTATTTTCAAGGCTTGGAATGTAGTTCCTGTCAAGAGGTGAAGGAATTCAAAACAAGTTCATTAACCTCTGCATAGGGGAGCGCTAAAGTGGGAAAGGACTGTGTGCGCGCGCGCGTGGTGTGTTCGTGAATGAATGAGTTTGTTAAAAGGCAATCAACAAGAAAACATGCTGAGGATTCTTCGTCTGTGGCACTTCGGTCCGATTTTCTGTAGTTACACTTAAGGTCCTCATTCATAACTGAGTGTGTTGTTTGTCCCGTGTGTGTTTCGGAGTCTGTGGGAGAATGAGAAAGCTGCACCACACCCTCCTCACATCCTGTGGCAGGATTGTCCTTGTATGTCTTGGGCCGGGGTCCAGAGATATACAGTACAGTACCAAAGCCCTGCAGTCCCAGCACACGGACATGAACGCTGACCCTTAAAACAGTGTCTCTGTGTGTGTATGTGTGTGTACTTTGCACAGTGATGTACTATGGCCTTTCTATGTTTCATCTAAGACTTATATATGAATAAAAGGTAGAATATACACAATACTAACTCCTTTTTCTAACACTGAACCTCACGTGGCTTGACAAATGGGTTTCCATAGCCTCAAAACACCTGTGAAAGCCATTGTGTTGTTTTAGTGAAGACAGGATGTCAGTCATACATTGCTCACCAACAGTATGTCTACAGGCTTTTATTAGCATGTGGGTATATCTCAGGGGACATCTCAACGATGCCCAGTTCTCTGCACACAGACATCCGGAAATCCACTGCTTTTCTCCAGAAAAGACCTCAGTCCCACTAATGACTCTCTAGGAAACTACAGTCAGCAGCAGAGGGATTTCAAATGGAGCCCAGCAACGTCTTTCCCAAATGCAGTTTCACAACCTTTCCAAATCTTCTACATGAATTCCTGACCTTTATGTCTTTGTTACGCTGTTAATGTAAAAATATGTCCACAAGAGAACCCTCATCGCAGGCTGCATGCGTCTATGAGTTGTGAAAGGCTCAGTAGAAGTGTGATTTTCTTTTCTCAGATTATTCAATTTTAGTAGTTTTTAGAGGATTCAACAACTCTGCAGAATTTTAAATAAAAAAGCACACACAATTTTGTATTTAGTATTAATTGTTTATTTAAGCCCTCAATGTCTCTCAAGGTAACACTGCGTTAGCTACATCCGTTGATGCATGCTAACTGAATTAGGAACCTTGTGGATCTAGCCTTGTGTGGTAAATAGCTTACAGGAAACTGAAACTTTATACGTAGATGGTTAATATGCGTAGGTAAGATTTGCAAAATGTCTTTGGCTGAAGGGTGAGATGATGATTGGCCAACGGGTAGGCAGAATGAAGCAACCTGTGGAAAGAGCAATCAAGAACTGGCAAAAAGTTTTATACCTAAAATAAATATATGAATTTTTTTTTTTTTTTTTTTTTTTTAAGCAAAATGCCTTGGCAAAGCATTTGCTGGAATGCCTTAAAATATGTTAGAGACATTCATGCACACTCAGAATGATCCTGATACTCCTTTGAAGGGAAGTCAAGGCCACCAGGTTTAGAACCATAGGTGGAAACGTACAAACATCCATTCAAAATTAATCATATAGAGAAAAACAGTGAACATAGGTATGTCGGGCACTATGAAATGTGACTGCACTGAGTCGGCAGTATCCCGAGTGACTAATTTGCTACATGAATGCATTAACGTATTTCACTTATTAAAACATTTTCATACCAGAGGCCACCAAAAAAAACACATTTTAATTAACTATTGTTTTGCTGAGATTTGTTTATCTTGCATACAAGCTCATGCTTCTTGCCTTCCCTTGTTTCATCGCCATCCCTCGCCTCCATTCATTTCTTAATGCCAGGCTCTTCTTACTTTCCCTTCTCGCTCGCCTCCTCGGTGCCGTCAGTGTCATTGAACTGGAGACAGCTTGTTGACGGGGCAATGGGCCACTCGCACTTTGCAGGCACATTAGGGCCCCCTTGCTAATGTGTTTGACATAGTTATGAGAGCGCCTTGCCTCATAAAGCTTGTGTGCAGCAGCAGGCAGTAGCTGTAGGCCCCATCAGAGAGAGGCCCATTTGTCAGGCACGTTTATTGGAGCATTTTGCTGCTGTGCATGCTGGGCTCATCTGAGGCTAAGAGGTCACGATTCCTATTTTCATGCTCTCTCATTAGAGTGATTGACACGGTTAGGAGAGAAACGTAAAGTTATGAGTATATTTTTTTTTGACTGCTTCCAGTCAGTGGAGATATCCAATGCCCCTTGTGTCTTACCCCTCAGTTCAACAGGCACATTTAGAGAAATGCCAAACAAACTGTCACTTCTGATTTGCTTTGATTTGCTCTGCATAGCTACACTGAATAATCGCATTTATACTAAATGGATGTCAAGGACAGTGGTGCTTTGGATCTCACGTAAAAACCAAAGACAGACAGGAGATCAAATGGCTGTAATGTTGAGACTGTTGCACAGGGTTCCTGGGGTTCAGCTGTGGTTTAACATAAATCTCTTCCAGAGTTTCTGTCTGATATGCCATAAGTGCTTCTTGGCCATCTGTGCTTGGTTACTGAGCGAGATACCTTTTTAATGAACCCATCATTAAGACTTTAGGAGAAAGTAACGGCACTGGGTTGGTATTTCGTGGCTCCCTAAACACCGTACAACTCTTCAATACAGACATACTCCACAAGACGAGGCTCTATACACGAGGCGTGCCGGTACGACAAAATTAAAAAAAAAAAAAAAAAAAAATCAATTTACCACATCAATAAGAATCAAGTTGAATCAAGGTGGGGTCTCTCACACAGGCCTGGATTCTCATAAACCTCTCATTATCACATGGAGTCACGCTGCTCCTCTGACAGCAGTTCACTCATAACCCACACTCCTCACTGCTCCATTAAATACACTCCTTTTCTACTTCGACTACACAACCATGCGACGGGAAGCCAAAAAAAGTGGCAAGATCTGAAGGGAGGGAAAACTGACTGGGACAGAATTTCCTTTTCTTAAAATTAAACTTGAGAATACAAAATAACGTCAGTGTTTTGACGTGATAACTGGAGTTACAGATACAGAGGGGATAAGTGGCGACCAGGGGTGTAGCTGTAGGCGGGACGAGATAGACGCAGGTCAAATCAGCCTGACCACAGGCCCATCCAGTCAAACCAAGGCCTTTTTCAGACATCGTTTGCGATTTTCTTAGCGCGGTCAGTAAAAGGGTGTTTGCGTGCTTTGTTTGGCACTTTGCTTATGTCTGCTTGCGGTCTAGATTTGCACATCCCACCCGAGCCTTTATGTCAAACCTGTGCTCATGCAGCAGTAGTAAGACTGATTCAAAATAAGCCTGTACACAAAGAAAAAAAGGTTTAGTTAGTTTTCCCAAATGTGTCCTCAGCCAGTAGTTGTGACTCTCTGGGTTAAGTATGTGCTTATTAGACGCGTTTGTCTGTTTTACATCTTGTTTCGACATAAGCATCCGGTTTTTTTTTTTCAGTTCATGTGAGTCTTCATTCTTGGGATACAGATGTCGATGTGTCGGGTGGTCTTGGTCTTAATGGACCAGGATTTTGATCTCCCAGTGGACACTTCTGGAACAGATGGCTGCCTGGCTGAGCAGTGACCCCCCCCCTGCTCTCTGTGGAGGGTTGTAATGTGGACTGGCATCAATAATCTATAACAATGACCAGTCAGGCTTTTTCATATGAAGCAGAAAAAAAAAAAATGTAGATATGTTTAACCAAATTCAGATTTTTCACAACAAAATACCACGACTGGCAGAACGCTTTTTACTGAAAACACAGTGTTGATGAAGGAGAAACGAAAGAGATTGAAAGACATATTTGAGGACGTTTTTTTACTGATAGGGAATCATTTCCAGCACAATCTAACTGAAAATACTGCATGTTTACAATTAAGTTGGCATAAACAAAGGCACCAAGCAGCCGCAGGCGGTTAATTATACATTTTATTTATTTATTGCCCTTTGCTGATAATATCCGAGTTGTTTCAACAGTGGATTTTAGAGACGAAATTCTTTAAACCAAAAAATGGAATAAAGTTTTCCTTGGCTCGCCTTAAACCACCACCACAAATGATGCAGCTTTGCAGCTCTTACTTTGGCGTCCGTCCCATGTTTCTTGAACCTTCAGATTCAAACGTCAAACTCCTTTTAAAATCCAGAGCAGCTCGATCATATCAAGCATAATTAGACGGCGAGTCTTAATATATTCAAAACATACACTGTTTCATGTCTTTTTAATCTTCCTTGAAATTTAATAATGTTCTCATGTCAGTCTCACTTCCGTGTTTTGTCTATTTTTTTTTTTTGCAACAGTCAGATACTGATCCACACAGAAATCCAAGTATACCCCTTATGGATACAAGACGAAAAATAACCAGAATGCCAAATAAAGCTGCCGACGTGCCATCAGAAATGGCGCCAACTCTGAGGCAAATTTCACAGCCAAGGAATATTGTATTTCTCTTCATGTTACAGCACTCCTCGCTGTGACATCTCAGCGCCGAGGCAATAAATATTTGTGAGGGAACAGAACATTAAAGCGCTTTGGAACAAGGCAGAGAAAATATTTCAGGATCACTGCAGCCACTTTTAACACCCCTCCAACCTCACAGAACAAATCTTGTGGAGACGTTGGACCGCATTCGAAATAGCCACTGTTCCAAACATTTATCTCACAGAGGGAGAATTTGATTACGATAGTAAATAAGCCAATCAGAGTCACATGTGTTTCTGAGATGCAGAGTTTGGTGGAATGTGTATAAACTCCCTAATCTCTGCACACTGTTGATGACAGACTGACAAGGAGAGCTGGCAGCCGAAGAACGGAAAGAGAGGCCATTAAAAAGGGACATTACAACGTGTACACACATACTAAAAATGCACATAGAACAGCATTAGTCAAGGATATTATTTGGTTTGGTTGGGGTCTCTTAGAGTTGTACGGCATCAGAATTGAATTATGCATTCTGAAATGACTTCTGTCTATAAAAGTGGACTCCAGGAAGCGCTAGAACCACCAGCACAGAGTCTTTGATTTCCAGGAGGACTTCGGGGGAGCGCATGCTTTTGGGCTTTGTCTGATACCGAGAGTGACAGGGGGAGACGGTGGAAGGCCTTGGACAACGGGATGTCCTGTTTGGCCATTCAGCATGGAAATCTTACAGAGCAGAGACACATGCTACACCTCCAGTCGGAGCGCGGTCACACGTGAATCAGCAAAGTCGACACAGCACTAGACTATCTTTTCAACATAACATCAACAACCGCTTGAGAGGAATTTCTAAAAGTGTGAGTCTTTCTGCACAGCCCTAAAAACACAACAACGTAAGGTCTGGCTTCACTTCTGTGCATGTCATAATCATATTAAAGTATCATATCTCTAAAAGCTGCAGTTAAGTAAAAAACTCTGCTCATTCGTTTAACTTACAGTACATTTTTCCATTAGTGGTGATGACTAACACTTGGCCATTAAGCACTCTCACTCAACACAGATTCCAAACTTTTTGCCTCTCTGTTGCTATTCCTACTGTTTCTAACAACCACGTTCACATTTTTAAGCTGAAGGGGGCGATACTGAATTACTGAACGTTGCCGCGTACTTCGGTGAGCCAATCACAATTTGGAAATTCGAAATAGATAGAACAGAAACCACGCAACACAGTCCAGATAAAGCAGATCAAGTGAAATGTCACTTGTAAACTCTTGAGGAACGATAATAAGGAGTAAGGCTTTGTCACAAACCTTAAACTTGATTGTTGTTGTTTTTTTTTACTGCAATTATACAGGGGCCTTAAGGTTTTTTGAAGGAGAGTTTGGTTTCTGAATTGATTAAAAGTTCAGTGTGTGATATTTAGTGACATCTAATGGTGAAGTTGCAGATTGCGACCAACTCACTACCCCCTTCTCCCTCACCTACAGTGGCCACACAAAAAAAAAACCTCATTGTTACAGCCAGTGTTTGTCAGTTGTGGGCTTTTTCAGTTAAATGGATAATAACTCTGGTCCACACTCAGCGGTACTGCACCTTAAACGCTGGATGCCACCCGCTATAAAACAGAAAAAAAAAGGAGAAGAGGACGTCCATTCTGATCTACCGTGGAAACATCACAGACCAGGCAGACCCCGTCAACGGTGACCCGCTCCCGCCGTAGACGTAAACGGCTCATTGTAAGGTAACGAAAACAAAACAGCTCTGATTCTCAGGTCAAAATACACTCATGAAAACATAATTCTGCAAACAGATCCTCCGAAATCTCCCTAAATCGCACACAATGGACCTTTAAGTGAAGCTCTGCGAGGCAAATTTGTGATTTGTGGTTTGAGATTTGACAATACAATGTACAGAGGGTGACGAATGAGTGACAAATGAGTGAAAACACACAGATGCGTCTATACAAAAAACACAAAGGGTCACACAGTCATGTGCGTAGATGTTGCGGTCTTCGCATCCACCGGAGCTAAAAACGCCGAAAGAGTGGAGTGACAAATCAAAGCGCTGACGTGGACACACACACAAACCAATCTGCACGAACACAACCTACAGCTAAAAACAAACAGCGAAGCCATTCCGACAACTACGACACACATTCGCAGACTACTTTACATGCTTACTATTACAAAACAGAAAGTGGCAAGGTGATGCTCAAATATATTTTTGCGAAACATTAATGTAAGCCATCCTTCCCTCTCATTTTTCAAGACCACGCACATGACACGTGCATTTACTGTGCATTTATTTTAAAGTGGTTGACATTACTACAAGTGCCTCATTTATTGCCTTTAATCTGTATGTCACAAAACTTATATAAAAGTTTTATTTTTGAAGAGAATTTTTTGGGCACAGCTGCCCTCTTGTTCATGCCCCATCCAGGGTCACTGCTACTGCCCTTTAACAAAATCTGTCAGGCCTCTTTGACGCAGATCCGTTTCCTGTCAAAGTGAGATTTTTATTGTTCCAAGGGAGCAGGCTCTAGAATCTCACTCCTCCAGCCTTTTCCTGTTTCCTCCTGAAGAGGAAGCGCTGCTATGCCTCGGTTTTTCTCCCCTCCCACATCTTCACTGGGCCAAATCTAGAACACAGACAGCAAAACTTTGCTTGTGTGGGCCAAGTCTTGATTTCAAAGAATAAAAAGAGTTCCTTAAAAAGTGATACCCTCCCACTTTGATTTCTCTCACACACATACAAATGCGTGCACACGCACACACCAACAAGCCTGCACTGATTTTGCATCCTATATTTTAATGCACCCCTCTGAGCGATCAGTCTTGAAGGTGTGTGTGGTCACCTGCATCCCCAAAGTGAAACGTTCCCATGGTGCCTCAGCACGTAGGCTCTTTGTTATCGGAGTGAAAATAGCTTTTCGTGTGCAGGGAGGGTCATATCACACGTTAAATGAACAACAACAAAAAAATGAGTAAAACACAAAATTCTGTTCAGGATCATCACTGCATAACAAAATGAAAAGAAACCAACTCAGATGGGAAATGTGACTATAAATCATGCAGTATGTCATCGAACTACGGTCATAAATGTAAGCTGAGGAGAAATCCATGCTTTGTTTCATCTGAGCGGAGTTGTAGCTCATGCTCCTGGTAGCTCGACCACCCAACCATGAGCACACAAACACACACACACGGGCAGAGAGGTTTGTATGCACAGCGAACTGTGTGAGTATGTGGTCTGGTTCTGCACATACTTAGAATGACAAATGAGTCCTGGTTGTCAGACTAATCTTAGTCAGCTTCAAGGCAGAGGAGCAGCAGTCTGTCTTTAATACATAGTGTCAGTAACCATTACTAGCAACAAAACCCCATCATAACCCCAAACAAACTCCAAACATCTACACGACTGAGGCGCAAACTTGAAAAGAAGTCTCACAAGGGCTCATTTGAAAATTGCAATAGCTTGTGCCGAAACAGAAACTTGCTAAAACTTGAAAAGCCTTTACAATCGTGTATTTATTAAATGAAGTCACTGTACAATAGAAATAGAAATATAAGAAAGGAGGTTTAGAGAGGCCATTTGGTTGAACAAATTACCAGTCCTCTCTCAAAGCTACAACAGAAACACAAGCTACAGAAGGAAAAAGAAACTTCCTTATCTCGCGGCTGTTTGGTTGGCTGCAATTTTACAGATTTGATCTCACAGTGACCTTACTGTAAACAGGAGCCTATATGAGCTCCTACTGCGCCTTCGGCCCAGACAGTCCTCTTAGTCATATTATACTCAAGTAGGTTTAAAGCTCCGTAACTGCAAACCACCTTCCAGCACTGCTGCTGGTTCCTGCGTTTTCCTCTGGACTTCCAAGGCAGCAACAGGCCATGAGGTGACAAGGCCTGAGGTTCTAACCCCCCACCCTCCTCCTCCTCCTCCGCCTCCTCCTTCAAGATGTCTACACCACAGTTTGGACAGAAAAATGCTTCAAAATCAGATTCGCAAAAGAGGTCTGAGCAGGATGGAGAGTGTTTGTGCAGGAGAGAGGTTTTATCAGCGTCAAACACTCACAGGATTTCCGGTTTGGGATTGTCCATCCAATTCCTGCGTTCCACAGGAAGCCCTGCATAAAAAGCAACTGAAAAACGCCCAAAGACATTTCATTTGTCGCCAGTCGACTCGCAGGGAGCACCGAGAATTAACCGCGAGGTTTTTTATTGAAACCACGAACCCGAGCTTTAAAAGACATTGGCACCATGGAAGAGTCCTCCAATCGACTGGTCCGGCGGCTCGCGCTCATGGCTGCCGCTCAGTCCGCGCGCGCTCACGCACCTGATGACCCCATACAGAGAGGGTAAGCGTCCACGCGGTTCACGTGCATGCACGTGAGTCCTGGGACACTTGTGTTTTTTTTTTTTGTTTTTTTTTTTAACATAAATTCATTTTTTTTTTTTTTTTTATTCTTGTAACGATGCAGAAAAAAAAATAGCCCAAACTCCTGTTATTTTATTCGTTTTTTTTGTGTTTTTTTTTTTAATATAACCTATTGCTTAATTCGTTTCTTCTCAATGTTTTTTTTTTTTGTTTGTTTCTTCTCCCCCTCCTTAAACCATTAGACAGCTCACGTTTCCCACAGTTCTCCTTTGACAGAACACGTCCGATTAACGCAGCTCCCTCCATAAATCACCACTAGTGAGTCAGCGGGATGCGCTCTGCCCCCACGGTCTGCCAGTCCGCCCGGTACGTGAAGGGCACCGGTAGGTTCTGAATGAAAAAGGAGAAGTCCGTGTAGTCTATAGCCCGTACACTGACGTCACACGTGGGTCCCCCCCAAGTCCAGGCAGTCTGAGCCGCGGGACACCCAGATGGAGGAGTGGGGAGGAGGTCCTACATCACCCCCCATGCTCTCTGACAGTCTGAGCTCCAGGACAAACCTGAGTTGACTAGTAGCGGAGTTTTTTTATTACCGGACTTTTACTCTCGAGCGGGACATAACGGGACCAAAGTGCGAGCGTGTCTCCGCTCCCCGCAGTAGGCTATAGGACTGTGTTTCTGGGACACTGGTCTTAGGAAAGCTGAATTTCCATTGCACGGTTTGTGATCATTTGTGTATGTATGCATGCGCCCTGGATGTGGGTTTGTCTTGATGGTGCATCCCTGCTTTTTGCTCAGTGTTAGGACGTGGTTTTCTTTGCTTGTTTATTTCTCGATTGCGAAAGTCACCCATCTACTGTAACGTGTAAAGCGTGTACTGAAAGTATATTACAGAGAGACGGACATGGTGCTCTGAGTGGGGAGATGTTGAATTTAAGTCAGTCGTCTCCGGTTATGTGCAGTGCTGTAAAACAGCGCCCTCTCACGGCGAATGTATGTAACCTGTCACGTTACCCCCATATGTCAATGGGCCAGGATCTATTGCACAGTCAACACGCAGATGACACAAAAACGTCAAAAAAATACATCAACCTGAGGTCACGGATGTTATTTCTAAATTTAAATCTATTATCTTTTTTCTTGTTTTTTGTGTTTGTTTGTTTGTTTGTTTGTTTGTTTGTAATATACCATATGCATCCCAAAGAACGAATTATTTCCAATAGCCGTCCTAAACATTGTCATAGACTTCTTCTTATGCATCAAGCAAGGATCTGCAAGCCACGCCCAGTGATCTGCAGCTTTCAAATATAACCATCTTTGCTTTGTCACACGTGTGCGTAAAAATGCACATGTTGGCTTCAAAGTGCCCCCCCCCCTCGCTGTGCTGAGAGTCGCAGCTCTCTGCTGTGATTTGTGAATGAACGCAGGCTCCGTAGGATATGCGTGTCCTGTCTCTGGGCGCCGAGCCAGCAGGGGATCAGAGAGACATGCAAGCTGTCAACCGAGGCTTAGCATCACCTCCAGGATAACCCAGTAATCTTCTACAGTCCCCGTGACCTGTGATCACACCTGGCTGGCTTTAATGCGCCCGTTAGAGACCCCCCCCCCCCAAAAGGGTTTATTTAGTACGAGCTCTGTTAAAGCTGTGCCTATAGGCTAAAGCATCGGACCAGGAGCAGGTCCAAGCTGACGGTCCAAACAGCTGCTGCACCTTGTAATTGCTCCCTTGTATAGATCGATGGCTCAGAGCTTCTTCTAATCCCGTACAGTATGTAATAATCTTCTGTGGTGTGAGGTAATAAGTGAAGATCTCTGCGAAAAGAGGCTCGTTTGTCCTGCGGGCACAGGTCAGCGGGAGTGCAGCCTGCTTTTGTCCACAACTAACTATTCGGCGTACACACAGTAATGCACAGATACGTGGTGGCGTCTGTGCTTGTGCGGTCTTTGTGGCTCAGCAGCTTAAAGAGTAAGAAGTTCACCAATAATACAGCAATAACCAGCGCGCAGTCCGGCTTCTCTTTCGTCAGACCCGGAGATGCCAAGTCTTGCTGCTACCACATAAAGCCTGCACCAGTTTTTTGCAGTGTTTTTTTTATTATTATTTTTACATCTGCCTTATATTTCTGCTGCTGCTGGGGTCTCTCAAAATGTTGTGAGGAATTTAACCTTCACAGGAACTGTCGGGCTTTACGGCGACGTTGGCGCACAAATCAAAATCTAAAGTGGGATTAACCCCGTAGTTTAAAACGCACCTTTGCACCTTTTTACCGCCGGTCAGAAGAAAAAGTTCTCGACTACGTCGTCTCCGTTTCGTGACCCGTTTAAAAACCACTCACCGGGAAAGCAATAAAGACATAAAACACAGGAATGGAGACAAAAAATATATAATCGTTTGATTGTGTGGAACTTTTTTTCAAATGTCAGTTTATTAACTCGTCAAAGAAAAAGAAAAAAACAACTTAATGACACCAAAGCATGAAAAATGTCTACATAAAATTCATCTGAAATTCATCTGTGGCTGACATTTTAATTAAAAGGAATGTACGACTGTAGTGTGACCTCTCCTACGCTTGTTCCTGACCTTCCAAAACTCACGACAGAACACTGTCTCTCCTTTTTATAGAGCCATATTGCTCGGCTCAAGTTCTTTCCTGGCATACAAATGTGAGCGCTTTGCAGCTTCAGCCCGTTTTTCATTTCTCAGGGTGATGTTAGGACTTCCGCCTCTTAACATTTTGTTAGAGTTCTAGAGCACCACGTCTCCTACCTTATCTGCCCCGGCCAGCCTCTAATGGTAAATGACAGCACTTCTATAGATGGGCGGTGGTCTTCTCGCTCATCTAATGTGCATTAATGCTGGTGTGGGCTCCTGTGGAAGAGTCTACTCTCACAGACATGACACAGCTGACGCTGACAACGCTGGCTACAAGCTGAGTCCTCTCTCTCTCTTGTGGTCCAGCTCTTCAAAGGAAATACATTTGACCCGCGGCTGCAGAGGAATGAACTGTATTTCATTCATGTTTCTGCTGAAGCATATTGAGTTCATCCCCTTGTTCACCTCTCTCCCTCTCTCTCCTTCTTTTTTTTTTTTTTTTTTAAAGTGGAGTATTGCTTCACAGTAATGCTTGATGAAAAACAGCGCTGCGTTTTCTGTTTTGATATGTGGCAACAATCTTCTCACACATGCGCGTTTCTCTCTGTGCAGGTAGCTGGAGTCATCCTCCCAGTGGAAGCGGACACGTTCAGCGTGACGGCTACGATCTACGACCCCTCCCCTTCATCCTCCTCTCCTCTTCCCTCCGACTGGCACCGAGAAGAGAAGAGTGTGAGAGACTGAGCGAGGGAACGTGGGAAAGAGGAAGACGATGTACCAAACGCTGCTCCTCTCCTCCTCCCTCTTCATCCTTCATGTGATGGGCACTCCCCAGTACTTTGCTCACCACGGGTAATGGCTCACTTAATACACTTCCTGTGTTTATTATGGCATGTCATGAGGTCGGTTCGGTCCTCAGTAGCTGTGCAGTGACTTCAGTTAGACGTGTCTACTTCAACTGTCACTCAGACCTGTTTGTTTTAGCGTAACTTGACATTCTCACCCAGTGCGAAAGTATAGAAATTGGTCAGATGACATTTAAACACTTTAAACGGCTCTCTCTCAGGACTAAAGCTCTACCCTTGTGTCTCTGTTTGTCAGACATAAACCAGCGTGAGGAAGTCTGCAGGCTCATCTTGTCATTTTCAATTGATTTGCGCAAAGACCAAAATAAACCCGAAAGCCACAAGAAAGGTCAAGTGGAGCCCAGCGGGTCAAAGATCAAGTCTTAACTCTGACACATTCAGGAATGATTACACGGGTCAGTCAGTAGCAATTAGCCTTCACGCCAACTTTTCTGTGACTAACACAATTCCTTGAGGGTCTAATGTGGAGTATTTCAAGCTTTCTCAATAAGAACGGGACCACTTCAGGCCCGAAAATGTCAAAGTGTCCAAGAAGTGACTCGCCGACTAGCCGTAGGTGCAGATGCTCTCGAAGCCAAAAGTGTGTATTTCAGGTCAGTTCCGATGTTCGTGTGTCATGTTTTGTTTTGTTTTTTCCTTTCACAGGAGGAGGGTGTGTGGCCGAACGCTCCGTCACAACGTCGTCATGGCAACAGAGACGTATGTCCAGCCGGTGCACAAGCCCTACATCACCCTGTGTCAGGGGCATCGCCTCTGCAGCACTTACAAGTACGACCGACCCTCCGACCTGCCGGCACAAAACACACTCACAACGACAAAACTGAAAACCTGCTCAGCGGGCACCGGCTGAACCCGTGTGCCCACAGTCGAGCGTTTACATGAGGAGGCCGGTCAGAACGGTGTCAGAACAGTGTTCTGATTAGAAGATGTTTGTTTCATTAAAGGGTAAACAGTGCCTGACATGTTTAGGAAGGGAAAGGAGTAGAAGTGCGGTCATAAATAGATCTAGACTTTCTCCCCCACACACACACACACACACACACACCCACCCACCCTCACACAAACACACACACACACACACACACACACACACACACACACACACACACACACACACACACACACACACAC
>JAPQRN010000005.1:23681514-23696662 GCA_037367275.1 Coranthus polyacanthus
TTTTTTTTTTTTTTCTTTTAACTCTTCCCTCCCCACCAAAATACATTTCACCCTTTGGCTTTTTTTTTTTTTTTTTTGGTCATTCTTTTTGCCACATAATGTAATGGACTTCGACAGGCCTCACCCTCGTTGTTTACAGTTTGATCCTCTCGCTTTCACAAAACACACGCTCATACCTCGGACTGCGGCAGTTTGTGAAAATCTCAGACTCAAGATCCAACTTTGCATCTCATCTGCTTTCCGTCGCTCCCTCCCTCCGTTCCTATCTCATCTCTGACACACTCTTGGAAGTCAGCGGTCCGTGGTTTCAATATTCCACCAAATTCCCATTTTCTCATCTTGCAGTCTGACACACCGTGGAGAAAACCGAGCCGGCTGAACCGCACTTAAAAAAAGGGGCGATGACAACATTATGAATAAGCAGGATTCCCTCTGACTGTGGGTGTCTGTGTTTTGTCTCTACAGGACTGTGTACTCTGTGGCGTACAGGCAGGTGAGCAGAGTGACGCCTCCTTCGCATTTTTACCCAGAGTGCTGCCCGGGTTGGCAGAGATTTCACTCTCACAACTGCAACCAAGGTAAGTTGAAATAATGGCAACCCTTCTTTTTACACTCCCCTTATTACTAAGTATGTACCCAATACATATATGGTAAAGTCCAAGTCCAGTGTAGTTGTGATCTTTTTAAACTGGTAATAAGTCAGATGTAAAACCATTTCTGTTACCCATCAATTCAAGTTACAATTGTAGTTGACCAAAGGTTGATGGGTAAAAGTGGAGGTTTTTCTTTCTCTATATTTGCCTGCTTATATACAGTCTTACTAGCCAACATTAATACTATGATTTACAATGTATTTGGTGGGTAAATATTTAGTAATTAGGGGGCGGTAAAAAGATCACACGAGATAAGTTCATGTGTTCATCTGCACCTGCGTTTCCATCCTAAAATGTCGACTCTCTCTCTCATAGCTGTGTGCGGACAGGCCTGTGTGAATGGAGGTACCTGCTTAAAACCCAACCAGTGTGCCTGCCTGCTGGGCTGGACGGGACACCACTGCCAAACAGGTACTCACACAAACGCACAAGAAACGCACACGTCTAACCTCATCATGTGGGTTTTCGACTGCGCATTCACGTCTTTCCTCCGCGTCAGATGTGGATGAGTGCAGCGAGCGGCGGCCGTGCGCCCAGGAGTGTGTGAACACAGCCGGCAGCTATCATTGTGCGTGCAGAGACGGCTTCAGGCTCGCAGGAGACGGCCGTTCCTGTCAAAGCCTCCCTCCTCCTCCTCCTCCTCCTCCTCCTTCCTCTCCTACCCGGGCTACAGTGGGTGGTCACACTGACGCGGGTAAATGAGCAGCAGAGAAGTGTAGTATATGTCTGTGTGTGTGTGTTCATAGAGTATAATTTTTTGTGTCTTGCAGCAAAGTGTCTGGAGCACAGACGGAAGACAGGAACACAGCCAGCTTTGCGGCCCATTATTACTTTTGGTACGCGCTATGCCACTCTCAACTCGTACCGTGAGTAATAATGCACTGCGACTGGTGCCGACTCCAGACAGATGTCTTGCGGTCTGGCCTTGTGCGGTGCGACTGGGACCGGTTGGATTTTGATAATGACTCCTATGGGTCCTATGAGCAAAGCAAACATCTGATTGCAATAGAGCTCCCATGCTAATAGAGACCTGTTTCTGTCCCGCACACTCCATTACTTGCCTAAAACTGTTGCCATAAAAAAAGTTGAATTTCATTTGTGTGTGCTTCCTGTCTCTTAGCAACAAAATAACAACCCCCCCACCCCCACCCCCCCTCATTTCTACAAGTGTTTTTGTTAACCCTAGGACATTTAAATCCCTGTTCTATGTCAGGTTTATTGCTCACTTGGGAATGCGTGCATCATTTAAGAAGACTTACCTTCTCCCAAAGTCTGTCCTGTTGTGGGAATTTTAGTGAGTCAGCGAACTGTACATCTACATGTTTGCCTAATGTTTGGAAAAAGAAATATAGTAGTGTAAATCTGACGTTGGGCTCTGCTCCAAACTCCCGCCTATTTATCACTTTTCAGAGATGAAAGAGCAAATCCACACAAATTGAAACTTCTCACCGAAAATTAGGCCGTTCAGCTCAGAACTGTACACGATATAGATCGAGGAGAGCCTTGCAAGTAGTACTGAATCAGCAAAGAACAACCCACAAAAAACATGAGGAAAAAAGCCAAAAGATGACAGATCTCTCTGCTTAGTGAAAGTGACAGAGGGTTATTTGTGTGAGCGCGTTCAGTTTCGACTCGAGCTCTCGTATGCTTAAAATGCAAGGCCGGCGGAGACTTTTTGTTTTTGCTTCAGACTGCATTCCGTTATCTGTTCATGCGAACACGTCAGAGGGACGTTGATGGAGATTACGAATATAAACACAGATTTCAGATGCTCTGATTGGTCCAAAAAGTTAGACCATCGCTCTGACCTTCTGCCAAAGCTGCCATGGAGGAGTGTTGGACTAGATTTCTGTCTCTCCATCTTCCTCTTTTTTCCTCCCTTTTTTTTCATTCTGCTCTTGGCCGAGCCTTCTCATTCCAGCTCCATCAACCCTGTCTGCTGGGGGTCATCGGCAGTTCCCCCACTTCTCCTCCTCCTCCTCCTCCTCCTCCTCCTCAGTCTGTTTCTCAACTCTTGTCTCAGTAATGGACCACATCTGGGAGAGATTGAGCCATTCTCAGCCTTGTCCACCGAAAGCGCAGAAAGAGAACGGAGGTTCCTGATTTTTCGCATCCCACTCCGAGGGCCCAGACTCTTTTCGGTGACGTGTTACGGGTCACATCCAGTCTGCTCTTATTCCTCCTGTAAACGACGACTCATGGGGGATGAAGGGGCGCTCATCTATTTCTAGTGACCTCTCTTTCAGCTTGTGTATCGGCTTTTTTGGCCGTTCCCATATCTATGATTCCCCCCCTGTGCCCTAAATTCCCCCTGGCCTCCCTGCAGTTCTGCGGACCTCTTCCCGGTTTGTATTTTAGAGCCCTTGCAGTGGCCATGAATCATTCTAGGCGAGGGATTGATGAGAGCAGGATGCTTGAGGGAATCCTCTGAGATATCGACTTTAGATCTGAGGAAAGGGATTAAAAACAATCTTAAACCTCCAAATCCATCTGTACCGACTCTACCCATACCTCCATTCATTTGTTAATCACCACAGTTTGATGCACAGTATGTTCATTTGTGTGTGTTTTTTTTGTGCAGATGAGCAGTTCAGCTTGGTGGAGAATGTGACAGAGGAAGTGCAGAGCCTGAGAAACAGAGTAGAGCTCCTGGAAAAGGTACCTGAGTTGCCTCAAAACACATGAACGCAAATGCAAAACACACACACACACACTCACATAAAAGCCACCTACCCTGATACCACCCAGCCTCGCTCACCGGGAGCACTTCTGGTCCTTGTATGCTGGTATAATGTAAATCCAAGTTGGTATTTAATCCCCGGCTTTTCCAAAAGTAGCTCAAATCAAAGATTCTTTGAAATGCCCGACACGTAGAGTGGCTTTTGAACTTTTCTCTGGGTTTTTATTAGAATCCTGCCTGTGATCAGAGAAAAAAAAAAGAGCAGATGAAGATTAGCTTCAACATTGTGGTTTAGTTTCTCTTTTTTACCATCTCATATCTTCTCTTCCTCGGCGCAGAAGCTGCAGTTGGCATTGGCTCCCTTCACCAGCTTCTTCCCGCTGTCACTAGACGAGGGCCTGTCGGAGAAGACCACCTTATTGTCCCACTCCTTCCAGCAGCTGGACCGCATCGACTCCCTGAGCGAGCAGATCGGATTCCTGGAGGAGCGACTCGGGACGTGTGAGTGAACGAAGGATGACCTGAGAGGAAAACTTAGAAAAGAAAAGAAAGTCTGAAATTTAGTTGAAGGCCACTCGACAGTGTTTTTGTCCCCGGAAAGCAGAACCAGACTCCAGATTTCTTCAAAAAGATCAGACCATGCAGAATGGCCAAAAGTAACAAATGCTTAATGTAATAAAAAGTAAGTAAAAGGTAAAAATCCAATTACGTAATAAAATTTCGTGTCTGTAACAATAATATTTACACAGTAGATCAGTGAAGGTGAGTGAAGTGATACATTTGCTCATATATTTCAACTTTATTTCAAAAAGACGTTAACATTTGGATAAAAACCACTGTTTTTCTATTTATAATTTGAGCTGACATAAAAACCAGTGACTCTCCAAATGCTCTCCTTTGCATTGTTATGCGACAAATGATTATTATTTGGTTGACTAAATACTGCTCCCAGTAGCGGCGCTCACTGGAGCGGTATACAGAGTATATAGACTACAAGTATGAAGGGAGCATCTCAGTGTGCGTTTCTTCCAAATGTCAAAATGTCATTAAATCAACGTGAAGAATTTTCTGAAATCCCCATTTGCATATCATGAATCCTCACACTGGAATCCAGACCCCAAGGATCTGCATCGGTTGGAGGCTTAAGATTTTATTACATTATGAACTTTATCGCATTTGGTTTTATTGCATTACGGTCAATTATGACATTTAGGACTTGAAATCTCGAAAACTAAACAACGGGAAACTTCAGCCGACAACCTCTGAATTTGTGAATTCCCCTCAGCAGCGGGGACATTTAGGGCTCTCACGATAATGAAATGTTCGCTAGAAATACAGGAATTATTTAACAAGAACAACTGGCTTTTTCCTGTGCATTTTCTGACGCTATGTAGTATAACTGAAACACGTACAGTCTGCCTTATGAAGAAGGAGAAGAGCCATTTGTCGGCATCGAACACCGGAACAAATGCATGAAAGTTGCGCGTTGTAAACCTAAATTGCACACGACAGATTTGACATAGATGACTTACATATACAAAGCCTGTTACCGAAATACACAAAGAAAAAAAACTGATACCGAGAGAGGTGGTGGAAATATGACGTTTCTGTCACTTTTACCCAGCAGTGTTTGTGCAGGTGAATGGAGACGGTTGTCACAATTGTGCAAAATAATTGCTGCTAGCTCCAATTATTATTATCACCTAGGCCTAGGGACAGTGACATTAAACTGTCAGCTCTCATTGTACGTAGTTCCTTGTACCCGCTACCACACTGTACACAACGGGCGGTGCACTAACCCCTTTACCTCTTCTTTTCCGTAGGTTCTTGCCAGGAGAATTAGCCGCAGACCATGGACAGAATCATTTCAAAGACATCCCCCATCAAGTACGCGACGGACTGTACGCAGCGAGCAGGCTGACATGTGTAAGAAAGAAAGGCACGTCTGAAAAGCACAAACTCAGCGCTGCTTATGCTGTGACACACTCATCGCACGAATCGTCTGTGATTTTTTTTTTTTTTTTTTTCTCCACCATTCCCAACAGGTTCATTTTCTTTTCTTGTTGAATCACTGTCAAAATCTTTTTTTTTTTTTTTTTGTTGTAACAATACCTGTAGCAGGGTTAGTTTTGCCATTACATCATCCCTTCATCTGAAACGAACCCCCAGAGGGTCAAAGGTCAAATAAGCCCCTTTGTTTTCTTTGTGTGTTTTTACATCAGTGCAGCTGTGTCCTCTGTCTGAGCCCTGGGGCAGACACGGACATCTGTATTTATCTATTTAAATTATGATTACTTGTAGTTATTTCTCATTGCGCCGATAGACATTTTTACGTAGTTTTGTAACTTTTTGTAATAAAAAGTCTTAATGGGAAATGCCTCGTGTCTCGCTGATATGAAATGATTGCTGAATAATCCTCGCCGATGGACGGGAGGAACCCATTTTCCATAAGATGAGTGTGCAAAGTTAACACAACACCGGATGACTCCCATTGATCCCTCTTATGTACGTACGGTATGCGCTTCATTAAAAACCCGAGGAAGAAAAGAGCAGGCATTGTAGTGCACGACCAGGTAAGAAAAAAAAGAATTTATTCGTATGTATTCTTTTGCAAGGCATTCACGTTTACCCAGAATAGGTGAAATCAAGAACACTACATCGTCGATATTAACTAGATAGTATAATGGGCATATACCGTGTGTGTGTATTTACACTCATATAAGGGACCACACACATACAAGGCTCTGCAGGATGTCAGCTCTGTTTCTCATATCCACCTAAAGCTACCACCTGTTACACGTTTAATAGCTTTGGTGAAAAAAAAAAAGAAAAGAAAAAAAAAAAAAAAAAAAAAATCAGTCTTTTTTTTTTTTTTGTTATTCCACCCAAACTCAGCAGGAAAAGTGCTTTATTAAGGTTCACGATGCTTTGAATCTTTTTCATATACGGTCGGTTTTATTTCGTAAACAAGAGCCCAAGTCAGCCAGCGGGACTGTTGTTGCAGAGCCACCGGTTCGAACTCATGACACAACGCATACAAATCACATCATCTGTATTACAAAAAAGAACCCAGAAATGAATTGGAAACAAATGGATAAAACACTCCATTAGCAAAAACGTATAATATAGTTCTGTTCATAGTTTTGGAAGAAATCAATTTGGTAGTTACTTTTTAAACATTCAAGCCACTTGTTGCAAAGGTAAAATTAGCTTTTAGAGACAGGAGAAAAAGTCAATATATATATATATATATATATTAAAATTAGGCGTAATTACTATTAGTAGGGGCTTGTATTCCACATTGGCCTTAAACATAAACGAAACCATCAATGACCATCATACAGTAGGTTTGAAGCCCAGACCAGGTTAAAGTACTGTTGTACAAACTTTGTACCAGTGTGTTGATTAATCCATTCACAGGATAAATCCTCAAAAAGTCTTTGAGCAGAACAACTCGGTCGGAGTAGAAATTTTAAATTTAATGCGCGAATAAATATAAGTTCTAGATTTGATGACAAACTGTATGCGAGACAACATCCCATTTTTAAAAGACCAGTGTGTAAGATTTAGGAGGATCTATTTGCAGAAATTGAATAAAATATTATAATTACATTTTCATTAGTCTGCAATTGCCTGTAACTACAAAAAAAGTGAGTTTCCTTAGCTTAGAATGAGCCCTTTATATTTACAGAGGGAGCAGGTCCTCCATGTTGTGTGGCCTGTTGCCTCGAGGTCCGCCATGTTGCGCCGCTTCCAACGCTGGCTCTAAAGGCGGCCTTTCCCGTGTTTACGTTGAAGAGACGGCCACTGTATCGCGCTGGGAGAGGGAGGGGTATTCAGCTGGTAGCAATCTGCAACCTCGCCACTAGATGTCACTAAATCCCACACACTGCTCCTTTCACACAGTAACGTTAAAAAAAAAAAAATAAAATCAGTAAGATGCAATTAGTAGTACACAAAGTATCCTGAATGCTGAAATACATTCTCAGAATGGGGTTTGATGAGCTGAGTCGTTTTGCAAACAAGTAAAGGCAGTGAGTACCATGAAATGTAAGACCCGGGTGTGAAATAAAACCGTACAGTCTGTCTTGTTAGAAGTTATTGTCAGTACATACATAAAAATAAAACTAACAAAAGCATATTATCTGAAAAATCCAAAGTGCAACAACAACAAATCAGTCTTAAGGCCAAAACTTCCCATACTTTGTACATAATCAAATATTAATAACTGAATCACAGCAGTGTTAGCCAGTTTCATTGTTAAAAACAAAACGGGGACAACCTTTCACATTTCCAATCAGCGAGTACATTGAAGTAAACAGACTTGAGTGTTACTGGGTTTTAGTAAGTAGTACATCTGTAGGTTAATCGGAACAGATAAAATCAGACTAAGTGAAGCAGAAATCATTTTACAACTCTACAAGTTAGACCCTCCTTCCTACGGCTGAGATCTACTTTATATACGGGGTTAAATGAAATCAGTCGGCGGATGACTCGTCAAGTAGGTCATTATGAGATGATAACGGGCTTACATTGGAAACTTCCCAAAAACACTTTTGTCTTGGCACAGCAGGAAGCTTTGCACTTTGGAACAGTAATGCTAAAACAGCTGGACATTGCACTTTATGAAATCACCTTTTTGACACGTCTTGAACAGGTTCACTTGTGAATCCATTCCGAGGAGCGACACTGTGTTTTAAAAACAACGAAAACAAGATCGTCCGATGCAGAAATAAATAGAGCAAATATACAGAAACACAGCGAGAAGACATTTGCTCGTAGCTGCAAGCAGGTTATTTCTAATCTTTTGGAACGACAAACTGAAAGAATGCACAATGATACACCAACAATGCACAACACTGAAAACTGATCAGTCCACTTAAAGTCCATTAATTCAGTACAGATGGGTGCTATTGTTACACACTGTATCTTGTAACTTTGAATTCCTTGCTGTTTGACATCATGAAGTATGTCGTGGAGCTATTGGTCATAGTTTTGAAGAGCCAACATGGATACAGAGTTTAATTCATTGAGACAGAAACTAAGAAATCCGTGTCGCCTCCAACACTCTCCACTGCTTGTGGAGACCCCGCTCTTTTTGTCTTCAGGCAAGAGAATGGAATGCAAAAAGGGAAAGAGAACACTGAAAGGAAAGGAAGGAAGGAGATGGGGTAGGCTACTTTGAATGTGTGCGTAAGCATCCAAAGATAACTAAAACAAAGCCAGCATGAGAGGAACACATAAATATCCACAGAGATTTATGAACAGAGGAGAGAGAGAGAGAGAGAGAGAGAGAGAGAGAGAAAAAGCCACGGTTTGTCTGCCAAACAGAAGGCAGAAGAGGGAAAAAAAGCAGAGAAAAAGGCCCAAAAAAAAAAAAAAGTACAAAATAAAAGTAAGACAATAACAAAGCCAACGGCTTCCAAAGCGAGGATGAAGGTGGACAAAGCCATCCAAAAGGCATGCATGAAGAACAACACACATCCGTACTGCTCGGCTTGCCGTCCGTCACTCCGCTCACGGCGTGCAGAGCAGTGCTGCTGCAGGTGCTGCTGCAGACACGGTGAGGGTCGGGACTGACTGTGCTGTGTGGTCAGGCCAGAGGCGGACTGGACCAGGCGTCAACTAGACAAGAAGAGATATCATGACAAGAGACCTGTGTCATGTTGTTTCCTGGCCAGGTAATGGGACAACCTGGGGGCTGCGGGGAGGTCTAGGGGAGGAATGGGTCTCAGACAGGGACATTGGAGAAGAAGAGGAGAGTGTGATGAGTGCTCAGTGGCTCAAGGGCCCGTTGCTCTTGGTCACGGAGTCAGAGATGTCCAGGAAGGCAGAGCGCATCAGGTCGAACGATTTGTCAGAGAGGAACGACACGTCATCTGACGTCATGCCCTTTGTCTCGATCTTTGGAAGGATCTTCAATCTGATGGTCCCTGTAGAGGCACAAAACTTCACTGTCAGTTGTCTCATGCAACCCAAAGTACGTTTGGATGAGTCATGTTCACTGAGAAATGAGGAAAAGTGGGAACAGTCAAGCTAAGTTACCCGATTTGAATTGCTTTTCTTTCCGTAGATAGAAGTTGCTGTAGGAGGAGAACACAACAGGTATGATGGGTACCTGGAAAACAAAAGAGAAAGCAATGAAGACCGAAGGAGAGAGCAAATATAAACTTCAGTATCTATAAAAGATACAGCTGACTTCGAAACTTTGGACTGTTTTCTTTCACCTAAGCGAGACAAAAGCTGACTAACCAACAGACCAAAATGCTCGTCAGAACAAATATCTCACACTCATGCACACTAAATCAGCACAACACAAGCAATCTCCATCTCCTCTGCTGCTAATAGAGGCCGAGTCGCTCTCTCGAGGCCCCGAGTGGCCCTTCAACAGGACTAGCTGAGCCAAACGTGGCTCCCCCTGGGGGCTGTCCTGCTTCCACTCAATCTGGCCGGCTGGGTACAAATGGAAAGGCTGCACTATAACTCAGCAGAAGCAAACACAGATAGAAATAGTCTACGTCCACACAGAAATAGTCTCATGTGTAAAGAAAAGCCAACAGGGAAAGCCAAAACACAGATTCCATTTATTCTCCAGACTGCAAATAAAAGCTATTCCTGCACCTCACGCCAACACACACAATCGAGTTCTCCTAATTACATCAAATACTATTTGTATAACATAACAAACGGGGTTAGAGTCTGCACAGAAACTGTTGTTTGCTAATTAGGAGCAGCAGGGTTTTATTTTTGTAACCTCTCAGCCTCAGTGCCTATCAGGTCCAAACTGATATCAATCTGTAACAAAAAAAAAAAAAAAGAGCTCACACATACACCACAACATTTCTGCCTGCAGTGGACCGAGTTGCGGTTTCTGGCCAGAATTCAACGGGCAAAAATGTTTTTTTAATTCATTCCACCTGCCTGAACTGCGAGTTTGTGCTGCGAGTCAGCAGCTCAAGGAAAGAGACCTCCCACCTGCATGCATGCAAGCTGACTTTCAGTCATAAGCCCCTCCCCTCACTTTACTAAACAGGCATGATGAGCTGTGTCATAAAACTCCACACATGGCATAATGCAAGTGAACTTAAAATTCTTAGCAAAAGCAGACTAAACTATTCTGACAACTTCCCTACAAATAAATGTGGCTGATTCACTGCGACCATACATGCCATCATTTGATATATCCAGTGAGGTTAAATCATGATGTTGTTATGAGTTGTGTAAGGTTGCTAGCGCCCCCGTGTGTCTAAAGTCAGCACAGTGCTGGCAACATGACCCAAGGTCCTTTTAGCAAACAAAAAAGAGCTTGAATATAGCCGCTGTATCAGCAGGTCTGATTCAATGAACCGTAGTAGCAGAATGTATGAAGCAGACTTAAAAACACATGTACTGTATAAAAAGGACTGCGCTCACTTTCTCTGCTCTGTAGTAACACAAAAAAAAAAAAAAACACAAAAAGGTAAAGCACTCACTTGTGCCTGCACTGCCAGATGGAAAGCGCCTTTTTTGAAGGGCAGCAGGTCGCCTCTCTGGTTCCGCGTACCTTCTGGGAACACCCACAGACGAATCTGTGGGGGTCAAAGGACGAGGGTAAAAAGTGAGGATTATCCCACATGACACACGCACAGATAAAGCACGAGAGTCAAACTAAAGTGACTTATTTACACTTTTATACTTAGTTCTTCGTGGATATAAAAACTGGGAAAACAATAACTGGCCTCATCTGTCACCACTAAACAAAATGTATCCTCTTCTGACAAATGTCGCACATCACCTGGTCGTCCAACATGGTCTTGGCAGCGTCAGCCATGACGCTTTTGGCATCGCTCGTCTTCTTGCGGTTGATGAAGACGATGCCACCCAGCCAGCAGATGAGGCCGACTGTGCCAGCGTAGATCAGCTCCTTCTTGGCGATCATGGTGCAGCGGTCCGGTAAGATCTCCATCAGGCCTGGGGAAACCGAGAGCAAGAAGACCAGTCATTGGTTAGAGCCTGAAAAGAAACACCACATGACAACCACACTGATATAAATTAAATACAATTCATTCTAAATAACTAGGGATAGGTTAGGGGTAAGCTTAGGCATTTCTATCTTATAATAATAATGCAACTGTAGCTACAGAGTAATGTAAAATTTCAAACAAGCAGAAGTTCATGGATAGGAAGTCAAATTCGAGTGTGTGTGTGTGTGTTTGTGTATTAAGGTAGGAACCAACACAACTCAGAGATCTGCCTTTGTCGAGGCAAGAAAAACAAAGCAGAGCAAAGGGAAGCGAAAATAAAACAAAAGAGTGCTTGAACCCAGCTGTAGCTCTGGAGGTGATCACATCAGCTCTAGGATGAGCAGCTATAAATGGCTGGGTAGAGCAGTCGGCATAGCAACTTGGACGCCAAATCAGACTCATGCTGAGTTTTCTCTGTGCTAATTAGATGCCCAGCTCTTCCCCTGCTGTCATTACCCTGGCCTCGAGCCTGCCCTCATCACTCACTGGCCCTGAAAAACACTCTCTCCCGGGCACTGATGGAGAGAAAACATACCTCTGATAAATTAGTGTTCCCAGGGCTGAGATTTAGGGTGCAGAAGACTATGTTAAAAGACAAGCCTGCTCTTCCAAAATACAATACAGTAAAAGGTATAAACAGCGATTCTCTTGCCTATTCCCGGGATTTTATATCGATCCAAGTATTAACAGGGTATTAAAGATGAATCTTGCTGAAAGGGCTTGAAGTTTGAGCATCAAATGACTGACGGGACTTCTTTTCATGTTTTGGCACACGCTTCTGTGAGCAGTATGTGGTGAGTAAAGCAGGTCAGGACTGTCTATCTGTCAAAACCTACAGTAAAACACATTCAGGTCACCAGCTTCTTGCCTGTTGCCTACAGCGTGGAGTGACAGTTCCCTGTATCACGATGTCAATGAGCTCATTCAGGTCACCAGTTAGTGCACTCAAATCAGTCCTGTGTTTCCAGCTTCTGCTCTTTGGTTCTTTCTTGGCGTTGACCATTACGTCTCAATTTTGTTGAGCAGCTCCTTCGTGCTCTGCCTGTATTTCCGCAGTGGTGTGTCTGAGGCCACGTTGTGTTACCGACCGTCCTCCAGGATAATGAAAGAGTAGCATGGCTGCGCTGTGTGCCGATATGTGCTTAGACAGGTGCTCGAGCAGCAGGCATAAGACAGGCTGTCAGCACAAGAGGCGTCAAACTCCAAAGGAGATTCAATTAAAGATCCCTCCGTCTCTCTGATGTCACAACTATGTGTTTAAAACCCAACCAAATTAGAAAACCACCTCAAGTGAGCAAATATCCAGCAGGGTTGTGACCCCGTACGACAAACAGCGAGGCCGCCTTTCTGCCTCATGAGCGATTCAATTACGATTCAAATACACAGTGATTCTCCATTGTATCTTTCATTTTCTATATTTCTGCAGACAGCTGCGTTTTCATCACTTAACACGAGCAGATCTGAACAAAAAAAAAAAAAATCTATCAAAAATCAGACGGCAACTATCTATAATATAAACAGCCACATCTTTTCAATACCAGTGTCTGTGTGGCCCACCACAGTATGTAAACATCCTCCTGCAGTGCATTACAAAGGGTAGAGGTGTGAAATTTTCCCTGGTTTCATCATTCGATTAGATTAGGATGTCGGCATCATGAAGCATGTTTGAAACAAACACTTCTACACCTCTAGTTTTTACTCATTTGAGTTTGACGTTTGGTTCAATAGTCGTACAGTTTCTAATAAAGTCAGATTGTTCATTTCCAACTGTCAACTTTTTTTCATCGTTTCATCTGCATTTTCCTGCTCCAAACTATTATTATTTTATTTGCCTTTAAAAGAAAAAAAAAATCCACTACCGGTTGACTTCTACTGCTGAGCGTTTTTCATATTTTGTGATCAAGCGTCTACCTTTATATAAGATTCTCTAAAAACTCTGATGTGCAGAGACTCGCCAGCCAGGTTTGCATGAAGAGCAGCAGAAAGTGAATAATTCTTGTTAGTTCCAGTGAGCAGTTGCAGCTTGTCTGCGTTATTTGCCCTACAGAGGAGATTCACCACATGCAAACCATGCGAAGGGGGTTCAGAAGCCACCCCTCGTCATCTCCTATGGTTACGCTTCTTCTATCTGTATCTACTGTAACACAGAGAAATGCCGTTTCCCCACCAAAAATGTCAGAAGACTTCTTGTGTCAAACAGCTCAGAGTGACCTGCTCAAGGTGCCGAGGCCGAATCTAATCTTTCTAGTAAATGCACGAGAGCTGAGACAAAGCTGCCCAGCGCGCAACAGATAATATTTAAAACACATTAAACAGGTTTGCTGACCTCCTCAAACCTGGTTTAAACACACTGAGTTTACATCACGTGAAGTCTGTTATACAAATGATGCACAAATACATTCAAATGATGTAGACAGTTGTACAAATATCACATTTTAAAGTGCTGACTTTCACTATGAAGGGGTTTTAGTGCGCGTTTGTGAATGTGAGAGTTGTAGCTTTGCCCTTTCGTGTTTGATAAGCACGGAAGGACAATGACGGGGCATTCTGATATGTGCAAAGTAAAAACTGAAGGTCAGAACTTCAGCGTCAGTGTTTTATTTTGAATCTAATGTGTGGGAGCAAAGAGCGTCATAAGAAAACAAATGTTACAATGCATTATACATACATATAAATAACATAAAACATTAAAAAAATGCGTAATTTTGAAGTCCTCCCCGTTGTTAGTTGAAGTACACTAATCAGGTAAGAATACTGAGTTTCATTTCTGTTGGTTTTTCACCAGAACAAATGTGTACTCATATGGAAAAACATGATAGTGACGTAGTAATGATATGGTCGGTTGGTTGTTTATGGCTTGAGGAGTGGAGTGGTTTGTTTGTGCGCTCATAGCCTGGGCTGTAAAAATGCAGCCAAAATCCATGTGTTTGTGACATTAAAGGCAAAGTATGCAACGGTTTACTGAAAACACTACACACACTCATACAACAATCATCCTTCTCAATCATTAATTCTGACTCTCTGTCAGTGTGTGGTGGTGTATTTACCTGCAGAAACCCTTCCCCCGGGTACCTTTGCACCTTTGGCCAGCGTGTTTACATCTCCAGCCAATAACCACATCGTGCAGCTTGTGCGGACGGAACAATATAAAAACGAAGCGCCTCCGGTTACACTGCCCTCTTTCTCGTTTACCGTACTGTCTGAGTACTCTGGGCAAAGCACACGCACATACACGCAGGCCTCCAGCCTATCTAACACACCTGTTGGGGACTGTTTTGCAAAGATATGGGTGTGTTTATTTGTGTTTTTACAATATATCCGCTGTTACAGAATCTGGAGGTAACGTGTTATTTTTCTATTTCCACGGCTTTTTGTCTCGCTATGGGCAGCCTCTCTCTTAATGCCGTCTCATGCTCCCTCGACCACTGCTCTCTCTCGTCCTCGTTCGTTGAGCGGAGAGGAGGGGCCAAGTTGGAAGCTGTTTACAAACACAAGCCAAAAAATGTTACATACTTTGCCTTTAACTGAAGATGTCACGAGTACCACAAGGCCTACGTGACTGAGCGATTGGGATGTGGATGTCCAGAATGCGACAGAGAGTGGCATACGGCGGTCTTGGATCATTGTTGTCAAACGTGGTCGGCCACTCCTAGGACCATCACGGGATACACCAGTTGCCTGAAACCTATTCCAAAGGCGAGATATGGTTGACTGGGTAGCGCCTAAAGCCTGTGCTACCTCGGTCTGTGTCTCAGTGACATTAGTATACTTCAATTAATAATGGAGAGGATTTTAAAATCATGCATTTTTTT
>JAPQRN010000005.1:23696997-23709350 GCA_037367275.1 Coranthus polyacanthus
GAGAGGATTTTAAAATCATGCATTTTTTTATGTTGCTCAGTATAGATATATAGATATATATATATATATATTTTTCTAAAATGTATCCCTGGCACAAAGGGGGGGGGTTAAATAACAAAAAAACAAATAGAAAATAACAGCTAAACGGTAAGTTTAAATATCGTTATCAGTCCAGAATTTCACAAATGTCTGATATGGGCTTTAAAAAAAAGGACACTACACCCACCCAATACGTCCAAGGAGCTCTGGTGGTTGGAGATGATGACATAGGGTCCTTCTGTCTGCAGATGCTCCCAGCCGCTCACCTCAAATCGTAAACCCAGGAAGTACTTCACGTGACGAACCAAAGAGCGGACAATCCTGAGAGGGAAAAAGGTTAATCATGAGTCGTGAGCAAATATAGATTACTGAACATATGAGAGCAGTAAGTTACGTATTATTAAACAGAGGCCAACATGGAAAGGTTGAAGTAAGAGTAGAACGTAAGCATCCGCTAAATTCTAGGGCGCTATATTGCGCAGATGCTGCAAAATATCATCAAGACAGTCCTGAAAGTACAAGACATCTGGAGGATTAACCAAGTGCAACGTCCCCATTTGCTTTGTTTGTTTTGCAGTTAGTTAAAGAATTGCCTCTAGTTCTGTAATTACAATGCTCTAATAAGCTTTGAGGAGGAATATCCTACCATCTGTTTGCCTCTGACATTAGAAAAAACAGGCACAAATAAAGTTATGACATGTCAGTGTAAACAGAGCCAATCCGTGGCTAAGATCGGTCAAATCAAATGAACGAATGGATTCATGCGACCGTCATCAAAAAGGCAGCGTGACATTACGCAGCAGTGGTCCGTATTCAAAGTAAATATCAAATGAGTCGAGAGGGTTGCATGGAGCTGTGATCAGGTTCAAATTAAACATTACTCAACCTGATAAATATGAAGAAAATATTCACACCGATAGCAGCGGAACGGTTTCCTGTTTAGAATATCATCTGATCACGGTTTATCTTTTGAGAGTGATTAAAGTCGACCTTTGCAGAAACAGATAATGTTTCTGAACAGTATGAAGACATGCACAACAAGATATATGACCTCTGCCCGGACTTGGAGAAGCTGTGATGTGACTAAACAACCTGTTAGGGCACTGACATCTACACTGCAACTCGGTCATGCAGGGCTATGCTTTCTTATCTTACTTCAAATGGAGAACGGAGTCTTTTTTTTTGTCATTGAGACAAACATCCAGGAATGACCAGGTTAAGAGATAAGAGTAGTTTACCAGTAGTTTGACAGTTTCTTGGCTAATTACGTAGGCTACTGTAAGACCTAAAAGAAGCATCGATCTTCTCACTACTTTTTGATGATAAAACTAATAAAACGGTGTCTGATTTATCTGAACTTGTGTGTCAGGCTGCTTGGCATCTCTTGCTACGATGAGCTCATCATTTCATAACCTGTCTCTTTTGCTCACTTGGATCAGTGTGATAAAACAGCAGTAAAATTATGCACGCCATAGCACGCGTAACGTTTCCATAGCCGTAACTCGCTACCCAAACCCGTGCCTTTTTTTCAGAGAATTTTTCCAGGCAAAATTGCACCAACCACTTTGGGAAATAAACTATCCCCTTTTCTTGTGCAACACATTATTTGGCTTGTGTTATACCGCTAACTTGAATGACCTTCCCTCTCAGGGAAAACAGCAGAGTCACTCTCCATCTTCTGTCTCAGCCGGAGAAATCATGATCTCAAAAAAAAAAAAAAAAAAAACAACCCAAAAAAAACCAACACTGTGTCCCTTCCTCATCGTTGAATCATATCCCCTCTCCAACTCTCTTCCTCGTCCCGTGGTCTTAATTTGTCCTCTTTTTTTAAAAAGGGCCTACCAAATAATTACTGTACTGCTGGTTTCTTCTTATTTTAGTGAGAACAAAGCTGTCCTCACCCGTTTCTGCTTTGCTTTAACGGTAGTGATCTAATGAGTGTAGCTTAATTAATCTTTTGTTGACCTAACTTAGAGCAAACACTAATTGCCTAGATTATGCATGCAGTTACCACCTCCTTAATATAATGAAGGCAATAATGGGCTCCATGTTTAGTACTGACAGTGAACAACAGTGGCAGAAAACAGTAATTACCTTTCCAATAATAATTTCCAATACTGAAAGAAAAAAAAAAAAAAAAGGAAACTAAGTGATGGAGGCTCTTACTGCAGTAATGCTCATGATAAGCGTATGATTGCAAAATCCACTTAATGGATGTCAATAGTCTTTATTTATCCTGATGCCACAGCTGATAATCGTTTCCCTCATTTACAGTTGATGAAAAGCCCAAAGAGAGCATTTGCTGGACATAAACACTTTCGGAAAAATAAAGAGACGAGGGGAAAATTTACGGTTTTATCTTAGCTGTTTTAGGTTAAGGACCTGATTTTTCACTAATAAACAAATGTCACACTTTCTTTCAAATAGCCTGGTAGTGTTCTGAGGTGGCTGAAACAACGGCTCATTAAATAATAGCTTACATCTGAGGATGCCCCGAGTGGTTACAGCCAACTTGAGCAGTAATAAAATTAGAGATCTGAAAGAAATTAAGTGGAAGCTTGCAATAATTTAGGTAAAAAAGTGCCTTCCAGTGAATTATTTAAACAACCCCTTACACTAACACTTTTCTAAAACTCATCTCACTGCTTGTGTTTTTAACGGTCAGTATAAACATTGCTTCTAAGTACTGTTGACTTAAGACAAAACAGTATATCTCTGCCTTTCCCAAACTTTGGGTCACGACTCAACATGGGTCCAAAAAACGGTTTTACTGGGTTGCCAACTGGCAGAGAAAACATGTATAACAGTGTTATAATATGTCAATTACATTTCCTAATTCAAATAGAAGAGGAGCGTTCTTCTTTGGTCTGTTTCAGCTCAGGTGTTGTGTGCAGAGCTCCCTGACCTGAAAGTGTAATTGCTCTCTGGCTGAGGTAACGCTGAGCGTGGCTTCTGCATGGACAGAAAATAGTCTCAGCATGGTCACAAACGTGTATTATCTGTTCTGCTTTCGGTAGAATTTAGGGTGCTCACAAATGCACGTGCCGATCCACACACAAATAGTTTTAACACGTGAAACACTATTTGACAGATGCACGCGTCGCAACTTGAGTAAATGTTCATATCTTACGTACAGATCTGTAACTTCACAGATGACAAGTGCCGTGTGCATACAAATGTCTAGAAACATTTGTGATATTCCTTTGCATTTATATACAAATTGCAAATGAGGGTGCACCGATCGCCTGAGAAGCCCGGATCAGGTTACATTTACATGTGGACTTTTGAGACTCTTTTCACAGTGACAGCTCCACATAGATCCACAAACGTACGCTGAATTTAAATGACTATGGAAAACTGGGACATCTGAGCTTTCAGTGGGTTTGTGTCTTATTTCAAAGTGGGAAAGACTTTTTTCTAAATGGAACAATCTATCATCCCTTGATTAGACACATGTTGACCAATCACACAGTAGCCTATAAATGTAAACATTGGATGCCAGATGTGAACTGATGGATTTAGTGCAGGTGTGAAGGGCTTGGAAATTTGGTATGATGCATCCAATAGTCACTTCTCTACCAAAGATCTTCTAGTTTTTTATATTCTAATGATGATTACACCTCTATAAAGCTTTCGCTGCAATAAACACGTAATATATAGGAACTGTTCATGGAGCGGATGTTCCACAGAATGGACAGTGTCTTTGAAACCGGCTACACCTGCGGCATAGACAGGGAGCTTTTATTGCGTTTTTGGACGCAGCACAGTGCTGTGATACTTCAATTTTTCTCTGAGTTTATGCAATGTGGGTAAGTTAGAGAAATGTCTTGAAACCGCTTTGCTCCATATGACTTTACCAAGAGCAATTATGCCATTTTAGTGTGTGGCATGAAGTTAAGTGTGGACGTATACACTTGACCGGCAATCTCAACACTGGAATACAGTCTTCGAGTTATCTGTCAACACAATGGTACAGCGATAACACACTCAACCTAGTGCAAAAGGCACTGGTTATGCAATGACTCTGCCAGTGTTATAGCAACTGTAACATTGTTCAAGGAGAATGAAATGGCCTTGGTAGGATTCTTTTTATGGCCAATCCACTCAGCTTTTCTTCCAGTTCATTTCATTATCTGACTCTAAATGAGTACATTTTGAACCTGTCACTGTGTAGAGACATTTAGGCTAGTCTGATTTCAGCACATGTTCAAAACGACCTGGCTGCTCTCAGATAAAAGGTGAGCCTGACCTGGTACCCCTAAAACCACTACAACAAAAAAACAAAGATACCAGTATCGAAGCACATTCAGGTGCTAAAGGTCAGGAGGTTGTTAAAGACAAGGTTAAAGCATCAGGATCATTGTGACAATTCAGAGAAAGATTAATTCACTCAGAAAACCTGGAAAAAGACACACTGTTGTTTCAGCTATGGGCTTTAAAAGGTCAGTCATCGAGGTTTGATCGACAACATTTCTGCACAGTCAGAAACACTGGTACTGGGGATGGAAGAAGCCATTACACAGTATGGAACCTGAGCTCAAGCAATTGTGAGAGAAAACTAGCCTCGGTCCTTTATCTGTTGTCATGAGATCCTGCCCGATAACTAACGCTGGACCAACAGCCAATGGTAGCCCACTTCCAGATGTGACAGGTAAAAATGTCTTTTCCTCAAAATTAAAGCTACAGGAGACACAAAAAACGCCAGAATTTGAAAATGCGTACCTTCCTTCCGCAGCTCTCCAAATTAAAAGATTAAATATACTGTAGAGCTAGATGACCTGACGTTGTTTCATGCCGCTACGGAAAAGTGAAGCCAAAATGTCACGGTTGTGGGAGCGGCCATGTTGTTGTTAAAGCTGTCAATTACATATCTAACTCCACTACCTGTCTGAGATCACCCCACCCGCCATAATCTTGCTTTACAGGTTAGATTTTCTCCAGCCTATAAACAGAGTCAAGAGGAGGGGTGGAAGTCTAGTTTCCTCTCAGACCACTGGAATTGCAATATACTGAAAGGTGCTTATGGACGTTTTGCCCAACGACACCAAAAACGATCAGGCACTGAAGCTTTAATGGCAACTTGAGTTCCATTTATTCTATTGACTTACTTATGCGTCCTGTAAAGACCTGTTCTGACCCATGTTGGCCAACAGTGTTTGATTCAAGGCCTCCAGTTCAGCTGTGATTCAAGTATAGTCAAGCCGAGAAACAAGCCTTTGTGTACTTGTCTGACAAGTAATGATTGTGACAGACTGTGCTGTCATTGATGAATCAGTGAGTTCTTTCTGCCAGTGCTGGCAACTGTGTAAAATGTGCATCCAAAACTCTGTTCACGCCAAGGTCTGACCCCAATTCAGTCACTTTGTAACAGTCAACAGGTCCAGATAACCTTTGAGCTGACAGAATGGTACACTGGTGCAACATGACACCACCACCGTGGCTAATGTGACTGTGAAACAGTTATTCCTAGAGCAGCGAGGCATAAGCTCTGCTGTTATAACAGACAGGGCTGCTGTCAGCATATCAGGGCCAAGCAAGAGGTGAGCTGTTCACAACACTGAGGATGGGTTTGATAACTATTCACTAACTCAACCCTAATCAAGTGGAACTTGCCATCTGGCACTTGTCTCTCTGAGGTAATTACTGGGACGCAGTCACTTGTGTCCACAGTCTAAGCTGACATGGCTTAAACACCACACAAAAAAATCATCCTCTCTACAAAGTGGACAGTGACTCTAAAGACGCAATACATTTCTACTTTAGTGGGCATCAGATGGCCTGGTCAGTGGGTCAAGCATAACCTAAGGCAATTCCTCCAGCGGCAAGGTAAGGTAAGTCATTTCTTCAGGGGTCAACGGTCACATCTACATTAGGGCCCTATGGGAATATTTACTGATCGCAGTTAGATATAAGACTGCCATAAACTGATTTTTTTTTTTTTAATATTCCAACATTGTTTTTTACCTTAGCAGAGGTGGAAACCTTTTTAAAACAATGTATCAAGGAGCATTTGTTTCAAGAAAATGTTTTAATTAAAAGATGTAGGCTCAGTGATGACTGCCAAGGCTTTAGTGCTGAATTGCAAGTTCAGAGTTCACATTAGTTCACATCATGTGCCTAAACTGACTGCGTTTGTTGCCACTTAGAGCAACTGCGTTGAAGTGATTTAGCCTGCATAGTTTCTGTCCTCGTTTTAACTAAAAAAAACAAAACAAAGAGCAGCTCTAAAAGCCGTAATACAGCAACTCTGTGCGTTAAGTCTGTCAACTTTCAAGTATGTGTTCACCACGGGCAGCTAACGCCGTGGCATTTGACTGGAGGGAAGACGGCAGACATTCTTGCTGAAAAGAAAATGAATATAATTACCGTTATCGAAGGGTCCTGTTGTTTTCTAAAGACTGGAAATAACCTTATTAACAACGTGTCGTGACTTGGTTCAGTAAGCACTAAACACGGACGTAACGTTAAATGTTAGTTAGCATTCTCGCTTTCAGCTAACGTTAACGTGTTTCCACTGCCTGTGTGTCAAGTGGGGCTAATGTTAGCATATGTATGATTAAATATGCATCAAGTTTTTATTTAAAGCCCCGCTTTGCTTTCATTTATCAGAATAGTTGTTAGACCAAAGCGTCCCGGTGTTACGAGACCGTAACGCTGTCATAAAGCAACGTTACGGGAAGAACGGCAACGTTGCAAGCAAACGTAATGATTGTTTAATATCAACTACGGCTGCTAGCCAGCTAGCTTGCTAACGGAGGCTAGCTGTCAGACGGCGCTGTGAGCTACATTTATTACGCAAGCAAACTCACCTCATATTTTCAATGTCTCTGCCGCCGCTTTTCAGTACACACAGGGGGATCGCAACAAGGGCCAGACACATCATCCAGGCGACGTAAAAGCACTTTTTGAAATAAAAAACAAACGTGCCGCTGGTCCACATCAGGAGTGGAATCAGCAGCAGCGGTGCCATCCATAGCACATCCATAGCGATTCCACCGCTGAAAGTCAGTGCCAGCAATAACACACGCGGTATGGATCAGGAAGCCTCTAACCCACTGACCCCGGCTACGGTGCGAGAAAGAGAGGCAGCGCCGCGACCCACGCAAACATTACACAATCAGAAGTATTCCTTGTGGAACACTAGCGACGGCAACGTTCGTCCCTGGCTACCCAAAATGAACATGCATGTATCGCTGCTCATCTGTTGCTAAATGGCATCATGAGGTGGAGTCAAAGCGTCATCGGTTGTTTTTTTTTTCTTCTATTTCCGGTTGTTGGACCACTACACATCTGATAGGGTACCATGTGAAAACTGTCAACCAGTTTTGCCTGTAAGAAATATTTTTTTTTTGTGTAGCCTAATAGCTTGCTCATATGAGTAAAAAAAAAAAGAATGTTGACTCTGTGCATCACACTCATCTCTGTCTCTGTCAGTGTTCTTTCAGGACACTTGATGCGAGTTTTGTCTGTCCAAGCTTTCCAAATCCCAGTCTGCTACAATGGAGCAGTGGGGATTCACTCTCTCTGCTGGGTTATCCTTAGAACGAGCCAGTTTGACAGCCGATTACAGCACAACATGCATAATTGGATTAGTTGCCATAATCCAGTCCTTGGCTATAATCTGACACTGTCCAGTAGCCTTTACTATGAAGTTTCAGCCATGTTGAGGAGCTCTACTTGACGTGATTTTGAAGATTAGGATCAATCAGTCATTAATCCTGGTTTAATGTGTGCAGCGATCCTAATCATTGGCTGACTCGAAGTTGGCATCCTTTTGCTCATTCAGAATCAGTGCGGTAATAAGCAGTTAGTTAAAACGCAAAGACGCAGAGGATAACATTTAGGAAAGTGGGACATTACCAGTGCAGAGCTACAGTCTCAGACTCAAAACAGACTGCTTAGCCTTGATTAATACCCATCAAGGATGATGTTCATTTGAGAGAGGTGGATAATACTTAGGCTACAGATTCAGGATCATATGGTGGGACGAATGACAAATGTAGGGCTTTGGAGTAAATCTCACATGGAAAACTTGAATAATTTAACATAATGTTACGTAAGTGAGGAAAATCTCAGTCCACGTGTTTACAGCCATCTGATTTTAGCTTCAAGGTGCACTGACTGCAGGAGAGTCAGATCTGTTTGCATTTAAACTGGTATTGCACAGTGTTGGATAAATCGTGTTGTGCCAACAAACCATCGGTGTGAGTCATGGGAGCAAAACACGTCTCAAGACAATCTATAAATCCGTCGTAGCTTCAGCTTTCGTCGGTAGAGGCTGATATAAGAAAAAGCATTCAAATTCATACATGGTTATATATTTTCACTGAGTTCGGTTTACTTGCTTTACAGCAGACCACTGAGCAGTGATGGGAGGTGGCACAGGCTGTACTCTGCCTCCTAATTTAAAGTATGGCAGCAGAACGCTTTGGAAGATGCTTAGCAAAAGTGAGGGATGTTACCAGAGCAGTAATCTTGTATTTTTATTTTTGCTTGGGCCATATATGGTTTGGTTTGCCATCCCAAATCTTCTGATTCCAGCCTTTCAGGACAACAATTTTGTTGATTTCAGGTAACGCCACGGCCATGACTTTGCCCATTTAATACCATTTTTTGGTAACTCTTGTGGAATGGTGGGATATGCTACATGAAGAGTAAGTGGCATAGATACTCGCACATCCAGTGCTCTTTGTGTGTCTGTATTTATTACATTTTTTTTTGAGGATGTCAAGGGGCAGACAGTGAAGTAACACAACCTCCTGGTGACGTCTGTTTACAGGAGGTAGCTCCTCTGCATGAATTTAGACAATAAGAACAGACAGATTCCTAAAAAATCTGACCCCGTCTTCCGCTTCCTCTTATTACCACACCACAAATGCAATCTTCACTATTTCCCTTTTGCTCATTTAGACTCAAATTACAACCTGCCAAAACTGAAGCTTTGGCAAATAGAAAAGCATTCAGTACTCTGCGAAAGTGGCAGAATTCAAGGACTTCATATTTTTATATATTATTATAATCCAACACTTGGGTGAATAGAGGCCGAGCTGTCAACCGATCACCATCTGCTAGTGTGAGAGATCTAAGACTATAATGAGACTAATGATCTCATCTGGAAATTCACAAGCAGGTGGTAAAAGTTGCTGACATGACATGTGGTATCTCATGTGGCTGTATTTACTGTCCTGATAAGGCTGAGGCGAGATCTTAAATTAATATCACTGACCTGGTCTACACTCAGATAAACCAGGTGATTTCTGGTAAATGTATTTATTGCTTAGTTTTTATTTTAATGCCTTCGTCTTAAAACACTGATTTTTTTTAAGGATTTTGTGAATTTCAAAAGGCATCTAACGCTGGTAGGAAAGGTCTTTGTGCGCCCCCTGTTGGTGAAATTGAACTTTGCTCCTCAAGGATACGATTTATCTCTCAACCCGAGATCAAAACGTAAACTGAATGTTTTCTAGCCATCTTACAAGCACGTGGTAATGCAGTGCAGACAGTGATTAAGAGAGTCTGCAATGCGCCGCTTCACGACAGTTATGTATATTCACACAACAAACATGGTACAGTCTCTCTCCAAATTGTTTTCATGTTTTTAGATTGTGCTGAAAAAAGTGAAACAAAGCTTAGACAATCTCAGTGGCTCAATTTGGTAAGTGGTCGGCAGGAATGTTAAGTACAACTTTGTTATAAATGAGTTACAGCGTGGCAAAAAGTGTCAGTAGGTAATATTAGAGACCAGCAGGTTTAATATGGGGTCATTTTGGAAACACAAAACACACACATATACACACCTTAAAGTGTTTGGCCTTATTCAGTGATCATAGCCTAATTTCAACTGCTTATCAACTTACTTTATAAATCCATTTAGGGGATTGTGTGGTGGTTAACCCTCGCGTGGTGTTGTCTTTTGAAGGTGGTCACATGACAGAGGGTAAAGAGTGACATCAAACAATAGATTAGAACAATGGAACATTATCTGTGTTATCTCTTTGTTTAAATTTGAGTACGAGTACGAGTACCGTACAAGGGTTAAAAGATATCTTTTATACAGTTTACTAAAAACAGAGGTGTGTCTGAGTAATAGCTCCGCAGGCGTTACAGACATAAATGTCTTTAACCGCTGTCTTATATAAATCTCCCAGGACATTTTTAAGAGTCCTTTATTCTCCAGTCCTGTTTTAACACAGAGCATTTCCTCAGCAGGCAAAGTCACTTATCATTACAGGAAAGGGACAGGTGTGAGTAATGAAATTAGCAATAGTTTAGTTTCAGCAAGTGCCCCTATTTAATCCTGCACAATATGCCTGAAAAGAATGATTAATCATCTGTGTTGGAAAAGTCAATATATCTACAAGGATGAAAGTCACTGAGCAATTACATGCTATTTATAAATGCAGTTTCTGGGCATCGCTGTATAAAACTTTTTATAATTACAAAACTGAGAGCACTAAAATGCCATTTACCTCCTGCGCATCAGCACTAAGTGGCCCCCAGTGGTTTCCTTCTGTCTTGTAAGTGCACTACCACTAGATGGCAGTGTTGACATAGCATTGGCAACGTAGTTTACTTTGACGCTAACCATTAAAGAAGCATAACATGAAACCGAAGACTGTTCTAATCATTCAACATAATTCACTGTAATAATGGCAAATGCTGATATCCTGAAATGTTTATGTCTGGATGACATGCTTGGGTAGTATTAATACTGTCGTGTCTAGAAAAAATGTTGTGCTTTAAAAATGTAGGATTGCCTTGCATTGTGAAAACTAATACTAAACTCACTGCAGGGAGGAGATCATTCTTATCGATGGGAAACATCAGGAGAAAGTACATGGACACGGTGTTTTTACGGAACACAAAACTGGCTAGTTGCAGATCTGTAATTAATTTTGTCTGGACTGGATGGAGCTCAGATTTACACCAAGTTTTTTAGTAAGTGCACATTGGGTCATAGGGTGTATAATTATCATAAGAGAGGACCAGTGGCTCAGCAAGCAAAGAAGGATGACCATGATTTCCCATGTTTTGAGTTATAAAGACATAGGGAAAATCCAGCTACTTTTCTCCTCTCGCGATTACTTTGTTCACCACAGATGAACAAAGGCCTTTTGGCTTTCTAAGTTTCCAAACTTTGCCCATCCTCGTGGAAGCTGGATTGATTAGGTAAATATGAAGTAACTCTGTATCGTTGTCAGCTTCACGCGTGGTTAGAGACAAAGACAGAGAAAGCGGGGCCGGTTGCCCAGAGGTTAAGAACGAAACCCTATGGGGGTCATTCAATGAAACATCTGCCCTGGGTGGTGACCTTTGTGAACCTCCCACCGCCCCCATGTTGCGCCACCATTCAAGCGACATTTCAGGGTCGGTTCGAACGAATAGGAGGTAGCGAGCAGAGGTTCGGGTAAAAGCTTTATTGAACAACCCTGCAGTGACACCCCCCCCCTGCCCACACACACACACACACACACACACACACACACACACACCGAGCTTTTTTCTTCTTCTTCTTCTTCTGTAGCCTGCCTGCCCGTGCGCGCGCAAGAGCAGCTGTCATTGGGTCGAGGCGGGTGCCCGCGCGCTGCATATAGCGAGACTATCCTGTTTGAAGATTATGCCGCAGCTCATAGCCATCTTGTATCAGCAACGATGAAACGTTAGAAAAACCAGAGTAGCTATAAGGGCGGGTTTTTTTTTTTTCTCCCTTCTTCTTCTTCTTCTCCTTCCTCCCAGAGCACCGTTGTTGACAGGCGAACGTCGCGAAAGGCCATAGAAAATCACGTCTGCCTCGGTGGGTATCGAAAACACCTCATACGAGTTGTGGATTATTCCGAGGACATCGTACTGAAACCATGAGCTGGGGGTCAGAGCTATGGGTGAGTCTCAGTCCACTCGTGTCTTAATGCAAATATTTGACTGTGGACATAACGGTTCGCACGTTAAACAAACAGGCGTGCGGACCAGGCGCAATGTTTGCCGCTAAAAAAAAAAAAAAAAACGACGTTCAGTGTGCGCTGCTTTGTGGGTGCTCAGCCGCGGTGATGCTAGCCGACTTGGGGGCTAATTTACAGGCGGTAATCACTGGAGCTGGAGTGTTTTTTACGCGGTGATATCGACGGCTGCTTCTCGCGGTACGTGTGTAAGGTGCTGTGAAGCAGAGAAGCGCAAAGCTGCCCCTGGCGCCATCCATTTTACTTTACATTGGAGCATTTTCAAACCACGCTTTGCACACATACACACACACCCCCTCGAAATATAGCAAGCTATTCCTGCCGGTGCCAAGTTATGGAGGCTGTAGGCTGTGGGTTCAC
>JAPQRN010000005.1:23709450-23720119 GCA_037367275.1 Coranthus polyacanthus
ACACACACACCCCCTCGAAATATAGCAAGCTATTCCTGCCGGTGCCAAGTTATGGAGGCTGTAGGCTGTGGGTTCACCGCGTCGCAGCCACTGACACTTGTTTTCTGCGATGGCGTTGTGTAACAAACTGGTCAATTGCATGCAGAGCACGCAGCGGGCTGATTAGAGGAAGTGAAAAGGGGTTCAATTCTGCTATCGAGCCCCCGACAAAAGCGTGCTAAAACGCCGCCGTTTAATAAATTCCTGCGCCGTGATGTCACCTCTCAGACAGGACTTATTACAGACCTGGTAGTCGTCGTATCGAGCCAGACACTTTATCAGCTGGCGTGCCCCGATGCTCGGACACAAACTCGCGCATTTACATCCGAGCTCCGGCTCTGCAAACAGCGAAGATTACAGGGTCGTGTCGAACTATTTTCACGACCTGATAATAAGCAGTGGGATTCCTGGTGTTAGGGGTTGTGTTTTTGTTTTTTTTTCAGGGGTCGCATGTTGTTGAAGTCATTCTGGTGTGTGTCTCCTGACTGGCAGAGGTGCTGTCTTGTTGTTGTTGTTGTTGCAGGACTCACTGCACATTTTGTGAGAATGATGGTGTGTGTCAGGGCAAACATGCACGAGTCTGTGCTTGCAAGTTATTACACGGATCTGGCATTTGAACCCGTGAGAAGGGTCGCACAGTATTTACTTTAACTCATGTTGTACTCCTTCTTGTGCCTTTTTTTTTTTAGATCAGTGTGTATTGAACAACAGAAGAAATCAAAGTATATGCACAGTCAGATTTCAACTTCAATCGTTCCCATTCTTTTTAAGTTGCAACACATTTCTCACGTATTACTTTTCTTTTGCTGTTCAGTATATATTGATTTTGTCGGAGACCGTGCACAACACCTTATCGGAATATTTGCACTAAGATGCAGCGTGGAGCCCTTTTTTGGCTCTGATAAAGGCTGCGGTCTAAAGTCAATATTATGAGTTAGGTTTTTTTTTTCTTCTCCACAAAGCAGCAAAGGGGGTCTGGAGATAGTTAAACTAGGGATGTGTTTTCCTTTTGGAAAAAAAAAAAAAAGAGAGAGAGGGGGAGGCACTCCTCTAAATTCTCCTGTAATTTACCTGGTCCAAAGTTCACAGAGAAAAGCACCAGTACTCCACATTCTTTGTGTTTTCAGTGATGTCAGTGTATTACTACTTTACTACTGCAATGCTTGACCGAGAAACTCAGCTGCCCAGGTAGTCATGCAAAACGAACATCGCCTTCAGGCATTTTACGTACAGGCTTTCATGTGTACCTTAAGTCTGGAAAACATTTGCAAGTTTTTTAAACAGACTGAGCTTTTGCAGAGAATAATGTATTATAACCAGATGCTTTCTTTTTTTCCCTTAACAGGCTGAATGCAATCCAGACACTTGTTTCTTTTCCATGCAACAGTGCAGCACTCCTCTACAGGTGGTTGTTGCCACTGAAGCATGCTAAAAGCTTATTTTCTTATTCTCCCCAAACCAGATCAAACAGTAAACCGTAACACTTTTACGTTTGACAGCAGCACTCACACATCTATGCAGAGCAAAGGCAGGATGTTGTGGTTTATGTGACAACCCGTGCATACCTGTTTGACAGCAGGCAGATCTGATTCTTCTGATCTCGTGATAGGGCAGCGTCTAATAATTTGGACATGATGTTAATGTTAACGGTGTTTCTCTCTCTGAGGGAAGTTAGCTGCAATATTGGAGATGAGGGACAGTGCACCACATGTTTTATCAAGCTCATCCTGTTGTTTCTCGCTGTGAACAGGAAAGTAAGTGACATTTCAGGAAGTGAATTCACAGGCAAGCAGGATTTCTCAACTTCTCAACATGACTGTGGTAAAGTAATGCAAAGAGCCCATGTGGTGATGTTCTCCCCCGTTACTGTTTCACTGAGGAAAAGACAGAGTCTGACTTATGTTGAATCATAATATGTTGTTTAGGTGTTTTTAAAAAAAACCCATTTGCGATCAGAGAAGCAAGCAGGGCAAATAAATAAACAGAAGTAACTGTGGTGAACCTTCATTGTTGGGGCTCTGTGAGTTACCATGGGTAAAGCACCACAGTTTGTTGATATTCTCTTAAATGGCGAATGCCTTTGGTAGAGCATCATCGTACTGATTATAGTCTTCACTGTTCTCCTAATGGCAGACTCTCGGCAATGTTTGCTACATGAAAATTATGACCATCCTTGTCTTTTGTTTGTTACACGATCAACAAAGGAAATGCAAATGCAGTGTTTGCTTTGAGACTCTTGTGACACTGAGCTGAGTTCAGCTGTCTTATATGTTTTTTTTTATCTATTGATTGCAAAAATGTTTATAATAGGGTTGTAATTAGCCCAAAAAATGTGTTTTTTTGTTGTAGTATTTAAATATCATTCAGTTTTGTGTATAGTGCATTGGACTGCACTTGGATTCGGCAACAAAGTTTGGTTATATTACTAGGAGATTCCTTTTGTTTTCTTTGTGTACAGAGAATGAAGTAAATGGAAAAAAACATAGCTCCCTCTTCAAAAGTGGTTTTATGTACTACTTCAGCTGAACTGAACTGAACTGAACTGAAGAGGGAAGTCAGATGTGGTGAAACATGTGACTGTTTCTCAGTGGAACAGGAGTCAGAAAAATGAAATTATAAAAGGCCCTTTTCTTTTTTACTAACTATAGAGACATTACACATTAAGTAAACCATTCTAAATCAAGTTAGCTGTGCTTTACCTGCTGTAGGAAGTTTGAAAAAAGAAAGACCGCAGCATCTCAGCAGTATTTCCGTTGGGTGCTCGAGTGTCAGAAGAGCAGGACTAGCAGTTTGAGAGCAGATTGCCATTAACCAGGTCAATGTTCTGTGACAATTAGGATAAGTCAGACAGTTGGTTTTTTAACACACCCACACACACACACACACACAACACACTCAGACTTAACAGCAGCAAGAAATGTGTGACGTGATGTAAAACTTCAGTAAGGGTCTACTACACCTTTCCAGTATGACACCTTGTACCTTTCACTTCTCCCATGTGGTTAATATGGGAAATGGATGTGGGCTACCTTTCTCACAGTTGAACTACGCCGTCACTGTCCTACAAGTTACCGATGAAACAACATGGACAAGATAGAAACTCTACTTAAAGAGCAGCAGCTTAAGGTAAGTTGAGATAGAAATAAATCATCGGCATTTAGGCAAGTAGTCTCGTGTGTGGTCCTTCAGTGAGCCTACTTTTTTGGAACGGTGTGTCTCTGTTTGTTCAGTGTTGTCAAGGTGTCAATACTTGCAGTTGTCTTGCCATTGGGGACAGCTTGAGAGACACATGCTCCAGCTTGTCAAGTGTTTTTAATTGTAGGAGCATGAATATCTGTCGGCCATCGGCCCTTGAGTGTAATTGAGAAGGGAAAGTGGCATTGTCAGGAGGGGGCCTTCTTAACTTGTTTTCTCTCATGCCGTTAAGTGGTGCTCCAGACTTTCCCAGAGGGGCGCAGACAGAGAAGCTCAATGAAAACCTCATGTTCTTGTTTGTGTGGATTTCAGTCATGCATTCAGGGCAGCGAGATTTCAGAGCTGATCTCCTGGTAGTTTATGTTAAGCTCCAAACAGTCTGGTGTTAGACTGAATTTCCTCCAGTGTCGTATGTAGTATCTCATCTGGGCTCGAACACCCCTGGGGTCCAGCCGACACCCCTGCTGCTTGCTTGACATTCGGGTCACTTCCAGGACAGAAACCCGAGCTGGTTTGTTTCCTTCTGTCAGTCGGGGAGGGGGTGAGAGGGTCAAGAGACTGAAACCTTTGGGTGTAACCCACATCCCCACACCCCCACTTTGACTCACTTGTCACCGCCCACCTGCTGACTCAGTGATACCACTCCAGACTGTACCCCGGGGACTGGAAAGCAGAATGAGGGTATTCAAACATAGTAAATCACATTAAAACAGATCTGCGATGTGTGCAGGTGAATTACAGTAAATGGGCTTCTGTGGTAGAGCATAACTGCTCTTCACGTGGGAAATGTCTCCTGTTGAATAAGGTTGAATAAGACGTTCTGTTGTTTTCAGTATGCTGTTATGTCTCAGGAATTTCTTTGGTCTGTGAGTGTATTTCTTCATTTCCTCAGACTTGGATAGAAGAGGTCTGAGCTGTTTTGTCATTTTGTCCATGAGAAGGTGACTCAGTCGCTCCTGCCACAGACGGTTGCAGCTTCTAATCTTCGGCCTCTTCACGGCCTCTTCTGTTATTTGCAGAGTCAACCTTTAATCACTGGGGGACATGGGAAATTATACTCCAGTGCTGTTGGGCTTCAGTCACATGAGCTCTGACATATTGCCACCTGTGCCTTATACTAATACTGCTATGTTGTACTACACACTGTAGCATGTTTGTTCTTTATTCTGTGACAAGAGTAGAGTTTCCCTCAGACTAATGGAGCAGCAGTGTTACAAGGTGGAGGATGGTGAAGGTTACATATCATTTCTCTGCTACATCTTTTAAGTGTCCGTCGTTTTAGACCGAAGCTGAATGCATTCAGCTGAGCGGCTGGCACATATCCACTGTTCTCTCTTGATTAAATAGTCATGTACTTAAACCATTTGATTGCGCATCACTTCATTTTTGACTCTAACAAAAATGTTTTGATGTTTTAAATAGGAACATTTTTCATACAATCATCTTTGCTAGAAAAAAACAGGACATATCTAAAATCCTCCTATAATTAAATACATTGCACAGTACGTTCTATGTTGTAGTCGATGCAGTAACTTTAGACCCAAAGCTGTGTTCAAATTACAAAAAGTTTTTGCAGGCTGATTTTATTACCCCACAGAGCAAATAGAACAGACGGTACAGATGTTTGCAGAGACAAGCAAACAAACCCACTGTTTTCATGTTGCATGTGTTCCAAAGTGCTAAAGATGCTAGTGTAAATTTTATTGGCACTGCTATCTCAGTTCTCCATCTGTGGTCTTTTGTGATCACGAAGCCGGTGGGATGATTCAGAGGCCCAGAAACAGCAGGACTCCTGCCTCTGTTACTTAGCTTCCTGAAATGTTTTCATCTTCAGAAAGTGTCCACGTGTGTTCAGTAGAGCCGGTTTGTACGACATGAACCTTCTTAACAGATACTTTATTGCTGCTTAATGTGAAATGATGATGAACTTAACCACACACTTACCTCCCACTGCTACGAAACTCTGCTAAAGATAGGTCCAGCTTTCACGCCCTCTCGTTCGATTTTCTCCTTTTCTGTTTTCCTTTTCTGCTCTCTGTTTTCCATCACACGTTCTCACTAGCTTGTCCCTCTGCGTGAACTTGACCCTCTGATGCTGATGGTAATGGATGTAGTCATATGTATTACTTCAAAGCAAAGTGTTTTTGCAGTCAAGATGGTTGTACTTTTTTTCACGCTAGATTTTCCATCTTACAAAGAAATACGTCACATTTCAGTGATTATTCAGAGATTTTGTGAGAGGCTCTGTGGCAAGACATTCGTCGCTATGCCTGTGTGTAAATGCTCTCCAGTCTGCAGGATACAGTATAAAATCTTTTGTCTTTGTGGAATATCTATTTCAGACAAAATTTAGGATAGGTGAGATCATGTGAGTGGAGGTTGTTTTCTGTCTCAGTAAATTGTTTTGGCATTTGAAATACAATCCATCACTTCCTGTAGCAAGGCGTAGCTTCATTCAGAGACACAGCAATGGATGCTGAACTTGATAAGTTCAGATGTATCTCTGTGTTGGTGCTATCTGTCAATGCACCGTGCAAAAAAACTGGCTGCACACGTGCATTAAACCCACTGTCTTGAAGATGGCTGTCCACCTCTCAGTGCCAGGCAGCCCCTTTAGCTGTGTTATCTTTACTCATAGTGAGATGTGGTATGGCAGGGCGGAGTGAAAGTCCTGCCACGCAATTTAGAAAATGTGCCAGAGAAACTGTCAGCAAAACCAACCAACTCGAGATTTCAGCATATTTTGATGATACATTGGAAAGTACTTATGGATTCCAAGTCCTCTGAGGCCCCTCTCTGCCCAATACAACTCATGTGAATATTCTAGCATCAGCATAAAATCCTTTTGTTGTTCGCAGGAGCGGATAGAGCTATGGTCTTACAGTCCTTTAGGGCTGTTAGCAGGTTAAACTGCTGGCTTTTCACCCAACTGAATAAAAGCAACAGAGGAGTTTAAATAGCAAACTGTGTGTGTAGTGTTAGAGAGAATATCTACCCGTAAACCTGACTTAGTTTTTCTCCATTTGATGATGTAATGACTCAATTCTGGGAATATTTTTAACACATATGTGGTAATACACAGTACATCAAGCGCAGCTATACGTTTAAAATAGCACGTCTGCTCATTTCGACACCAGCCATAGCCATGACTTTTTGATCTCATCTCATGATGCCTTTGTGCAGCGTCTAAATGACTTTTCAAGTGGATAAATACTTATATGGGCGAAACAAACGAGACTGTTGAACTGAAGAGGAGGAGGGTTTGAAAAAAGTGGCCTATGGTTATAAAAAATAAATGTGGTACGAGGTTGGTGCGCAGCTGGATGAACATGGTTTGATATGATCTAGAAGTGAGGGACTCCTGTCACTTGAAAACTAAGTTGTTACGCTGTAGCTCTAGCATGTAAAGATCGATTGTAAGAAGAGACGCCCTACATGACACTTACAGAAAAAGACATGCGTCACAGAGATCTATTTACGAACTGAAACTGTAAGCGGGACACACAGTTGAGTGTGAGTGCTAAAAACATTTTTTTTAATCAAGTCTCTCATTTGGTACCCAGAATACTTAATTACATGTTTGTGTCATTTTTTTAATGTTATTTCTTTCTCACTCTACGAGATCCATGGAGGCAGTTATTACATTTTAAGACACCTATTGGCAGGGAAATCTAGTCATCACAGAGGTACTGTTTGGACATGTACTTATTACAAGTCATGATAGTTGTTGAGACATGAGACATTTCCTGGCAACTTGTAGCTCCAGCGCCTTGGCATGAGAGGTACCTGAACCATATATAACATCTATGCAGCCAGTGGACAGCTGAGAGGCAGTGCCCTTTACAGTAACACTGAAGTCACTGTTAACTTTCCACATTTGGCCCTTAACATATTTCATGCTATGTGTGAGTGTTTACCTACAGACACAGAATAACTTTATTAATCCCTCGGGGGAGATTCATGAATAGGGCTGAAGGATGTGCAAAAAAACCCAAAAACATTGTGTAGTGATTATTTTGACTGATATATGAGTAATGATTTTAGTGAGATTTTTTTGTGTTTCATTTTCAATTTTTGCACTAAAAAAACGTATAGGGCGGGGCATCTCTGTATGACCACAACGAATCATTTGTCATGTTTTACCATCGTCAAAAAATTGCAGCTCCTGCAGTTTGGATATTGTGCTTGGGCATATTGCGGTGTCAGTAATACGTGATTAATTGTTCAACCCTAGTTGTAAACCAACTTCATCAGCTGAAAGTGACACATTTCAGTGAACGTTTTCTTTTATTTTGGGTTTATTTCATTTCTTATTTACATTGTCAGCTATGACACTTACAGATGTTTCAGTGTTTTGTTGTTTTACTGAATTTTATATTTAATGTTGCTCAAACATTTTATCCTCATAGCTGTGCTGAATGTTCTACCCCTAGAGTTGTGAAATGTTCATCTGTTCGGCAGGTTTGTCATATTGTTTGAAGTCACAAATAACTGGTTTAATCTTTAATAATCTGGTTTCTTTAACTTTCACTCAAGATCAGAAATGAGCCTTTAAACTTGAAAGAGGTTTCATAACTATCAAGTGATATGAACATTGTTATCATCACAGTTTTGGCCATTTTCTTATGCTTACCATTTGCTAATTTTCAGCAGCTTCACTTGCTCTTATCCATATAATGCTATCAATCATATGGGCTCCATCAGTAAATGAAACCGATATGTCGTGTCACAGCAGGTCTCTCATTACAGCCGTATTCTTATGTTTCCTTAAATCCAGAGAATGTGTTATGTAAGAATTAAAGAGCTTTGTCCCCCAAAAAGAACAAAAACAGCTCAACGAGAACAATGGCTAATGTGTCTTTTGTGGCCTAACAGGAATAATCCACAGAACAGCAGCGTCCTATTGGGTGCTGAAGGTAGTTAGAAGGGAGGTGCGGTAATCAGATTAATAACAGTGTTATTTCATCAAGTCCTATGCTCTTTACATTTCTGTTGGTCCTTCTGAGTAAACCTCAGGTTCTGCTTGGACTTCATCAGATGAATGTGTTCTTGGATGAGGCATGACCAGCCTTGTATGATGTGTTTGGATCAACTCTTTGCATCTTCCAGCTTTTAACATTATCTGTGCTACATCAAGACTAGTTCTTCTGCTGTGTATCTCAGTAATTTGATGGATTAACTTCACCTGGGGACTCATTTTCCGACTTTGTTATCGCTTTTAACGCCGTGACCATGTTGCGAAGGAGAAGCGAGTTTTTCATTTTCTTGGACAGTGTTCGCTCTGTGAAATCGGAAAAGGAGGAGGAAAGGGAAGAGCAGCTGAGCCCTTATGAAGAGTATCTGCAGGTGCTGCTGCAGATGAAGATGACCAGTGCTGTAAGTGAGCACTGAAGTAAATGGGATGGGAACTTAACATAATAATGCGCAGCACTACTATTTATGTACACAGTATAAGTCAAGCAAAAGAAAGACGGGATGAACAATATATGTTAGAGGCATAAAATGTCTGAGTATTACTAAAAGTGGAGTTTCTTCTTCCCTGTAAAACTGAGAACTCCTATGATGCCAGCTCACATTTACAAGGGCAGGGCTTTAACGATCGCTGCAGTTAAAGTCCATGAATGAGTTGACCACCCTTCCAGTTACTGTGACTCATAACTGACAGGCAGCAATTTCCTGTTGCTCCACAAGAGTGTTTGTATATTTTATCGAGTCAACTCACTACTCAGACATGATACTGTTCGTGACTGTTAAGTGATATTGACAGAGGCAGAGGAATTGAATAGCAAAGGAGTTATCCAGAAGCAGGCAGACAGCAGAAATGTTTTATGGGCACAGAGGTATGATACGCGTGTGCATGCACCAACACACAGGCGTCATTTCTATAAATATCTACATGGCATGCAAACAAGAGCTCTCACACATAAGGTCACATCACACACTGGCCCAAACAGCTGCTCATATCTCTGTGTGTTTGTACGTGAATGTGAGTGTTTGTGTTCTTCCATGTGGATGTTTTGCATCGGGCAGCTGATGACTGATAGTGGAAGTCTCTTCGGAACGTCACTACGTAAGGTTTTAGGTTCGGGAGAGGCGGACATGTTTGTGTATCGATAAAAGCTAAGTGCAAGTAAGTGAAACGGATTTAGTGAACAGATTACGACTGAATGTAGTTCAATGCGTGTCTACATGTGTGGACCGCTGAGGAGACTGCATGACTCCTTGATTCAATACGAGAAACAGACACAAATGCCATATTAGATGATAAACAGCAAATACATACCATCATGAAACGAATGTGAGACAAATGCTTTTTGACAAACTGGAAGAGTTTGAAATGAGGCTTCAAGTGCGAGAAGTGTGAGAAATCAACCAGCAGTCCGGGGAGAGAGCTTCAGGTTTTCAACAAAATCAGCGTTTTCCCATCCATTATAGCTTAGGTGCAGCACCCAGACCAGTTTGAGCACCACCTACACCAAATTACACTACACTATTTTATATCCCACGAAGGTAATGAAGAATCTTGATAACTTAATTAATTTTTTCAGTCTGACCTTTTTCCTCGAAGGGACAGTTGAGATATGCACCTACTGCTTATCTCCACGAACCAACTCCTAATGTTCTCTTAACAGCAGTGGATGGATGCATGAAGTCACGTTTTCTTTTATTAGTTTAAAATTTGATGGAAACCCCACTAGTGTGTGTCCAGCATTTAGAAAAACGGTTTGAAAACTATTTGAAAAACAAAACATCAAACTTGAAAAGTGAGACATTTAATTGCGGCGTTGCCTGAGCCTGTTGCAGTAGGAGAAAACCAGTCTTACAGTGTTAAATCCTCACTTATGGTGGATGGGCAGGGGGGTTCGTAAGTCCTCCTCAACCTTTAATAACCCAAAGAGAAAGAGCTGAGGGCAGCCATTCAGCAGCTCAGCACATGATGGTCAGTCGGTGCCTTTGTTTATTAGTGTGCACGTGTGTCTTTGTGTTTGTGTGTGTGAGGCTATACTGTCCCCTTTCCTGTGACTACTCTCTGACACAGAGGTTATAAAAGGCTATGGAGACATTGTTCCGACCCCGCTTTCTTGGACAAAGCCTCGTGTGTGTGTGAGAGATGGTTTGGCATCTCCCCTAAATATTTGTCCTCGCTGCTGGACGCCCACTGTCGCTAGCACTGCAACTCACGGACGACAGCAACTTTCAGTGTCTCTCGGCGCTCATGGTGTTCGTTTGAGTCATCCCTGTGATGTGTGTCCTGCCTGAAATAATCAGTAAGAAGCGGTAATTACGGACTTTCTCTAGATAGAAACCAGAGCATTACACATTTTCCATTACTCTTTGATGAGGCTGGGGCTGCTTTTGCTTGAACAATCGGGCTGTTTGTTTATAATCTGAAAAGGCAATTCGGTTATAAATGAAAGCACTTCCCTCCTCATCC
>JAPQRN010000005.1:23720830-23742155 GCA_037367275.1 Coranthus polyacanthus
GCTTGAACAATCGGGCTGTTTGTTTATAATCTGAAAAGGCAATTCGGTTATAAATGAAAGCACTTCCCTCCTCATCCCTTTCATTCTCACTGCACTTGGGCTTTGTAAGGTAATGTGATTCCTGAAAATAACTCACTCATTTTTACTTGGAAAGCTCAAGTAGACGTAAGACTTCAAAGCATCTTCTCTCTTACTCGTCACGATAAAACATCAGTACCCCCATCAGAGACCACTTTTTCTTTAATCTCAAACAAATAATGAGTATGGATAAATGTGAGGCCTTCTACTGGACCAGCCCACTCCCCCATCCTAACCTGCTGTCTCCTGCTTGGTTAACACTTGAAAAAAAGAAGACAAAAGCATCTAAGCGCCTCTTGTCCCATTGTCCTCCTCCCTCCAGCAGAACATCTGTCCCCTCGGCCTCTGTGGATTAGTCTTACTCTGCCATGACGCCGTGCTTTTTTTTCTTTTCTTGCATGTTTCCTGTCAGGGGTAGATGACGTACAGACTCACCACAAGGACAGAATAAAGTTGAGAAGTATGAAACTCAGTTGAGAAAGCTCTGTATTACTGAGTTAGTTCTTCCTGTTACTTCATTTACAGCTGTCGGACTCAGTAGTTGCAGTAAAAGTATAAGATAGCGTGCATGATTACGTAACATTCAAACCACAGCAACAGTTGTGATTCCAGTCATTTCATAATATGCCAATACTTTTTCTTTCAAACGTCTTTCTTTTTTAAACGTTTTACACAGAAAGGGTATAATATAAGTATATAATAAATCCTGTTTCAAACTCCAGACAGGCAGAAACTGTAACATGAGAACAAATTTCCTCTCGCAAAGATTTAAAACTAAGCTGAAGCCTGAAAAGTAAAAGCCTTCCAGTGATATCGCTCCATCCAGGTTTCACTGAACCATTTATGAAAATTGACTTCCAGAGAGAGGAAGTATTTCCTCTTACCAGTTTTTTGTTGTTGTAACTCTGCATGCATTGTGTGTGCAGGAATGATGGCTGATGGTTAATTCAACGTATTATTCCTGTTTGTTCATTCGGCTCATTTGAGCTCTTGTTCCCCTCTACTCCTGTGCTTTTAGTGTTGTGTATTGATTTTTGCTGTGATCATCAGAGCAGCAAACCGACCTCTGCAGAGGTGGCAAGGCTGCAATGAAATAAGAAGTGTCCCCAGGAGCTTTTTTGTATTTGTTTTTTTTTTTCAGAGGTCTTAAAACTTTGTGCCGCAGTGGTTGTATTATCTTTGCTGGTGCTCACCATTTTGAAGAGCCACCACCTGCCAGGTGTTCTTTGTGTTTGGCAGAATAACAAAGGGTCTGTCTGTTTTTCAAGTTTCTGCTACATGACTTCATGATGTGCCCTTTATCTTTTTATCTATTAAAAAGAGACGGTACTTATTCTGTGCTGTCTGCATTGATTCATCATTTAGTTCTGGGGTTTATGTGAATCTATTCCTTCTCAATCTATGGCCAGTTTCTCCCCGTACTCAGACTTTTTTAAATCTTTTAACTTTTTTTCTGTCATACTCTTTAGTCATTGTGTGAAGAACATAATAAATGGTAATAAATCATTTACATACCACTGCCCCTTCTGGGTTTCACCTTCTGAAGTCAATAACAGGGACGCCGTGACTCTCTACTGCCTTCTGTGGTACGAAGAAGAAGAACAAGATGCCTGATAGGAATGAGTTTATTGTGGTACTCTTGAGGGTATTGGTATGTTCCTAGTAATCGTATGAAGTCATATTTAGTAGGCTACGATTTAAAAGTAAGTTAGCTTTAATAGTCGCTGTATTATAATCCAAAACATCTGACTTTACCCCTAAATCGAGTGAAGTATACAAGCATTTTGACTAAGATTAAAATAGAAAACTTCATCAGTTTTATGTTTCGCTGTAGTGATGCAGGTTACTGTGCTGTCAGCTGATCTGGAGTGGTCGCTTAGTAATGTGCACAAGTACAGATTAACCAGCAGCCCAACACATTAAAATGCACCATAATCCCCCTCACCGGTTGGGAAAGGTTGGAGGTCAGGAGGCTCATACTTAAACAAGCATGTATTTGTTTTCTTACGGCACATGGGGGACCTACATATATTTAGTAACCTCTAAATGTCTCCTTTGTTCTCTGTTTGAACTAGTTTCCCATTTCCTGGATAATAAAAAACTATTTATCCACACTAGTCCTATTTATTATCCTCGTGCACTGCCACAATAGTACATGCATCGCAGCGAGCGGCTTAAAATAACAACGAGAGTCGGGCTAGTTTGTCTCCTGAAGGGACCCCCGCTCGTTCCCTCCTGCAGGAACCAGGTCAGGTGTCAGAGGCGGCAGATGACAGAATGGAAGCGCATGCAGGAGGAAGAGTTATTAGTCCATCGCACACGGGGGCCATAAGGGGAGGTTTACAAAAATTCCTGTGCACATTTGATTGTGAGGGAAGTAACTGTTCAGCCAACTGTGAAAGGATAACTGGTGTGGGAGAATTTGCATACAGTCACACTCACCGCCTTGAATAACTGGAAGGGGGAGTCATTATGCATAGAGGTAAAGTTTTAGTTGACAATGAAATGTCATACAAATAACAACAACAATAACAATAGTTATAGTCATACAGTTCATAAATACTACAAATACAAAATACAAAACCTATTACTGATTATATTACTGAAATGAAGGGGGGGGGTGATGTGGAAACAGCAATCAAATACAACATTTATGTTAATTTCATACAGTTATTTGGAGATGATTAATGCGATTGCGCAGAATAATCGCGGTTAGTTCAAATAATTGCGATTATGGAACAATTTAAATACTTGTGTTCATCGTTGGGGTTTTTTCCCCTCGCATGATCACCATCGTTTTAACGTAGAAGTTTGGTAAATATTTTTTCTTTTTTTTCTCAGACGTAGGAGGGCATGAGGGTTATTTAAGGTGCATGTAGACTGTAAGACTGTATGCTTGTCTGACACACTTTCACATAATGTGCTGCTTTCTTTGATATTTCCCTCTCTGTGCCTCATAATTTATTAATTTGCTCTTCCTTTTGTAGCTGGGGAAAAGCTTTGTTGATGAATTTTCCATTTTATGGCTACCTTTTCGAACTCAGCAAACATCAGTGACTTCAGAATGACTCATCATGTTGCACATCTTAACCTTTACACTTGATTTTACTCTCATTAGATTTTAATATATAGCCCAGTGAAGGGGGTTTATGGGCCACCCCCACCCCCCTACCCCCACACCTCTTAAATCTAATCCCCTCCCATGTAATCCCGCCTCTTCTGTCATTTCTATCCCTTTCGAAGTCCCCTCCCTCTGTTTCTGCACTCTCTCACTATCCTCCGCTCACATCCCACTTATTCCACCTTACGCCTGATGGAGCATTTAGCCTGAATGCTGTGGGCAGCCGTGGCCTCAGATTCAGAGTGCATTTGCGAGCGAGCCAGCGGCGCGTCGGTTCCTCCCCTGCTCTCCGGGATTCTCGCTCCTTTCGGACAATCTGGAATTACTTGCTACATTTTTTTTTTTTGGGGCCGTTTCTTTGTTCTTGTGTGGGAGTGAGGTCAAGGGACGTTGTTCCCAAGTCAGGCTCGCTCTCAGTAATCACTCCTTGCTCTGCTTGGATACCTGGTGAATGTTCTTGTGGATGCATTCTCTAACCTAACCTCACCCTTTGTTGCGCTGCTTTGGAGGAGGACAAGTTGGACGGACATTTGGATGTTTTAAAAGAACACACAGTCCACACGGAGATAGAGTGGATAAGATGGTGCCCCTGCAGAAAAGGGTAATCTGAGCTATGTGTGTGGAGGAGTGTGCATGAGAGAGGAGGGTTTTATGTACATGATGTGGCTGCGGTGACGTACACTGATTGTTTTGTTCTCTGCGTGGTGGCTGCGTGATGATAACTGTAGGTGTAGGATTTTTTTTTTTTGATTGCTTTAATTGGCACATGGGTCTGTGAGTGAGCATCCTCTTGGGCATTAAAGGAGATGGGAAACATCTTATGTCGAAACAAGCACAGTAGGTTTCTGTTGAGAGAGAAACTGAGAGAGAAAACAAAAGCCAGTGATGAGTCTTAGAAGTTGCCTCATTATTTCATTAAAATGTCTAATTGTTTTCTTTTATCTCTTCCGCTGAGTGCCTCGTTGATGAGTGATCGCTCATTGAAACTGACTAACAATTCAAACTGGAAAGTCCCACTCACTCAAAGCTACTTTCTTTCAACTTTCTATTGTTTTCCCTGAGTGCTTCAACTGGGAATCATTCACAATGTAAATACTGTAATCTGCATTTCAAAGGTGTTCAGAAGATTGCTTCACTCTATACATCATGGTGTGGCTGCAGTATAGCGACAATAGTATATTGTATCAAATGTTTTAGCATGCTAACATTTTAACCAAAACATCATACTGAAAAAAGTACCTTCAACAGCTGTTTATGCTGAAGTATAACTCGTGAACTTTTCATCGCCACAACCGCTTCCTGTGTCTTTGATAGTTACGTGGTTTCGTTGCAGTCTTGAAGGTACGGTGTACGGCTTAGAGAGTCAGATGAACTTCAGCAAGAAGACACTAGGCAGGTTTAATATGTCATGCTGCAGAAACTATTAGCCTGATTCAGGAAGACTCCAGACATGGTAGAGGAGAGGATGGGAGCCTGTTGGAGCTACACTAAGGTCACTTTTTGTTTCATCTTTAAAATATTTTTAAAACACAGCTACAGCGGTATGTGTAAGGTGTGGCTTGTCTTCTTCTGTATCATAGTAGACTGCTTTTTTTCATTTACCAGGAACTGCTCCTTTAAGTTAATGTGACCTGGTGAATTTCAAGAAGTGACCTTAGCCAACTAGTGGCTCATTTTTTCCTCACAAGTCATGAGCAAATCTTGAATAATGAGTTCAGCCTGAACAGCTGTATTTGGTTATCAGTATGTAGACTGTAAGTGCTGTTTTTACAATGAACTGTGCTTACCGACCACGAAAGACCTCACTTAAGGATACTGGACTCATTTTCATAACAGAATATCACACAGTCACATTAAAGTAATTGCAAAAGGATCACCTCTGTCTGTCATGAGCCCAGCACAGCTCATTTGAAAGTGTTTTTGTTATATCTTGTTATGTCTTTGAGAGTGGACGGCATGCTGCTTCTGCCTGACCAGTCACTGAGAACAAACACATATTTTGCCAATTACTGTGGTTGAGGGGACCCAGATGGATAATACTCCCAATGGAAATGAGATGTAAAAAAGACAATTTGCAATTTCTGTAAGCAGCATTGCACGTCATGTTGGATACTCGAGATTGTTTGAGTTGTTTGTGAGCGAGCGAGCGAGTGACTAAATGTGTTTTCCTTACGATGATCGTTCACTGTAACTGCTGAATTGCAGGTCATATTTTGTCCACATGTATCATTATGGTTTTTGTGTATTTTACATGATGGATTGCTACCTCCGGTTTGATTTTGATGTCTTCTTCTTTCCTGCAGGATCAGTTTGACAACTTGGAGAAGCATACACAGTGGGGGATCGAATTTGTTGAGAAGTACACCAAATTTGTCAAGGAGAGATCAGAGATCGAAACCAGCTATGCAAAACAAATTAGGTGAGTACCTGCTGACTTGTGATCCATATACAGGGCTGCAGGGGTGTAATTAGGGTGACTGTTTTTCATCCAGATGGCTCAAGAGGGAAAAAAACAGGATCTGACCTACTGAAGTGTCCTTGAAACAAGAGATTGAATCTCTACTAGCTCATTATGTAGCTGACCCTGACCTCTGACCTCCCTGTGGAAGGGGAAATTGACACAAGAACTCCCACATGGCATGTATCATATCAGCAGTGTTATATTAAGTATTGGGAAATTGACATATTTTGGTAGTAGCGCAGTTGTTTTTCTTGGTAGAAGCAGAATTGGTTTATGTGGATACAGATGTAGATAACCAGGCTGTTGACCTGAAGATGATGTCCCGTCCCGTCTGGTCCCTCCCTCCATCTTTCTCTCCTTTTGTGCTAAAAGAGTCCCTTCTCATGCATGGCTGTCTGCCGTTGTTGCTGACTTCTGCTTCAGTGAAGAGGAAGTCAGGTTGTAGGGGGGTGGGGTGGAGCTTGTGTTTCCATAGAGACGAGTAGGTATCAGCTTTATCAACCCCAGGTCTGACCCAGATCCCCCCCCTCCCTTCAATTCTCAATACACACACTATTTTGATGCACTCACTGGATTTCAAAGGCAGTGGTGTGATATGAGCAATCCTGTACTGAAACCAAGGCCTGCTGCATCCCCCACTAAGTAGGCGATACCCCAGCTCAAATCCACAATCCTCATCTTTAAAGAGCCTCGGCAGTATGGCTAATGCTTCAAGCAATGACCCCAACCCCCAATTTCATAGTGATTAACCAACACCATCCCATTATTCCCATAGCAACAGACCCCAGAGAGACTCTTTTTGAGACTTAAGTCAGCTTGAGATAATAGGACTAGCTGTCTGTGTTTACATGCCCCTGAACTTTTCACATGTAACAGACATGATAAACAGAAAATTATGTTTTTAACCAAATGATATTACCATATTTGTGACTCGCAAGCTTCTTCCTCAGCTCTGTCTGTCTAAACATTTGCTAAAATATGGAAAAAAATGCAACCGTAGATGAACAGAAATATCCAGGCCCACTCATACCTCTAACCACGGTGCTTTAATTTGCTTTTGTTCATTTTCTTATGTTTTATTCCTTGCAGCATTTTCCGTAAGTTTGTGGGAGACTTATGCAGACTTGAGACAGTCCCCAAAATGGCCTGGGTGCTGCACGTTTATCTTATAATGGTGTGAAAAACCTTGTTATGTGTTGTATAGTTTCATCATTTTGGACACAGACGCCCCAAAAGCCTGCCACTTCCATTGTTATACATCAAAATATGTCATAATCCAATTAGTAAGCATCAGTTTACAGTTTTGCGGACAGAAGCATAGCAGGTTGGCTTTTATTGAACTTCAGGCTCAACAGATGGTGCGGATGTTTTCAGTCACTGTGCTTATGCAGAGGGTCCAGTGTTAATTTGAGCCTGTTTTGTAGTAGACACTCACACTCACATGCACAACACACACACATGCACGTGCACACTGGTACACTTGTCAGAGGAAGAAGGAATGAGACACTCAGGAGAGGATAGCTTGAGTCATAAGGTTTCTTCAGGGTTTTCAACACTCCGTGCTTCTTTGTTGTGGTGCTACTTGGCTATACGCTAAGGACTAATTAACCTATAATCGACTTAACTCATGAATCAGGTTTAATCTATTGGGCAAGCTCAAACCAAAGGCAACACAGACCTGTTAGATCTAATAAACTAATGGAATCGGCCCTTTGATCTAGTCTCCTCTTCTGTCGGCTGTCCTCTTACGTTGGCCAGTTTTTTCCCGTCTTTTGCGTCGTAATAGGCCCTTTCTAACGTGTCATAACAGGAAATTCACAGATGTAATGAGTTGCTGATTATAAACAATGACTGCATTTCATATAAATGTGCAAGTTTTTCTTGGTTAATACGGGCTTTCTGGGATGGAAATGATTTTCTTTCTAGTGTGACACTGGTGCTTTCCTGGTATTACAAGTCAAAATGTAATACAGTGGAAAAAAGACCCGTACAGCCAATATTGTAGGAGGATAATATGTATTATTAATCACGAGCTGTTTAAATGACGTTCTGTATTTTTATTGAGCAACACAAGTTCAGATTTACTGACAATTTGTATGAAACACAAACATTCCTACATTCCTTAGTTATTGAATGTCATCTTTGGCCGAATACACTACTTTTTACCATTTCTTTCAACACACCAAACCACACGGAGCACTAATCCATGAATAATCCTCTCCAAATGCATTGGTGTAAACATGCACAATGCTCCAGTCTAGTCATTGCAGGGCAATGCATTAATGCCGCCTCCTCCCCCAAATTCCAGTCTGGCATAATCCATAACACAGTGGGAATAAAGCCCTGCTAACAAAAGAGACTGGATGAGGGTGAAAAAAGTGCCTGTCTTTACCGCTTCTACTGTAGCTTACAACAGTATGTATAAACGCTACATACTGCAGAAACCTTATAGACAGACACAAACTGAACAAGCACATACACAAACATCTTCAAACTTACACCTCCCAATGCTTGTTTAATCCTCCTAATTAAGCGCTGGCCTCTACCCTAATTTTGACATATTGATTAAATGTGCTATTGAGGTGAGTGGACAAATACAATCTGACAAATGACATCTGGCTGCAAGTGAATGAACGAGTGAGTGGGAGCTCATGCTATAATTAGAGATGGGGTGAGAAGAGGAATAGACAGACAGATCTGCCTAGCAACAGTGCAAACACCACCAGGGAGGAGAGGCGTGGGGGATGTGAGCAGTGCGAGGTGGATTGAGTGCAGACACACATTGCGTGTAGTATTTTTTTCTCGACACATGCATTATTTACTTTAGCGGGAATGAAGCATGCTCTTTTACAACATGTGCAAGCGAAGGCATTTAGAACAGTGTGTTAATCTTAAAAGTAGGGCACGTAGCACTGACTGTACACTAATAATGAAAAGTGTGCAGGCGTGTTTAAATGATCATCAGACGTTTTCAAAAAAGACAGGTCGTAGATTGTCACATCACACAATGCTAACATTAAACATATGCTCATTGATGAGTTAAGCACAATGTCTTTAAAAAAAATAATAATTCGGATTGATTTATATTTTAAATATAAATACTAAATATTGTTTCTAACACATTAACAATAAAGTTTATGACAACAAAGTCACCATATACTCGTAATATCTCAATAGAAACGAATGTAAAATGTACGAAAAATTACATTTCTCATAGAACATACATTTTAAGTAACTCCAAAATACATGAAAAACACAATTTTGGATTGGAAAATGACAGTATGACTCATTCTTAGTCACAGCTTATGTATATGTCTCATTACCTTGTGTCTGTGAAATTCTAAAAAGATTTGAGTGTTCGTGTTCGTTGCTGCTTGTGTGTACCACTTGGTTGTTAGTTTTTAACTTGACAACAATGCTCTTTAATTAGACAAAAGATCCTGAAGACATAAGCACACTACGCACACCCAAATCCATCAGAGCATAGTGCATGTTATTATGCAGTGCTGACAGAGTAGCCATCAAAGAGGCCGTCCGCACAGTCGGGTGGTGAGTGTACCGCATTGTCAACATGAAATGAGCGTGACATGTACAGTACATGTCACTTGTCATACAACGCAAACAAGCTCGAGAGCTAGATAATAAAAGGCGCAGTGCGTTTTCTAACCACACTTGTAGTGATATATTCTCTGCCACCCTGCACAGCCTTGCTTTATTTATTTACGTGTTTCTTTCTCCCCACTCTGCACCCATGTCGTGCCACCTCCATGCAGCTGGAGTCAAAACAAGGGCAATGGCAGCAAAAGAAAAGCATGCTTGTTTCTGGTGACTGGCTCTGCTGCATGCATACTCCTTAGGCGATGATTTATGACCTGAAGAGAGGGATGGGGATGTAGCAGAAGGAGCAGAAAGCACTCTGCAGGATTGAATGCTGTGCTGGATGATCCTTTGGCAGGTCCATAAGGGCAGTGTCAGGAAAATGTAATGGAAATGGGGGCACTACTACCCATCTGAAGACTGTGCTCGTGAAATATATTGCAAAAAAAACCAAAAAAAAAACATCTGACCTTGCTCAATTCTTTGTACTTACAGGAATTTATCAAAGAAGTATCAACCCAAGAAGAACTCAAGAGAAGAGGAAGAGAGCAAGTAAGTTCCAGATCTGGTGTGATTATTACACGTTCCACGACATACTCTTTTCTCTGACTCATTTCCCATGTCTCACCAGGTACACCTTCTGTCGAGCCTTCTTGACGACACTTAACGAGTTAAATGACTACGCGGGTCAACACGAGGTTATAGCCGAAAACCTGACGGCTCAAATCATCAGTGAGCTGTCACGCTACCTGCAGGAGCTCAAATCTGAGAGAAAATCAGTGAGACATCTCTTATATTTCAGAATCACGTTGACCTGCTGTGTGCTTTCTTTATGTGAAATATTATGTTTTACAGTTTGGTTCATATCACCTTTAAATCAAACATTTACTTTAGACACTAGGAAATTGAGTGTGTTAAAGAAAAGAGACACATTGGCCCATTCCCTGAGCATACTCTATGGTCCATGAGCTGAGGTCATTGCTGAATAAATATAGATACACCTAAAGGCTTGCCAGAAGTGCAGAACGCAATTGGCTGAGTCCTTTTTATGGAACAAAGTCATCGCCTCTCTATCATTACAGGCTTATTTCTCTCTTTTAAACCAACTAACAAAGATTGGTGCACGCGTACTCTATTCTTAACTGCTGAAGTCACCTTTTTCCTCGCCATTATAAAGTGATCTGGAACGGTGGTGAACCTGCAGCGTGTGATTCATAGATAACAGTGTGGTGCCCATTAAATCTATAGAGCTGTGGAGGAGCAAAGAGAGAGCTACCCAGCTGGAAAAAAAAGTACTTTCTGAAAACTCTGTCATGGACTCTTGTGTCACGGAAGTACAGCTGAGGGAACTGGAGTGGAAAACCAAAACCAGAGGGCTGCTCAGAGGCACAGTGATGTTTTTAGAGTGTATGCTCATGTGCGCAACTGCTGACCCCACTGATGCCGTGTTCATTACTTTACATTGATACATTAAGCCCTAGCTTGCCTTATCAGGGATCAGATTTGATTTGAGGCAGTAGCAGACACACACACACACACACACACACAGAGTTGGGGGATTTCCAACCCACCGGAAGGGGAATCGTCCTGCTCCTCTGGAGAGAGATGTTTTGCTCTTTTGGCTTTGGTTCAGCCTGGCTTGGCTTGCTATGGCAGTGGGCTCTTTAGTATTTAGAATTTGGCCCTTGTCATGGTGTCCTTGGTCAGGCCCTTACACTTAGGCTGCAGGATGGTACTCTGACACCCCCTCTTCCTCCTTCCTCCTACTTTTCCCTGTCCCTGTTCCATGTCCCTCTTAGTATTCTCTATTTATTTTATACTTAAATTACTCCGTTTATCTGTCTTTCTCCTCTGCCTTTTGCATTATCTCCCCACGGCGTCTCTTCCACAGCCAGTGCATATAATGTTTTTTTTTTCTTTTCAGCAGCTCTCTGTTAGCAGCTGATATTGTGAGTAGCTTGTCATGTGTCTCCAGCACAGGGGGGTTTCCCTTCATAACAAACTGAATCGCTTGAGAACAGAACATCATTTTATCTGACAGCACTGAGAAAATACTTTCTCAGTTGCATTCAGAAAAGTGTCCTTATAGGGCAAATATAGTCCATTAAAATCCCCTTTATTCCTATTTTTTTTTTTTTTTTAATTTAATACATTTTACATAGAAAAACATACTGTGTTTTTAGTCTCAGACTGGGAAAGTGTTAGTGCATTCTGATTGTAAAGCAAACATGCCCCATAACTTCCACAGCTTCCCGTCATTCTCTCTGGTTTCATTCACATGAATATTTAAGCACCACTCAGTGTTCTCTCTGTTGTAGCGTTTTGATTTGTGTCTATGTCAGACAAAGCTGTGCCGTCAGACCCAGACAGTAGGATTAGAGGAGGGTCGGAGCCTGCCCCTCCTGACTGGGCAAGGAGCTTACAGTATTGGACAGGTGAAGTCCACAATACGGACCCAGAAGGAGAAAGAAATAATACCTCATTAGTTTCTCCTGTGGGGTTGTTTTGTAACTCTCCCACCTCCCTCTGCTGTTTGCCTGAGTGACCCTCATGCTAAGCTCAACTCAGGGTAACATAAGAGGTGAGGCCAAGAATGTTGTCTTAACGGATTCTACCAGAGGGCAGACTGTTTTTTTTGTTTTTTTTACCAAAGTGTTATAGGTCAGTCAAGATATGCAGACATATGCCATTCTTTAGAATTTAATTCTAAAGGACAGCAAGACACATGTCAAGGAGTAAACTGTCCTCTTATTTGTTTATTGCTTAGTGTAATGGGTAATGATGGAGACTAGGCAGGGTTAATATGGGATCAAGAGCCTAATGCTAACTGGGCTGTGATTTTGCTGAGGAATCATATTAGGCATTCTGTCACGCATCTGATCACAGGGCTTATGTTCTCTAACGAGGCCCGATAAAGACCCTTAAACACTTAGTCTGCTTATTTATACAACACTTTGAACATTTAGAGATATTTTTAAAGTCTAGCAGAGGGTTAGCTCAGCACGTCTCCAAATGAAACCACATCACATTGCAGCACGTAAGTAATAGGTTTCAGTGTTGGGAGGAAGTTCTGCGTTTCTTGTGCTGCTACAATGTGACAGTTTAATTCAGCCAGAAAACAAAAAAAGGAATACATCTAATTCATCTAGCAGGGCCGAGGAATAATCAGGGCATTGACAGAGAAGTCAGCTGAAAACCATAACGTGCTATGAAACATCTTTAGGTGGGTTTGGCTGAGGATACTCAACCCTATTTATCTCTTAGAGGCAGAGGAGCGAGGCGTTAGAGCTGGGTAAGAACAGTGTGTCTCTGGAGTGGCCTCACATGCCTTCTTGAGCTGAGTGGAAAGACAAATATGCAGCGGAATTGATCAGTGGATCTTCCCTTAGTGGCAGCGTGTACATCTCAATCCAGAGTGACTCATTGTGTCTAGAGCTGTCACGATATTGAAATTTGAATTGACAAATAATTGCGTTTGTCAATATCACTGTCTATTTTGTTAACTTTATGCCACCACTGTAGTATAATAATACATCTATAAATTGTTTAAGTATACTTACTATACTAGTAACTACTTACTGTAAATTTTGGACTATTGAAATTTAAAAAAAAGATTGAAAAGAAAAGAAAATGTGTACATATATAGGCCGCACTTGTCTATAAGCCGCAGGTGTCCACATTGTAACATGAGATATCTACACAGAAAGATGGTACGCAGAAAGATTAAAAAAAAATTTTAATTACCGTAAATAAATGCTTTTTTCCAAACAGTGCCTGTAACACGGCAGCAACACAGCAGTAACATGGCAGTAAAACTGCAGTAACATGGCTGGTTAAAAAAATAACCATCCTACCAGGCATAGGCCGTTAGCCTACCAGAAAAGTCATTGATCGCTATCTTCATCTTCCTCCTGCGCACTAAAACTACTGAAGTCTTCTTCTTCAGTGTCGGAATTGGACAGCCTCAGCTCTTGCGCTTCCTGCCGGGGGGGGCGTCCCTGGAGGCCGTTAGCCCGTAAAAATCTATAGATTAGCCGCATCATTGTTTAAGCCGCAGGGTTCAAAGCGTGTGAAAAAAGTAGCGGCTTATAGTCCGGAAATTACGGTATACTAGTTCTACATTGAACTCATAGCAGAAGAAGAACAAGATGATGTCATGGAAAGAGCACCAGTCAAACTGGAAATAATCATGAAATACCTCATTTCTGTTAGTTTCACCCAACTGTTTTAATACAGGTGAATGGAGACGATTATCATGATTATACAAAATTATCACAGTTTGCTCACTATAACTGCAATGAGGCGATGTTGTGACAGGCCTAGTTGTATCACACTGTTTGTACCTATGCCTGACGGTCTGAACTTGTCTCAGTAGAACTTTTTACGAGGTCTCTCTTGTCTGTATATCTCATATGACTTGTAGCTATTTCTAGTATATGATGATTATATAGGTGTTGACAACTGCACAGGACTGCAGGTGCACATTCCTACGAACCAAGTCATCTCAATGAATGGCTTACAGATCAGTTAAAGCTGTTGTATGCAGATGTACGAGCGCGCCTCAACACACAGGCGCAACAGTGTGCTGCTCCTCGAGTTTCCTCAGACCGTACAGGACGATTGTTGATTTTTTCCTTCTTTTGCCTTGTGTCTTTGTTTTGTTTTGCTCAAAGCTTATTGCACAGTCTGAGAATGTAATGCGTACCAGGCCCAGAGGTGGATGGGACAACATGTGAGTCACACAGAGCTTGTCTGTTTTATCTCATTGCAGTGTCTGCTACAAGAACGACACTCCAAAGCAGAAACAGATAAAAGAGACAGTAAATAGTAACCACTGTAGCCTTTTTTTTCCTTCCATGACTTGGCTGCGCTTCAGGATTTATGTTACAGAGTGGGAGTCTGGTGCTATGTGCTGTACCAGGGGATGCGTAAGAGCGGGGACAATGAAAATGATTAATGTAGATGAGGCAGTGATATTTTCCAGCCCCGCTCTTATAAAAGTTAATATATTGACATAGTTACATTTCGGAGAGAGGGTTAAGAGTAACTGAGGGTAACTGAGAGTGGCGGTGTCATGTCAGCAGCCTGTTGAAATGTCCAAGATGTCTCTCACATGATGTTTCTGAGAGGGATGTATGGATGAGAGACTGGGCGTTTCGTTGCAGACTGAATTTAAACACTGAAAACCTGCACCACAGATGACCTTTAGTCATAAACAAGGACGTGCCTCTTTTTTTTAATTATTTATGAGTTGTATTTATTTATTTTATTAATATTTGAAAGTGAATTGGCTCACGCGTCTCAGCTCGACTTGGTCAAAGCAAACATGATGATCAGTAGATGATCATTCTCCAGCTGCATCTTATAAACACCTTAGAGCTGTTTGGAGAGTAGTGTCAGCATAATTTATCTTTATAGTGATGGAAGATTTGTTGATAACACACAACATGCTGGATATTTTTCTGAAATGTTGTTATGGAGACAAATATTTGGTTCGAAGAATGCTCCACAGTAACAATGATGTCACCCGGTCTGTTGCTGTGTGTTGTTAGCAGGCTTTAATCGCATCTTTCTCATTGTATCTCTTTTTGGAAATGATGACAGTCTGGCCACTATGAACATTTATCTAAGAGGAATTTAAAGGTCACAGTTGTAGCAGTAGTTGAAAAACCAAAACACACAGTTACACATTGACGCTGCTTCAGTGGCTCCACAACGTCCCATTTTCTGTTAGGTTTTCAGTACTTCCCCTGAAACACTGAATCACTTCCTTATTTTACTTAGCTTCTCTAGAAACTTTGGGAAGTGTGAAGTGTTACTACCTGAGGTAAGCCAGCCCACATTCTCACTAAATACTCTCATGTCCATTGTTATTGAGGTGAAATGGACGCAAAGGCCTTAATTTCACATCTCCTGCTTGGGTGTTTGTGTGAGTACAGAGAATACTGAAGACTTCCTTGTGTTGTCCAAAGGGCTCAAATGCCAGAAAAGTACAAGCAACGGCTTTCTGTTCTATATAATAGCCTGAGTCTGTTATTGAATGGCAACAGAGGACATCGATATTCAGCTCAGCTACTGACCCTAGCTTCCGCAGTCTGCGTAACCAGGGGATACCTCATTGATAGTCAAGTCTCTCTGTCGTTTTCATTTAAGATGGATTTTTAACAGAAAACCTTGATTTAATGCAAAAAAAAAACATTTGTATGCCCTACAAGTGTAGCCACAAGGAATCACAAAACTGATTTAAAACCAACAGAAGTTTAGAACGTGTATGTAATCACTTCCAGGGATCTGGCTCTGAATGTCATGGAGAGCTGTAAAGAGATGCGATCTTTTTCCAAGGGCCAAGTTCCCTGCAGTGAAATAGGCTAAGTGAGGCCTTTTACGACAACACACAGCGTATGTGATGTAGGAGTTTAGACCAGCAGCTGCCGCTTAACTTTGTACAATATGCCACACACTGTAGTGCCAAAATCCATCTCGGCCTGTCGGTCTCCCCCCAGATTAGAGAATCTGGCTATTCAGAGTTTTATCTCATGGTGTGTTTAGTCAGTAAGCCTCATTACTTTTCAGGGCTGAATACATTTATCTCGCAATTTGCAAAGCTGTCCTGTCCTGTTTAAATTATATATTCCTTGTTTCGGGTACTCAGGTCATAAATCAGTGCCATATACGCAAAACGATGCAGTAGAACATTTTTAACAAAACATTTTTTTGGCACAATGCTCAGTGCTTGACATGTGACTTTACAAAAGCAGCGTCTGTTCTGCTTTACTCCACTGTTACTGGTCTCTTGACTGTCATTCCTTGATCTGCATTACACTTGACCTTTTAGCTCAATGAAATCTCAACTTAGTATGAAGCTTAACTTTTTTTAAAGCTGTTTTTTTGAAATGGTTTGTTGCTTTAAGCATGTTGAAAGAACACAGTTTCTCTTGAGCTGCAAAGTATTGGTGCACCTGTGTTGAAACTGGAGGCATCCAATCTGGTTGCTCTTTAATCAAACAGAGCCATCTGGTTGAGCTTGTATAAATCTCTGAGAGTTAAGCCAGTGGGGTATGCGGTCATAATATTTAATGTTACTATGTTGGAATTTGCCCTGCATTTACAATTCACATTAATACTGAGTCTAGTAATATGGTTCAGACTCCAACTGCTTATAATTTGTTATCCCTGATATATCAAGGTCAGGGCCACCTGCTTTTGAATCCATTAAATATTTTAAAAAGTATCGTAATTGTTTTCTTCCCCTCTTTTTTACTCTTTTGACAGCACTTCCATGATGGGCGTAAGGCACAGCAGCACATTGAGAGCTCGTGGAAGCAGCTGGAATCGGTGAGTGACCACATTAATGGGTAGTAGCTTTAGTTCAAATTAAAAAATCTTCCAGCTCTGTGCTTTCAGTTACTGTAGGAATATATAATATATGTCAAGCCGATTGATGGGATAAAAAACATGTACTATTATTAAAAATGACCCAGAGATGGTCGATTGACCTAAATTACTGCAGGCGTAATGATTGGTGCCACAAAACATGATGACTGGTCAGTCCCATCGGCATCAGAACCACTTGATACCATGATGGGAAGAGCCATCTGACTGTACACTGCCATAATAAAAAGTAAGCGAGCATTCATAGGAGGCGTCAAACCGTCTGCCTCTAAAAGAAAAAGAATCATCAGAGGACCCTGTAAAGAGCCCTGAGGGACCTCCTCTTCTTTTCTTCATCAAACAGTGTGACATTTCTTTGAGCTTGTTTAGACACAGGGCAGAGCTTATAACTATGAAATAATTTTTGGAGGGGGGCTCCATTAATATTCCTAATGTTAACGCATAACTGCATAATGGGTTGTTTCTAACAGTAATGTTGCAAGGCTAACTGTAAGTCTATTTGCAGTGTTTTAAAAAAAGTTTGCAGGAGTTTGTGTAATTGTTTTACTGACACTGTAAAGCCATGACAGCGGACTTTTAACGAATTCAATTCGCGTTCAGCTGCTGTGTCGAGTGGGCTTATCGAGGAAGCCCCAGTTTCTGTATCAATAAGCTGTTAATGACATGAACTTCATCATACATCATATTATAGTTAAGATTGTCATGTTATGTGTTATTTACCTTTATAGTGGGTTAGTGAAGCTGTAAGTCACTGAGCTGAAGCATAGAGTAACAAACTAGAAGTTGAACAATAGTGGATTTTAAAAGGTTGATATAATAACGATAGCTTGGAGCAGGAAAAAGCAGACAGCCGATCAGTCGGGGTAGTATCACCAACCCCTTCCAAAAAAATAAAATAAAACGTGACTTTCGTGAATGAGCTATCTTAGAGTGAGACGCTCACCACAATGTTTTCAGTTCGTAATGGCTGATTGTGAATGTTAGAAAATTATGAGCAGCTTTAATAATCTCATTACAGAAAACACAAAGACACATGTGAATGCACTTCCACAGCAACTTAGTTGTGTGTAGGAGTCATCATTACACATCCATGTTAAGTTTTAAGATATACTGTCGCACATACTGTAACTCTGCTATGTTTTACCCGAGGCAAGTCAAGACGACCTCCAGGAGTGTGTTTTGTTTGTTTAGTGAAGGAGCTGAAAGAGAGATTGAACAGAACACTACCTCTTATCTCTGCCTGGCCCCTTTGACAGGGAAAAGAAAGACTGTGAGAGAGAAGCATAACTGCCTTGTCCTCCTCAACTTCTCTGCATGTTCAATGATCCCATTGTATGTGAGGAAGATAGGCATAGTTCAGAGTGCACGCTTGTCCAACAAACACTGATTGTTCAGTCTGAAGGGTCGAAGGAGGGCTGGATGAATGCTTGTTTTTCTGTACACAAATGACCACTATGAACATTTGTTTAATCTGCAGGCCATAGATTTGGACAGACCCCACTGCTGTGTCAGTGACATATACTGACCTCTGTCGCACACAGTGCTGTGCCTGAAATGTATATGACGTATACGTACATGTTGTGACGTCCATTATTATGCTTTTTTTAAAGGTCAAGTTACATATAGCCATATTTTATGCAGTCTCTTCCGCTGGGGCTCATGGCAAGAAATTTCCGATGTAATGTATGCGATTGTATTGAGATTTGATGTTTTCTTTTTTCAGTGTAAAAGAAGGTTTGAGAGGGACTGTAAAGAGGCGGATAGAGCACAGCAATACTTTGAGAAGATGGATGCTGACATTAACGTGACTAAGGCTGACGTAGAAAAGGTATGTGTCACCTCACCCCTGTGCAGCAACCACCAATCACACGAGCCTGTCCCATACCATGCGTGCTTAAAACACAGCTTTTTCTGTCAGTTGCCTGGCCTTGTTCACTCCTCGCCCACCTAGCACTTCTCTTCTTCCTCTCCATGCCCCCCAGTCCTGACTCGTCATTCCACTGAGATCGAAAGACAGCAAAAATTCAGTGACCGCGTGTGTGTGTGTGTGTGACGTGGGGCTGTGTGTAAAGGCTGGCATTGTCCGAGCAGCAGAGTGATGTGCTGCTAAACAAAGCTGATAGCAGGACAGTGTGCTCATTATCACTGTAAAGCAGCCACCAAACACGTTGCAGTGAGTATGAGCTTTAGCAGCAGAGAGCAGCGTGTGTCCATGTTGGTGCTTGCGTATGTTTTTGTGTGTTGACTTAAACATATGGGTTTGCGTTGCTTTTTCACAGCGAAAGCTCTAAACATGTAGCAAAGTTTGTGTGATTCTACCTCCTCTTCAACGCAGTGGTCATCCCATTCTCAGGACTTGGAAACCACATCGTCCCCTGGCCTGTAGCTGATGTCATTTCCTGTTGTCACGACCAATTAAAATAACCTTCAGCATCGCAGCCTTTAACCCACACAGCTCCCACAGCCGCAAGGCATCATGGGTCAGCAGCGCGTGCTCCTGCTGCTTCATCAGCTGTTGGCGCAAATCTCAGGCTCGGAGCTGACACAGTTCAGAGCCGATTATTATGCAAATATAGGCTGGAATAAAGAGCCTTTCTGCATTCTGGACATACAGCCAAAGAGCCACAATGAGTTAGGCTAACACTGAACTCAACTGGAAAGACTGGGCATAGCAGCTAAAGAAACTAGTCTGGAAACAAGAGTCGTGCTGTTTCTGATTACAGTTATGCAATTTTTTTAAGCAGAAAACACGGAGTTTAGTGTGAAGAAACAAAACACACCCGGAAGGCTTTCATGTCACATTTCTTCTGTATAATATTTTTAATTGTCCTTTTAAGGATGCTCTAATCTCAGAAATGTGGTGGCTTAGTTAGCTACTTATTTAAACAACATAAACTCAACATAACTGTATGAGGAGTGCAGTCAAAAACCTTCAACAAACAAAACTATCCATAATTGTCATTCAGCTCTGAACAGTTACTTTAATACACCATTAAACATGATGCATCGTTTCTTGCTGTTTGTTCCACAGAGTTGGATGCCTGGGCAACATTTACAACATTTATGCCTGTCAGTATCTCATAGTGTTTGTTAATGTATAGATCACTGTAAAGATTATTTGCCCACTCGTTTGTCATTCCCTTCTGTGTGGGTGTTTTTACTGACCTGTGCTCTGATTTTACCGACTCACATTTCCATTATTCAGAAAGGAAAAGTGATGTCGACTGTGATTTCATAACCAGAATCAAGAAAATGTGTCTGAATGTGAAGAGCATATACATATGTGTGTGTGTGTGTGTATTGGGAGGGGTTTACTGTGTGTGTCTATAAGTGTTGTGTGTCACTTGTGGTTGAGGCACTTTGACACGTGCTTGGTGTCAAAACCTCTTAAGCTCAGTAGCATATTGATTATCTAGACTATTTTTACATCTTGACCTTTTTAGTAATAATTATATTTTTAGTGTACTGAATGGGTTTTAGTGTAAGTTTAAGCTTCGGGGTGTACGTGCAACAGGCATGGCAGGGGCAAATCACATCAAAAAGATTAAAGAGAAGAAACAGACGGGTTTGTTCGACATATGTAAGCTTGTGTCTGTGTAAATGAAGGTCCTGGCTGTATTTAAAGGTTGTCTTAGAAGTAAGAAGTTATATATAGATATATCTTTTACATTTTTAACAAAGTCACCTGTCAGTAATAATAAAAAGAACCCCCCTGTCCATGACATTTATTTATTTTGACAAGTTTAAGTTTTAGCCATGTCTCCATTTAATGCAAAAGAGCTGCTGTTTGCAGAGCTGAGGTCTTGTGGTTTTCTCCGCAGCTGGAGCAAACCTCTAACTGTTCCCTCTCCTCCTCCTGGCAAACAAATGCCTCAATTTGGGGTTTGGATTCACAGCCCAGATATCCACAATGATTGTTACAGTTCTGTAAGGGACCCCCCCCATCACTCAAACACACACATTCACCATCTTCCCCCTTTGAGGAGATCCTCAGATATAACGCAAAAAAACACACACACACAGTGGCCTCCAATCCACTTCTGTTCTGCCTTTTTAGAAAATACATAACAGCAGTTTACATTACCAGTGTTTTTGTGGTGATTCTGTTTGTTTACCGTGATACCAACTTCCCCATTTGAGTGATGACACGCCTGGTGGTCCAGGAAGTGCTTCTTTAGCAACTTCTTGTTTAGCTGGAAACGGCTAACAATCCTTTTTTTATGTGTGTGTGTGTGTTTGTATATTTATTTTATGCCATGCCTTGAAGCGAAGTTCCCACAAGGTAGGTCCAGCGGACAGAGAGTCTGTTATATCTGTGGGAACACACTGTGTCTCGACCTGTGTCTCGATTCACACACACTCATTCTCCCGTAGAGTGTGACACGCACACACAGCCTCGACCAGGTCACTGTTAACACACGCCTGTCCTGTCTGACTCTGTGATCTGCTTCCCATGCAGTGGCTTGCCTCACTGTTGTTTGCTGAACACGTTCTCATGCTGAGCTTAAATATGTGTGATATAAGAAAAATTAAATGCTATATATGAGAGAAATGCTGAAAATGTCACATAAGGAAGTTAATTCAGTCATACCAACAACTCCAGATAGATAGATAGATAGATAGATAGATAGATAGATAGATAGATAGATAGATAGATAGATAGATAGATAGATAGA
>JAPQRN010000005.1:23758390-23774624 GCA_037367275.1 Coranthus polyacanthus
CCCCAACCCCACGTCCACCACGCCGGAGTTTGACGACGAGTTTGACGACGAGGAGACCCTGCCCACCATCGGCACCTGTAAAGCCCTGTACCCCTTTGAAGGTAGGTAACAAGCACACAAAGCGAATCGGTTATCCGCTAATCTGCTACGGTCCTCTTATTTCTGGAGACAGGCTGAATTTGGACGTGACTTTTGTGGGTGGATTTGATTCCTCTGAGCAAGGAGGAGCAGCAGGGTGTGATCTTTTCTAAAGAAATGTGCGGAGGAGGAGAAACAGAAGCGTTGTAATCTCTTAAAGCTCTGCTTTTTTATAAAGTCAGTCGGTCCCAGCAGTTTGTTCCGTGCAGTGATTTCAGTTCATTTGAACTCATTCACTTGTAGAGTCATCATCGTGCGAGTCCTCCCTCTCTTTTTATGTATTGTTTTATATAATGTTATGTATTTATAAAACATTTAATGGTCTTTTACTTTCTTTATATATGGGCTCCTGCTCAACTCCCTCAAATGGTTTTATTATGTTGCAGGTGGAGGCTGTTTTTACTGATCTTGTTAAGTTCAGTGTTAATCATTCTGCACCTGCAACGTGGAACAGCGTACAGAAAAAGTTTGAAATGAAATTCAAAGTTTAACCATTTTATTTAAATGTTTAATTTCACCATATTTTACTTCCAGCCGTTGTTGTTTTTCCTGATTCATTTGTCTTGTTTTGTTTTGTTTTCATTTTAGTTGTTTGAATTGCTTTTTATTCTTCTGTTGTTTTACCGAATTGCCTTCCGTTGCTTTTATTACCGTTCTCGTCACAATTGTTTCTTGTTGGTTCTCAGCTGAATTGAAAATACTCCAAGACACATAAACGTTTTATTTAAACTTAACCTACAAATACAAACCCCGTAATCCACATGAAGGAACGTCAACAAAAGCCTAAATTCACTGGCTGACGGCTCTGTTTCTGTAACTCTGTTTCCATCTTTTCCTCCTTCAGGTCACAATGAGGGTACTATCTCTGTGGTGGAAGGCGAGCTGTTGTACGTTATAGAAGAAGACAAAGGCGACGGCTGGACACGAGTGCGCAGAAACGAGGACGAGGAGGGATACGTCCCGACGTCCTACGTTGAGGTCTTTTTGGAAACAAATGCCAAAGGTGCTATGACATACATTTAACTCAGCAAGTGTGTTTCTGTTAGCGTGGGTTACAGGAAATGCCCATTCACAAGGTTGCTACTGTTCTAGCTCAGACGAGAGAATACACCCTTAGAGTACTTCCTGTCTCTAGTAGAGGGAAGGACCAATCAGATTTGTCTGTGTGCCTCGAGACGTTTGGGACAGTCAGTGTCACCTCTTTTTTTTGTGTGTGCTTTGAACAAAAGTGTTTTAGGAAATCACACTGAATGCAAGCTGAGCCGAGCAGTCGTCGTGTTCAAGAAGCGAGTGTGTGAAAAGAGGTGGAGAACAGTTTGCCGTCTCTCACCTCTTATTCACTGCAGTGCCGCCTAGTGGCCGTAGAAAATACATGTTGTCACCTCCAGAGCTCAGCATGAAAAGAACAAACACCCTCTTGACAGTGATCACCTGTACATTTGAAACACGCGGCAGTCGACTAATTTGAATCTTTTTTGTTTTGAGTTAAAAGTTCAAATGACCACATATCTGTCAAGTGAACCTGCTTTCAGTCAGTTACATTCACCCAGTGACAAAACTGATTGTTTAAGAGTCTGAACCCACAGTACTTGAGTCATTACGGTAACAAACCACTCGACTCTTGATGTGAATGTACGCACCGCCGGAAGTGACAATGAACATCAAGTGCAAGTCAAAACATCGCGCCAGTTATTGTGTTTTGGTCACTTGTTGTACCTAAAAGCATGCTACATGTGCAATCATGCAAACGGAAAATGTAATTTAAATTTGCTGTAAAATATGAATACATACAAAAGATATTTTTGTAGGTTAAAATAAAAAAACACAAATAAAAATTGCCCCGCTTCCCTCCAATGTTGCATGCTGTAAAAAACGAGTAAACTTAGTGCTGTTACAACATGGAAAAGGTTGTGAAAGTAATATCTGCCGATGGCTTATAGATAATTTTATAATATTATGGATAAAATTAGGAAGTAATACCCCCTCACTCCTCCTGAAATGTTTTTTCTTTTTTTATCCACGTTTTGATAATGATAGTTTCGGGCTGTTCTTTTTCCAGGCCAGTGGTAGAAGGAGTAAAGGACTGAGAATTAGCTGTACTATACTACATGGTGAGACTGGGCTGAGATGTGCAGCTGGTCTTGGCGTTAAAGCTTTGTGGTTTCTTGCATGGGTCTCTTTGCAGTACGGTGCGTTTGAAAGCATGGTGTGTTACGGCCTCTGTGTCATTTCACTCCAGAGAGCGTCAGTGAGACACTCTGTCGCGCTACTTCCAAGCTCTGATCTTCGTATCAAGATTGACAATCGCCTCGAGTCGTCTCTTTCATAACTCATGGCACGAGCCTGTTTAACCCCCTTCCACACATCCTAATCAGCATCGACGGCTCGTTACTGGCACAGCATGGTGTTCTTGTTGTGCAGGATATCGTTTTATGTCAACACATTTCATGCCTCCTCTCGCTGTGATGGAAGAGCATTTGGTGCATGCTGCAGCACTGGTGGGATTTGTTTGGTTGTTTTGTCCACGTCATGTCAGCATGTGGCAAAGTAGAGCTGCATTTTAACATGCATTCACCCAGTAGAATAAGCTGAAGGACTCATACAGAGATGTTTTTCACACATACATACATATACAGATTACAAACAGCACAGCCTTGTGTCATTTTAAAGTAATTTTATATATGCAATGACTTCTTTCTCCCTCCTCTCCATATCTGAATATTTGGGTTGCTGTCTGTCACTCCATTAAAGCGATCTAACTTTCCTTTTTGTCATTTTTTTTTTCTTTTGTTTGTTTGTATTTCCTTTTTGAATTGCAGATTCCTAAAAGTGTGAGGCTGGCTGAGGAATGGCAGGGCAAGCAGCCTCGGAGGAAAAAAAAACCCACCGTGTTCCTCAAAGCGCTCACAAAGTCAGAGAGACAAAGTGAAAGATGACCTGAATCTAAAAGAGAGCGCATCTCAATTTCCAAACCGTAACGAAAAAAAAAAAACACGTATCACTAGCGTCACGCTTCCTCTTCGAAACTCTGCGGTGTGAACCATGAGAGAAATCCATCTAAATTTTAGTACCCATAACCTTTTCATTCTTAACACCCATACAGCACTCACAAACACAAGAAAGCAATTTGCTTTTTTTTTGCTTTGCTTTCTTTAATGTGACTAACTCCGCTTGCGCCACGCGCCGTCATGAACGTGGCTGTTGGCTTCCTTTGCTCTGAACGGCCCTTTTTCTCCTTACCTTTGCCCCTTCGCACACACACACACACATGGCAGAGGGTGTGGTCAGAGACAGGACGGAAACCAGCAGGAGCAGGGGGGGCACCGCCGACAAATGACCAGCTGGAGGAAGCCATGTTGTCCTGCCCTCCCCCGCTTCTTGTCAAACACCACCATCCGGCCGCTGTGTTTATGTGTGTGAGTCATGAACGCAGACTCGGCAGAGAGATCCATCCCAGGCCCTTCACCGAGGCTGTAAATCCTTCACCCGGCTGACTAAACCGAGCTCCGTATTTGCAGGTGGCATCCAGCTGGGAATGAAGAAGGTGAAGGTGCTAATCATGCGTATGTGATCCGTGTTTGTCTGTCTGTCGAGTGTGTGCTTGTGTCCGTTTTGTTTCTCCACTCCCACATGTCCAGGAAGAACTGGAGGAAAAAGAGGATGATCACTCGCCATCGCTCTCATCCGACACTTCCTGTCTTTATCACTGGCGTCTGATCCTCTCTCTGACCACACCCCTTCCTCCCCCCTCCTCTTCCCTTGCCTCTCACCTACTCCCTCCTACCTGCCCCCCTCCCACCCCACCCCGTCAAGCGGCTCAGACTATGTCTCCCTTTGGCTGCTTTGAGCCCTCTTTTTTGCAACAGCTCGGGGGGCCCAAACCGGGGGCCTCTCAGCGTTGTGGTGTGTGCTGCATGCTTGCCCTGTCTTCCTCCTCAAACCCCCCCACCCCCAGAGCCGGGCGCCGGGGGGGTGTTTTGGTCAGCTTACGCCTCCTCCAGCCTATCTGTTCAGTTAACTCTCATTGCCTGGTCATAACTGTTTGAATTAACCTGAATGCCACTGTTTGGGTTCAGTGCCTGTGGTTCTTCTTTTTTTTTTTAAATTATTTTCTTCTGTTAATGGTTCAGACGGCATGTTTCCCTGATCTCCTCCCCCTCCTCACAGCGTCCCCCCAGTTCAAACAAAAAAAAAAAACTGTCAACAAAAGACGATACAGGGACCCGACATGTTGTTTTTCAGAATGCTAGGTAGGTCACGGATGTCTTGTGCATTTGTTCTACTGTAAGTAAACAGGACAGTGTGTATGTAAAACTGTTAGTATTGTATGTTTTGATCAGAGTGTCTAATGCAAGTTGATGTTAGTTTACAGTTCAACACCACTTGGTCCAAGCGACAGCTCACCCAGAAAATAAAACCGATGCTCTATGTCTGTGGGGACGGTCCACTTCCTGTCTACTGTATATGAAAATATACTGTGATCCATATTTTCCAAGACGCACCTGTTTGGGCCTTATTATTAGCTTGGTTTTTATTTTGTTCTATCACTGAGAGATGAGAAAGTGATACTGATGTGAAAAAAGGATTAAGATGTGATTTTCTTACAAGTTTCGGGGGGGGGGAGTTTTATAATCATGAAACTAGAGATAAATAATGTCCGCTGATTCCCCTGCTCAATGGCACATACGTGATTTTAACAATTTTGTTTTATATTTGATGAGTTGATAAGATTCTGCTTTATTTGTTTGTTTCTTTTTTTGTTTTTGTTTTAAAGCTGGAAATCTATGTTGTAGCTTATTCTGCCTAAATGGGAAAAAACACACACAAAAAAATCCCCCGAACTGCAAACATGAGTAACATTTACATTGTTTTGTGTTGTTGATGAAGCCATTGTTAAATATTCATCAGATGCAAAATGTTTTAACACTTCTTACGTGGAGGAGTGATAGAAATAATGACCATCTGGACTCTCGATGGAAGGAACGATCAAATCCCTGCTGTGGCATCAAGAATCAAGCTCTGAAGAAGTACCGTTTGGTTTTTTTTTGCCACCCATCGCTTGATACGTCAAGATATCAAACGAGCCACTTTTTTTTTCTTTCTTTTTTTTTTTTGTGACCATAAATGACCAGTTGATACCGAAGAGGCACAGATCAGCGCTTCGCGGCAGCAGTATCTCCACAGCCTCTGGTCTACCTGCCAGAGACCACGGCGAACCTTTTCAGCCGATGCCCCAGAAAAACCTGCGTGTACAGTGACAGTGGAGACGGCGCGTTGGAATTAGAGAGAATATATATGAATATATAAATAAAGTTTAAAAAGGAAAACATCTATTTTAACTATTGAGAGTCTTACCATTACTTTATCTGCTTTGCAAAGTAAGACTTCTTTTCCTTTTGTGAGGTCTACCAAATGGTGTGTTTTTGCACTTTTTCGTTTGTGTTCCATTTGGTAGCCCATGCTTGTGTTTCGGAGCACTGAATACTTTGTATTGTGTTTACTGTGCCAATTAAATATGCCTGGAAAGTAAACGACGTTGGGTTGGGTTTTTTTTTGTTGTTGTTGTCGTTGTTTTCCTCCTTTAGTCACAATCCAGAGCGCAGGCGTACATTTTAGGACGGATGCAGGGGACACGTCCCCCTCAGTAAGAGTGTTATGCCGTTTCAAAAGGTCCCTGAAATCATCCCAAAACACAGATCTATGTGAGATATACTGTATGTGTTGAAGGAGAGCTGTTAAAGGGGGTCACAAAGTATTTTTAGGTCAAGAAATTCACACGTTTAAAGAGGTTACGTCCCCAAACAAAAGAGGACAGGAGAGTACATCGCTCCATTATGTGCGTGATGAATGAGAAAAGTCGATCTCCAGAAATTATACAAAGTTATATTGCGTTATATTTTGAATCGTCACCTTGTGCCCAAATTTTCTTTTCCCTTTGCATAAATAGACATTTTCACCGTGAACTGATGCATAAAGGGCATAAATTGGTGTGAAATTTGACATCAAAATATATAGTTTTAATGCAAAAGCATATCGGTTAGAAATGTTGGCTATCGGTCCCATTGGCCCGCAGTACCAATCGACACCGATAGCAAGTTAGGTTCAATCATCCACAATTATTATTGGTGCTGTGAGAACACATTGTAAATGTTTGATGATAAAGCTTTGTGGTGTCATTTAATGAAGCTCACGTTTAACAAAAATAGCTCACGTGCCTCCACGAATTATAACAGCACCTTGTGAAAAGTTGTACAAGAAATAGCAATCTGTTGGAAACAAAATTATTGTTCCATAAATGCATCCAGCTGCCATTTAGAAAACTACTCCTTATACTATACTAATAGTTTAAATATCTACATATAAGTATAATAATAATCCACCCTGCAGTCATGATAAGTGATGGAGTAAAAGGTAAAGGGATGTTGAATGCTCTTCAACTCTCTGGTGTAGTTTCCCCTGTTGGCCACTAGAGGGGAGTCATGTTCCATCAAAGGTCGTTACTTTGGTAAACTGGATACAAAGGACAATCCAAGAGTTTTCCCCTGCCTTTCCTTTTTTATTATTTTTCATCAAATTATTTTCTGCACAGACCAAGATAAGAGGCGGTCCTGACGTGCATTTTGAATTATGCAAAGTGCATCCCAGAAATGCTCTCATCTCCACGTCTGCCCCTGTTCATTTAAAATTGCCTTATAGTGTCACTAAAGGTCTCCCACGCACGTTCATAGTTTCTTATATTGTGAGATGGCCATCAGAGCAGTCTCGTGTATCGATCTGGCCCACCGACGGACCTCGACTCCGGCCACCTGAGCTGCAGCTGTGATCAGTTGACTCGCAGAAAAAAAATGCAGACGCGTGCTGCGTAACAGATGCGGCGCTCACCTCCCACAATGCACTTTCAAACAGGCCTAATTGGCCTTTGCTCCCTGGAACCCAACAAGCTAAAATGGAAAAGAAAAATGAATGGCTTTGCCCGACGCTGTGCTGGATCCCATGGGCAGCGTGACTTTCCCCTCCTGCATGATTTACAGCTACTTTCACTTTGCTTACTTTATTGGTTTATTTGGTCGAACCAGCCAAGTCATTAATTTACATTATTTGCTGGAGTTAGAATGGTAATTTTTTTTTTTTTTTTTTTATCTTTAGTCTCTGGACAAATGCTAGAAGTGCTTGAAGGTGTTTTTAAACTTTATGAATACATTTAAATACATAAATCAACAAGTAAGATATTTTCAGACATAATCTCCAAAAGTACCTTTGGTAAACACCGAGGCAGGTAGACCGAACCAGGTCATCAGGCGCAATGAGACGCCATCACCTTTTTTAATTAATTCCTACACACTGAGTAGTTGGGGAGTCACGTGTTCTCGGCGAGGGGGAACCAGCCGTCCCACGGCAACAAGCTCCTTCTGTAAAAAGAGGACACTGCTATCAGCTTCACACCGAGGATTGATTAAACCAGCCTCACATTAATCTGCCATCTGTCTTTAGACCCAAACAAGTCAAAGAACAATCTCTACAGGTTTAAGAGGGATTATCATTCAGCTGCCGATGGATCACCCTTAAAGAGGGACTTATTGCACTTCTGACATTAGATCCACAGAGACGCGTTGAAGACGGTTATTGCTTTAATTAAACCACTTACTGTTTGTTTCTGGTGAGAGGAATAATCTTAACAAGTGAGATTTTGCCTTTTAAGTCAAGACTTTATCCCAGTCTTTGTGGCATTAAAGGTCCAGTGTGTACGATTCAGGGGGATCTAACTGAAACTGAATATATTACTTTTTTCATTAGTGTGTAATCACACAAAAATAAGAATAGTTGGGTTGTCATTACCTTAGAATAGAGTCATTTATATCTACAGAGGGAGCAGGTTGCCGTAAACAGAGTCCAACATGTTGCTCTGCCACGTTTCTACAGTAGCTCAGATCGGACTTCCTCTTCTCCTTTTATAGCAGGTGGCATCCGCGTTAAGGTCACGTACCATGTCTGTAGAGTTAATACCCCCTTCATTAAAAAGTCCAGGATAGACAAAACAAACACCAGCCACTGTAGGTAAGGTTTGGTGGGTATTCAATCGGTTGCAATCTGCAACTTCACCACTAGACGTCGCCACACACCGCACACCGAACCTTTAAACGGTATAGGGTCAAAGACCAACGGGCTTCAAGGCGCTTTTCGCACCTACCTCGTTTTGACTTTCAGACTTTCCATTTCGATCCCAAACAAATTTGCAGGCGTGAAACCTCTCCCGGACCAAACAGCCGGTCTATGGTCCCACCATGTGCTGCGCGAAAAACACTTTTTGGATACGACAAAGCTATGGTTGCCAAAAAAAAAAAAAAAAAAAGAAGGCGAAAAACAAACGGAAGAACAGCATGCCGACATCAGCTGTGCACGGCCGTCTATAAGTGGAGATGCGGCACACGTAGGTGATGATGGCAGGACGTATTAGTCTGCTCCCAAAATAAAAGTGCGAAAGTGAAACGGAACAAAAACACAATCGTTGGTTTGGACTTTCAGGTGTGAAAACATCCTTTTCTATGTGGGAAAAAAAGTCTCACTTTCTAACTTTCTGTGTTGAGCCAGCTCATTAGTTCCTCAACAATACAAAAGTCTAAACTTCAGCGTCACATTCTGCTGTTTCTTCAAAGTTGTTCTTCCTCAAGCATTTTGAAACAGTTGTAAATCTTGAGGCCGGAGGCTTCATGGTAAACAGAAGTCCACCACTGACTCGTGACGTCACTGTAATTCTGGCCTGAAGGAGGCTTGCGCTTCCTAGGCCTAAAGCGGAAGGAGAAAGCGTCCTAAAACTGCCTTGATTTAATTTTCACAACCCATTAGGCAAGTAAAAAATAGATGGAAAACATTAGCACTTTCAGTCCCTGAAGGCTAGATCACAGAGCTGTTGTTATTGTAATACTTTAAAAATGTTCAGCATTTTCAGACAATCAATAAAACACGGGGCATAAAGTCACCTTCCTGTTATTTGGCTGGTCACTGCGGTGTGTTTTACCTGCCGCTCTCTGTCTGTTCCATTACTGGTCTGTTCCTGTCTGGCCTGGTGTGAGAGCAAGGCAGCCTGATGGGGAAAGCACACCTCTGGAGATGGGCCCAGTTGGCCCCGTCATCGAGGGCCGGAGGGGGCTGGCGTCTGTCTGTGAAACGCATCAAGGCTGTCACCTCATGCCCCGTATGTGTGTGTGTCTGTGTGTGTGTGTGTTACACTAGAAAAGAGCCACGATCCCTGGACAACTTGTTTTCCTGGAGTAAATCTCAGATTTTTGTAGTCCCGCATCTGTCATGAATTTTTCAAATACTGTTTGCATTTTAAGTAATAGGTAACTTTCACAGCGTATGATCAAACAGTATTATTGATGATGAACAATATGACTGCATGTTATTCATGTTCTCTAAGTAGTGTTAGCCAGAAGGCCCTGAGGGCCTCATGGACCTCATTTCAAGCTCTTCAAATGAAGTTACAGAATAGATACAGTACAGGTGGACAAATGAGAAAGATTATTATTCAGAGTCTTTGTAATGGCAACCCTGCCTGCAATGGGTAAACAGCTTTCAACACTGTACAGCACTCAGCTGCTGGCCTGCTGCGACTTTTTCTTCTGCACTGGATGATCTTCAACTTTGCTGAATTTTTTCAGAGCCAAATATATGTTGAATCCTTTCCAAAAAGTATGAGAACAGCGGGAAAGGAAGACACAATCAACAAACAGCACTTGGCCACCCCTCGGACAGGCTGGACCGGTCTCCTTTAACTTTACATCACAGTCACGCACATTCCCATTTAAAGGTCTAATTAGAATCATTTTAGACAAACAAGCAGGCATTAAGCGATGACATTTCCCAACAGAACAGAAATGTTGCCCGTGCAGCAAAGAAGGTCTCTGCAAAGCAAGAAAAATGAAAAATGGAGGAAAAAAAAAAAAAAAAAAAAAAAAAAAAGGCCAGAGAGAGGCTCCATCTGGAATAGATATTCTGTCAGCAGGCCGGGTCCTGTTGAAAGTGGGCTGAGCTGAGATAATACTTGGACTGTGCTTCACTTTTCTACAATATTCTGCACATAAAACCTCCCCGAAAGACAACAGCGCAGTGACCTCGCTGGGCTGCCATCTGGCAATAACTCCTAAATATTGTCAACAAACATCTATTTTAAAAATCATAAAGGATGATGAATCTGGCCGGTGAGTAAAAATAAGCTCGAGGTTAGTATGAACATGCTCTCGACTGGATTCACGGCACGTACTCATTTCGGGAGTCGTAAGTGTGTCGAGGCTGTAACAGCAGGAGGTTAAGACGCCGCCGATGTGTGCTATATGTTTACACTGAGGCTCGGGGGCGTGTCAGCAGATACTTTTCACTTTCCCCACAGCGAGCCCGGCCGCTGCTAGCCACTCATCTCTGCTCTTTAATTAGTCACTGCTAATTAGAGATGAAGGCGTACAACCGCAGGTCAGAGACCATAAAACACCTCGCAACCTCGCAAGAAAACCTCTCTCTCTCTCTCGCTCCGTCTCTGTCTCACTTTCCTTTTTTTTTTTTTTTTTTTTCTTTCTTTCTCCCCAGGCATCAGCAAAATTGTGATGGATCCCATTTATTCTTTGGCGCAATAGTGGAAAATATGCTGCCACTAAGTAAGGAAAACTTGAGCTCGGAAAAGCTCCCCTCCAGAGTGGCAAGCTCAGCACTGCTGCATTTGTGTTCACGTGAAATTTGAAGTATTTCTCTGAATGGTCTGAATCTACTCGATTAACAAGGAGCTATAGCGAGCATGACGTAAGCCAGAAGGGGACCGAGGCTCTTAACATAGCGATTACAATTCCATTACGACCCCCCCCCCCTTACCCCCTCACATCAAATCATTTCTGTTTTTAGGATTTCAGGAAAGCTTATTTTCCAGCCTGATAATCTCCATATTAGCATTCACAGTTGGCTGGATGTTTAAGGCCTCTCTTTGTGTGGCTTACATGTAGGTTCCTGTGAGAAAGAGGGAGACAGTGAGCTAGTTGTCACCTTTAAAGAAACCCCCGCTACCAAAACAAAATGGCTCACAATGACATTCCTCCGGCTCGACCTCTGCACCTTGACTTGTAATTTGGTTTCAACAGTGGCTCTGAGCCACACGGTCAGATTGCAGGGTGACAGTTTTACCAGTGGGACGGTTCATACGGAGTGTCATCATCCTCTTTTAGATCCCACAGTAAATCACGCACACACACACACATAGAAACACATACCGCCATGGAAAATGACACTTGGAAACAAACGTTATTCACAGTGAATACCACAGTGTATGAGTGTAAGGAATGCCTTCACCGCAGGACAAAGGAACGTCTGTTGCCTCAGCCGCTTTTTGTAATTTTTGGACAATTTCATAAGGTCTTATTCTACCCGGTGTGACTGCAGCCGTGGCGAACGTCCAGACCATTGGACTACCTCTGACTCCAAAGAGCCGTACCACAGAGAACGCATCTCGCGACCAGAGCGAGTCCAACCACATTAAAAATACGGAGCCAGCAATGAGCCCGGGATAATTAGGATCCTCCCCAACCCGTAGGAAATACATACCAAAACCTCAGTGGAGACATACGCAACCGTCTGCAAAACTTTTACTTTTCAAATAGTCTAGTTTTCTATTAAAAGATAGATCCGAATGTGTCAGTGCTTCAAACCTTCCGTAGGTTTAAAACAGTCGTTGCGCAGAATCTTTTTTAAACACTTGTAGCGCGTGTAATATTCAGTTAATACGTCTCTGACTTTTTGAAAAATGTTCCAATTATATCTGTTTTTTCCTTCCAAGAACATTGTTAACAAGCTGGGTGGACGGCGTCCTGCATCAGGAGCCCTGTGGGAAATTATGTTGGTGAAAAAAAAAAAAAAACCCCAACAAAAACGAAGAAGGCGACATGACCAAATAGGTGCGTTTAGAGATGACTCAGGATTGCTGTTATGAATCACACTTGGATTTAACCTGAATGCTCCAGCTTCTGAGGGAGTCTCTGGCTTCCTACTGAGAGATGGCCTCCACCCTACATGACCCAAAAAACAAGCTTTAATTAAAAGCCCCTGTCACCAGTGAAATCCCAGTACGCCAGTAGAGCAGCAAATGTCATTTCTTCGCCGCTTAATTCATGGGATGACTTTCCACCCAGGGCTTGTCTCGTTTCTGAGCTGATTACCTATCATAGATTAGATCCCCCCCCCCCGGGCACTACTAATGAAACCCCGGCTAAAACCAAACGAGAGCATACATTAAAACAAAGGTTGGCCTCTTATTACCGCTCCTTTTGACAGTCAAACGGAGCATGGAGATTTGATATTTAGGCAATAATAGCCCACTGTAAAAACTTGACCCTGATAGGATCAGAAGCTCTTCCTCATTTTGAAGCTTTTTGACACAAGTCGGAAGGAAACACGGAGGCCAGCCCTTTAGCTAGCAAGGTGCTAATTAAAATGGCCTCTCTATTGACACTGGGCAGGTATTTAGAGTTGGATTATGTTGATTATATATGTGTTTTTTTTACTGAAAAGGTGTAGAAATAATGTTGGAAACACTGCTTGTTGGAATGACATGTAGCTCATGTGGCTAACATTAGCTAACGTTAGCACCATAAGACTGTTTAGTCTGTTTAAAGTGGAAAGAGCCTCCCATTTGTTTTTGTATTGCTGTTTTGAAGCTTGTAATGCACTGTTTTATTTTATGATCTGTCAGATGACTATTTATCTAAACTTACGATTAACTATGAATTCAATTCAAAACGTGGCATAATGTGTCGGTAGGCGATGTCGGGACGTCATACTTTTTTATTTAACACACAAAAGTGTGATCACACTTTGGATCATTTTAAATAACTAATACAACTTCAGATTGAGGAAAACTTTTTAAGGATTGTTTTTTAAAGTCCCGCTCCTGCCTGGTTCGTGTAATCCAAACGTGTGACACGCCTCCTTTTACCCTGACGCGTAAAAGGAGGCGTAAGACTTCCGCGAAAGACTTCCGCAAAGGATACACCTGTGTATCCTCGGTCAAAACTCCTCCGGCCAACCCCCTCGATCCTTGATCCTCGATGTGCATTTTAGGGAAATGAGAAATGAAAAAATGAGGAATTGAGAAGAGCCCATTGACAAACGGCCCCGGAGTTTGCGTTTTTTTGGCCGTCGCCATCTTGGTTCTTTGGAGTCAGTAGTGACCGTACTCTGACAAAGGGGGCGGAGCTGCGGGAGCGCGACCCGTGACGGGTGAGTAGATGCTAAACGCTAGCTTACCAAACTTCATCGAAACTTTGCCAAACAAAATAATTAGACGGTGCTACTAGTGTAACTTATTAACCACAACTACAGTGGCGTGTCTGGCGGGGAAAAAATGTTTTATTCAATAAACAGAGGCTCCGAAATCCGACTCTGCAGGCGAGCAGTTAGCTAGCTAGCAATTAGTTCGCTCTAAAATTTCATGAACGCAGGGATAATTTAAAGATGAACCATCAGTTCACTTCTCAGAAGCTCTACAGTAAGTTAGCTACTTCTTTGGCTTCACTTTGGATTGATACAACCTAAGCTGCTTTTGTGACTTGTGTACTTGCACTGCTGATGTCAGAAATAAGCCGTTAGTGTTAAAACATAAGTAAAACAAAGTGAACGGTGTAACTCCTCCACTGTCCTGAAGAGAGGAGCTCCTACTGATGCATGTAGCTAAGTGGGTTTGTTTGTCTCTCTGATGGCTCATCAGTTCTGAATGTGTGTCTAGTGTACATTTTAAACTAAATGAGTAAATACAAGTGAAGATAGCCTCAATGTCCTTGGTGTAAACTTATTCCTTAGCAGGTGTTATTTACAGCACAAAGAGCGCACATGTAATTAATAATAATGATGATGGCATGGGACACTTTCATGGCAATGAGCCCTCAGTTATTGCACCTAAACCTTTTCCTGCTGTAACAATTCATAATGTCACAACATGCTCTTTTCGGGCATCCTAGTGATGCATTTAGTGTCCGTTATTATTGGTACATCTGCCAGTTAAAATACCAACAAAATGCCAAATAGATCAACATGACCAAATAGGTGTTTGTTTGTTTGTTTGTTTTTGGATGACTCAGGGTGCTTGAGCTCCCCAACGCCCACGGGATCTGAGCCTTGTCCCCTTATGCAGATGATGCACTTCTTTGCACAGAAATATAACCTTATAATGTGACAGCTCGAGGAGGCTTTGCAGGCTTGAACCGCATTTCTTTATTGACAGCTAAAAGACAAAACAAAACATGCATACTTTTCCATCTGGGAAGCATCTCCAGGATTATACGTTTCCCCTTCTTGACTGACCTAGAAAAACTATTTCATTCTTTTTTTATTCTATTCCAGAATCATCCGGCACAGTGACTCTGGATGAATTGTCTTCCCTGTCAGAAATGTCAGACCTGTTTAAGCTTTAGCAGCGTAGTACGATTACTCAGCGATGTAGGAAATATGAACACATTACTTTCCTGTCTCAACAAATATTTATTTCCTCTGCTGGTATATCTTTGTGTTTGTATCCATGGTGTTTTTCTACAAATAGGCGACTGAACACTCACCGGCAGATACAGTGAATGCCATATGTAAAGCATTATATTTACTTGGGTAGTAGTTTTCTACTTACACTATTTGTTCCAGCTCAGGTAATAATTTAAGATACTGAAATGTTCATAGTTTTACTTTATTTTTCTGTCGAACTGAATGTGCACGAACACGTCAGACGGTAGCTTTGCAAATTTGAACAGGAAAAAACAGGCATAATTGTGCATCAAAGCTGGCAACGGCAATGGATTTTTTCATGATTATAAACATTAATCCTTAGATCGTGAACGTTCAGCACGATAGCCAATTTTGTAGACAGCTGTAGGCTCTCTTGGCCAGTTTCAATTATCTGAATATTAAAAGCACTAGGCCTGATGATATTTGCTATGTCCCGATTTGCACTTTGCTTTTTTTTATTTTGTCAAGTGTATTAACTCAGGAAAAGTTTATCATATTTCATAAGAGATAAGCTGTTGTAAAACAAAATACAATTGTCTTGAAACACTACAGGTGATGTATTGTAGTAAATGTTTAACACACTTAATTCAACCTACTGGTACTAAGTTTTCCCAGCACAGGACTGGAACATTCATGAATGCAGCTATTGTACCCTTATAATTACAGCACACGGTAAATGTGATTCAAGTTGAAATCTAACAACATGCGAACTAAATAGCGTGCAATGTGAGTAGAACAAATGTTTGTAATTGAAATGGCTTCTTAAAGGCAAATATCCCTTCAGGTCCCAGCCTCACGGAAAAGTTAATATATGAACTATTGATATTGGCTCATGTCTTGAAACTGTCACAGACCAAAATGGCTGGTTTCTTATTTTACCAATAGTTTTTTTTCTGCATTTCTTCCCTATAAAAATACAGTCAAGTGTTAAATGGAGCAAGACCAGCTACTTGAGAAAGTGTGGAAGGATTTCAAAGGGCCTCTGCATAATCTATCAGTTATATGGAGCTTGCTGTGATGGTGTTTGCTTGTAGGACACATGGTCAAAGTGCCCTGGCCATTCGCCAGCTCTTGGTTGATGCAATTCCTTGAGTAGTAGTGGAGATATAAAGAGACCAAATTATTTTACTCAAGTGAAAGGTGCTGTTCTTGTGGTTAAATTGTACTTGAGTAAAAGTAATATTACTTGTGTAAAAAAGATTCAACTAAAAGTAGAAAAGTAACTTATACCTCCAACAAGGAAGTTATGTTTTTACTTGTTTGTTTGTCTGTGGTATCCTGGTTTTTTTCCTCCTTAGTATTTAACTCACCCGTTTAGATTATCCAAAGTCTTAAAGTTATGTATAACAGAGTGTCCTCTGTGATTGACAGGTGAATGCCGTGATGTGAGGGTTTTGATTAACAGCTAGCGTTAGCCCGGCTGCCGAGTCGGACATTTCAACGCTAATTTATTTAATGAAACTTATTTTTCTCCCTGACGGGCAGCTCTGCCATATGTGTTGTGTAGGAGTTACACTAACAAGGCCGTCACAGGATTCTATCGTGAAGTTTACGGTACTTAATTACAATA
>JAPQRN010000005.1:23775834-23803740 GCA_037367275.1 Coranthus polyacanthus
ACCGAGCTATAAAACTGCTCTTCAGAAAACCTATGGGTGACGTCACGGAGGGTTTGTCCATCTTTTATATACAGTCTGGTTTTTTGGTGTGTGTTCCTGATGACAGTGACTCCATATAATTAATAATCTATGTCAGAGGTCAAGGTCGAGGAAAATTCGCCAAATTCCAAAAATTCCTATTTTTTCATTGTGGATTGAAAAAAAAAAAAAAATCATATCTCATTCAAAACTCATCTGATTTGATTATAATTTACCATAGACATGTATATTGTCAAAGTCTAATGCCACAAAAAAGGTTTGAAAGGTTGAAGGTCAAAGTCAGGGTCAGGGTTAGGGTTAAAAATCACTGTGTCTTTTGTACATAGAGTTCTTTCAAATTTTAACTGAGGCAAAATACTATCTTGAATGAATTTGATGGACATGGTATGTTGTTTTGAGGGCTTCAGCTGCCTTGGTGGACGTCTCTGTCTATTTTAAAATGGACTTAGAGATTAAATAAGCATAGCGTTAACCAAGTCAGGAAGGTCCTGTTTCTGATATGGAGGTTGCTTAAGCTTAAGTAAGTAAAACTAGCGAAGGTTTACACCAACACAAAACATTAATGATTTACTATCAATGGCCTGTGAATCAACAACAGAAGTTGCTTTGCAGGTTGGATGCAGATCTCCACATTTTGAGGCAAAAAGAGCTTATGCTGCATTCTGAAAATGTTGCCTTTCTTCACTTGAATTGGTCCCTTAAATGTGTTCAAGGATTTACTTCACGTTCGACTTCATACTTGGGAGAATCGGTTTAATGTATGCATTTAGGTCTTGTGTGTCTCCTGTTTAAAAAACTTTGTTTAAAAACCTCAGTTTACTTTTGTGGCATTTAATTTTGACTGCCTGGCACGAACAACTGACTTGCTGTCTTGGCGGGACGGTCGTTGCTCCGGGGACCCCTGAGGGTCTACGACTGACTGGGGGGGTCCGTGAAATAATTTGCTATAAATTCTGAACTTGTGCTGTATCTTTAGAAATGCAGACGGGGACCATTTGCATCAATAAAACAAGCATATTGTGTCCATTAGTCTCACGTACGTTAGCTTTGGGCCACTAGAAACTCTGCTATATCACATCACATCAATCTTATCATGAATCACTTACGCATGAGGGCACAATGAACAGCTTCTTCAGCTGCTCGACTTGGCTCTTTAGCTAACTATTTCGCTGGTGAACATGGAAAAATACTTTCTGTAACACTTATAACTTATGTTCTGATTTGCTGAGTGCTTTCTGACAGGGATTTGAATAAGGAGCAATAAGTGTGTTATTTTAAAGTAGAAGCACTTACTGAAAGTCAGCTTTAGACTGGCCATTTTAAATGTCTAGGTTTATTAGGACTAGAACTGTCTTGCTGCTGTTCATTTTCTGAGTGTTGCTTGCAATGCAATACAAACAGTTCCAATGATATCTAAAAGTACAAGAGTAGCACATGAAAGGTTTTAAAACAGCCTCAAAAATCACAGCCAGGTGTGAGATTCTCCATTTTTCCTCTCTGTGGTTTTGGACGAGAAAGCGGCCTAGTGTCAGACAGATTCAGAGCTTACATATAAAATCAATTGAATAGCAAAACATCATTTGATTTAGAACTGTAACAGAGTACAACAGAGCACCCAAAGGTGCCACACAGATCAGGACAGATTAGCTTCAGATGGGAGATCCGTCACACTGCCTTTGTAGTGAAACCACCCGGCAGAGAAAAACAGAGAGGGGATTTGGATTTAGAGGGAATAAAGCCAAGATTGTGTCTTATTTTTAATCACAGCAGAAAAAAGCAATTGTCTGCAGGCTGGATGGCATCATTTGCTTTGAGTTTTGTGTCCTCGTAAGATCTTTTTTTGTTATTTTTTTTATTGAAATAGAAGAAGCGAGTCGGTTACAGAGCCAGACTGTGATGCATGTGGGTGGGCTAGGGACCTAAGCTTCAAGGCTAAAGTGAGTAATCTGATTAAAGTCTGCGATTAGCTGCTAAATCGATGTACTCAGCTTTTTTAAACACAGTGATTTAGTACTAAAAAGAGTCATGTGCCAAGCTCACAGATATACAGTTGAATTACATTTTTTTTTAATCAAAAATGTTCTGATGTGCTATGATCAAAATGAACAAATTCTTTTTGGTAGGTCCTTTTCTTGCAGTTATTTGGTTTTAACTAATGACATTAACGATGCCTCTGTTTCGTCAGAGAGTCACACGTATCATAGGGCCTCATGTAACGCAGCCATTGTTATTAATGCTATTGATTACACTTGCAGCTGAGTCAAGGTCTTAGTCAAAGTCTTAGGCTACATTCACACAGCCTTAGCGCTACATTTTCATTTATTGCTCAGATCTGATTTGTTTGTATGGCTGTTTTTTAAAAAAAATGTGATCAGATTCAGATTCCACCATGTCCTGAATTTCATGCCCAAAAGAACAATAACAAAGACGTCACGTGCAGCATGCTGTCGTGCATGGAGGCCACAGAAGTCAGTGTTCACGGTTTATGTTGATGTTCAGTGGAAGCCAGCAAAAAAGGAGAATGATTTTGTTCCCTGAGAGACTCCTGCCAGCGCTGAATTGTGATGAACGTCAGACCAGGCTGACTCAGACTGAGGTTGCATTGCAAAAAGTCAGATTTGTGTCTGATATAGGGCCACATATGGAAGTGACCCAATTCAGAAAAGATCAGATTCCATGTGATTTGTGCTGTTCACACTGTTTTGCAAACAAAAACAGATGTGAGTCGCATAGGAGCAAAAACATCTGATTTGGGTCACTTTTGCCTGTAGTCTGCACATTGCCTTTTACGCGTGCTACGTACTTTATTCGTCTGAGTTTAAAATGTGTTAATGTCGTTTTTTTCACCATTGCTCGCGCTGTAAATATATTTCACAGCTATAAGCAGCTCCTCATTCTTTTTACGAGGTTTGATAATAGTCTCCCTCGCAGCACATGAAAAATGAAATCAAACAAAATTAGATACTGCAGCAAAAGTAATCAACAATAGACATTTCCTCATGAAATTTGAAGGTGGGTTTCAGTATCTTTCTATCAGAATGTAATCATTCAGAGCAGACATTCTGACGTCTCAGGAAAAACACAGGTGGCTCTGATCACACCATCTGACTGGGAAGCATCCAGTGAAATGTGGCCGTCATTAACTGTATTCACTACACCTGTTGCTGACAGTGTTTATAGTGAAAAAAGGTCACTCCCTTCTTCACTTCCTTGTAAATTGTGTGAAATATTTTGAATGGAAGAAAGTAAACAGTGTAGGTTTGGTCTCGCCATTGGTAGGGATACAACCCCCCCACGAACACCCCCTCCAAAAAAAACAACAACCAAAAATGTACGTTTAGATTACTCTTGCATCTTGTCTTACAAAAAACGGATGATTTCCTCAAATATTGGTAATGACAGTTCTGTCCATTCATAATATAGAGACATGTCCTTGCTGTTCATATGCAAACCTGCGCCCCTTGGTTCATAGAGTGGATGCAAAATGTAAAATGTGTAAATGTCGAGGTATATAGTGATGGTGAACACATCTGCAGACTCTAAAGTAACAAATCAAACCAGCTGCCAAGTCTGGAGAGGCAGATGTGATGTAAGATGTGCATATAAGTAAGTGGGGAGGTATTAGTGTGGATGTGTTGTTAATATAATGCCAGGGTGCTCATTTCATTGCAAGACTTGTTCCCACAGGATTGTTATCAGCTGATGCAGTGTACAGTGGTTTCCCCCGGTGTCCTATACTTTACATCCTCTCACTTGAATGAAGCTCTTTGAGAGTTTTACAGGGTGGTAGGTGAGTTTCAACCTTACAGCGAGTGTCTGAGGCCTTACTTCCAATCCAGCTGTGGTGTGTAACACGTTTAGGGACAGCTCATATCATTCCTCACTTTCATCCCGCTTTTTACTACATGGGCATTTTTTTCTCTTGCAATTTATTTACACTGCAGTTGTCTAGCAACCACCACAACACTTACCAGCTCCTCCGCCTTTTATACTCTCTATGTCACTGGTAGTTAACCCTGTTTGCACAGACTCACATCTGCTGCAGACTAATGTACACATGTTTTAGGATGTTCAGGTACCATTGGTGATCTAGCAGTGATACACACAGAAGTTAAGAAATAAACGTTTTTTCCCTGGCGCGTTTAGGTCAGATGATAGATAACCCCTGGCGGGGCGAAAAGGCTGTGACTCAGAAAAACCTTCCCACTAAACTAATCAGAGGAAGATAGGCTGCGCTTTACGTGTTGTACACTCACAGGGGTTGTCTGGGAACTTATCAGTGCTTCGCTCTTCCGCCTTGTGCTCCCTCGTCTGCGATGAATGTTTTTTGGAGAGAAAAAGGAGGTTCAGAGTCCAATGCCTCCGGTCTGCCATGACATCATCCCTGCACACATCTGGAACCGCTAGAGTTAGTGTGTGTGTGTGTGTGTGTGTGTGAGAGAGAGAGAGAGAGAAGGGGGAGCTGCAGAAGAATAGGGGGGCTGGTGACACATCAGCAGTATGGAGAAAAAGGGGGGGGGATGAGCAACAGAAAGGAGTGGAAAAAGTCTGTTTGTCTGAGAACATAGACAAAGATGAGATGTATAGCCGTTTTGGTGTAAACACATTATCTGCCAGAGCACTAATGAATCTGAAAGCGAGGCTTATGAGCACAAAGTAAAACATTCGTTGATAGCCCTATGTTTTTCTTCAGAGAAACACCTCATGGACTGCATTCAGTTTATTTCCAAGCTGATGCGTTTAAGATTTACCCCGAAGTGACACCAACAGATTATTTTGGTCTGTTGGTACTAATTGTTTGGAGGGAAGCTCGAACTATTTGCTTGTTGTCTGTTTACATGTTTTCCTTCAGAAAATTCAGTGACAAGCCAAGAGGAAAAAGTTGATGCTGTCATGATTTTGTGGTTATGGCCACTAGGGGGAGACACTTTGCCTATTGAGTGTTTTCAGGCAATGATCTGAAATCATGTAAGTGACTGCCTGTCAAATCATGAGAAGTGGAGCCTTTTATGACTGTGCTTATAAAACTGCTAAAGAGAGAAAAAAGGACAACTCGGATAACAATAATCAGATTTCCTGACTTAAGCTGCGTTCATGCTGTATTTAATAAGAGTAACATTTTGTGGATAGCTCAAATCTGCTGGACGAAGGCACATAAAAAGAGGGGGTTAGCCCGAACACTTCCACGTTACACTAAAACAAAACAGTAAAGATGTGAAATATTGAAAGAATTAATTCTGAGGAAGAGGATATGGAGGAGTCGAGGTGCTGTTTGCCAGATGTTTGGTCAAATGCGCCGGCAAACAAAATGAGACTTTTCATTCTTCATTCAGTATTTTGCCATCAGCGTCCACTCTCTAATGCAAAACACTCATACTTAAAACTGTCTCATCATCTTATGTCCCATCACAAACACCCATTACTTTTTTTTTTTCTTTCATGTTTGCTCTGCTATTGTCTAGCTTCACGCTCCGTTTTGATGACTGACATGGAAGGAGAGGTGTGTTTACAGTGGGGGTGGGGGTTCGGGGGTTCGGGGGAGCTGCAGAAAAACGATGTTGTAAGAGAGCGTCCAAAAATTACACAAGAGAACATGAAATGTAAGGTCATAAAATGAGAGGAGAAAGAGAAAGAATAGGAAGGAGGGAGGGAGGGCATGTAGGGTATACTGTAAACTCCAGAGCCCACGTGTACTGGAGATGATGGGGACTCTCTTTCTCTAAATTGGAGTCTAGTCTGTCCCTCTAATCTAGCCACAAGACCCTGTGATGTTGTTGTCTCCAGCATGGCCTGTGGAGCACAGCGGACCGCAGCAGAGCAGTGCTCTCCACAACCCTGATCCTGATCTCTGCTGAGTTTGGGATGCATTACCAGCAGAGCCACAGACACTGCCCTGCCACATAACCCATCTGCGTCTGTCACTCTCTCCTACTCCTTCCTCTTTTTCGTCTTTCTCCCCCGTTTTTCCCGTCCCGTTTGCATCTTGCGTGAGATCACCGCCTGAGCGACCGTCGTGACAAACTTCTGTCTACAATGTTTCACGTGCAGAGAGAGGTTTTGCTTCTCATTCTCTCTCCTTTTTTTTCCATGTGCATCATCTGCCCAGCATGAATCATGGATCTCTCCTGGGGAGCGTTGGGGAAAGAGGCTAAAATTGTTGCAAAGAGGGGTATTGTGGGGAACTACAGCCAACTCCCACCCCCAGCCAACAGTCGGAACAAGGCCTCCTCCCCCATGGGGTTATCCTTGCTTCAGTCTGGAAAAAGTGGAAAAAGGTCTGACTCACTGGGTGATAAATTCCTTTCCTATGTTGAAGGATTCCCCAAGGAAACCATTACTAGCATGAGTTACCACATGTTGCCAAAATTGTTAAAAGAGTTAAATAAATAAAATCCTTTTTGGTGATGTAGGTATAATGCCACACTAGGTTTTAACCAAAAAATTACCAAAAATATATATATGTGACACAAAATCTTGTCTGCGGGTTAAGTTAAGTTACTGTTGTACCATTTTGTTCCTTTTTCTCCACAAAGATGAAAAATATCTGGCACTTACACACTAGTGGAATTATTTTTTATTTTTTTTGTTTCATCTGTTGGATATTTTAAGGCCGCCTTATATTTTCCATGTTTTTGGCTTTTATTCCTGTTGATTTTATTACGCTTCAGTCGATGTTGTAGGCTTTAAAACACTTGTGTCAGAGCTTGGCTTCTGCAGAGGCTTTACACAGTTGTGTCATGCTAGGATAGGCTCAGGCACGGTTCATCTTGTTGCTTGGCTACATCTTACATTTGTAGGAGTTTCTGATGGTATTAATATTGACACGTGCGCTACATTGCGTCACGTATCTGCGCAGAGGAAAATAGCGTCTTTTTTGTCACTGGCTTATTTCTATATAATTAAACAAATAATATCTTGAACATGATCTGTTGCCTGAAAAAGAAACAAAGGTCGAGTGAGTAACACACAGCTGTGAGTGTATAAATCATCTCAGAGAATATCAGCAAAGACCGAGGAACAAAATAATTCCCAGCTGGAGTCTTAAGTCAGCCTTGCCTTCATCTATCCTCAAAACATCATGGTAATGAAGACCAACAAGCTGTTTTCAATCAAACAACACAATCCGCACTTTCCCTCCGCCTTTCTGCTATTTCCTGCTTTTTTCCACTCCTCTATTCATATGGGGGGATGTGCGTTGTAAAAACGGAGGTTTGTCGTCGATGGAAGGAGAAAATGAGCAGGAACAGTCTGGAACTGAAGGTTGAGTAATACCCAATTTCAGCACCAGGAGAAAGGGGGTCTGCGAAGACTCATGAGGTGACAGCGTCAGGTTTGGCAGAAGGGACCCTGTAGGTGTGAAGATTCATCATGTTGCTTGTGCGAAGCAAGAAAGCCCTAAATAGAAGGGGATTTCTGATCATTAGAAAGTCAGTCTAGCCGTCCTTTACTGTTTCCACACTTTCTGAAATTCTTTCTTTTAATCTTTCTTTTACATAATCGGATGCAGAGGTGGTATTGGACTCCAGTAGACTTTTCAGGTATCTGTACCTGAGTATATTTGTTTTTCTTTTACACAAATACCTGTACTTTCTCCCCTCTCCTCTTCTCACTGCACACCTTCCCAACATCGAGACCAATTTCAACCCACAGTAACAGAAGAGGATTCCTTGGTTTATCGACGTAACAGAGATAAGATGTAACAAGACGAAAGCAACGGAAAAGATGCAACAAGACAAAAATCACATAAAAGATGGAACAAGGTGAAAACGACATAAAAGATGAACCAAGGCCAAATCGATATAAGAGAAAACAAAAAATGATGAAACAAGATGTAACTAGACTTGTAGTCTCTCATTTCATGAGTTAGTGCTTATTCTGTTCATTTTGTTTGAAGAAAATGGGTGCAATCTGAGTTCTTATTCAACAAGACAAAAACAACATAGAAAACATTACTCGACAAAAACAATGTAAGAGATGAAAATGACATCCTACTTCTTACTTTCATATTTGGAGTACTTTTCAGAGCCTGTACTTTTTCATGAGTAGTTTTCTTGAGAAGTTTCAATCAGTTTTTTTCCTACTACTTCTACTTGAGTAAAGGATGTGTATAATTTTGCTACCTCTGATCAGATGTAATCAATTGTGTGTATATATAGTTCTATAATGCCAGGTCAGTTTCAAAAGTTCAAGAGATGACGACTGCTTGAAGGAGACCCGCGTTCCTTCTATGACCATAAATGAAGTATTACATAAAAGTATGTCATGGGGGAGACAAAAGCTAACCCCAAATAGCCATGGGATTAGTTAAACTTTCCATTAGTCATTTAATTGATTTAACTAGATTTTTTTTATTTCAGTTGTAAAAAAGCAGAGTTTTCTTGCTCTCCCTACACTCCTACTGATGTAGTTAGTATCAACAAACGCTGACCACAAAGATGAAGGAACTTTGTAGTCACTCTAGATCATTGGTTTTCAGATCTGGTCATTTTAGGCCAGGCCAGAGCCCTTATGGTTTCCATTACAAGCATAACATAACATAAGGGACTGATTTAGAGTTTGGATACATAGCAGGATAGAAAACCAACAGTATTTTAGGCTCCAATGGGTTGAGTAAGAACACTGAAATTATGATCTAGAGTCAAGGCTGGTTTCACTGAGAACAAACCTGGCAGGTTTCCTCCAATTGTGGAACATACTGGTCTCAGGCAAAGAAGAAACTGCCGTCTGTCCACCCCTCTTAGGCTTTGAATTTCACTTTCTTCTGCTACGCTAGTAGGATTGCTGTGTGAAAACTGACATTTTTGAATTTGTTGTTTAATTACAGCATGTTACCGTTATTGTTTGTGGTCAGTTTTGTTAATGCTTATACAGATTCTAATGTCATCAGCATAGCAGTAAAACTATAACTACTAAGAATTTTTGGCAGGAGGTCGCATGTAAGTACAAATGGTGTGTTTGTTATAAAACAGGGTTCATTTTGTCATAGCAAGATAGAAGAAAACATACTTATTAGTCTTTTGGTTTTCTATCAGGCAGAAGTTGTGGATGGTAACTGGTAGTTTTTATCGTAATACCTCCCTCGAGTTTCCAAAGTGAGCTGAGGTGATGCAAGCGGTGGGGGGGTGAGCTGAGTGGAAAAAGCAGCATTAGATGGTTGTGGAATTCACTTGATCTTACAGTCCATTGTTTATGAAATAAGATAAGTAGATATATTTGATAAGTTGACAACACGGCGCAGTCTGCACCTCCTCTTGGCTCCGTTGACGGGTAGAAAATCTACCCTGGGATGGAAGGTTTCGAGAGGATTTTTACCTATCATAGGTGTTCTTAAAGTCGTAGTGGGTCTAAATATGTGACGGCTGTAATTACCGATCGCTGTTAAAATTCTGTCAGGCGCGACTCTACTGCTCTACTCCACGGCTCGACGCAGAAGCAACATGGCAGCTCCCCTAACCGCGATATTTTGGCTTCTCTTACAGCGGCATGAAACGGCATCAGGTCAACTATCTTTGGTTTGGGTCAGCATTGCGGTTTACATTAGCATTACTGCTTCATCAGGCTTCGTTTTCATGGTTCAAATAACAACCACTGGGTCAAGGTTAGGTAACAATCATGTTCATCGTTGAAAGACACCTCTTTGGACAATAGTCTTAATTTCAACAGCTGCTGGCACTCAAACATAAACATGTCATTTTCACTCATACATTTCTCATTTGTAGCCACAGGGTAAACAGACATTGAGTTCATATTGTTTCACTGCTCTACGGAGCAGTCCATGCAGTAGGTGTTGGATACATACTGTGAACTACTGTTTGGTCCCCTCTTTATGATAGAAAAACAGATGGCAGTAATTATGAAACAACAAATGTGTGGAGGAAACAGAATCCTGTAGCCTGCGCTGTTTCAGTGACTTTTGTTTTTCTTTTCTATTCCTTCTCTCCTGCAAACTGTGGGACCTCTCAGCTCAGAGACATCCGAGCCAATGTTTTGGGCCTTTCAAAGAGCACTTTTGTTGAGCCTTTTCTTTTGGATTTGATTTCTTTGGAAAATAAACAAAAGCACTGTATACCTACTCTTAAAGGAGAACTACCGTTTTAGTTTTCTGCGCGTCCTGCAATCACAGGTCAGCGGTGTAACTTTAAACAGTTTGGTCGACACTTAGATGCATGTCATTCGGCTTGTATGTGTTATTACAGCAAATGATGAAGTGCGTGTTTGTTTGAGTGGGCTTATGATTAAAAAGACGTGCAGTAAAGAGCAGGAGACGATGCAGAAAGGAACAGTGTGATCGCTTTCCTTTGACTGGGATAAAAGACAGTGAAAGGAACTCAACACTTTTTCATTATCTGCTGGTTTTGTAAATGCTTGTCATCCACCCTCCTCCCCTTCCTACTTCCTACTTTTACCATTTTCACTTAAGCCATTTCACTTGACAGCGCAGACCCCTGACCCCTCACCATCCAGGACCTCCGGCAAAAACAAATGAGCTCACCATCGTGTTTTCCTTCTTCGAGGTTTAAGCTGGTTGTGCAAAGACAGTTTTAAATTACATCAGGTATCGGCCAACTTCTAAACCTTCAAATCCCTGACCCTTTGACCCACAAAAGGCACCATTTCCACCTTCCACTCTGGACATTCACGCCCCCACGTCCCTTCTTTTTTGTTCCTCTGAGTCTGGTAAGTTGCACTGTATATCAAATCAAATGTTCTTCGCAACCCCCACCCCCCCCACCCCCCTGAGGTTGAAGCTCCTCCATTTTGATGTATCAATTCCTGGCTGTAGTGTCATGACCTCACCGTGTTGCCACATTACAGGATCACAACCAGCTCATCTTGTCCAAAAACTTAATCTAAACCATTTTATGAGGATGTGGAATGGACCGCGGAACAAGAGGTTGTTTCTTTCCACTCTCCCACAGCATTTAGGATCCTGATTTCCAGTGATTTCTTCTACACAGCAGCTGTTGGATTGCCTCTCATCAGGATTAGTCAGTGTCTGTGCTTGGGCCTATACTGGTGATTACTGGGGGTGATGGACTGTTTAAACCCACAATGAGGGAAATTTTTCCCTAAGTACCTTATGACTCATTTGTGTAGAGCTACACTTCAGTCATGCTCTTTAGTGTGTCTCTATTCGCAGTCCTACCATGGCTCCAAGTCTGCACTTTCTCCAGAAACATATCCTACCTCAAACAAAGTAAAAACTGGATCATCAGACTTTACAGATGTTCAACAACAAGGACAACAGTCTCCAGATTCCGTCCTAATGCTTGCTCAGCTGTGAACGGATTCGAATGCTTATTTGTGAGCATGTGTTGCTCTTTGCGCATTTGTCACAGTGAGAAAATAAAAAGGAAAAAGACAGAGATGTACTTTAGACACAACTCCATTCATTACATCCTAATGAGCATTCTCCCCCTCTTTATCTTTTGTTTTGGTCCGCAGACATAAATCAAGTGTCTGCGATGGAAACACTCACATTAACTGGTGTGCCACATGTGTTTATGTTTAAAGCCTTTTCCGCTTTTTTCCTTAATTCTTTCACAGAGAGCACCTGAAAAACACAGCGGGGGGAAACCGCTGGAAAGTGTGATTCAACCGAAAATGTCTGCCCGCCCGCCCCGCCACATCTGAGGCTCCCACTCCTGCAGCTTCGCAGAGTCACATCAGTGTATTATAATGTATCATAGAGGGAGAGGAGGAGGAGAAGAAGAAGAGGAGGTATGGTTCTGCTTGACCCGTGAGGCCGACGGAGGTGGAAAGAATGTGCTGTCCAGCCGGTGAACACGTTAACACAGAGAGGGGGGAAAAAAAAACTTCCTACAAGCAGCTTTCCCACCATCCCAAAACCCCCTCACCCGCCATTTACACATGGAGGAGATGGAGGAGATGGAGGAGGAGGAGACTGAGACGAGCGGATGAAGGGAGGAGGGGAAGAAAATGCAAGCTGCAGAGAAATGGAAAAGGTATTGAATGGCAAAAAACGTGAAGAAAAGGGAGGAAGAAAGTGGGCGGCTAGAAAAAGAAAGCAAAAAAAAAATGAGAAAGATGCATTTTAGCCGCGAGTTTTAGACAGAAACTCACGTGCAGATGTAGAAATGGAAGTCAACCTTAGTTTATGAGCTTACAGTGCAGTAATATGGCAGCCAGGTGGTCACGCAGCTTTACAAGGGTCTGCACACGTTACACAACACTGAAGACACAGGCAAGAGGGGTGACACTCATTAAGATCTTTATTCATTTAACCTGAGTCTAAACTAATGCCAAACGCCGTACAAAACATGACCCGTGGTAACTTATGGAAACAAAGTGACGCACGATATTATTCAGTGGATTTAAAGGTGAAAAATATGAATTAAAATGCATAAAAAGTTCACCAAATGTACTAAATGCAATGCTTTGCATAAATATTTAATATAATTTGTATTTGTTATGTAAAGCGTTTTTGAGTATCTAGAAAAACGCTGGACAATATTTTATCATTATTAATTATAACCAAATTAATTTCACTAGAAAAGTAGATTTAGATTTGTTAAAGACTTTAAAATGTACAAAATATTTCATAAACATTAAATAAAGCCCTTGTTGACTTCCTTAAATAATTCTACATTTTAATCATTTTTTCAGGAATTTTAAATCTATTGAATAAAATTAAGTGTCATTTTGTTGCCACAATATATTTATTTCCACTCTACTGTTCAAAGGATTTACATAAATGGTGTAAATAGCTCATAATATAAATGAATGCAGTGCATGGAAACCATGTGCTAGACATGTTTTTACAGCTTTCAATCATCAAATCAATCATCATTAAACTTTATTCATGAAATATTATTTAAAAAAAAAAAAAATCAGGTGGAAATTTAAAAATGACTCAAACTTCAGGTAAAACGTAAGGTCACCGAGTTTATTCTAAGTAAAATAATCCTCACTCTTTCATTATTAAAGTCTATTCAATATTATATCATTAGATTTCTTTCTACTGAAATTGTTTAAAGTTTAATCAACAAATGATTTAAATAGTTCAATTAAACTTAGTATTTGTTAAAACTACCTTTAGTCTTTGTGTTAAGTAAATGTTACATTTATTGACTACGTATTAATTCAACTTAGTCTCACTTCTTAGAGTGTAGTATTCATTTTTTCTCTGGAAATGTGCACCACGGTGAAAGATGAAGATCTAATCTGTGACTCTCTTTGTCTTTACATTTTACACAATGATAACATGAATGTGTGACCCTTTGTTCCTTTCCTTTCTTTGTTCAGACAAACACATATTTTTTTCTACATTCATCTTCATCTTCAAAATGCAGTGTATATAAGGGATTTCGATTCTACATGCACCACATGCTTTTTAAATGTTATTTAAGGCTGAATCATAGAAGGTTCAGTGCAAAATCAAAGTGACAATGGCCTGAGTGAGAGGTAGCGTTCTGCATGGAGAACTTCTGGGAGATGGAAAACTGTCTGCCTGCCAATACTTCCAATACTTTAAAGGAGCGCTGAGACGGTTTACCTCCATATAACAGACACAGTCTCCTTCTGGAAAGAGACGTTCAAATGTTCTTTTGACTAACTTTTAAGAAGCTCAGCACATAAATATGGGCATTCTTTCTTTCTTTCTTTCTTTCTTTCTTTATTTATTTAGTGAACTGCCCCTTTAACAGTTAGACAAATGCAACTGAATAGAAAGCAGAGAGATGTCAAACCAAAAAACTCGGAAACAAACAAACAGAATGCTGAAATGCTGACAGCCGTGATGTCTTCTGTTGCTTCAGTAAACAGCAGGCCCACCCAGTCAGAGGTGTGTGTGTTTGTACGTGTGTGTGTGTGTGTGTGTGTGTGTGTGTGTGTGTGTTTTGTAGGTGTGTGTGTGTAGGTGTCAGGCCTCCTCTGGGGGTCTGTGGCCCTGCTAGAGTCAGTTTATGGGGAACAGACCCACACCTGTTTGCTGGTCTTCTGTTTCCAGCAGCAGCCAATCATCATCCTCCATCTCCGTGAGAGGAGATCCTCTCAAATTCCACATGGAGCCTACCACCTACTGGGGGGGTGGCAACTCCTCGTCATGATTCGGGATGACCTCCCAGAGATCGGTGGTGGAAATGTATCAGCAAAGAGTCCCAGTGGGAACACGGTGTAAATCAGAGACAGAGGAGAGTCTGCCCAGGGGGAGAACCAGGGAGGGGTCAGCTGGGCCCAGTCTGCCCAGGATATGGCTCTCTTTGCCTGTGATGACTCAACTGCAAAGCATCTTTTTCCAGAAAATATCCACGTCACCACTCCACAAGTCCATTATGGCCTGACTTTCCTTATCTGCAACTCATTTAATCCAGACCTTAAATAGGAATTTTGGCTTTTATAAAATATATATAGTTTTTGATCTGTCTATATTTTATTGAAAGCAGTGTTCACACACTACTAAGATTCCCCTTGTCTGAGAATGTGTGTAAGAACATTAATTTGATATGGGATGCCTGAGGCTTCCTTGAAGTGTTGATGGCTGTGAGGAGAGGGCTCTAATGTCTTTAACAGACTGTAGATTCTGTAAACAGGGCCTTTCAACCCCATTTCCAGCTTCCTGTCCTCCTGTCCTTCTGTGGACCTCTCAGTTCCCGTTTTTTTTGTAATCCATCTCGTTTTGACCCAGTCATCAGAGAAACTGAAAAATCTGCCTCACGCTGTGAATGACATCCATCAAAGGTCAACGTGGAAGCTTCTGCGACCAAAGACAGCCTGCGGCAAAATTTAGACAGTATCATAAATTTAGGGTCGGTTCCTCACAGTGCGACTTCTGCTACGACTTTACAAACCGGCCAATCAGAATGCAATGCGATATAACTCCAAATGGACCAGCTGGAGCAATCTGTGTTCAAAACCATATGATGCCACCAGTGGACAATGTTGCCGTTTGCCCTCCACAGATGGACGTACATTTCCAGCTTTAGACAGAATGCACTGAGGAAAGCCTGTGTGACTTGATCCCTTCGTAGTATCCTCAGTGGTTCGGGCATGAAATCTGCACACATCCTTTTTTTTCCTTTTTTAAATAATAACTAGATTGTAAGTTAACATATTCCACGAGAAAAGAGTCTAATGATGTATTGTTTGGCTTTATGGTTTGTTGTAAAAAGGCAGCTGAAGTTGAGGCTCATTAAGTGGTGCTAAAGACCATGTCCTGGAGCCTGGAAGAACTTTAGAGTGAGGGCAAAACATGCCTGCAACAACCCACATCACTCAATATGGAGCAAATGTAGCCAAAAAATGCATCTCACATGAGAGTTGGTAAATTTAGAAGAAAACTGGCCTACAGTGTTTAAAAGTTTAAGAGGATTTCAGATGATCAAATCGAGGACACATTTGTTTTTGAGTCATGGCCGCCCGTTATAGCCTCCAGTTGACTCACTTATTTTACTGAAAAGTTGCATGAGACTGCCATTACTCGACTGCTAATGGAAAAGAACCAGCCTGCTGAATCATGGAAGAAACTTTTTCTTGCAGGGAAATCTTACCCCCTAAGAGAATTTTCTGTAAAGTACAGGATGGTTTCCCGAGAAAACCTCAGTTTTCAGAAGCTTTAAAAGTGAAGCAAAGTAATTTTGTCAGCATTTTAGGCAAAGGGAAAGGAAACTTTTGTGTGTCAAAGTAATTTCTGTATTTGGATGCGGTACCTAAAACTCAATAGCCTCGCGAAAAACTCCACTTGAGGCTTTACTGCCACGCAACAAGGTGGGTGCAAAGAGCATGAGGAAAGGTGAGGACATCAAGGAAAGACGAATACGATGACCTGACCCTCGCAGCGCTCTGCCTTGACACGAAGCTTTGCCGGGGCAGGAACAGATACAGCAGGGACAAGCTCAGGAATCCAAATATTCACTTCAGTGCAGACTGAGAGGAAGGCAGACTGGAAAAAAAAAATGGCTTTTGATGCATTTTAATGAAGTCCATTCTCTCTCAGGAGTAAGAAGACTTTCCCTGGGAACGTCTTCCCACGACTTTAAAAGCTGCGGTCAGACCTGCTTAAAAAAAGCAGTGTCCTCACTTGGCTCAGCTTTTCCATAAGTCAATTTTAATTTGGTATCACCTGACACCTTAATTGAATGTCACCTACCAAAAGCTGCGGCTTCAAACAAAACAGGCAGCACCCTTGGCCACATCCATCCACAGTGACCACAGCCCCAGAGAAGTGTTAAAGATGAACATCCACAAGAGCATGGTTTAGAGATTCCAGAAGCTAAAAGTAGTTGTATTGACGCCTTGCAATGTTGTGCTGTGCTCCTGTTGTTTTTGCTAAATTTGAAAACTTGACTATAAATAGGTGAAGAGGGACTGTTTTTTGTTTTTTTTCCTTATCAAAGATGGAGATCAAGGACATATTAATCACCGCTATCACCGGACTTTTGCGTTGACACTCGTGTTCCACTCGTAAACGCATCCTGTAAAAACAGTCTAGCATTTATATAATTGGTGTAATTTCTCTGTCAGTGAGTGATTGATGTGGGAATTTTCCCACAGATTGCAACTAAAGTTTCTATTACGACCACATTCAGTTTCATTGAAAGCAAGTCCTGAGAAAATAATTTGTTACACTTAAGTAAGTTAAGTAAGTAAGTAAGTGCTGTTGTTTACATTCCCCCCCGGAACGAGTGGAGGGCACGTCTGTTCCTTATCCCAGAGACAAGACTCATCCTCCCTTTTTTTAGGGAGCATTCACACAGCCAAACTGTATACGCATGAGACAAACTTAAAAAAAAAAAAATCAGACATACTGTAGCTGCGACAGGCAATACTTAAAGTGAGTGAAGATCGTGGCCTTGGTCATACTGTCTGACCGATTTTCGATTTCTGCGTCCTCTATGCCTTTATTTAAGAATAGCAGTCACACTCTGCTTCACCCTGATTGGTGTAAATCATGCTGACAGTAGGATATTGGATCACAGTCACATTAAATGACAATTCTGTCGTCCAAGACAGAAATGGAAGCAAAACCGACCTTTAGGATGGGTTTGCAGAGTGATGAGAGGGAGGGAAAATTGGAGCAGAGGCGTTACAAAAGAGAGGTGAGACAATAGGGGAAGAGGAATCTGGAAGAAAGGGGTCATAAAGTAGGAAAGGAAAGGAAAGGCGGGGAGAGTTGATAGAAGTTATTGAGGGGGAATAAACCGAGACAGAAGGGCTGAGAAAGGAGAGAGGGAATGGGGGGAAAAAAAAAAGAAAAAGTGACGGAAAGAGAAAACGTGGGAGCTGTGAGAACGTGAGGCAGGCGGAGCAGTGAGTGATGCAAAAAAGGGTGGGATGGAATGCTCAAAAGTAAGAGCCAAGGCAAATGTGCAGCTGTCAAGGACTTTTGTTCTTCTAAAAACATCTTTCAGTCTTTGTGCAACTTGTTTCAACACACAAGGCAAAGGTTGAAAGTGTAAGTCAAAGAAGGAAAGACGAGTAAGAGATCTACTAGAGCAAAGCAAAGCAAGGGAGGGTCCTGAAGGAAAATGACCAGAGAAATCAGAGGGAACGCGAGTGAGAAAGAAAACATAAGTGGAGATCAGCACGTTTGGTTACATGTCGCATGCTGCAAGCGGACAGAGTAAAGTGTTTCTGTGTCAAGAGTGAAAAGAACAACATAACAGAGGGAAAAGTTAGAGAAAACAGGAAGAAAAAAGGAAGGAGGAGAAGAATTAATAGTTTTTTCAGTGCACCATGTATCCCTCACCCTCCCTGTGGACCCAGAGCCTGCGCACATGTCAGCACAGCACTGCGCATATGTTTCTACTATTACATGATAGGCTGTGGAGAAAATATAGGAAAACCGTATCTGTGTGTGCATTGGGAGGGGGCAGAGAAGGGGGCGGAGTAATATCGACAAAGCTGGCTTTCCAACAATGAGCTCCACCTTCGCCTGTAGTGGATCTGTATGCCTGAAGTTGTTCAGTCACGGCTCAGGAGCCCCGCCCTGCCCCCCCCCCCCCTTCTTCATTCGCTTGCTTTTTTCTCTCACTCAACAATGACAATATAACCTCAGGGCCAGACACATCAGCAGCATTATCTCCTTTTCTGTTTTAAATCACGACAACTGTTTCCCACCTGTTGAAACTCCACAAAAATACAGCTAAAGAAATACTTGGCTGTGTTGACAACATTTAAGGTGAAACACCACCTGGCTTTACTTTAGGATCAAAGGTGGTCATTTTAAATGTCACCGCGATGCACTTTAACATGTACGAGTATCAACATTTACACACCAGACCAGTGATGTCACGACATACAAGACTGTCTGGTATGTGGCCACTGCGGTGGTCGCATGTCAGCTGTATGACGCTGACGTTTGGCAGAGCCTTGTTACAGCTGGGTTTGAAAAAGTATGTTGTGGTAACGGAAAAGACAGGGGCTCACCAAGGTGCTGCTCTGATGTCACCTCATGAGGTCATCTCTGACCGTATTGGACTGCGTTAACAGATGTAAAGTGATGTAATGTCAGGGCAAGCAATGTTCAATTAAGTTAGGTTAAGTTAGCGAGAGATTAAAGGTTCAGTATGTACGATTTACTCGTGTGCTAACGTGACGGTCGTCTGTTGACGTCAGCTAAAGCCATTTCGAGGCTAACGGTGTCGTACAGAGGAGCAGAATTTTTCATGGAAGATCCGAGTCGTCCACACAGAAATCAAAGTACAGTCTGGTATCGTCAATGTAGGCAGCCGAGACAGTTGGGGAACGTGCTCATATAAGTTATGAACCTCTCACACTGGAAATAAAAAAGTGATTAATTACATGTAAAACTTCTTCACATAGTCACCATTAAATGTTCAGTTTGCGGTAGTTTTTTGGTGCAGATGGCTAATCATACGTGTTTTTAGACAGGTATGTCTAAAAACACGTACTCACTGTCGACTCTACTGCTTTACTCCGTGGCTCGTCACAGAAACAACATGGCAGCTCCCATATCCATATTTTGGCTTCACTTTTCCATAGCGCCATGGAACGCCATCAGCTCCTCTATCTTTACATTAGTCTTTTGATTCGGACAGAGAAGAGAGAGCTGCGGGAGCGAGGGGTGTATATTTTCAAATTCCCCTCAGGTTTAAATAGGTTACATTTCTTTACACACCGAGAGCGATGGCAATGGCAGATACAAAGTTGTAACATTTTCTGGCACAAATGAAATGCAGGTTCTATAAACAATGAGGTCAGAATCAAGCTGTTCTTCTGCTTTTCTATCCCCACACAATGTCGGTTTACTTGTTGATACAGTTTTTATGTGTTTTTCTAATGGTATGGCACTGCAGTTTGTGAGGGGAAAACAATACGGGAAAAAAACACTCTTAAAAATCCACCAGAGAGAGACGATACTTTGTGTTTTCTGGCACACACAAGGTGAGAGCTTTGTTAGAAGAAATTCTGACATGCGGCCAGTTTCATCGAGATGCCATGAAGCATCTCGAAGTGTAATCGTAGCTTATCTTCTCTTTGTCTTTTTCCGTTTAATCTGATCTTGTTTTTTCTCGCCTTATCTTTTCCTCGGTTCGTATATGCTCAAACATTAGGGGCAGGTGACCCGACTGCCGATTATATCCTGTGCATCCTCGACTGTTTGAATAACCCAGAGGAAATAGTTTGTTACATCCACTCGTGGCTGATGGGCTTGTCAAACAAACTGTGTGCGGGACTGAATGTATATGAAAGAGAAACAAAAAAAAGACAAAGAGAGAAAGAGAAATTCCTAAGCTAATGAGTATATATTTTATCCTCCAAGCATTAGTGTATAAATGTATGTATATGCTTGTGGGAATGCCTAAGCACAAAGAGCATTTGTTTTAGGAGCTGCACTTTCAAATTTCATGGGCTATAAACATACCAAGCATTTCTGTCCGTGTGATGTTACCAAGTGTGTGTGTGTGAGGGCGGCTAACAGACAGTAAAACTGGAGAGGGGCAGTGTGTGTCCCATGTCAACAGGCCTTAAATATAGCCAGTCTTTTGTATATATATATAGACAGACCATCGTAAATAAATCTGAGCTGACATGTCTTTCGTCACAGCTCATACGGGGACACAAGGCCCGACCGATGTGTCACCGGTGCAGAAGACGTTGCGGGTCGTACTGATGAGTCCTGCTGCTTCTTCGCTTCATTCTTCCTCATTCTTAACGCGCGCGTTCTGGCCGGGTTGTGAGTCGCGCTGGGTTCAGCCTTCTGCCGTGGCCCAGAAAAGGTCAATCCGAGCTCCGTTTTCATATTTTCAACAACCTCTTAGTCACCAGGATGAAACAATGTTATACTGAGTCAGTAAAATACTTTGATGCTGTGTTCGTGTTTGCTGGTTCTTTACAGAAAAGAGGAGTTAGGTTGTTTTGTTTGGTTCTAATTAATTATTAATAAATAGTACATCTGTCTTACTTGACATTTCTCCCAAAACAACATCTGTGTCAATCTATCTCAATGCTTGTTGTCTTTTTTTCTGTTGGTATTTTTCATTAACATGATTAAATATTCAGTGTGTGATACTTAGTGACACCTAGTGGTGAAGTCGTAGATGTCAACGAAGTGGGTACTCCTCTCTCCCTGTCCTACAGTGGCTGCAAAAAATGCAGAAGTCCGTTGTTACAGCCAGTGTTTGTTTTGTCAGTTCTAGGCTTTTTAGTCAAGGAGATATTAACTGATGATAAGGCACCTTTATGCTGGACGCCACCACTTATAAAATGGAAAAAAGAAGGAGAAGAAGTCCATTCCGAGCTACTGTAGACACACGGCCTCCTGGGAAGTAACGAAATACAAACACTTTGTTAGAAGAATAAATACTCGAGACCTGAAAAATCTGACAACTTGTTACTTTTAGTCCGTACATAAGAAAACAAATCTGCACTTTCTACTCCTAATTTCAAAACAGACTTGCTACTTTGTTTTCAATGCGTTCGAGGGAGGATTATCTAATACATTTTTATTATCGTTCCCGACATCGAGACAGATTTCAACATACGTGGTTGAGACGATAACGCATAGAAAAGACAATCCCTCGGTGTGGAGAGAACTGTGCACCATGCGTGACAGACGTAGCGACGTGAAAGATGCAACAAGACAAAACAGAAAAGAGAGGGAGACTCGACCACGGAGAAAGTGTTATTTATTTAATGAGAACTAATACCAACATGGATGATGTGAGGTTCAGTTAGCTTTGCACAGAAACAGACACGAGGGTATGTACTCGCGTACTTTTAGTTGAGTAAAGAAGTCCAATCAGTACTTCTGCGTATTTCTTTAAACTTCTACTCGCAGAAAGAACGTGTGTACTTTTTTCCACCAAAGCTTATATCCCCCTCAATCTCACACACCGGTCCTTCAACTAGACAATTCAGGATCCCATCAAAAAGACACAGCGTTTTTTTCACGTCCACACCAGCGCAGCAAGTTGGCCGACCAAACGCACAAGTACATTAAGTCCCGAGTCTGAAAGTGCAGACATAATTATAAGGTCATTGAAGTGGTGGTGAAGCAGACAGTAGAGACAGACTGCAGCGCTGTGAATCAGCCAAAAAAGACAGCTGCATAGATGTGGTGAAGAGATACGGCTGCTGCTCGCAGTATTTGTACATTGATTAAAATGATTTCATTGACCTTTTCACCTACGCGGGCCATCATAAGAGTTTGACACTCGACGCTCTCATCATTATGCGTGATTACAATGACTAGACACTTGAGTTTATTGCTGCTCTCATTCAAGACATGTTCCACATGCCTGCCTTTATAAAATCCAGTCATTTTGTCACGCATTCGTCCAGCATTAGTACTCGCACTGCAGACTTTGAATGCTGGTTATTGCTGCTAATGTTTTTTATTATTCCAGCATGTCGAGCACTACTTATGTTAAGTAGTATTCTATCAAGAAAGACAAATATCGGCCGATGAAGTCTGGGTAATTTTCATACTGCTGTCGTCTCCTCGCGATGTGGAATCAAGCATAGCTAACGATACTTTGAAGAAAACACCCTGTTCTTCTGGCTACAAACCACCCTGTCGAAGCACCAGTATTGAAATCCCACATTGACGTATTGATATATCGATCAGATTTATGTTTAGAATCCCTTACACTGAAAAGCAGGCAAAAAGAATTTGAAAATTTTTGTGGATAAGAGGTCTTGATGCCAAACATATGGTTTCCTATATAAAAACACTGGAGCGGGAGAAAGAGAATAAGCCAGTTGGCCATTCCTCTGTAATTCCTTGCTGCTTTTAATGACACTCTCTTGATGCCTTTATTGATTTTCAGCTACAGTCGCTCCGTCTCCCGCTGCTCCCATCTGCCACAACTAGAGAATTGGCTTCAGCTTTTGCTATTGCTTTTACAGAAGTACAAACAATGCACACACGTTCGGTAGATTTGTAAATCTCTCCAAATCTGTGATATTGGAGCAGCAATTGACTTAGCAGTTTTTGTATCCATCAATAAAACAACAGATGATGCCATATTCTGTGGAAGAAGTACTAGGTTGCATTCCTCCACTAGATGTCCAGATGGTCGGAGAATCAATACCAGTGTGTGCTGCAGGTGTCTGGCAGTCACTGACGCTCGCTATATTACAACACTTTTCATTTAGTATTTCGATTTCTGACTGTGTTTTGACAATACGGTGGAGAAAGGGTGAGATTAAGATGAGCTCAGGTTCAGTACGTTCTCACCATCATGTCATTTATTTTAAGGTAATTTCAGGCAACATGTTTTAATGAACCACCCAAACTGTCAGTATAACCTGGAGTATTACTGCATCCGTAAAGTCCACTGCCGTTGGAAACCTGAGGGTGCATTTGTACAGCTGTTAGCCTCATCTTTAACATTCAATCTTCAACCTGACCTGGCCACACTGAGTGATTCTTATCAGTCGCCTTCAGTGGTGGAGCTCCCCTCACTGGTGCCTGAAAGCAGAAATAACACCACTGTGATGCACAGCATGCCGCTTCCTTGATTAAAGCATTCATGAAAGACGACAAAATATATACAGACGGGTTACAAAGTAAAGGAAAAAGCCTGATGGGAGCGCTCTCTTCCAGGATGACGATGCCCATATCCATGGGGAACGAGGACTCCCTGAATGGTGTGAGTGTGAAAGTGATCTGAACCATATGCTATGGCCTTCACAGCCACTTTTTCACTGCCCGAATACCTATGGGAGGTTGTGGACTGATGTGTTGAAGACAGTGCCCTCTGCCTCCATCATCAAAACATCTTTTAGAGGAACGGTGTTCATGCCAACACCTCAGTAAGGACCTTCACGTCTCTTCTCCCCCTGTTTTGTTACTAGTCTATTACATGCTCGTCTTGCTCACTGACTCCAACTGCTTTCTGTCCAATGAAAAACGTGTTACCATTGTAAGTATGATTTCAATATTCGTGAACCAAAAATACATAATTATATATGCTCCATTTCTATGAGTATAATTAGCTCCTTCTAAATCTTACACACTGGACCTTTAAACCAGACCAACGTAGTCGGGGGCACCAGAAAAGAACCATAATCATAACGATGAGTTATTTCAATTTAATATGAAGCACAGCTGCAACAGACACAGTTATAGGCAATACAAGATACATCTGTACACACATACAGTATTTAATTTTCTATATATGACGTGAGTCTCCATGACCTTAACAGTGGACAGCTGGACTCCCAAGTGGGTGATTTGGGTTTCATTTCCACAAATGCCATTTTTCTTCTTTTTTTTTTGTGTCCAGTTTGCAGATGCGGTCTTTTAAAACTTTGGCACCAAAACTACTTGTTTAGGTCTAAGTGTGTGTGTGTGTTTTTTTTTTGTTGTTTTGTTTTGTTTTTTTGAGGGACGACACCCAAATAGCCAGCGGTGGCCCTGCCGAGTGTGGTCGGTGCCAAACCTAACCATGAAATGAAATTTGCAAATTGCATATGAACGTCACATCTGACCGATGGGGTTGAATATCTGACTGATCATGTATATCCTAGTAGGATGTACACATATCTGGAAATGTGTAAATGAAATGTATTTTGGGTTCAAAAACGTTCAATCGTACATATCTGTGGTTTGCAGAAAAGTAGAATGGCAACATTTTTCTCAGGTGGTTCTTTCTTCTTTGCTTCCGTAAAGGAAAACTTCCTTTTTTCGTCTGGTGAATGTCCCATTAAATTGATATCGTTGTCTCTACTGGATGTGTTAATTTTGCTATCACTAACTTCATTCTAAGGATTTAGGAAAAGCCATCTACAGATTTCCCTGAATCTCAAACATAATCATCTCCAACACTTGAGCCGCTAAAATATCTATTACGGCCAACTGCATAATGATCGACATCCGAGGCAACTTGCCATCACATCTAATCACTCAGCCGCATTAATCCACGCACATCCTCCTTTTATAGACTCTTTACAACGGAGTCAGTGAATCGGCCCTTTAAGATATAAATACTGATGATTTATACAGGAAATGACAGATCAGTCCTTTCCTCTTGAACAGACTTGGATCTTTCAATGTGCTCAATCTACCGCAAAAGCCTGATGGTCTTTAACGCTGCTGTGATCTGGATTTCTGGCATGCTCGGATCGTGCTGGTGAGGGAGGTTTTTTTTGGCTGGGCTGAGCCCGGACCCGCTGGAGGTAACGTTGAGGAAAAGGATGTCAGCAGAACTAAATGCCATCATAAACTCGGCGACCTCCTCCCTTCATGCCATGCTGTCAATGTAATGAAGCTCATTCAGTTACCAGCTAATTCCACTGAGGTGTGCCAGGGAGCGCTTCAGGCCCAGATATGTGCCAGAGGATGATTTGTCTGTCTGCCTATCTGTCTTTTTTTTTTATTTGCTCTAAATCAAACCGGTGACATTCCTGTTTAATTCAAAAGGCACTGCTATGTTTTACACTTGTGCTGGAATCATCTGTCATTCATTTCTCTTCGCACACGGCTGTAAATCTCTGTCTTTATCTTTGCTCCAGAACCCCATCTCCACGGTGTTGCGACGTCACACCGAGTCCCCTCAGTCGAGTGACTGAACGCTACACTGAACGGCGCCAAACAACTTAACTGACCACAGAAAATGTTATGTCATCTTGTTTAATTCACTTTGCCCATTATTTCTTCTCTTTTCGCTCTAAAACTGACACACTCTGCCCGCCACAGAAGTAGGCTTTTTTTTTTTAACAACTTTCTGGGTGTATATTCTTCTCAGTGGGTTGTGTCGCTTAATAACTGCCAGCAGCTCCCAGTCGAGGAAGATAAACCTCCATGCTACCTCCTCTCTCCTCCCTCCCTCCCTCCCGCTCTCCGGCCTCCCACCCTTCTTGTAATTTTCTGAAGATTCTGGAAAGTGCTACCTCACCCTTTCTATAAACCCCCTTTAAACAGGGCAACATGTTATGTGTGACTCGCTGAAATGTTTCCAGCAGCGCAACAACTGAATCACTAAAGACCCACTTGTCGGAGTACAACGCTCGCTCTCGATGCTCGCTGTCTGCTTAATTCCAATTTTCTTATTCTCTGAGTCATTACCATTGCCATGTGTTACTTTGAGAGGAAGTGTCTGACTTTTGACTGACTTGTGGCTTCAGCTACAGACCACAAAAGAGATCCCACCAGAACTATTATAGTTTTGAAATGTTCATTTTTATTTAGTCTTCCGCTTTGGTTTTCGATCTCAGTTTGGTTTGATTTAGTTTTGACAGTGCATTTATTTTGAGGAATTGACTAGTTTTTAGTCTTTAGTTTTTCAGGTGTTATCAGAAAAACTGGTTTAGAGAAGCTGAAAAATGTAGGATGAAAGACTGCATGACATCAAATATGACGTACAAAACCACTGTTTACTAAAAGGTCCCATACTGTGCGAAGCTGTATTATTCCTGAACACCATAAACCATTAAAGGTTCAGTATGTGAGATGTGGGGGGATTTACATTAGTGTATAATCACCTGAAAGAAGAATTATTGTGTTTTCTTTACCTTAGAATGAAACGTGTATATGTGGGTGACTTCAACAGAGTCAGCCATGTTTGTACAGCAACTGAGAACAGCCTTCTTCTTCTTCTTCTTCTTCAGAACAGACTTCCTCTTCTTTTAAAAAAAAAAAAAAAAAGAGGCAAAGTCCCGCCCCTTCGAGGTGTGCCCCATGGGACCTTATTTCAGAAACAATATGTACAGTAGTACATTTTTTAATCCCGTTTGAATCGTACCATCAGTTACACATAAACGTAAAACGTAAAAGATTATTTTGCAGGTCAAAAAAATCAATTTCTCATAAAACCCATGAAGTTTCAAATGTGAAAATACATAATTAGAAAGACTACTGTCACATAAGTGACGTCATCCTAACTTTCTCTCTCCACAAGCTGCCCAGAGCCGCTGAGGATGTCGCTGCAGCTTCAACATGACCACACTTGTAGTAATTTTCACCTCTTTTAACGCCTTTTCACTCATTCTCAAAGAACAAGGTGAAATGTGTTGAGTAACAGCCCTTTTGGTGTTGGTGACGTATATCATATGAGACGAGAGATGCAGTTCATGAGCTGTTTCACACTAAAGTAGATGCTGCTTTACTTTTCTGGTTCTTTACAACAAGCTACAACATCCTTGACTTGCAAAGATCTCCATCAAATGGAGTAACATATACCGTGTGTAAACGACTGCCAGCTTGCTAATTAGTACCCAGAGCTAAATCAAAACCAAGCTTTAAATAAAACTAAAATGAAGCTGATTTTACCTTTTATTTTGCATTTCACTGTAGTTTATAGTTTGGGTGTCTTTGAGAACTGTTGTTTTAGTCTTAGTTTTCGTTAACTGAAGAATTAAACCATGCGGACCATCCAGGAGGGATGACTCTCATCTTTGCATCTGATAAAAAAGAACAATCTCCCGGTCTTTCTTTTCCACACATTCGCACAACATCTGCATGGAATGTGGTGGGGGCCAGCGCTGCAAAGGGGATGGAAAATGGCGTGAGCAACAAGAGGGAGAGAAGGAGGGAGAGATGGAGGCGGAGGGGGGAGGAAAGATGAAGGAATATGAATGGAAGGGCCCAGGGCCGAGAGCGATGGGGCACAGAAGAGACTATAAACCCGGAGATGATGGTCTAAAAACAGAAGATCTGGAGTAAGCCTCTTCAGAGCCCTGCACACATGCCCTGAGAGTGCAGCACGCATCACTAACGCACACTTCAAAGCACCGAGCTCAGGCAGGCCAGGAACAGTCTAGACACGCTCTTCCCATCTCACCATTCACCCCCGCTCTATTCGTTTTGGCCTCTTTCTCCGGTGTTTTTTTTTTTTTTTTTTCCCTTCCATCTATGTGTCCCCCTTTGGACTGTGTCACTACTTTTAGACAGGTTTTAATTATATTATGTGCTTTCTTTGTTCTCACACGACTGCAAGTGGCAGAAAACTGAAGTAAGGGGGTGGGGTGGAGGAGGCAGGAGAGCATCGAGTGTGTTAGGGTTATAAAAGGGGAAGCAGATGAAATGTACACAGTACTAATGTGTAGCGTAGTGGGAAAGTCCCCCCTCCCTGCCTGCATCTCCTGCTCCTCTCTCCCTCCCTCACCAGTAGTTCCCCGGTCCCCAGGCACCTGGTCTGAATGGAAGCACTGACTGAGTCCAGGATCTAGTTCAGACAGTACGGAGTTACTTCCACTCCGGATGGTTTTGTCTGCATTATTTGCCCATCTTTATTTCAACACCACAGTTTATGTCTAGTTTATGGATTATGTTACTTCTTAAATCCGAGACTCGTCTGATGCAAAACCTTCACAGACTAGACTTTTTTTTTGTGTTAATTCAAAGCCTTGCGGTTTTTGCGAGTGTGTCATCAGCCACATGAAACACCGATCCCACATGGGACGTCTATTCGTCTAGCCTTCCTTTGGGGGGGGGGGGGG
>JAPQRN010000005.1:23803746-23817109 GCA_037367275.1 Coranthus polyacanthus
CCCCCCCCCCCCCCCCCGTCCCGGTGCCACTCACACCGTCATGACCTGTGGCCGTCTGCATATTTTCAACATCATCTATGCTCATCCGTGTTTCAACAAAGGCGCTACCAGAGCACTTTCACTCCTTTTTTTTTTTTTGTCCATCCTCACCAAATTTATCCCTTTAGGACCCCCCAAACTCTGTCTTCCCTCCTGCCTATTTTTTTTTTTCCGCTCAGAAAGACCCTCCTCCTGCTCCAACTACGCACTCACCAGCAGACATCTGGATTTCAACTGCAGACCATTACATGCTAACAGCTCCAGCTTTTTATGATCTTACAGAGAGAAGTGGCAAGTAGCAGCTATAAAATGACAGACATCCAAGGAGTGGCATCACTGTAACTGGCATGTTATGAATGGCAAACTGTGCCCTCATGTCCTTTTCCAGCGAGCTCTGATTTAAAAACGTTAATTTTTTTTAAAAACGTACAACAGCTATAAATTTAACAACTCGGAGTAACCGCCGTGCTCTGAGTCCCTTCTGCATTGTGTTTCCAGACATTGTGTTTATCAAAACCAATGAGTGCTTTGGCATGGGTTGCAGCGTTAAGATTTTCCACAGGAGTGCTGCCAAGCCTCAATGAGATGTTTGTGATGAATCGCGTTAGATGGAAAGTGTATTAAACAGGGCTGAGCAGGGAGATTACCAGTAAAATCGTGAGCGATGGAACGGCCCTATATGTGTACATTGTGTATAAATATGAGCGAGCAGTTGGGTTGGGTTTTGTGGACGTATTCAGGCGTGTTAGAATTGATCAAAAAGCAGGGATGCTTGTATAAACATGAGTTATCCCCAGAAATCCATAATCCTATCTATGTAAGGCCCTGAAGTAACACGAGAGGAGCGGAGGATTGTTGGTTTTCAATCAAGTCTGTGTAGTTCAGGTCCGCCTTCCTGCATTGCATGCTGCTCCACCTGGCTGTTATAATGCGTCTCTTTAATACGCTCACTCATGCATACAATAAACATGGGATTTTCTTAGCCAGCAGAAAAGAGGTGAGAAAGATTTTACCTCCAGGCTTAAAAGCACTGCAGGGAAATAGTTTGAATGTCTGAGACGGGTGCTCCTGGAATTCAGAGGAGAAAGGTCCGTTAACTGCAGCAGCACTACATGTATAACATAGGGAGGGGTCACATGTGCTGGTGTGTTAACATCTGTTTGGCAGATCTGGGGGTGGGATTACGATGAGGGTCCATCGCCACTTAATCTCTTTAACCTCTTCATATATGGACATTTTTGTGACAAAAGTTTTAATAGAAGAAAAATGTAATGTGGGGTAAATGTCATAGTTCTGGGTTTTTTTACAGAACAAGTCCGTAGAAGTCGGAAAGCAACCCTAACCCTTTTTCCAACCTTAACTGGGTGGTTTTTATGCCTAAACCTAATCAAACCATAACCGTGTACTGTCATGTCTGTCGGACTGCCCTGTGCATCGAAAAATGATGTGTCAAAATGTGATGCCCTCACCAAACTGACCCAAGTGTCGGTATGTGATGAGTTGGGAGTGAGAATGTATAAGGTTTAGTGTGTAATATTCGGTGACATCCAGCAGTGAAGATGCAGAGTGCAACCAAATGAATCCCTCTCACCCTCCCCTACGGTGGCTGCAGAAGACATGGAAGGCCTACAGTAGAACCAGTATTTGAGTTGTCCTATGTGGGCTTTTTAGTTAAGGGGGATAATAACTCTGGTCCACACACAAACATAGTGGGTGACAGTAATGCAGCTTAAAATTGAAAAAAGAAAAAGAAGAAGCTCATTCAGAGCTACTGTAGAAACATGGCGGAGGCGACACAAAGTGGACCTTTAACCACTCATGGTACTTTTGGCTTTTTGAGGGAACGGAATGAGCCTGCCTCTCAGCATTATTAACCTTTTTATGGTTAGGTTTAGGCACTGGCAGCACTTGGTTAGGGTTACGGAAAGATACCAGGATTTGGTTTATTTCAGTGTGCGTATATATTAATTTAAACCAAGCCACAATCTTTTCCTAACCTTAACGAAAACCTTATTGGTGAACCTAAAAACCAAAGGGAATCAAGAACTCCAGTCTCTTGTGGTAAAGTCCTGGATTTTGTAAATCCGCCATCCACCCACGCCACCTTTTGAAAGAATAGTGGATGCTTCAGTGACAAATTGTGTTGAGATTATACGTATCTGTGGTTTGCAGAAACGTACAATGGCTACATTTTATTCTGGCGACTGGGTTGTTTCAAAGATGGGTTTGTTTTAAATGTTCACAGTCAGAATCCAAATCCTCAGACCGGCCTTCTTAGTCAGAGAGGGAACCGAGCCAGTGGCACCGTGACCAGTAAAAGGGGGGGAAAAAAAAGATGACCACAGGCGTCTTGACTCAGCACATTTCACTGTTTCCAGCATTTTAACCTATTCGCATCGCACAACACTTCATACAAAGAAGGTCTGCAGGTTTGGGATGACAAAAGAAAAACGGCCTCTGCTCTCAACAATTTGTAAAACTATGAAGTATGTTGCTTTTTATCGCAAACTTTTCCCTTCTAATTTAGCATTTATGAGCGAATCTGCTTCTGGGTCTGCCAGATTCTGTCATCTGGCAGGAGCACATCCTTTAGTGATCTCTCAAAACATCCAAAATTCATCAAAGCTACAACAAAAATATAAAGACATAAATTGAGATGCTATAAAAAAATATTTGATCCAGATTCGAGTACAACCCCTCGCTGCCCCCAGTGACATCACTGGTGTTTCAGCCCCACCACTTCAGATGTGAAAAGTGGGCCACACCCACTCCGACCTCCAGCTGGCTATAGTGCTCTATCTCCACTGTTAAACTCCACTTCTACCCCAGAGTCTCTGATTAGCATATCCTGCTGGCTCTTAATTATTACAGCCTGTATGTGATGTTTAATTTATGACATCAGCTAAAAAAATAACAGAGAACAGCAAGTCCAATGTGAGCCAAGAACAGGGGCTGCATGCCACATGTGAGACCAAGGTGTGTGCGAGTGGGTTGTTGCTGCGGCGTTGAGTGTTCAGGCAGTTCAGGGGCAGCGGGGACAACAATCCAAGCTGTTTCTCAGCTGCCGACGGAGTCATCGGGGTCATTCGGTAACATACAAGTAATGCAAAAAAGTAGCATTTGGTTATACGTTGCAAAGTGCGGAATGTCTTTTTACACTGGCTGCTGTCGTTTACTTTTGTGTCGTGCGCATACAAGTGCTCGTCCCGTGTGCGCTTGTGAGGTGACAAAGTGCAGTTGTGGTGAGCTACGGTTTGTCAGACAAAAACGGAACTTTTTGACATGAAATAACACTGCAAACAAAGAACCATGTCTTCTCTCTCTAACTCTCTCCAAACCTTCAACAAAAGAGTCCTTTTCTTAAACAGTAATCCAGCTTTCTCCCATTATTCAACTGGAGAAAGTAAGAAGTTTTCACATTTCACAAACAAATCGTACTCTTAAAAAATCCATATACTGCAAGACAAAATGGACATTTTCTGTCTCACTTAAGACACAGTAAATAACGCCTTTGCTCTTCAAGAAGACTATTATAATTTATAAAAAGGGTTACGATAGTATTATAAGACTATTCATTTGTGTTGTTAAAGTCTGGAATTTTGGCTTGAAATCATAAATATGCATATGTGATATCAAAGTTGAGTGTCTCATTAAGAAACAATATCAGAGAAACATTCGGAACCATTAGAAAACTGAGAACTTCTTAGATTCTGTCGGCAGATCATTTTTTGATTGACACCTCATTAGCTAGCAGTGTTAGCAAGCTAGATAAATCTTATTTATAATCTAATAACACACTAATGAGTCAGTTAGATATAAATTAGGTTAACATTACGTTACATTAGCTGATAGTTAACTAGATAAATAGCTAGCAGCTAGTAGCTAATGCTAGCTAGTTAATTTGGGTGGGACAATGGAATGGGATTTCTCGTTTGTGGCATTAACTAGGCTAAATCTCCAGGCTAATCACGGCCAATTCAAATACAGTGGAAACCGTTTATAGTGATCACGGTTATAGTGATCAACTGCTGCTGGATCAAAAACCCTGGGACAGAATCATTCCTATACAAATGCTGTTTAAATAATTCACTTAGAGTGATCATGTTGGGTCTTTTCATACGTGAAGTTGGTGCTACCTGGACTTAAAAATAATTTTCTCTTCATGAAAATCAACAGAAATCAAATGCCACCTGTAATTGAAGCCGCCTCACAGTTCGTTACGTGGATCAATAATGTGCGATCACGTGAAGCCGTCCACGAGCCCGACAGAGGACACAGTGGGAGTTTCCACAGGGTTTTTGTGTTTAAGATACTGCACTGGGAAGCTGCTGGAGGAAACAGTCTAAGCTAATGCTGCGTCCATGTCATAACATTTATAACTACGAGGGAAAACCTGTGACACCTGTTAGTCAGAGTCAGAGATAACAGGTATATTCCACAGTTACAACATACACGTGTAACGTAACAGAGTATACAATATCTATCTACATCAGCTTAAGGTGTATAAACCCCATTATCACTATAAAACTCAGAGTTAGACCTACAGACAGCTGACAAATTAACAGTCTGGTTCTAATGATCATCATCTTATAGTGATCAATGTGACCCGGACAGATGTGATCACTATAAGTGGCTTCCCCTGTAGTTAGAAGCCTATTGTGTATTCAAGTACCCAGGGGCTTTAATGCTATTAACATAAACACACAGATCTGTGAGTGAATATACTAACAATAGTGATACTAATAAGACAGCTGCAAACATTTAACCATGGTTTAACCCTTTGACTAATAATTTTTCCCTGATTTCCATAGCATGCAATTTAATTTCTTTTTCATTGGTGCTTTGAAAGCCTTTTTCTAAGTTTCTTCTTAAGAACCACAAACTGTGGTGCCTTTCCACAACAAAAAGTGTGTTTCTGTGGTTGTTGATGGAGTGCAATTACACTGTACCTGTAACCTTGTAATGAGCAAGGAGGCCTGTGACATCGTGAAGTAGCATGGGATCATGGCACTACCATGGCCAATGAAAATCTAACTGACGTGACGCAGGCAGACGTCATGTTTAGTGACATATGTTCACGTATATTCATGTTATGTCATTTCATCCTAGTTAAATAGCCACAAATAATGTTGAACATTAATGCTAGTAGACAAATGAGCAAAATATAAGACCGTGTGATTTTTCTATAGTTAAATCCATAAATATTATATTAAAGGTTTAAGTACAGGGTTGCATACGTGTTTGAGACAGCATTTTGTCATGCTTGTATTTGATGAGGATCGAGTCGAGCAGACACGAGGAAACGAGGGTGAAGTTGGAATTCATGGTCAGCGCTGTCACCCATCAGCTGTCAAAGACTGGACAAAGTGACAGTGGAATGACGACGAAACCGGCGGTGTAGGCTGACACGTTAAAAAACACAGCACGGATTTGAATAACAAATTCGATCCCTTGTAGCTACCGCGGGTGACGGGGTAAAGGTCCGATCCCACCGGTTTCATTTGATAGCCAGTTTTACCATTTTCTCCGGTGGGATTCCACTGCAGACTCGGGGGAGAGGCATTCCCCCTGAGTACAAACAGACCCCCGTCCTCCTGCCAATAGAGGATTTGCACTCTGTTGATAACTGACAGCGGACTAGTGCAAGTGTGTTGAGATGTGCGCGTTGTGTTCATTAAAGTGTGTCAAAGTGTGACTGTAAGTTTGTGTGTATTAGGCTCCAATTTGATGTATTAGTCTCCTGCGAGCGGCCGCTGAACACTTTCACATGTGCAACTAGTATCATGCACTCAGGATAATATTTATAAGAGCTCAGTTCCAGCCATAGAGGCCAGTGGAAACTCTCTGTGTTTTATGCACTCACATCATCATCAAAAACAACACCAAAAAAAGAAGGGGCGTGCAGTGTGTGTTTATTTTTGTCTCTTTTGTCTTTGACAGTGGCAACAGAAAAAGGAGTTTCCTTCACCGATACGTCCTAGCTTCCCCTTTACACTTTCATTGTTGTTGTTTTTTTTAAGTAAATATTTTGGAGACATTGTAAATCCTGCGTAATTACACGGTAGAGTTTAAAAAAAAAAAAGAAAAAAGGAGGACGCTTCCAGTTTTGAGGCATAAATCTGCGACTATAGCTGACAAAAGCGTCTCGTCTTGGTTGGCTGGTTAAATGAACTGCGCTGTGATTGACAGGAGGCGGTCCTTACATTACCACAGGCAGCACAGCGATTGTTTTGGAACATTTATTTTGGAGAGGAAGCAGAAAACAAAGGACAGGCACCAACTCCTGGACCCAGTGTGCTGTAACAGACTTTTCTAATAGTTAGAAAATGCAAAGTAGCCAGGTCTGCAAGAAGAAAAACATAAGTAACGTGCTGGATAATCTTTCTTTTCTACTGTGGTGCTTGAACACAACTTTTTTTTTTTTTTTAGCTGTTGCCATTTGATTGACTTGCTGTAAAGGGCAGTCAAATGTTCAAACGCACGAGTGGCTGCGTCATGCTTGGGTCTGTATGATCCAAATACAGACCGTGCAAACTCACTGGTGGTTGGAATTACAGGGCTCTCTATACTGCCCACATTTAAAACATACATGTGTTTTCAGGGAGTCATCCTTTTATTTGTGCGCTCCCAAGCCCATGCTGCTTTGACACTGACTGGTGCCTTGTTTTAGATGCAGCAGACCCCTCTTAAAAAGGAGACCCAGACCCTAAGCACAGGAACGACTTCCACATCCCGCAACAGGAGAATGTGCGTGTTTTCATAGGGAGTAATGAACTAATGATATATTGCGATGCCGTGTTACTTACAGTAATGCATCACAACTTACAAGCAGTACTTTCAAGCATGTTTATAGGGAGCTGGCAGAGAGAAAGACTTTCACGGAGGTCATATTCATATTCTTTGAGTGTCAGGCTACTGTATTATGCAGCGATGCGTTGCAGTAGCTGGAGGGGATAGGAACATTAATCCATTTTAGAAGGTCAAGGTTAAAAAGAAAATGCATATGAATATATTTACATTGCTTTAAAGTTGCACACATTCCCATGTTTGGAGGACGTGCATTATGCAGAATTATGCCGATCCACTCAGGCACTTGAAATGTAAATAATTCATTTAGTTTTATGCAACTTTTAAAGGTTATATGTGCATTATCAGCACATGTGTAAAAATAAGCTGTAATTCTGTTTAATTTAATCAAGCAGGATGATGAAAGATAGAAACAGGAGGAAACTGGTATGAGCAAATGAGGTCTGATACAGAACCCTCATCCATAGCTTAAAGCGAAAACAAGTCCGTTTTTAATTTGATTTGAGCTGCTTCAGGACAAATTTCTGCCTGGAGGCGAGATCGCAGAGGTTAACGTAGAAGAAAACTGTAGCTGAGCTGTGAGGCGTCCCCTTTTTTCGGTGCACTTCGATGGAAAATTGTGGAATACAAACTGATGTAGATTTTTCAGATTCTTAAAGGTTGACTTTGGCCCCCTCTAACAGAAATGACTTTCTTTATTCCACTTTTAAAAAGTCAGCACGGGATTTCAGTCTCATAAACAGCGCGGTGATCTCCTGCAGTCTGGCTAAAGTCCGGTAACTCTTCCACAGCAAAACCGTCCGTCGCCATCTTTAAATGTTGCAAATGCTATCGCATTGAGGCTTTTCCTTTGGTAGTTCTCTCGTACCGTACATGCAATAGTTGCACCTGCAAAAAGTTGTGTTCCAAACCCAAAACCCTTTTATTTCTTGTCACGTGTGCATAAAGTAAGTCGCTTGTCCCCCGTCAGACCTATGCAATTAAGCAGTGAGAGAGAAACATAAGGAAAGGGTCTTGTTAAAACACATGGGTATGAACTGCCTTCCATAATTACAGTCACCACTACAAACAACCGACAGGGCGGGGCTGGGCCTGCAGGGGTGGAGAAGGAGACATGGTTAGTTAATGGTTTAGACGACAGGCGGCAACTTTGGCACTTTTATCCATGCAGATTTGGTCCACAGATTGAATCTGAGGGAGTAGGTCTCGACTTTTCACTGAAAAAAAAAAAAAGAAATCTTTACCCAAACCTGAACGCGTAATTACGAAGAAGAAAACTGCATTTGAAACGTACCGTTGCAAGATGACATATCTGCGCATCGTATCTTTGTGTGTGATTTATTTATTTATTTTTTTTTTTTTAATCGGTGTAGTTACACTGCACTGCACTCATGCTTTGTAATTTGGGGAAACCAATACCGACTACAGATGAGATTTCCCTCTTTATATCGTAGTAACAAGTGTAATTTAGTCATCCAATAAATGATAACACTTCACAGCCGTACATTCATGTGTTTTTTTCCTTCATCTGCACCTCTCAAATAATTACCATCTACATCAAAGCACGAGTAATGATCTGAGGTAATTTGTCCAAGTGTTCCCCTCCGACATGAGAAGAAAACATGAAGAGGCTTGCTCTTTTTTTGTTTTTTTCTCGTCCTCCTTAAATATTTTGGCACCACCTTTATCTGTGTAGTTAAACTGTATTAGGTTTCCACTTTAACTGCCAAGGAAAAATTAAACACAAACCCCGTGGAGCCCAGTAAAGCATAGGGGGTTATCTGACATTAAACACCTCAAAGCAGAGAAGGTTTGTCTCTTGAAAATGTTTCTCAGCGGTGTTCACCTGTGCTCTTGTATTTTGCCTAGCAGTCCAAGCATTTGAGCCCTTTCCGCCGAGCTGCTTTCAGTAACATTTCCAGATAAAGGAATGACTCCCTGTAGGATTATTCTGCTAAATACACCTTGTTGAGATGAATAGATTTCGAAGTACATATCTCACAACAGACTGCATCAATTTAGAAGTTTTTCGCTTGAATTTGCTGCTCGAAGGCTTTGTAAATCCTCATTTTACAGTAAGATTGACTAATAACTGGATGATGAGAGCACCAGCGAATTCTCAGAAGCTGAAACACTTTCGAAGAGTGTAAGCAGATGTTCTGCATTTCTTGAATAGCAAAAGTTGGATCAAACTCAGTATTGTTAAAACAGGAAAAAAGTTGCCGTCCTGCTAAGCCCAAGGATCACGGAGAACAAAAGTTTGCCACATGGGTTTCAAAATTAACTCTGCTTCTCTTTAATGGGAGCGTGTTAAATTTTCTCGACCTCCATCCAGCTATGCATCGCTGTTTGACGCTTCCATTGCACCCGCTGTTTCGAGCTGCCGTACAGGGCCGTACACGCTTTGTTGTCTTATTGTGTTTAATTTACTTAATGCTCTCTGATTGATTCATGCCTGGCACCAGTAGTTCTGGCCTGCTTCTCCACACAAGAGGAAATCTGTGCTCGCAAATCTTTCCAACGCTACAGCTGGGAGCATGAGCAGACAGGTGAGACTGACTCATTAAACGCCGCTGTGTTTTTGTTCTCTGACGACAGATGCTGCTTTGGCATCATCCTGAAGTGTATATGTCCTGCTAAGACCTTTCTTTATCTCTAGACTTAACAAGCAATGTCACTTAATGCTGTGAAATTTCCCTGCAGTGAGCTCAGGGCGTTTTGCCATGATAAAAAAAAAAAAAAAAAAAATCTGGCATAGGATGGAGTCTCACATTGTGGAATGGAAAATACAGTGATCTGCCTCAGCGCATCACGCCAGAAACAATGCAAAACAAAAAAGCATCTGACAGAGACGGCGTAATGTTTATTTACTATAAAAGTTTTCTATTGCTATTGTTGTCTCTTGTACATGAACAGTGATGGTTTTTCTTGGTTCTATGTTGATAATGGAATAAGGAATGCAGAAACAAACATCTGTCATTTGACCAGCGTGTTGCACGTTTGTCTTTCAGAAGGCTGTCTGACTTAATTTTCATTTGTTTTGTGCCTTCAAAATATAAAAGTGAAGTCTGAATCACAGTTTTTCTCTCTCTTTTTTTTTTTTTTTTTTCTCTTCTCAAAGATAAAGTCAGCTCCCTCGCTGATCCAATTTACCACCTTTCTATTGTCCATTAATGTGAAAATGGTAGCACACACTGTGAAGCTGTATTTCATATTTTGTTACACCCTTATTCTTGATCTGCAGTACAACATCCTACATTGCATAAAAAATCTCTTTCTGGAGCTGCCAGGAGCAGTTCTGTGCCAGGATCAACGATTTATCTGGTCTTTTTTTTTTTTTTTTTTTTTCTTTTTTCTGTGCTGTATTCGAATTCCTCCTTCTGGCTCCTGAACAAACTATCATTAAAGTGAAACCACAGAATCAACTCTTTTCTCTACTTCATCTCCATCACAACACTGGCGGGCTTTGTTTGGACGTAGGGCCTGTGAAAAATTATTGGGTTTTGGGGGAAATGACTGAAAAGATCTAACGGACAGGTTTAAATATGTGTAATTCTGCTCGTACAAAGTTTATGAGTTCTCGACAAATGAAATGCTTTGTTTTACAGGCAACCTGAGGAGGAGGACGAACATGTAGATGCAAACTCCTGTCTGCGTGTACTCGTCTTTACGGTCCTTCCTATAAACAGTCTACAGTCTTCCGAGTATTTTAAGAGTCTAAGGTTATGTCAAATGACCGAGGAATCCGGTCTAAATAACTTCGCCTTTAGTTTTTTTTTTTTTTTTTTCTAAGAGTGTAGGTATCCAAAGAGCATCCAAAGAATGCGTTTGTATGTGATCCTCGTACTTCGTCGCGCAGTCCGCACTTCGCTGCGCGTACGAGTTAAATGTCAGGCAAGATTTCAAGACCTTCTAATAGCCCTGTCATCTCGAGGTGTTGCTTCGATTTAAAAAAAGATGGATTAAATTAAGTGCTCTCTGGCTTTCTTATCCTTCCTTTGTTGAAAGATTTCCTATGTGTCTGGAAGCCCTCAAATAAAACATGGCCATCAGTGGTCTGTGTTTTTGGTTAGGAGACATTTAAAGGGAGCAAATAAAGGCCTTGAACACGTGTAGCAGGAGAGCTCTGTGATTAGTGTGGTGTAGGTATAAAGCCGCCCTAAATACAGGGTTCAGGACATAGTTTGACCCATATGTGTGACCACCTAACCACCGGATGGCCAGAAGTGGCCACTTTGGCAAGACCAGCTTATTTTACGTGCGAATATAGTCAACAAACTATACATCATTTAGACACCTGCTGTGATGTAAAATTGAAGTAGTGAAAGGATGGCAAAGGCTGTGAAGAAATGGTCGATTCTGTCTAAATGCTCTACTTCTCTCAGTTACGTGTTTTTTTTTTTTACATGAGGACTGTAAACCCAAATGCAGGTATGTCTCTAAACAAGGTTCTCCAAAGTTCTCGTTAGCTATCTAATCTGTATTACTTGTAACCTCTGCCTGCGTTCGCACTCATTTTACAGCACTTTTACAACTGCAAATTCAGCACCTGTTGCATCCTCTACATTTGAGAAGTTTCCACTTAATATTCAAAGTCGCGCGTCGCTCGTCACGGTGTGAAGATCCGGCCTTCCTGCACCAACACCACCACCATGCTGTCCGTTTACGGGGTTTAAAATGAACTTTTACTGGACAGTTAATAGAGGTCTGCCCCCCTACCTGGACCCGCCATGTGACCGCTTATAAATGACAGCTGACGTTTTTTTTTTTTTTGTTGGTCATTCTTGCGACACTAGCAGTAGCGAGAACTGGCGTCGGAAGCTCGCTGTGCCCATGGGGGAAAAAACAAGGTAGTCGTACGTTGAGGTAAACGGACCAGTTGCATCGTGGCGTGGCTGGTGTTTGGGGCCCTCATGATGTCCATCGCCACTTTTGTCTCTAGCGTTTCAGTTCAGTTTCTCTTTGGGCCGAGTTTCTCCTCCTCTGTTGGCGTAGAGCAACGCCGTAGTATCCTATTATAAAATGTTTAGGATTCTATTTGAAGTTTCTAAAACTTCCTTTAAAACTGCCTCAACTTACCATTTGTGAATATAGCATACTTTGACAAAGATGACCGAGAATGCAGATCGCACATACTGGTCAGCGTTTACTGTTGTAATGTCTTTTGTGCGTCAGTGGTTGAATGTAAGTACTTTACTTTATTCCACTACTGTCTGACAGCTTCGATTGCTAGTTACTTTTGAGGGTACAGTCTCTCCTTCCCTTCCCTTCCTATCCAGTCAAAACACATTGATTTTGAGTGTTCGCGGTAAACTGAAGGATGAAAGTTGAGAAAATTCTCCTCCTCCTTAATCCAAAGAAACTCTTCAAACTCAAACAAACATGCGACGATCTAACAGAATACGGCGCCACGTTGAAGACGAAACTACCAACAGCTAAAGCAGTTCGAATGAGCTCCCCTTTAAACATGTACGGCAGTAAAAGTCAACATACACTTGAATGCAGCAGCAGCAGAGTCGAGTCATAGTAAAACACTGACAAAACTGTTTCTCTGCACAATGACTTTTCACACTTTAAGGTGATTTTCATATGCGGTCTTAGTACTTTTACTCAAGTGAATGCCATGCTTTTTTTTCTCTTGGTTTTTAGTGTCACGGTGGCAGACAGCCAACAGTGTTAATATCTCTATGTGCTTCTAGATGAGTGCATCTTTGGGCAGCCATCACCTTCACGTGTATTGTCAAAGGATGCTGAAACGACGCGCACACCTTCCACTTTACCTCCAGTTTGCTCAGAAACCCGGTGGATGCAGGAACAGCCACGGGCACGGACGGCGTTAGAATGTAGATGTGTGTTCGGTAGATGTTAACCCGGAGACGGATGGATACGCGGACGGGGACGGGACGGGACGGCGCTGGGAGTTACAGAGCCGTCGCAAAAATACAGATATAATGACTCTGCGGAACATTTGCCTCAGTTGGCTGCCTTCACCGCGCTGACCCCGTCTGCAAGCGGACCTCTCTATGTTTAAAAAAAAAAAAAAAAAAAAAAAAAAAGGACAACTACACCGCAACACAAGAGCGCACGAAGAGTAGGCGTGAAACTTTCTCTCAACTTTTCCTCCCTCCCCCCGGCCAATAACAGGGCCGCCTCTAATATGCGGACTCCTGCGATTTGCCCGAGTCTCCTGTCCGCGGTGTGAGTGACAGCCCGAGGGAAAGACCTTCTTCTTTCTTTCTTTTTTCTTTTTTTTTTTTCTCTTTTTTTTTTTTTTTTTTTTGGGTTGCCCCGTTGGACTTGAAGGGGGCTCTACGTGACGACTGAAAGAGGGGGCAAACACTTGTGATCGGAGGCGCAGCGCTGCAGGACAGTTTCTCAGAGCAGAGAGGAGAGGAGCAGTGCGGGAGAGACGGCGTCCATCCGTCAACCAGCTGGAGGAACTCACACTAACAAACCCTTATGGCTGCTTGAGAAATAACGATAAACCCCCCCTCCCCCTTTTTTTTCTCTGTCTCTG
>JAPQRN010000005.1:23817119-23835644 GCA_037367275.1 Coranthus polyacanthus
GGGACTTTTGGCTTTTTTTTTTTTATATTTTTTTTTTTTTTTTTTTTTTTTTTTAGTATCGTCCTGACCAGAGGTTGTCGCGAGTCTAATTAGTTTCTCCAAGTTGAAAAGTGAATCCACTTGCCGTGGACGTCTCTGGCGGTCATGGATACCCATATAAGATGGAAAGTTAAACGGAGGATAAGGGACGCCCAAATCACTTTAGCGGTGATTCTGCTTTTTGTCACAACGCGAGCAAGTTCAGGTAAGATGCGGCGGAGGTTTTGTGGGAAAAGAAAAGAAAAGAAAAGAAAAAAAAGAAGAAAAAAAAAAAAAGCAAAGTTTTGTTCTCTCTTTGGTTAAAGTGGCTCGCTGTGAAGTCTGCCCCTCCTCCTAAACTCATTTTTTTTTTTAATGCCTTTATTGGTGCCCTAATGTATGCAGCTTGGTCCACACGAAACTGTGGAACTTGTCAAAGTGTCAAAAGAGTGCAAATGTATGAAAGAAAGGCGTTTTCAAGGGGAGAACGGCTGATGGCGCCCACTTATTGTGTCTGTGGTCTATGGTTTATAAAGGGTGGAAAAACAACAAAAAAAAGAAAAAGTATTGGGCTGCTTTTAATATAGACTCAGGCCTGAAAGCGTGATGGTAAAGTTTACATACACAGTGATTGGATGCAACCCACTTTATGTTTCTAAATTATGCATGTTAGGGAAAGTTTTTCAAAATCCACTTTGAGTTTACAGGTCCAATGTCCTGTAACTTTTTTGGTGATTTATTACTATGTTATTCTTGGCTGTGGAACATTTCGAGAAAGTTGAAAGACTTTGCTTTTTTTTTTTCTTCTTTTTTTTTCCTTCTCTCTCTCTGTGTCTTTCGTCTTTCTTAACTGTTGGGATGGATGAGATGAATTTTCATAAGAGGGCGGGGCCGCAGCTTGTCTGAAGTGGTAGGGTGGAGCCGCCTAAGGGAATCCGACATCAGGACGCACACATTCTGGACCACTTGGTCCTGCGCGAGAAGACGCAGGACATTTCTCACTAACTGCATCCAGCAACTTGGGCTCGTGCTTTTCAGCAACTCGACTGCACGAAATCAAAGTGTATGTGCGAAAGTACCAGAGGCCTATTTGTCACATCAGCAAAAAGCCCACTCCGGTCACTTTGAGAAGTGATTTCATACACTCTAGCTGTGGACTGTTGTGTCCCATGGGTGTCCCAGAGGTCACGAAAGCGCTGTGGTCGGTCTCGGCTCTGGCCTACGTGTATTATTAGCCCCTTTGAGACCGCTTGGCATGGTTGGTGGTCAGCTGGAAGTCTCTGTCACAGGCGTTTTAGTTGAACAGGTGGCTTCTTGTGTCTCTGTGCTTGAGTATATAGATATTTGCCAGAGATTGTGCTGATTGTCTGAAAGATGGCCACATCTTTCACTGCCTGACGACAAAACCCCCCCCCCCCCCAAAAATAAACGCAACAGAAAAAAACAGATGTGGTTTACGGGCTCACGTGGAATATAGTATAAGGCATTTAAAGCAGTTCACTACTGAAGGCTGTTTATTTTCACGGTGCCTATAAACAGCGGCTGTTAACTTAGGTCATTGATGACGGTTGGATCCTGCTCTGGATCCTTTCTGGTGACAGAGGGAGAAGGTGGGCCTGAATTTTTCTGTGGCGTTAGAGCGCAGGGACTGGATCCACTTTGTTGCTGCAGGCTGGATTTAATCAGCTCTTAAAACTGACATAGAGAGCAACCAGAGTCTTGTAAGTGATCCTCAAGGGTACTGGTACACTTCCTGAAACTTGACACTTGACACATGCCAAATGGGAAATACTTGATGACTGATTACTAGTAACATGTCAGGGCGTTATGTAAACCATTGTCTTGTCCTACAGTTGTTTTTGCTTTAAATTCAGATTTTTCTTTCACAATTAAGTAGCCTATTCTTCAGCAATAACCATATCAATACTGCTTGAGGTTATTGTAGTCGTACTTTTACTTTTGACAGTCAGCCACTTTGTCAACTGTAAAAAGTAATCTAGACTCAAACCAGATGAACTCGTTGCCTTATACAAGGTCTGGATATGCATTCAGTCGAGCGCTTACCGTGTCCTGCCCACACACAGCATCAGGGGTTATTTAGGACTAGACTATTCTCTACGTTTGTAGAAAATAATATATGTAATTACAATACTGAGTATAAAACCTGGGTTTAAAGTCTAATCGTCTGGTCGTTGAAATTAAAACGAAGGCTACAATAATAAAGCTCCAGGGAACAGTCACTAAACAGATACTTAGTCTGAAAGAAAATCAGACCCAATTTGGTAATCGCTTCATTGTTTATGTGATTTTTTTTTTTTTTTTTTTTAAGAGTATGTGCCCAGAATCCAGTTCCTGTTAAATTCTTCTTAATTGGTGTTTAGACAAACCAGCCATTTACAAATCGCATCCTGTGCACAGCTGTAAGCTATAGGCTACAGCAGCATAGCTTCGGTAATTAAATGAATAAACGGCGTAAGGATCATGTGTTGACACAGAAACGCAGTTCATTCATAGAGTTATGTCTTTGTGTTTAGTTCAATCAGTGTGCTAAGCATTTAATCATCATTAGGCCTAAAAAGGCTACAGTCCAGCTCTTCCGTTGGGTTATGTTTTAATAAAACATCAGGCTAACAGTCACGCAGCCCAGTATGAAAGGACGGAGAACTTAATGCTACAGCAGCTTTGGTTAAGGATAGCTGGTGCTTTCATGAGGAGGTCGTATACCACACGACCTATTAGCCTACTAGCTACAAACAGTTTGCAGACCATCCTATTTACATAACCAGCAGATACAGAATATAGAGTCTGAAGTTCAGTGTTCATCTCATTTTACCCCTGTTTTTAGACTTGACTCTTGAGAGAAGTTTCGGGGTCTTTAGCTGCCAGATGCTACACCGTTTTCAGTGGTTTGTCTCTTGGTGTTGCGCCTGTTAACGAGTTGAGAGGTAGTTTGAACATAAAACAAAGGCTAAGGAAGACCCCTTGTATATTCTGTTATTCGGTATCGGTGTCGGTGAATATCCAAACCGCTAATTTGTCATTCTTTTACATTGTGTCGGTGACCTGTGCATCAGAAAGGTTAGCGTGAAGTCATAGGTAGCCTACCTACCGTAGCCTAGCTTGTTAGCCTGCTAGCTTAAAAGTAACGTAGACTAGCACCTGAGCTACTAGCAAACTAAGGAAAGAGGATATGCAGATAGTATGCGTTGTTCGCATATACGTATGTATATAGGCCTTTATATTTCACATTAGCAAAGTGACCGAGGTTAACAGCAACCTGAGGTCGTACTGGATTAGCATATTGAATAAAAGTCGTTTTATTCGAGGCAGTGAGTCACAGTCCTCATCGCTACAGGGAGGTCATTTTGACATGGCATTAATGAGCAGAGCCTACTTTGAACCGATGTGAACGGTGGTACTAACAGAAGGCCTATAAGACTTTGAGGTCAGGAATGAGAAGAGGGTTCAGGGGTTCAAAGGTGAAGGTCAGGACTTTCAAATTGCCACTGCCGTCAGGTTTACAGTTTCATTGCCTGAAGAAAGGAATTCTTTTTAGAGGAACAAAGATGTTCTAACCGCTCCTCGATAAATTCACTAAATTCCCCTTTGACTTCAGTGGTCAAAGAGAAAAGCTGCAGTAATATGTTTTAGGTCTGTGTTGGAGGCTTTAGATTTTACTCTGCGTCTTATGCAGAATGTTTGTTACTTGAAATATTCATATTTTCAGCTTTAGTCGTAGATTCGGAATAAGAATCAAAGATGAACATTTTTTTTTAGCTTCTAGCTTTTCACAATATGATTTTTTTTTATTTGTCAGACTTCAAATGTAAATGTAACAGTGCCTGGCCTCTTCAGCTGTGTCAAATATACCCACTGGCTTCTTCTCCCGAAGGTTTGTTTTGTGTTTTGACCGAGGTGCTTTATTTAGTTTCCTCAGTCAGTGGGTTCCTTTCACAAGTCTAGAGAATGGCCACCGATTTTTTTTTTTTTTTTCATGCGGTTTGTTATTATTAATTAACCAGAGTTTTTTCGGCCCGGTCTAGGTCCGTCACAAACATTCACGAAGGACCAGGACCTGCTCGTGCAAAGTACTTTTATTCATCAAAAATACTGAAATAACATTCTTTGAATACCTTGTGCAAATGAAAACAAGGATGGATTTGGGCCAAAGCCACTGATAGTAAAGGACGACGGTACTGAAAGGACCAGCGGATATGCCCCGGAATCAGGAAATATGGTCACGATTCAAGATTTGCTATATATTAGGGGCTGTTATTTGTTTTATCCTTATGTACTTTTTAAAGGGATAAACAGAAGAAGGCCTTGCTGTTTTACTGAGCTCTTTCACATCTGGAGTCGATAAGTTCCATTGTGCTGTCTGCTAAGCCCTCCAAAAAGCAGAAAAAATGTCTTCCAGATGTTTTCTTCCCATTCTTGGTGGAACAGGGGACTAGGGGAAAAAAAAAAAAATCCTGTTGCATTTTTCAAAAGAAAATATACCATTCAGTGCTGGTTTTAGGGAAGATTTCTAATCGAATAACATTTGCAGCCTTATAGCTGAGTTAGTAAAAATAATAGCGGTGCGCTTGGTGTTTCAGACAGGTCTGCACATACACATCCAGGGTCATTAAAGGTTCTTTTGTTTTAGTCAGCCAACTTTATGGCAGGGGTAAAGGTTGAATACAGCTGGTCTGCAGCTGTTTTTCATTTACAGTCTCTTTATATCTGTAACTCCTCTTCAAAAGGAATTTATGTAGTTTAGACAACGTTTGCCTTTTTCTTACTTCATAAGAAGTTCTTCATGAAACCAATAAGGGTATGGCTTTATTAAATTGAAACGAAATGAGCAGATTATTTGGTTGCTGTGAATTTCACATAAGGTATAGCTTTTGCAACATTTTGTGCCTCGACCACAGCTGGTTTTGTTTTGAAATCTAGATCAGGCTGGAAGAGTCGAGAGTGACGTCACTGATTCCCATCTTTAAGCAGTTTTAGTTTGTGCTGTTAGTTAAACGTGTATCTGTAAATTTCCTGTGTGATTTCAGTGGGCTGTTTCTTACTTACCTATAAGTGGCAATCCTGAGGTTGTGTCCAACTCAATCTGATAATTGGTGGAAAAAAGTGGCTTCTTGTATGCGCCTATTGCCGTGGCGCTGAGGAAGGAATCTGAGTTAGCTGGACTGTGGAGAGAGGCAGTGACCCTGCAATTGCATGTGCCACTTCAGCTTGTAAATGCAGGCTTTGTGGAAAGGACTCTGTAAATCAGCTCTAATGCCTGATAACAACATGGGAGATAAAACAAAATATGCAGGACAAGTTTTTGACCCTGTGTCAGAGTTAAGGAGATCCTTTGTGCAGCACAAATAGTGCATTATTTGCCATATCCTGGACAGTATATCGTCTATTTCTTTCCAGACTAATTAAGGGTCAAATTATTGTTTTGAACTGCTCAATGGTGCTCTGTACTCTTGACAGAGTGTGCTTGATTTGAAGCCAGTTGCAGATGGTTTTGTCTAAAGGTGTTGCTTGGCCAAAGCTGGTATTTGCTAAAAGACATGGACAACGATTGTAATTTTAGCTCCGAATTATGGAAAGGTCATTGTGTTGTCTGGTCCCGGACACAGAAAAGGGAACAAAATGGAGGCAGTGGTGTTTAAAATGTCAACACGGACACACCAGTGATGTAAAAGTTGGATGGGCAGGCTCATGATGCAACTCCCACTCCTGTATTTGATTTTTAACAGTATGCTTTGTTGCAGCATGTAGTGCATGGCAGAGTGAAAAGGAAGTCTGGTCCAGGATCACAAGCAGTGTATTCAGTTCAGCTGGGAAACAGTGCTTTTCACTGTAATGGGGTATTATAATAATTGAGCATGGAAAGCAATGTATGACTCATCCTTTCCAACCCCATTCCCCCCTTCCACAGCCCTAGCTTAGCCACAGCCTGGGCAGTAGAAATACTGAGTGTAAGCACTTTTTTTCCTACTAGGGGAAATACAATGGTTTCTGGTCACTTCAGAAGCTCCGCTGCAGTCCGATGTGTTTTTCACTTTACAGCTGATGAAAATAGTAAGAGCGATGGAAAGGTCCTGCTTATTCAGCACCATTTTGTAATTAAGCCACAAGTTTAATTAATTTAGCTTTGTCCCAGCAAGAGAACAAGAGACGGAGCTGGAGCTCGACCGCAAACTCCACTACGCGCTGAAGCGCGCTGCAGAAAACGTAGAAACCACTCAGTACCAGCGCAGACGAGCGGTGAAGACATGTTCTTCCCTTGAAAAGTGTTTGTTTTTTCTCCTTTTGCCAACATTACGACATGCGACGCGCAGTCGGTGCCTGATTTCAGTGATTCAAAAGTTGATGAAAGTACAGTAGCGTCCTGTCAGTCATGTGATTTAGTGACACTGTAATTTCACCCACAGGGTTCGTGTTGCTCAAGTGCAACACTGGTTAAAGTGTCAGTAGATGAATAGACTGCAACACAGAGACACTGTTTGACACTACGTGAGCCTTCTTTACCCCAGGCTATAATTACTGCAATTACAATAAGGATTGTTATTACTATCACATGAATAGTGATTGATTGCCTAAATGTTTTCCATTGTCATGCATAGTTTCTCTTTTTCGTAAGTGTATTATCTCTGCGACTGTCTCTCATATTAAGCTGTTAGATGATTAAACAGTTAGTTGATCACAAGGAAATTAATCAGCAGCTATTTGCGAAGTTGATAATTTCGGTAATTTTTCAAGGAACAGACAGCTTTTCTCAGCCTCTCACTTTTGAGGATTGTGTCGTATGTGTTTTATGTTATAAATATTTAGTCTAATCAGCATTGTTGCCGGTGTTTGTATTTTCTTGGCGAGAACTTTTGTCGCAAATGTTTATGGGTCATTAACTCCTCACGTGACAGAACTCTTCTGTTGTAAGCAAACACTGCACAGTTGGATTGATCCCCGTCATTCGTCAAAATGTGCCACTTTGGTTTGATAGGCCTGATTGTGATTGTCCTTAAAAAATGGAAGAGCTTTATTATGGTGAGGAGTTTCATATTAAATAGATTTTCAGTTTTTTTGTGTCAGTGTGTTGATGCCGGAATAATGGAAATCTGTGAGACTGGGTGAGAGGAAATTGCTCTGTAATGTCACTGCTGCAGGGCTCTCTTTTATCATGAATTGAACTGAAACAGTCAGTCGTCAAAACTCTATCTGCTCCGGGAGAGACAGAATGAGGAAAAGGCTACAAAGCAGGAAAAGATAAAATAGGCAAAAGGAAATGAAGTTGCTGATGAGAATTGGAAAATAACGGAATAACTGAATATGGCTGCTGCAAAGGAAAGACACAACTGCAAAATCTGAATGAATGACAAAAAGGAGATAATGGTGATGTGCCTCAAAAGTGCAGTTCCTACAGTTTCTTGCTATAAAACGAATGCAGAAGTGCACTGTGGAATCTTGACGCAGTTTTTCCACTTTAGTCTGTGGTGGACAGCAGACAGTGATTTATCTTCACTGCTGTGAGCTGCAGCATGGAGACAGTGAAGTAAACCATCTGGTATTCCCCCTGTTAAAGCAATAAGAGTCCAGCTAAAGCTCTGAGTACACAAGAGAAGCTCTGGTCAGAAAAACTCAACAGATCATCTTTCAGGTCTCTGCTTTTGTGTGTCTGTGTGTGTGATAATATCCCAAAATATATCTGCAGATTCAGGGTACATTTCTTCTGACTGCTTGTCATTTCTTATGCTCTCGTTTGATCTTTTGCGTTGTTTCCAGTCATTTTTTTTATGATTAGTGGCTGGAGTCATCAGCATGAGTTGATCGTAACTAGGGAACTGAGGGCTTTAGGTGCATAAACTCTCTTCTCATTTCCTATTCTGCCTTTTCCTCCCTGCCGCTGCTTCCACGTGCAGCTCAGCTCTCAGTCCAGGTCACTGGGTCAGGGTTCGAAGCTGACCAACAGAAATCGCGCACTGACTAAACTGTGCACGTTTTAGGGAGGAAAACACAAAAAAGCAAAACAAACACTATCACCTTTACGCTTACATATTTATTTAAAGTGAGCCTGTGTAACTTTTGCTCATTTGCTGCCACAAGTGACAGTAAAGTTGTTAAATCATCAAACTTATTAATCTTACATTATGCACTGATAATTGCATTTTTCTTAAGCCTTAGTTACCATAACTCATAGGTCGGGTTGTAGCGGTACGGCCCGAATGTCTTACCTGAGATTTCAGGTTGACAGTTGGCGTCTGGATGCGCGTTGGTACCGCTCGGGTCTTTGAGCCTCACTTTTTGAGCCTCACTTACAAAGTTCTGATGTGCAGCGGAGGCTTGAGAGCCACGAAGTCATCTTTGAAATTGTCTCTTGAGATGACGTGGTGTGTGTGTGGTGACATGCCATCTTCCTCAGCTACGTCCCACGTGTAAACGTTCATATCTGCAGTAGTGTATGCTCTATGCTTACAGGAGTATGTAACGCATCTAGTCTAGTAAGTGTAATGCCTGCGGCGTGATTCCCAGGTCTGGTCACGTGAAACACAGCAACAGCTCAAGGTTAGTGATTGAGGGGATGCTTTGACGCTCTATTTTTACAGGAGCCATGTTCTGATAGTTAGGTGTTTTTAGTGATGTTTGAGGCTGGTATGACCAAAGCAAGTAAGGCCGTGTATGGTTAAAATCCAGCCTGTATGTGTTTCAGTTAAGATGATTTAACCTTTAATTTACAAGGCAACATGTCATTTCCTCTTTTAAAAGGTACATAGTTTTGAGTAAGTCATTAATGGCCTTAATTGCAACCTGCTGTATGCGCAGTAAGGTTCCAGACTCATAACAGTTGGCTTCAGTTAAAGTTTTATAACAGAATCAGGTGAAATGAAGAAAAAAAAAAATACGAACACCCTGCCTGCGATGCGCTCTAGGAGGGGGAAGTTTCTCATTTTGCATTCTTGTTTTCAGCTGTGCTGGTTTCAGAGAGAGGCAGGGTCCTCTTTATGGCTTCTAATTACTCCATGTCCTCAGTGCCAGGTCAAGCATGTGCCTGCAGAGTCAGGCCTCACTTCAGGAAGGCCTGGAGGAGGAGGATAGGGGCAGTGAAAGAGACAAGAATGTTAATCTCCCCCCATGAAAAAGTCCTAATTCACTGGTCCAGCAACCCTCCTCCTGTCAAATGAAATGGACTAGTCTGGAGTCACTAAGTGTTGTTATGTGTGTGTATATATGTATGTGTGCATTTGAGGAAATTGCGGGTAGATGGATAGGTTGGGGGAGTGGGATCCACCACAGTCTTGGCAGCAAGCCCAAAGCGGGATTACAAATCTGGCACTGAAGCTACTGTTCAGAGAAACAGAGAAGAAAGGTAGAAAGAAATCAGGATGAGAAGGGAGGCGGAGATGTTTACAATGGCACATCATGCCCACTATCCATCGCACTTGGATGACACGTAGTTTAACCACATGTTTAAAAATAATTCACACTCAGATTGTATAGTTTTATGAATTCATTATCCTTTACTAAGCTGCAACATCAGCCACTATGTCTGACAAACAAACCCATAAAAGGACAAACACAAACCGCTGTGCTTTTAGCACATCACTTCAAAGATACAGCACTATACTTATTACTTTGTATACATTTCCACTGAGCACTTGGAAAAAGAATCAAAGTAAGTGCACAAGTGAATACTTTATAGGTCGTTCATTTAAAAGTGTATCTTTCAGTGAAAGAAGGTTATGGAAAAGTTTATTTGAAGGCTTCAGTGCTAGAAACAAGTTTAAGTGTTGTTTTTTTTCCAAAGACACGTGACTTTAAGTTAATGAATGAATTAACTGAGCTTTGTTTTAACATACTATGTACTTGTCTGTACTGACTCTCATGTAAAAGTTATTAAGTGTTGATAGATGTCTGCAAGATGCAGTATTTTGATGGAGGCCAAGTAAGAATAACATGAGCAGCAAATGAAAGATGGTTTTATATACAGTACATCAAGGAGCTGCCACTGAGCATATAAGAACTGATGGACTGCATTTAGGGTATTCCCTCGGTGTGATACGCTCCATCACGTTACAGCACTTCAAACAGCTGAGGAGGAAAGAGGCCGGCGGTGGTCAAATGTACACAAGACCGTGTCATGTAAACAGTTTCTGTGTATGTGCGGAGAACCTGCCTCTTGGATGTGAGGGCTGCGGTGAGACGGAAAAGTATTTATAGCATCTTGTGCCAGAAGTGTTGGTCTCTCGAGGGAGCAGCGCCGCTCAGTAGGTAAACATCTCAGCTTAACAAGGTGAGACTGAGAGTCGTACCTGTGGGTTAGGATGTGGTCAGGACAGCGTCCGCTGGAAGGTCAACTGTCGGTAACAGAAACGCATGAATGAAGTTGTGTGAGTATACGTTCAAGTGACAGAGAAACACAGTTGATTGCGTTTTTCCTTCTCTGTAGCGCTCCGATGCCCATTATTGTTATCTGACTGTCTTTCATCACGAAGGAAATGACTCAAATCATGCATTTTTTTTCATCAGGTAAAATGCTTCACTGGCAAGCATTTGCTGATTCTCAGGTTGCATTATTGTATTGTAGCTGGTGTCTGGACAGAGGTGCGTTATGCTGTCCTTTCACCTTCCTGCCTTTTTCCTGTAAGCTGCTAATTGGCCCTCCCCGCGTGGCTCACCTCCAGGTGACCTAGCAGACTTCCTATGATCATTTTTATCCATCAGGGGATGTGAACCCTTTGATGAAAGTGCTTGCACAGGAAAAAGGAAAGTTTGATATTATATAGGACTGACTGACAGAAGAAAAGACTGGTTGGCAAGTATAGGAAAAGGTCACAAAAATTAGAAAAGTCTGCACACTGTTAGCCTCCAAGTAGATAATTGAATTCTCATTTTAAAACATTCATCACTGTGGAAAAGGGGCTTTCCTTATGACAATTGTTTACTTCCCCAAAAAGCTGCTGATCTTCATGGGATTACTTACTGTCAGTTTGGATTAGCAAAAGCAACACTCCTCAGCGGGGGTCATGACACAGTTAGCATCGACTGGATGCTCCTTAAAGGTTTCCTCTTCTCTTCCTCTGTGTCACGGAGGCCGCTGTTCTTATGATGTTGTTATTGTTGTTTTGATAGCTTCAAAACAGTCAGGCTGCTGCTGTTATTTCCATCATTTTTTCACTGTGTGTGTGTGTGTTGTCGTACGTAAAATATTAAAAGACTAGCGATAAACAGAGGTGTGTTTTTTTTTTTTTCTTTTTCCTGCAGCCACTGTTTGTGTGTAGCTGTACGAGGTTAGACACTCTTTAGATGCTGCTCACGCGAGTTCAGAAACAACAGCATTCCCAGCACCAAGAGACAATAAAGTGACGCTAGTGTTGTGCCATGTTTCGTCCGAAGCTCTGCACTTCCCTTGAGCTTGATTATGGGTGATCTATGAAGTTTGTCTCACGACCACGGTCTCTAGCACCAGGGCTGTTGCAAGGTTGCGTCCATATAAGGAAACAAGGCAAGTGTGTGTGGCACAAAAAGGTCATTTGGATATGAATTACTGGAGCTGGAAAAGAGAGGGTCCTTAATTAAAAAGCACTCTAAGAATCTCTACCAAACAATGCAACTAAATGTTAATTTACAGGAAGAGACCAGCTATGATTTTGCTCCTTCTGGAAGCTAAAATAGAATCAACCGTTACTAGCAGGTCCTAACACCGTAGTGTGGGTGTAATGCGGTTGCAGTAAAGTTATTTCCATGCCTTGTAAGGACTCACTCAGTGTTCCCATCAGAGTGATTGATTAATTTATCTCCCGAGGGATAATAACGTGCTGTTGGATGTTGGCAGGTTAGAGAGAAGTAATGCGGTGTCAAAGCGGGCTGTTGAGGATTTTAGAGGGAACATTTGTGACTGCCTGAGAAAAGGGCAGAGCGGTGTTTAGCCTCTGGTCAGCTGTGCTCTTTGTTAAATAATACATTATCTGAAAATGCTTGAAGTGCCAGTTCGTGTGTCACTGTCTTGCCGCTCTTAAGTCACTGCCTGACAAACCGCACTCTACTCTTTTGATACATAGATTTACAGAATTTTTTTTCCCCAAGAGCTACTCAGGCACAGGATGTTAGCAATAACTAAAATTATAAACTTTATAATTTGGTCCAGTTTACAGACGCTTATTATGAATAGTTGACAACTGTTGATAATATAAACAGCTGACTTCTAAACTGTTACAAGCCTGGAATAAATTTCTAAACGGTTTGTTTATGAGATATGTTGATTATTGTGACAAGTTTAAACAGTTTTTATCATTCGCTTGCTTTTTGGCGACGCATGATGAATGAATCAAAACATTTTCAGTGCAAAAATGTATGCAGATGCTACAATTGAGCAGATTTAAAAATGTTATACTTTACTTCCTGAAAACCATTCATTTCGGAATTCATGTAATGGACTGAACAATCATTTTCACACAGTCCTATCCTCCCGAATCTCTGTCTCTGCTCTAATGTTGTATGTTTTGACCATATTGCAGAGTATCAACACGCATAATTAAGTTAGCTGTACTCGAGTTTTCAGAAGTTTGTTGGAGACTCAAGCTCCTAGAGGCTTCAGTTGCTAAGCAACCAGTGCAACAGACTCTCAGAACATACAGAGATGTGCATCACACTTTTTCACATGGTCTCCCGGTTTCGGAGGAAGAAGTGAAAATGTAAAAGTTAGGTTTTGACTATTGACGGATCACTCTGGGCATCTGTGACATATCTACATTTCCCTTCACTTTGACAGTCTGACATATTACACTGAGGCTTCAGGTAGAGCTCATTAAATGAACTTCTGTCATCATGGTGAATGATTGACATGTTCTGGCTGGTGGGCGAGTTTCTGTCTGTCTCTTCATTATGAGCTGATGACAGACAAAGCTATCTTTTCGTTTAGACCCTTCACCTGCTCACAGACTCTTGTCATCCTGTGGTATGCACTTGAAATATTAATGTAGCTATGTTGTCTTCTTGACATGCCAAAAGCCTGGACAAGGTGGGTTTTGAAATGGAAGGGTGTGGTGGTGCATAGATCAATGTATTTACCTCCTTGCCTCAGATTAGCCGCTCTTACAGGTCCTTTTGTCTCTGCCTCATGTGTCTCTCAAATGCCATGTTACCTTTTGCGTTGTTCCGTGTTCATATGGTTAAGAGACGTCTGCCAAGACAGGAAGAGTGGGCCGGTTCATAAGATTTAGAAAAAGGAGGGCAGTGAGTAAGAGGAGATGAGAACCGCCTGATTTGGAAATCGTCACGTCTATTTTATCTGACTAAAAGCTCATGTTTTCGTCGTGAAACGGTCTGCACAGACTCGTTCCACACTGTGTGCAAATGGATATAAACTGTTATAAAGTGGTTTTTTTTGTCAAGTAATTGAACAACTCCCCTCGTGTTTGTGTTGTAAACTGATGGGTTTGAGATCATGTTTTGTGTTTTATGTTTGTTGTCAACAGATGCTTTGTAAATCCCGAATGCAGATGCTGTTTACAGGGTCTTCGTCTTGCTCAGTTAACTTTATTTAGCTTTGTCTTTTTGGTGTAATATAATTCAGGCAATGTGCAGTCAGACCTGAACTGATGAAAAGTTTCTTTGATGACGCAATCAGCATACAGCTGTACAGGAACACATGCAGCCAGACTGTTCTTAAATGGAGACCACTGTTTAAGAATGTCGAGTTTTCTGTTTTTTCTTAATTGATCTGCACCCCGTGTGAGTCATGTGTAATGGCATCCAGCTGGAGGTTGTTGCAGGGCAACACAGAATGTACAAACACTCTTGCGCTCTGCCCGTTTGCCTTCCCACCTTTCCCAGCAGCCCTTTCACTCTTAGATGGATGGGGGCCATTGAAAGGACTTTTTTTCTGAACGGTGTGTGTGGTCTTTGTAGCCTGACACTAGGACTGCCGTACCTGCCTTTGTCCTTGTCCAAGGGGTTGCCTTTGACTCTTAACATTCACATTACAACACAGAGATGCATCCAGCAGAATGCCACTGAATGCTTGCTTTTGTCCTTGCTTTATTTCTTGTGTCGTAAAATCCTTGTAGCCTCTGTTTGGTTTGCGTCTGTCCTTATGTTGGTGTGTGCCTTGCTCTAAAACACTCCTGACAGTCCCCATCCTGGTGCGATTGTCCCTATAGACGCGACCCAGTGTCCTGGACGCTAATGTGTGTCATTGTGTAGCTTGTTGTGTGCATCTGGCTGCAGGAACAGCTGTTTGTCCTGGGTGGTTTTGGCATGTGAGGGTGCGGTCCAGGGTCAAACCCCATGTCACATTGTTCTGACCCAGTGTACTTCTGTGGTGGCCTGGTTACAGCCGAGACGACCGGCCTGAAAGTGTGCTAATTGCATGGTTGTGGCCAAAGGGAGGCAGCGGTAGATTTAGCTCTGCAGAGAAGTGGATGGAAGGATTGGTTTTGCTGCAGCTATAACCCATGATCATGGTGATCTATAAAGGGCACATCTCTGTTTAGCGCCTAAATGGATAACAGAAATCTTCTCTGAACCACAACAGTGAACTCTCCTGCTGAGTAACTAGTGCTTCTGACTCAGCAAAAGTCAGAAAATAGAGCAAATGGTCAAAAACTGGCCATAATTAAAGCTTACTTAATATGCAGCAATTCTGGGTTGTCAGTTCTTTGTTCGGATGCTGTGTCTATAACTGTATTGTATAAGTGTCGTGATTTACGGCGGGCTGTCAGTTTTAGCTGGAAATACAAATTTGAGTTATTTCAGTATTACTATATATAAGTGATCTGACATTGTTTTTTTTTTATGTTGTTTTCCCTCTCTCTGCAGTGGAACCAGCAGACCTCTTGAAGATTTTAGATTTTCACAGTTTACCTGAGGGTGTTACAAAAACAACGGGTTTCTGCTCACATAGGAGATCAACACAAGGACCCGATGTGGCTTACAGAGTATCCAAAGACGCCCAGCTCAGCGCCCCCACCAAACAGCTGTATCCAGGTGAGTATCTGAGCAGTTACGAACACAATGTTTGGTTTCATCCTAAACTCAGCTCCATGACCTTTTACCTCGCATTTGTTCGGTAAACTGAGGATAAAATGTTTAAATATGGCTGGAGAGCAATTTGTCTGCACCACCATCTTGTTCCTTCCCTTCCTCTCCAGGTAGCAGTTTTATAGGCTCCTTTAACTTTATTATTTATGTCAAGTCTACCTTTGGTTTATGGGATTAAAAGCAGGATAAGCCTGCTGTTTTATCCGTCTCTCCCCTGCAGGGATGTTTACCGCTTTCTAAAATATTTCTCTAAAATATATACAGTTTGACTACATCTTAACCTCTGAATCCTGTACTTGTAAAAAAGATGGGTAAGTGCATCACAATTGGACGCATTCAAATGTATGAGAAAATATGGGGTAAAACATAGGTGCTACATACTCACCCCCCTCTTATAAGTGCAGCACTTTAATATTCAATGTGGTAGGAGGAGATGGAAGATGGACTATGGAAAAGCAGTGAAAATAGAGGTGGTACAGGGGAGGGAAGTCTGGAGTTCCACTTTTGCCTTGTTCTATTGTGCTGACGTGGCTTTGGGTTACTGCTTTATGGTGCGCTGCAGTAGTACTTTCCTTTCTCTCCTCCCTCTGCTCTGATTCTTGGCTTTTTTTTTTTCCCCTCCTGCCCTCTTTATTTTCCCTCAAGCTCCATAATTTTTCCCTCTATCATTTCTCCTTGACTCCTGCTGCCGGTCCCTCGCAGTGTTTTCTCCCTTTTGTGTTTCTTGTAACCGTCTGGGAGACGTGCTAAGCCCCCTTTTCCTATGCTTGAAGAAAACCGTAATTTTGATGACCAATTGTAGAAATTATTGTGACTGGGTTCCCCGCAGCCTACAGATAATAGCATCACTGTGTGAGAAATAAGAGAGAGGAATAATAACCAGCCGTGTGAATTAAGCTTCCACCGAGCTTAGATTGGATGACAGCCCCATTCGCTGTCTTCTCAGATGTTGCGCTGGCCTCGGTGGACCTTTGATCCATGTCACGGCTCTTCTTTGGGGCTTAAAGTAGAGCCTCGGAGCTCCTGCAGTATGCATGTCCGATCATGCTCTTCAATCAAATAAATACTGTTCACTTTGAAGCTCCATGACAGCAGAGCCCATATGTGTCTCTGTTTAGATAAACATGCTATAATTACACACATGCTACTTTGGATCCTCCAAAATAACAGTCTACATAAAACAAACCCAACTTGGAGGAGGTCATAACCGGCACCACATAGTCTTAAGGTGCAAACAGAATAACTAGCAGTCTGTGGCTTGAAGGCCTTAAAATCCACTCGCTGTGTCTGTGATGTGGTCCCTCTCTCGCCTCGACTTTAAGAGAATGTACAGTAATATATTCCAGAAGGCGACTAAACCTGTGAGATCATTTTATCCATCTCTTTTTTTTTCCCCTTTAACTAAGTTTGCTACTGAGTTATGACTTTGGCCCGAAGCCTGGATGTATAGTTTGCGTAAGTGATCAACGGCATCCTTTCGCCTTAAAAGTAAAAAAAAGCCTGTGGATACACGCATAGAAAACACAGGCATGCAAACACGCTCTTTTGTTATGGCACTAATGTCTGTAATAAACCGCAGTAGCTCTGATTGAGAACACACTGGCCCGTGACCCTAAAACCACAGACAGTCTGTGATGATGTGTTGGAAAAGAGCAAGTGCAGACATGCGATCATTAGGCAAACATGTGGAAGGGATGATTCATTTGAAACTAGTGAGGCACTGCGAACAGAGGAGTCTTTTCTTACCTTTATTAAGTGAATGAAAATAGAAGCAGTCATCCCCCATTAACATTTATACCAAACACTTCCCGTGTCTCAACAGTCTTGTCGTCTCACTCTTTCTGTGTCCAGATACAAAGCATCTACGGGAAAAATATGTGTGTGTGCTGCATTCAGATGTCTCCAAATCCCAGTCTGCTTGTTAACTTTCTGAATTGTTAGCCATACCGAACAACTGCCAGTGTCAGCACAAACAGGAAGGAAAGAATGATGCAGTGACTCATGCCCTGTGGAGCGAGTGGGGTTAGCTGTGACTTGGCATTTACACTAGCGGTCTGGATCGCTGGATCGCTGTGGTTGCATTGCACTGGTCATTCAGCCAAGCCCCTATTTCTGTACCATATTGTACTACTAAGAGGACGCAATCACAAACTCTAAAAGCAATAAACAACGCAAGTATACATAGCTCCGAAACAGAAAGACTCTCAGTGCTTCAAAAATGCAAATTACCTGATGCCTGCATCTAGCAGTGTTTTGTAATTTTCTCGCACACGCGTAACAAAATGTATTTCAGCCTCTGATTGTGTTTTCTTACAAAGTCAATTGACAAAACTGCGCCCAGGAACTAATACTGATACAGATACTATTACTAATACCACCTGTATGGGCCTGATTTGTGTGTGGTGTCATGTAAAGGATCAAAATCTGCAATTTTCAGGTTTGCTTTTTTTTTTTCCTTTTTATTACATTAGTGTAATATGAGAATATGATTAAACAGGAGTCTAATGACATGCCAGAAGAGGATAAGCTGCTTTTCTAATTTTTTCGGTTTCTGCATGAAGAACACGACACACTTCGACTTTGAATCCTGCTGTTACTTTAGAGACTTTTTTTTTTTTTTTTAATTCACGGTAATTCCCCTCGATTACAATTTACATCAGTCTTCCTCTTGTTAGCTGCTGTATTTGTATACCTTTGTGTACATTTCTCAGTTTTTTCGCCCACCAACAGACAGGCCCATGCGTTTCTGCAGCCATGTGCAATCCCGCTGGAATGCTGCGTGTCTCACACAGAAGGAGGGATTTGGACACAGTGTTGACTGAATGACCAATTATAGGACACAAGACTTTCTAGCTCATTTACCTGCTTGCATGCACACTGACAGATGGTAGGGCCGATCAGTCAAAATGCTGGCATTACTCTCGCCTCCTCCCCGGCTTTGGAGGCATTCTTAGGGATTCTGTATGTTTGGAAGATGAAGAGTAATTCAGGTGTACGTGTAATATTTTGACACCGAAAAATGGAGATGATCTGGCACGTGCGTCTTTTAAGGCACTCTCATGGTTAACAGAAACATGAGAAGGAATAAAGCCTCCCCGTGGAAATAGCCTATCCTATTTAAGATATATTTACAGTATCAAAATAAAAGGCTACTTTAAATGGCTATTTAATCTGAAAGAAAATGATGGGTTGTGTCTGATTGGCTGGTTTAGATGTCTGGAGATGTCTTTGAGTCTCTTACATTCCCAGACCTCTTTAAGTCTGATACTGATGGTAGTTCTGCCAGTGTAAACTCTAGGACTTCTGGCACCACGGGCTTTCCATTCCCACCATGTCCCCGCACACTCACACACACAGACCCACACACGCACACACTAAATGAGGAATGAGGTATCTCTCATCTGGTGGCCCCGAGCAGCGGTTTGAGAAACACATTCCAGAGAAACTCGAGCCCCTCTGAATGACCCCCCACTCCCCCACTCC
>JAPQRN010000005.1:23852674-23875578 GCA_037367275.1 Coranthus polyacanthus
TGAGTGAGTGAGTGAGTGAGTGAGTGAGTGAGTAGGGGTGTAATGGTTCTGAAAACAAAAACAAATCTGCCATAGTATATTAACGTCCACAGTCTCAAGTTGTAGTTCTGTCTCCCGTTGTTGTGGTGTTAAATGTATGTCGTTAATAACAGTTGCCACAGACAAAAAGGGAATGTTTTAAAAAGATAATAACTGAAACTATTGCTATTCTATTACTATTGCTGCTGTTCTTTATATACCAAATCGTGACTTGATTTAAGAATTTTTTCCCCCCAGTTTTTCTTATTCATCCCCCATTCCCCAAAAAACAAAGTATAAACCGAACCCTTACTCAAGGTCGAGGTCTGGTCTGAGTCGGGGATTTGGCGAATCGTTCCACCCTAAAGACAATGATGAGGGCGATGAGGGCGAAGAGCCTGATTATGTTGTGTCTGTGTTTGGCGTGTAGGTCGACGGCGCTCGTGGCGAGAAGGGACAGAAGGGAGAGCCTGCTGTTATTGAGCCTGTGAGTATTACTCTTTTAACAGCACACTTGAGCAACAGATGCAAGCTGCATGTGCTTGTGTGCACATGCTCGTATGTTTGTCTCTGAGAGTACGCATGTATGATCCACATCTAAACACGATCCACCCATCTCTTCCAAAACCCAAGCCAAGCACACACATTCAGGCAAACCAAAGCTTTCTTGCAGTACACTTGGGCAAAGCTGTACTGGCTGGTCATCGGGACTGCAGCATAAACATTTGGAGAATGGCCATGCAGGAATTGTCAATAATCTATAAACACAGTGTGGGTCGTGTGTAAACACAGGGATGGGATGGAGGGAGGGAATGAATACAAGCGGAGCAAAAGAGAGTAAGAAATCTCTCAAAGACTTTTTCTACCTCCCTGTCAGAAACAACCATAAACATTTTGTTCTTTATTATTGTGTTATTTATACTCATGCTGTATCACCATCATCATATATATCGCATCACATGTATGTTTTAAAAAATGACTCAAAGACAGAATCTTGGCAGAGCGTTATCTCTAATACAATTGCAGCTGTTTCACTTCAAACAGTGTCACTAAGTATACATCCTTCAGTGACTGTCTCCGTGTTTATGTGTGAGAGCGTAAAAGGAATGTGTGTATGTCTACTTCCTAGATGACTGTGTAATGTGTGTGTGTGTGTGTGTGTGTGTGTGTGTTTAACCATTTTCAAGGACATATTACCAACCAGGAGCATGCATTACCACCCAGTGTGTTGACACATGAAAAACTTGCAAAAGAACCAAGTCTACATCCTTCAGCGCTTACATCGTGTTGTCATTAACAAACACAAAAACATTTGTATTTTCTAGGTTTTTCAAAAGGCCTAGCCTCTTTAGCATCACACACACTGCAGGCGAAACATAGGCTTAACCCGGGGAATGTCACAGATCACTTGATGTCATTTTATGCTGGAAATGCTCAGAAGGTAGCGCTTGGGGGTTGATGGAAAACTGCTGAGCTCACATAATTCAAATACATTTGGATAATATATGGGTTTCTGTCCTCATAACAAAGCAGTAAGCCAAAATATTACCACAAGAAAAAACAAACAAAGCAATATTTCATTGGCCATAGAGCTGCAACAATGCATGTGGAAAACCCAAACAGAACTGAGATTTTAGGCTGCGGGGATACTGCATGTAGTAGATGGACACTTTTGAAGTCTTAATGAAGCTATTTCAAAGCATAACCCTATGAAATTGTTTTGTGTTGCATTCATGGTCAAAGAAATGTGAAATAAATCAATTATTACTTCTATTCAAATCATCCTTTAGTTTGTCCATGTAGGAAAGCACCTGGAGGCTCCTTTCCCTTTGTGTCTCTGCAGTCATTCATCCTGCTGTTCCGCATAGATTCATTTCAAGGAAACCGAAGTGACGGGCTACATTAAGTTAGCAAAGAGTCACAGATGGAAAGTTGATGCGCAGGTGCATCTGCATTTAACGCCCTTGAACAGACGTGTGTATTAATGGACGCAGAATGTGATCACTGGACACAAACATCACAAACATGGAGCAATGACTTAGTTGTGGGAACTGTTGTGGTATTTGCTGATTTCTGTGCTTTTGTGTTTTAGGGAATGTTGGTGGAGGGTCCTCCTGGGCCTGAAGGGCCAACAGTAAGTCATTCTGTCTCAGATAATCATTGTCATTCTCTCCCTCCTGCTCTTTTGTTTTTGCTCTTTTCCTCGTCCTCTCTTTCACTCTGTGCCTCTCGATCATTTTCTGTAATCTGTATTGATAGACTCTCTATTGATTGATACATTAACTGAAAAGGATGGTTTTGGGCTCCCATACTTACAATACAGTATGTTTTTCCTACATCCTTAGGACAGGAAAATGTGAGGTTTTGAGCCCTTCTGTGAAAATCCCTCGCTGCCTGATTAGTAATGCGAAGGGAGTAGCCAAAAGATTTCCCCCGAGGAGATGTAGACTTGCCCAGATGTTAAAGAACTAAATTATTTATTTAGGGAAGATTTTTTTCAGACACAGTTGCTCTTGACGCCCTGCAGATGGAGTGCCATAGAGACCAGCCATTCAAGTACTGAGCAATAGTCAAATAAAGAGCACCTCACAAAGGATTTACAACTCAACAAGCCGTACCATATTGCCTCATGCATTCCTTTCCCCCATGTGTGACCATTTTGCAAGATAAAGGCGAGAGCATTTTAGCAGAGCAAATACCAATGTTTCTGTGTTGCCTTGTATATGTATAAGTCAAATGAGATCTTCTGCTTAAAATAGGGTCTCCCTGGACCCCCAGGTGCTTCTGGCCCACCAGGCAGCGCTGGAGATTCTGGAGAGAGGGTGAGTCGGCCTTAAAATTTTATATGCTGCACTCATTTATAGAGCAACATAGAAATAACCACATTTCCGTTTGTGTTAATGTACTCTTGTGTGTTATGTGCGTGTGCCCAAGGGTCCTCCGGGTCGTCCCGGTCTTCCTGGTGCTGATGGTCTCCCGGGACCCCCTGGAACTGTTCTGATGCTGCCTGTAAGTGAATAAAAAATTGCATTAAAAATAGCTAAATGAAAATGCTGTTTTAAAGCGCCAAAACATTCCCATGTGGCTTCAGAAGTCCTTTTTTTAGAGTTGTCAAGAGCCAAGTATGATGCATCTTGTCATGTTTTATCAATAGCTCTGGGCTTTACACACACCAGTGGAATGTAGGGAGTTTTCCTTTGAAACGATTTTTTTGATGGACCGTCCATCGTAAATTTGTTTCAGTTCTAATTTACATGTTTGGCATCCCCTTGTGGTTCCTTTACTAACCGAGATAGCCCCTCCTCTACCACCCGCACAGCTCATTCTCTTTGTTTTGACGCCATAAAGCCTAATCTACACCTTTTAGGACACTCTCTCTCCAACATTCTTTAGCAATGGTCTATAATATCGTGTGTCCTTCCAGGAAGTCGCCGGCTTTAGACAGGAAGCAAAGTTCTCTCTGTAACTTAAATGACCTCCCATGCTGTTTACATTTGTACTTTTCTTGCCCTTGCACTTGGAAGATGTGTGACGCTGCTGCTTTTGGACCTGATTAAGTGTACAGACGTGTTGTTTCAGAGATCCACGGAGCTGTCTGGGTTAGCCATGTGGCCAGCTCTGTCTGGACAGGAACTCGGGTTGTTCTGGTGTGTTCACTGGCAGAAAGCTCGACTTGAAATCTGATCCTCGACCTCCAAGATGAATAAAAACACGCATTGTTGTTTCACTCGTCTTTTTACCGGAGGTTCCTACCGGAGTTTTGGCTAGTAGTACTTCTGTGTGGAAATTGTGAAAATCAGTATGAAATGGTTAAGTAACACATTTTAGCACAGTGTTACTGCTTCAGAATCGTCCAGGTACGTTCTTTCGCTCTCTTTTCTGCAGTCTCTCCTCCCATCATCTGAGCTTGCGTTAAGAGATTACATAGTCCCCGTCATAACATTTTTTCTGTGAGTCTGTCTTGCTTGTCAATAGGGTGATGAAGCAGAACATTTTGTTCAAGGTTTATGCAGAGGAGTGTCAGTAAGGAACTGACTCTTGGAGAAGGAAGGACAAAAAGCATGAAAAATTTAAGAGAGAAAGAATCAAAGACAGACCCAGTGGCCCTCAAAAAAAAAAGAAATAGCTGAATTTATTTGATCATGACTAGGATTGTGAAGAGAAGAGCCAGTATTTAATCAATCTCAGGAGACAGCTACATAGAACAAACTGTTGCTTTTGCCCAATAGTTGTTATTGTTAATATTTGCTATATGAGAGCTATATGAGTTGCAGTACAAGTGGCTTAGCCCTGATGTTCTGAATCGACTGTTTGTATTTTGTTTCTTGGTAACAATGTTTCTATGATGGTGAAATATTGTATTTTACTGTTGTGTTGCTGTGCTTCTGTAAACCAACCAGCAGTCAGCCTCTTGAGGACTGTGCTATGTTACCCAACCCAAGATGCCTGTGCCAAACAGATCTGTGTCGTACCAGAAGCTTGAATTTTCCCCTACGCTGCAATGCCAGCTTATCACCACCAGGTGCCAGTAGAATTTGAGGCTCATAGCCTGCAAGCAGTCTTTGATGGTGCTGGTTTGCCAGCATCTGTTGCATAGTTTCAAGCCTGGAACAAGTTGTTGCTGTGAGGACATTTTTAGGGTATTGTTGGAAATAGATTTTAATATTTAGATGTTGGCGGCATAATACAGGATTTAGGCAATTCTGCATTTCTCTCAGCATTTCTATGTATACTTTACCGTTGTCTACTGTGTGTCGGTATAATATTTTTCTGGAGTCTCATCAGTGTGCGGCTCCCTCCACAGTTCAGATTCAGCGCTGGAGGTGACTCTGGACAGAAGGGACCTGCTGTGTCAGCACAGGAGGCCCAGATGCAAGCCATCATGCAGCAGGCTAGGGTAAGTTCACAGTATAAATATGTTCACTTCTGTCTTGTACTTATCATCCATGTTTTTGTTCATTTTCCTTTTCATTCTTGCCACAGTATTATCTGCTTAGTTTGCATTCAATTTTTCTATATTTATATGTGGAACCTGTTGTCTCTATGAGCCCCTTGGTCTCCTTAGCACTCATCAACATTATCTTATTATTTTATGAATAACTACACACACACACAAATAGAAATGAAATATTTAGTCATACATACGATGATGTGTTTACAGTCTTGTTTTAATTTGCCAGTTCTTATCTCTTTTATCTTTTGTATATATTTTCTTCTTTTATCTTCTTTCTAATTCTTTTCGTTCTTGTGTTCAGCTGGCGATGCGTGGCCCTACAGGTCCAATGGGTTTGACTGGCAGACCTGGCCCACTGGTATGCTTTACAAATGACCTTACGTGCCATTTTTGGCAAAACTGTGATAAGGAGTTATTGTCTTGCACAGTGCACCAAACAAAGTTTGTATCGATTTAGAATCCATCAAATCTGAGTTGAATTGTGCATCTTTTTCCCTCCTTAGGGTCCTCCTGGTGTACCAGGTCTGAAGGGAGAGTCTGGAGAGGCTGGACCTCAGGTACAAGATAAACAAATGCCAGTTTCCATTTTTAAGAAGCATGTTAAAAACATAAAAGAATGTTGTCTTCAGAGCAAAAAAAACAAACAGTTATATTACCTGAACCCATGTAGTATTGCATTAGCCTCCACAAACTAAATCAAATAAATAAACCCAAGCAATATATAACACTCCCCACTTTTATATTTTCAGATGGTTTCCAAATCATGCATGCATGGAAGTGAAGAATAGTGATGTTTAGTGTGAGTGTTTTGTTGTTTCAGGGACCACGTGGACCTATGGGATCCCTTGGACCATCTGGAAAGCCTGGCAGAAGGGTAAGCTTTTTGTAAAGACTTCTCAGCAGCTTGTACTCGCGCGTTTCTTTGCATTTTAGATGCCTGAACGTAAATCCAGGGATGTAGCGATCTTAAATGGCTGTTAATGTTTGTTGTGTATATATTTACAGGGTCGTTCCGGAGCCGACGGCGCCAGAGGCATGCCAGGACAGTCTGGACCTAAGGTACCCTGTCATCCTTCACGACTGTACCACTGTATCTGAGTTGAATCCACCATGTTTATTTTAATGTGTTGATTTTCTGCTTTTCAGGGAGACAGAGGGTTTGATGGTCTGGCTGGACTTCCTGGTGAAAAAGGACACCGAGTAAGCGCTTTGAAGTATGCGTTTATAGCTGTATGTTGGGCTTGTTGTGAACAAACTGTTAAATGTAAATCCTTGTTCTTATAGGGTGAACCAGGTCCCTCTGGACCTCCTGGTGCCACCGGAGAGGATGGAGAGAGGGTAACACACGAAATAATAAATACACATTCGTCTTTCTCCTGTTTTTCTGTTATAGCCTGTAGGGTCTGTAGATGTAAAGAACTGGAAAGCATTTGATGTGTCACATACTCTAACCAAGTACTGTTAGGCTGCTGTGGGGAGACAGAAATGACTCCTGAACTTCCTCCTCTGACCACACTCGCCCTTTTGTCATCATCTGAGTTTTACTTATACCCGCTCCCCCCGTCTCCACTTACTCAATTTTCTCATTCATATTTTGGATGTCAGTGCACCTTTATCTGCTTCTAATCTTCCTCTCCATCCTCATTACCCACAGCTGATGCAACCTGATCCCTTTTTTTCCTCCTATTTCTTTGTACCTTCCTGTTATCTCTCCTTCCCCCCAATTCACACATGTTCACTCTCTCCTCCATTATCATTCACTGTCTGTTCCACACCCTGACCCATTCTCTCTCTTTCCCAGGGAGATGATGGAGAGATCGGACCCAGGGGACTTCCTGGTGAACCAGTGAGTGATCACATATATTACCATTCCATCTTAGACTGAGAGATTATATGATAGAGCTAAGAGCTCAGGGCCTGCTCTGCTCCTGCCATTGAGTTAGAGAACAATCGCGTGGTCTGATAATGCCATATATCATCTGCAGACTCCAGCTTCTGTTCATATTCATATGAATTGTGATTTTTAAGCACTACACTGCTGGAAAGTGTATGTTGATTAGGCTGCCTCATCAGTACAAGAGAATCTTTGGAGGTGAATGCAGACAGCTCACATGAAGCTTGTTATAATAGCCTCCCACTTTCCCAGGCAGGATATTCCCTCTGTGGAAGGAAAAAGACAGAGAAGGAGAAACCATCAGCAAACCCTTGGTATCTACTGTTATGACTTGCTTTGTCCACCAGGGTGTGCTGCATTGGTTTGAATTCATAGTGCCAGAACAATACATCTTGTTAGGTAACTGTAACTGTGAGGCAAAGCACTGAAATTCAAAGCACTCTTTGATAGGCATAGCTGTACGAAATGAATGTGTAGTAAAACGGAGAAGAAAAAAAAAGAAGCAAGGGGTTTTCAGCTTTCCCTCACACTCTGACTCTGTAGAATATCCTCAAGGACATTCTCGAAGTCAGGTTGAAGTATCATTTTGAAACTTGATTTAGCTGAACATATTTAATAATTCATCAGTCCTTTCACAGGTACGATATTATTCTAAATCTAATTTACCTTCTTTTCCAGGGGCCCCGTGGTTTGCTGGGACCAAAAGGACCTCAGGGACCTCCTGGACCCCCTGTGAGTCAGCAAACTCCCCTTTCACCTTCTCATATACACGCTGTTATCATGGATTTACTGTTAAGGGAGCGAAATCCATTTTTTTACAGTCTCTTAGGCAATAAGAACAAAAGACGCTGCAAACAACACCCACAGGGAAATAAACTCAATATATTTCAGACAGTATACACAAGGAGTAGCATGTTATTGAATTTAACTTCAGCATTTCAGACAAATATGTACAGCAGAGCAAAACATAACCCTAATATTTCTATTGTTTCAACAGATTTAATTTTCACGCGGACAGCGCGTCAATCAAGTAGCTTATTTTGAACTGACATCCCCGTGTAGAGATCCCAAACGCAATAAATCATACATTCAAATTTATACAATACATATGGAAAAGTCAGATTGTATTTACTAAACAGGGATGCACTTGTCTTTAGCTTTGCAAGTCTTTCAGCTAAGAGTGAAAGTTCACCGTATACTGATATTGTCGCTGTATTCAATATTTCCTGACTCGGTTTTTGCATTTTAATCTGCTACAGGGTGTTACTGGAATGGATGGGCACTCTGGACCCAAAGGAAACATAGTAAGTGACGCTAGGATTGATGATGTTACTATTACACAACATCAGGAACATCAGTCTCTTACAACGGCTTCTTCTGTTTTTGTCAATTTCAGTTTCCGCAGTACCGTTTTCACAAGCCACTCTGTGTTCAATCACACACCGCAGACACACCAGTACAGTCAGGAGATACTTAGCAGATAATGAAGAATAGATTGTGTTTGGATCCATTTGAGCAGTCCACTATGGCGAGTTGTATCATTCCAGCTCAATTTCTGGTTGCGCTCCAGGTGCAATGAGAGAATCCCTGGCTGAAAGTTCCCGTCTGTTCTGGTGGGAATGTTCCAAATAGGTAGAAATCAGCAGCTTATCCAGACCCTAGGATGTGGGACACAAAATTGATTGGTAGTTTGAGCTGTTTGAGCTTCAGCAGTTTCCTTCATTAGAAAAAGCAGGTGTGAAAAAGTGTAATGTATGTGTTTGTGTGTGTGTGTGGACTCTGCAGTCAGAGCAAGAGATTGTGCTATTTCTGTCAAGTTATGGCCTTTTAGGTGTAAGAAAATAACGATGCAGAGATGCGCTTTTGAAGTCTTTTAATTAATATCTTTACAGAGCGATATTTCACTTCTAATGGACCATTTGTGGCAACAAATTACCTTCACCCCAGATGTGTTGCTCAACAAATACATCGATCAATCTTTTTTTTTTTTTTTTTTTAATGATGCTATTTGTTTTTCTTAAAAATAACACAATGTTTCATTTTTGTTTAGGGACCTCAAGGAGAGCCAGGACCTCCCGGGCAGCAAGGAAACCCAGGTGCCCAGGTTAGTCACGGACAGGTTGTGTGACATCAGGTTTTCTCTGATGCATCAAGGACAATATTCTGAGCAATTTTTGACTTCTCCGCAGGGACTTCCAGGGCCACAAGGAGCCATCGGACCTCCAGGAGAGAAGGTAAGATATCTCATGATCGCACATGAATATTGAGAAGCGCTCCTTCCTTCCTGCAAGTCCACACAGAAAACTGCCAACTTGATAAAATGTTAATAAACACAGACCCAAAATCTATAACACTGTAGGAAATTGTCTCATTGATTTGCATAAGCTGAAAGCCAAGTTACTATCTTATTCAGTTGCAAATGCTTATCTCACTTTTATGCAAACAAGTCCCCATCTCCAACGCAGGACCAAATAATAGGCGGTATAGATTTTAATCCTGATACAGTTTAATCTAGTTTCAGATAAATCACATTTGCTATCTTATATGGAGGTTATTCAGGTTATTATCGAACAGTTCCAATTTGCGAATGAATAATGTAGGTATTGTGTTTCACAGATTAGAAATGAAATGTTAGAAGGCTATGGTATTTTATGTAATATAATAGGAGGAAATAAAAGAATGCTTACAAGACAATTTATTGGAAAATGTTGGCTCAAAAAAGTGATCATTATCTCAGATTGACAATCAGTCGGAAAAGCACAGACATGCTAGACGATCGGGTTGATTTAATATAGATGTAAATGGTCTTGCGTATGCAGTCTTACAATACTGCAGTCAGTACATCACTAAACCTTTGACACAAAGCCAGCTGCAAAATTGTCCATTTTTGACATTTTGGGCTTTGCATATTTTAACAAAACTGGGCAAGAGGTTTATGAGAATAAGAAATGTATGTTCTATAATCCATATTGACTTTTTACAGGCTTTGAAGTCTTACAAACTGTACCTTTGGCAAATAATTGCCTTATGTTGTGATGTCCTACTCCCCCTTAACATACTGTCTCTGTCTTTGTCTTCTGTTTAGGGACCTACTGGAAAGCCAGGCCTGCCGGGAATGCCAGGAGCTGATGGTCCTCCAGTGAGTTCACCTGAAATAAAAGGCTCTTCTATTACACATACTACTTAATACGAATCCACATCATACTTCAGTTAAATCAACAACAATGAAAAAACACTATTTTCAAAGCACTACTTTTTTATTTTTTTTATTTTAGGGTGCAAAAAACATTTAACACATTCACATCATGCTCTGATAATTATATGACTGAAACATATGTGTGATACACCACGATATCGCAGCTGTGGAACTGTTGGGAAAACCTGCCCACACACTCTTGTATATATACAAAGTGTTTGCACATATACACGGAAACGCTTTCTCCTCCATCCGTGCACGGACGCTGCAGAAGACACCTGTGCTAATGGCAGATGTGTCTTTAGAGGAGCCAGGTGGCAGAAGGAAACAAGAAATGCTCTGAAATATGAATAACTGTAGGGTGACAGGGAGATGCTGAAAAAAGGGGAGTATTTGGGAAAGAGAGTGGGAAACGAGTGGAGAAAACACCACATAATGTCCTCTGGTCCTTTAATGGCTCTCTTTGTGGAGTGGAATAGCTTTTCCACATCCACACACTGTGCTTTTTTTTTTTTTTTTATTCATCCATCTGTTACAACTTCCATCAACTGCAGCATTCAGTCTTGGTCTCTACATGCTCCTTCCCTGCCCCTCATTTCTGTCCTCGCTTGTATCTATTTCCTCCTCCATCTTCTCTAATGTTAATAAAAATCCCATCAGAGGATTTGCACAGCTCCTTTGTCTCACCAGAAAGCAATCAATTTCCTTCCAATCTCCTTTTCCTGCCGCGGACCTACATATGTGTATTTGTGTGTGTGTATATGTGTGAACATGGATGTAAAGTGTGTGCGTCTATTGTGCAGTCCCTGAAGGCAGTCTTGGCTTTTAGAGCCCAATAATAGCCTATAGTGCTACTGTAATACTGCGCATTAAGGATAAAATCCCAAATGAGATTGAACTGTAAAAGCTCTTATTTCAATTTTCCAGTTTGATACGTCCTCCAATAGTTTTACAACTTAATCTCTCATTTATAGGGGTGTTGTAGTATTTATGATGGTAATTATTCAGAAATGAGATGCAATATTATTTCTCTTAATAATTCACAGGGTCACCCTGGAAAGGAGGGGCCTCCTGGAGAGAAAGGGCACATGGTAAATTTCATTTTCTTTCTTTCTTTCTTACTCTTGGAGTTGCATGTGTTCTTACTTTAATTTATGTGCACTCTTCTAAGTTTCATTCCCCTCCCTTTGTCCTAATTTAAGCACATTTGCATAAAACATCTTGCATTAATGTCGATAACGTTAGCGCTCTACGTGTGTGTACTTTATTTGTGCGTGTGCTACAAGCTCTCACCAAACATCTATCTCCACAGGGCCCCGCTGGCCCTCAAGGACCCATTGGTTATCCTGGGCCTCGAGGCGTGAAGGTGAGTGGATTAAAGTTAGAAATTAATTTGTAATATCATTAGTTAGCGGTGCTTTGCAATTAAGCATTGTTATGGGCCAACAGTTGCCCATTATCTTATTAAACTGCTTCTGTAAAATTGTTATTTTCAAGGTTTGTCTAATAAAACCCTAAACAGATGCAGTTTTAACAGATTAAAATTGGTGCTTTCTGCTTTGGCCCATGCTGACATTATATAGGCAAAAAAACGCAGACTGATGCAGCGATTAAAAGAAGAAGGTCCTCGTATCAGATCTTAAATCACTTAGCTCGCCTGTGGTGATGCTGAGGTTAGTCATTATGGCTCAAGGCGCACAACCCTTCCCTTGTTTGGTGTCATTAGTAGCTGATAACCTAGACCTAAAACCAAGACAAAAGAGGTCCCTTCAAAAAATTCTCACCGAGCGGTGCTGACTGATCCAAATCATTAAAGCTTCCACTGAGGCAGGAGATCACACCATGGCTTGACTTTCAGCTGTCAATCTGCCTGTTTCTGTACATGGCTGCAGTCTGTCCTGAAGCTTCTGTTCTGTCGGGCAAAGTGGTCAAATAAAAAAAAAAGAAAAAAGTTTTCAAAAGTTTTGCGGTCTCCGTATACTCTTAACACACAAAATTCATGCAAATCAGTGGATTTTGGATAACGGCCTCTATAGCATTAACAGTTAAAAAATAAATAAATTTCGGACTCGCAGCCCTATTTTGGAAAACTGTAATTTCCTTCTAGCTCTAAGTGATGGACCATGTGAGGACTGAATGTGCTACCATTCAACGCTTCTCCTTTATCCATTAGGCACCCTACTGGCCTTTAATTCCTGCCTGTTCTTGCTTTACAGGGAGCTGATGGTGTTCGCGGCCTTAAAGGAAATAAGGGAGAAAAAGTAAGTGAGCTCGGGGTCCGTCAAAGGGAGATTTTGAACTTGAAATTGTAGCATATGTGGATTAAAATGAGCATAAACGTCTAGGCAAAGATGATGCCGATGCTGGTAGCGGTGCTGATAAACTGTTTCAAGTTTCCTGTTTGTAATAATCACAATGAAATGCTGTTAAACTCATCTGAATTTTGCTGGTACAGTAGAAAAAGGCCATCAAGAGTTTCTATGGCAACAGGGTATCTTGAAAAGACTCCACGTCTATGTGTGTATGAGGGTTTGTCTTTGAGTGGGTCTGTGTGTGAATCACACAAACCTTTTCAACATCTGTAGTATCTAAATTTTCTCCTTTATTAACTTTTGCACCTCTCGCTCTCCTTCTCCTTCTTCTCCTTCTTCTTTACTCTCTTCCAAAGGGAGAAGACGGCTTCCCTGGCTTTAAGGGAGACATGGGTATCAAGGGTGACAGGGTAAGACTTCTTGTTTATATTGTACCGAACAGTTTTGTTTGGGGTGACCTTTACCAAAAATAAGTGAGAGTAACACTCCTATCACGTTTGTCCCTTTTGGCTTAAGCCTCTGTGACTACTGTGGAATTGTGTGTAATGAGTAAACATAAGATGTTGTTCCTACTGCCAGGTGTCAGTGTGTATGTGTGGACGTGAGCAGTTTCCAGTTCCTTTGCTTTCTAGTCCGTCCTAACCTCATCAAGCTTTGGAGAAAAAGCACAAGTTTGACAGGTGCACCCAAGAACAACCTCCTCCTCCCAAACCACATTAGGGATTTACACTGTCAAGTCACAGGAAAACCGTCTTTTACAGTGAGAAACATAGCGTGCAACATCCAATACTTCAAACATCAAAACCCCCATTCCCTGACCGGGCTGTCTCCATAGCTCACAGCAGAAAGGAAGGGGAAATCAATGGCACTTTAAACCCCTTCAAACCCGAGAGTGAGACATGGGGCTTCAGCCCGTTTTCCTCTAGAGATGTAGCAAATCCAGATGAAAGCAAAGATTTGAGAAGGCCTCTGCTCTGGAGGAGACACACATGGACTAGAATCTAAATGACTCATTTTTAAACATCCTTATGAAAAGTGTGTGTATGTGTGAGTGCTCAGTTTAAAGTGTTCTCTTTGATGAGCTAGCAAGTGTTAGTCAAGTACAGTTTGCTTGATGCTGTTTTATGTGCACTTGAGCGTGGGTGTGTGTGTGCGCATAGACTCTTGCTTGTGCAACACAAGCCTTTAACTAGATACCTTTCACACACTACTGGGTCTCTGCAGCAGCGACTGGTTGTCAGAACGAATTTGTACTCTGTCATTTAATGGGTGTCCTCCTAGAAGAGGAGAACACTTACCAAGAGAAGCAATAATAGGATCGCTAACTGCTTTGAGGGCAAGATAGCAAGGGAAAATAGTTTTACTTGATTCTTTAAGCAACTTTACACTCTCAAGAGTTTTTGAAAAAAGTGCCTTGAATTACCCCAAATGGAGAGACTGGTTGACTGAACGAGAGACATTTGTCCAGTTACCATTGAAATGTATATTAAAATGTATAAAGATGCTGTGAACAAATGTTCTGATACAATTTATATTATTCCAGATGACGTAAGTTGCATGACAATATGTTAGCTAACGTCACATAGCACTGCTGTTAACAGTAACCTGAGGAGATTTTGACCATGTGTGGAGCAGTAGTCAAGGACAAGGCTCACCAGAACCCGTATGTATGTTAAGGATCATACCTGGTGACGCGATGGATATTTCTGGCGATCCCAGAGGGAGGTCGATGGTGGTGTAAGGTGATATCAAACCAAGAAATGAACACGGTGCTGTATTGAGGTGTATCGAGAACCTGGATTTAAACAATACTGGCTTCAAAATCATTTTCAAATCATTCATCCAAATCAAATTATCTTTGCAAATGTTTGATGTGGAAGGAAATGCAATCAACGGGTTTCTCATGCATCAAGTAGTGAGAAAAACTGAAGATAAACATAGCTGTGTTTATTTACAAGAAAAGTGCACAGGGTATCTTGAAGAAAAATGGTTGGCGCATTGATAACAGCAGGGGATGGCAGGGAGCAATGCAGAGCAGTGATGAAATGCTTCTTTTGTGCCCATGATGCTTTCTAGGGCGAGCTTGGACCAGCGGGACCCAGGGGAGAAGATGGCCCTGAGGGGCCAAAGGGTCGCTCGGGTCTTCCAGGAGATGCCGGTCCTAATGGACCGACTGGTGAGAAGGTAAGCCTTTAGCTTTGCTACTGTGTCCAGTTTGGCGTCAACAAACAATGTTGCACAGATGCTGTGTGCTAAATTTTTCATTGACTGATAAAAACTCATTTTTTTAATTATCATTCATGTTTGATCTAGGATGATGGCTCAGCAGGGCATAACAAGCACAATAGTTTTTCCAATCATTCAGGTCTGAGCAGTTACCATTTTTTCACTGCTACCTCTTTTAAAACAGCTGGGAACACAAATAAGATTCCATCCTTAACATACTTTAATTTAAATGAAACACCAGGTAAACTGTTGCGTGACAATGCTACAATGGGTCTTTCGGTGGGAAAAAAAACCCACGAATTCTTTGGATGATTTTGCCTCTTAATGATCTTTCACAAAGGGACTCGGAGTGAATGAGGTTCTTCTCATACACCTGTACAATATAATTTGATTTAATTTCATTTGCCCAAGAAAAAACAGAGTAAATAGTGCAGCAACAACACGTGTGTTTGCATGTCTTTGTTTCTTTAAATGACTTTTTCTTAGATAGATGACTAAGATACATTTCCCCTATATTTGCATTATGTCAGCTGTGCTGTATTATAGAAGTGGAAACTGGTTTGTATCTGTATAGCACATGAGAACAAGTGAGTCATTTTCACATGTAATTAAAGACTGCGCAGCAGCCAGCATTTCCGCTTTGAGATGAAATGCCAAGAACAGAGCTCTAATATATGCTCCTGTGTTTAGCAGGGGTTAGTACATAATTTAATGTAGTTTTACTACAAGAATCGACTTTAGTTTAATTAAGAATGATGCAAACGCCATCACGGGTATATAAACATTTCACACAAACAATAGGTATTTATTTCTTTGATCTGTACATCACAGAATATGCACCTGAATTTTTTATATGAAGTACTACATTATTTATATTTTGTGAAAATTACCAAACATGCACAATACTGTATCTAAATCTAAAATAACTCTTCTGTTCAACAGGGCAAACTTGGAGTTCCTGGGTTGCCAGGATACCCAGGACGACAAGGACCAAAGGTAACTGTACACATACTACACACTACGTAGAGTAACTCTAAAAATCCTATAAATGTGGAACATAGTTTCGTAGGCAAATATGCGCTTACACACATGCAGGCTTCTGTGTGTTTTTGAAAGAGAATGAAACATGCCTACACGTGCATGTGAAGTCTGCTCTACTGAACTTTTGAAGGCTCACGCTTCAGCCTCTCAGAGACAAAGCCACAGCCTGACAACTGGACATGCTTGAAGTACCGTGATCAAAGAGTTAGGGATTTTCTATGCCTTTTGGTGTCAGCCCTCGGCTCCGGATATGACAACAATAAAACACAGCCTGTATTTATGGGCCACTCATTTTCACTCGTATTTAATAAGCTATCTCAGGGAACAAACATGGAATATAATATTTAAGTTTTTTTTTGTTTTTTTTCCCTCTTCGCTCGCCTTCTCACTTTCAGGGATCTCAAGGCTTCCAAGGTTTCCCTGGTGCAAACGGAGAGAAAGGAACTCGGGTAAGTCAGATAGACTTCTTATTATTCCTCTCATTCCTTCAAGGGTTGGATCAATATGAGTGTAGAGCTGGCGACAGGCTCCTGTCCCAGCTTCAGATTTATCAACACTGAGGAAGCTGCATAGTCCCAAAATAAAGATTTTAGCAAGGAGAGAAAGACAGTCGCACTCCCTCTCCATTATCACATACCCAACTCATTTCATAGCACCAAAAGCATTGTTTCAGTTTTGTTTTTCTTGGTTCAAGGGATGGGCCATTAGCTTGCCTGCAAGAGTAATGGTTTGTCAGCAAGTGTGGAGCAAGTCACATAAAGCTTTTCATCTTCAGCAAACATTTGTGAAGTTTATGAGACCAAGCTCCCAGACAAAAAGGGATAATAGTGCCATTAACATAGTTTCACAGCACTCGTTTGAAACTTAAAAGCCACGCAAAGGGTGTAATTGTTTTTCTCATTAAAGTTGCATGCAGCAACCATATTTGTAAAACTGTAAAATCATGATATTGTTTGTTATGGTGTCACTGCTCTGAGGATATAATGAATCTAAAGTAACTGACGATAAATGTTGATGTTAATTATGAAACAAGCCATTCCTAATTAGCGATAAAAACGTGAGCTTTACAGTCCTTTTATGGTCCAGTTGTGCTGAAATTTGCTTGTGAATATAACTGTCTGCCGGCATCAGAGGCATTCTTGTAGAGGATGCAGCCTCTTAATGATCTGAGTACAACTCCTTTGATCCTTGTGTGTGTTCTTGGTGTCCACAGGGAACAGCAGGAAAATCTGGCCCACGCGGACAAAGAGGACCAACGGTTAGTCTTACTCAGCAGACTCGTGCTTCTATACAGATGGCACGCTTGGCATCTGAGTGAAAATGGAGACGCAACCGGGACATGTTTGAGATTTTCTGAGCTAAGAAACAGTCAGGGGTCAAACATGTCTCTAGGCGTCCCTTTCATGATCATAATGACACCGGAATATATCTAAGCGTCCTTTTAATGATTTGAATGATAATGACCTCCTATTGTCTCCAGGGACCTCGTGGAGAGAGAGGACCAAGAGGACCAACGGGAAAAGCTGGACCAAAGGTACAATAAATATTCAAAAGGCAGGTATGTTGTTAAAGTTCTTGCAAAACAAGAAAAGCATTTATTCATTTTTTTTCTCCTTCAGGGTAACTCAGGAAACGATGGCCCACCAGGACCTCCTGGAGAGAGGGTACGTATTATCATACTGCCATCGAGACTCATTTGTACCAATCCAGCTACGTGTATCTGTTTCTACGAGAGACAACTTATAATTAACCAGCAGTGGTTTATCGTTTTCTTCAGGGTCTGCCAGGGCCTCAGGGACCAACAGGCTTCCCAGGACCGAAAGGCCCTCCTGTGAGTCCAAGCTGAGACGTCACACAAATCTTCTGAATTAAACCATCACACCTTTCCTTTTTTTTTTTTTTTTTTTTGTCATTCTGTCTACGTGCATTTATGAATACGTGCGTGTTTCACAGGGACCTTCAGGAAAAGATGGACTGCCTGGACATCCTGGACAGAGAGGCGAGACTGTGAGTGAACTGGTCTTTACTGAACACTGACTTCTGTGCTGATCGTCTGTATCCTACTGATTAATGTTGGAGACGCCTAATTCAGCTGCATCCTGTTCTGTCCTACACAGGGCTTCCAAGGCAAGACTGGCCCTCCTGGTCCACCCGGTGTGGTCGGGCCTCAGGTGAGCCGCAGTCACGGTTTTGCTGATATTTCTGTTCATTTTAACGTGTATAAAATGTTACACTGTGTAATTTATGCACACAGAAAGCTATCAGAAACCTTTAGGCTGTAAATCATTAACATGTACATTATGATAATAACGTTACCACGGAACCTCAGCATTTTGCTTTTCTGGCAAAAAAAATAGTTTTACCCTCATACCTATACCTCACGACCCATGACTTAAGTGTTGTTTATTCCCTTTCAAATTAGCAATGGGCTGTTCATCCATTATGCATAAACGTTTAACAGACTTTCCCTCCCAGCCGCTCTGCTAATGCCAGCTGAGAACATTGATGATAACGGAGCTGTATGTGGCCCTAATAACTAGTAGGCCTCCCACACAGCAAATGCTCAGCTTCCTCATGCCACATTTTGTTATAGATGGAGAATTTCGAACATCTTTCTGTATTTAAATTGCTGATTTTGCTCACAGTGTTCCTTCTGCCTTCCTTAGTGTAGTTTTTCTTTTTCACACCTCCTCTGTGATTGAGTTTCATGCAATAGTGTTCATTAATTTTTCAGTTTTAATTTGTTGCTTTTAGGGACCAACAGGTGAGACTGGACCAATGGGAGATCGGGGTCACCCTGGACCCCCAGGTCCACCTGGAGAGCAGGGTCTACCTGGAGCTGCAGGAAAAGAAGGAGCCAAGGTGAACCCATTTAACCTTGTTTACTACTATAACACTACATATTATAAAGACATTCATAATGACACCGCTAACATTTGTTCCCACTCCAGTGCAAACTTCTATACATTATATAGGTGCAGGACACTCCTTGGAATTCATGACATATCAACAGTGTCTTCAGAGGACTAATGTCGCTGTGTTTTGTCCTTCAGGGTGACCCTGGCCCTGCTGGCCCAGCGGGTAAGGACGGCCCCCCTGGGCCAAGAGGTTTCCCCGGAGAGAGAGGTCTGCCAGGACCTGTGGTTAGTATTACCTTCTGTACTGATGGAGTACAATAGCGTCTCACGAATTCAAAGTCGATATCGTTCACAGTTTGGTTATTGCATAATGGTTCTGGGCTGTTAAATCACTGTAAAAATGTGGTGAACCTCGAGAATCAAACAAGATATCAGATTCTCGAGTGGGCTTAAGAGGGAGAACAGTGTGCACTAGGTTGTTTGTATTTTTATTACATTTTTGAAAATTCCAATAGTTACGCAATCCGCAGTTATTTTGTGACCACTGTAAAGATCTTTCCATTTGCATTCAGGATATGGTAATTATGTACACCTGTTCTTTTGTTAAAAGTATGTTGGCAGCATTTTTATTAAATAGATGTTCTGCCCATCTGCTCTCTGACTCCACTGTGGGAGCTATAGGAGGTTTTCCATCTCATGCTGTGCCTGTTTGAAGATAGGGAGAGTAGTATAAGACAGGATGTGTGCTTCCCCCAACAGATGTGTTTGTTTTCTGAAACCTCCATTTTATTCTGTTCTGCAGGGGGCTCACGGCCTGAAAGGGAATGAGGGTCCTCACGGCCCACCTGGCCCTGCTGTGAGTACAATTCACTGCATCCTCATTCTGAATTTGTCACTCTCCTTCTCTCAGTGTTGCTCTCACCTTCCATTTCTGTCTCCATCTCTCGAGATTGTCTTAGGAGTAAAGTTCCCACCCTCATTTGTTCACTGCTCTTACATAATATAATGAGATGCGTAGTTTGTACTTACATAAGAGAGGTCTGACCTATTTGGTAGGGTAGATGCGCCTGATATTTTGATTTGTCAAAGCATTAGATGTCTCATATTTTTGCTCAACACTGCTGTGTGGTGGTACTTTAGGGTTCTCCTGGTGAGCGTGGTCCTGCTGGCCCTGCTGGGCCCACTGGTCTTCCTGGACGTCCTGGACCCCAGGGTCCTCCAGGCCCTGCTGGAGAGAAGGGTGGACCGGTAAGAGAGTCACAATATAAAGAAAAGACACAGAGAAACAGAAATGTCATTCCTTCAACAAGTCTGAAAAGTGTTGTGCTACAAAAAAACTATCTTTTAGGGAGAAAAAGGACCTCAAGGCCCAGCTGGAAGAGATGGTATTCAAGGACCTGTGGGTCTGCCAGGACCTGGAGGACCTCCTGGACCACCCGGAGAGGACGGAGACAAGGTGAGTTTTTCTGCATTTCTTTTTTTTCCACTCCAATTAGCATGAAATGTAATTATATTCAGTAATGCAACACGAGTATAACATTGAAGCTTTAGAATTCTGAGCATACAGATGAACACACCCACACACACACAGACACACACAATCTAATAAACAGTACATCCACACCTAATGCTTCACAAAGGCACATAACTTTCAAGTTGAGATCTGAGCCAGATATCCTGTTGTTTCTTTCCCTGTGACCTTAAATGCTCCAAGGGGAATTTGTCTGACAGAGAATGCATCGATTAACTGATCTTTCAAAGGCAAGCCTGCCTTGTTACTGCTTTGTACTCGTCTTTACAAACATACAGAGGAGAGGTATGAATTTGTGGCAGTGACAGAATGTGCGAGAGTGACCCTTTAGTATTCAGAATGAAGAACAACTCCTCATCCTTTTCAAAAACATTTTCAGGAAGATCAGCTACGGAGATACTCAGAGGATAATCTCTTATCCTTTGAAGACTGCCTGAGTTCTTAACTGGCCTTACAACGGTCCCCATGGTGCGGATGGACAGAGAAAATACAGAGGGTATTTGCTATGCAGATAAAAAGGATCTCGCAAGCTAATGTTTACACAAATTCAGACACTTTCTCATTATAAGTCCTGTCCACGGGGAATGGACAACTCCAAGGCCTTTATTTAACAGACTAATACAGCCTCACAAAGAGCATTGTCTGACTCAAACCAAAAAGTAAATGCCTTTGGCTTTGGCAGTATTAGTGTTATTTTTCCAAATACCCACAGCATGTGGAGGCTTTGAAAGACTAGTGCAAGGTTCTTCAGTCTGGGACTGCTGGTGCAAACAGGTTGAAATGGGACTAATTATCCAGTATTTTCTGGCTGCTAGTAGCACCAGTGACGCAACCGTCATGATAAGCCCCTTTCAGATGCAAGTTATTTTTGTCACCATGACAAAGAAGGAAGGATTTAACTGAAATATCTGCAGACAAATCTAAAAAAAAAGAAAAAAGTGTTTTTTGAGGTGGGATGCTGTTGAAGTGGAGGTGTCATTGAGCTTTGATATGTCATCTTGTGTTTTGGGGAGTGTTTAATAGCAATACCCCATTTTTCATTGTCAAATTGTATCCCTCTCACTTGTGTTTTGTACTTGTCTCTTCACGTTGTTTCTGTCTTCATTTCACTTTGATAATTTCATTTCTCAGGGAGAGATTGGAGAGCCGGGCCAGAAGGGAAGCAAGGGTGACAAAGGAGAACATGTAAGCGATTGTTTATAGAGACACGTTATACAGTTTTATAGAGAATGGTGTTGTTGTTGCTGTTTTCCTTCTGAGAAAAACATGATACAATTATTTTCCTTTGTCTCTACAGGGTCCTCCTGGTCCGACCGGTCCTCAGGGACCTGTTGGAGCACCCGGTCCTGCTGTAAGTGTCCTGTCTGGGTTTTGTCTATTCAGATTATTCAACTACAAGTGCACAGGTATCTGTAACAGTCGCTCATGCTTGCATGACTTGACCACGACCCCTCTATTTGTCACATTGCGCAGGGTGCAGATGGTGAGCCTGGTCCCAGAGGTCAGCAGGGTCTGTTTGGCCAGAAGGGAGATGAAGGATCCAGGGGATTCCCTGGACCACCCGGTCCAGTTGGGCTGCAGGTGCAGATTGAAAGTATAATAGATGACATTGCAAAAGATGTTATCGTAAGAAACATTGAGACAAAATTCTCTGTAATCTCCTCAGGGCTTGCCTGGTCCACCTGGTGAGAAAGGTGAAACTGGAGACGTCGGTCAAATGGTAAGGAGAATGTGTTGGAGAATTACTGCTCATATAAATGCATGTCCTGTAACTGTATTTATTGGGGTTATTATAAATCCCTTACACTACAAGGAGCATGTAGAAATATTGTCTCTTCCCTTCCCTGTAGGGTCCACCTGGTCCACCTGGTCCCAGAGGACCTTCTGGACCTCCAGGAGCTGATGGCCCTCAGGGACCCCCTGGCGGTATTGGAAACCCTGGAGCTGTCGGAGAAAAAGTAATTAAACTTTTTCGATTTTCTCTCATTGAAGTTTGATTGGAAGAAATGTTGCGGAGTTGTGCAGATTTCCACCGTATAGTAGAACACACTGTTTAGTTGTGGTTTGTAATATGGCTACAGACACAGTACTTTCTAGTTTCATGCATGTTTGATGACTTTGGTCGTTCACATAAATCTGCCTGAGCTCAGGGTAGTGGAGTGACACGTTCGAGATTGTTCTCAAGCAGATCAGGTGGCAAAATGCAATCTCAGTACCCATTTTGGCATGAAATTTCACTTTTTCCCACAAGCTCAAAATATTTCTTAAGCTTTTAGATGGACACGCCGGTTTCTTTAAAGTCAAATAAACCTACATTTAGTGACAGATATTAATGCGGACGTTTACTTCTTTCATTTTGGTATTAAACCTTAAGGACACATTTCAACAGCCTGACAGCAAAAACACCACTATCTACTTAAGTGCTTCTCTTGAAACCGTTATTCGACGGAAAATATTACACGACATAATGAAGATACATGTGAAGATCCTCCTCTGTGACTGTACTATCGTCATATTTCTTGTGCTGTGCATGTGTGTTTTGGGATACTGCGTGTCCCAGAGCAGCTGATGCATTAGACTCTTCACGTCTCATTAAGAAATTGTCTGTGGATTTTAAGCCATAAGTGCATGATAAGAGCTGACATGATTTGCCATTATTGAAGCCCGTTCAACCTGCTGAAATGCATTTCTTAGACTGGCAATGTGCTCATCTCACTACACCCTTTTTTCTCGATTGCCTCTTGCCAAATGGCAGTATGTCATGAATTTACGTTAGCATTTGAGCTTGTTTTAATAAACCTGAACACAGTGTGTTTCGTAATCAATTTTAATAACGTTTGTGTTTAGACCATTTTCATGGCAACAAACGGCGTG
>JAPQRN010000005.1:23875678-23889924 GCA_037367275.1 Coranthus polyacanthus
ACCTGAACACAGTGTGTTTCGTAATCAATTTTAATAACGTTTGTGTTTAGACCATTTTCATGGCAACAAACGGCGTGTACATCTCATCCCAGATGTTTTGTTGTTGTTGTCGTCGTAACCTGCTTATAAGACAGTGTGATACAGTTATTATCCGATTCACTGGTTTTTATAACACCTCAGATGAGGCACCTCTCTGTGCTGCCAGTTTATTTGAGGGCTCTTTGTGGAAAAAATATTGTGAATGGTTCCTCTTTTCAAGGCTTTAGCAGGCATTAATATTTCACGTGTCTATTTATATGATACCCTTTTAAATGGGACATGATTATTTTTTTTTCTTTTGGTCAGAGTGACAGATGCAGAGCAAATCTAATGGACAGGCTGCCATCCCCAGCAGTAATGTAGCTGTGTGGAGACAGTATGAATAAATACTCAAAGGCACCGTACTTGCAATTTTAAAATGATAAATGCATTATTAAAAGCAGACTCTCATAAAATCTGCTCGCGCTCTTATTTGTTGCTGCTGTTTCATAATGAAACTGCTTTGGCAGCAGTTGCTGGACTGCAGTACTGTGCACTTTCTCATCATTTTCTGACGGTACTTATGATGTGATTTGTTTTATCCGATTCAGTCAATAGAATCACCTTTGCTCCTCTGTAATCTCCCTAAGAATAGCCTGCCCTTCACCGCGCAAACACACGTGGTGCTCTTTTGGCTAATCGTGCCTCAGCTGATCTGGCATTTTATTAGCCTGCCCAGGGAGCTGGCAAGTGACCGAGCTCAGGTCTTTTCTGTAAACACATCCCTCATATAACTGTGATGAGCAGCTGTCTTTTATGTTCCGAGTTCTCCCGCTCTCAGCAGATTCTGCCAGAAGCTACATGGCGGATTTGAGCAGCTTGTCATAAGGATGAAGCCAAGACTTGTGCAGGGTGAAGCCTTGCATAAAGACCGGTGTTTGTTCTTAATACAGTAAGATCAGTCATGCTTTTAAACAGGCATACCAACTGGATATATTGACAGCAACAAGCGAGGTTTGGAAGACAGCCAGACACCAATTTAGAGAATCACTTAACAATACCAAGCTGTTGTTCATGCCAGAGAGAATCTGGATATGCTTATCATAACATATCTCCGCACCGCTTGTCATTGGCTATGCAGAATTGTGCTCTTGCTTTGCCACGTCCCTGTCTCCAAGACATGACACGAGCTAACATTTTTTCCCAAAACAGGCGTGGCAGATTGCATCCGCAGTAAACCCCGGCAGGGAGGACGGTAGGCTTATGTGACAGTGAATAACGATAGTGCCCGGTGTATAGGTGAGTCAACAGGGCAACTATCCAATAAGGCAGGAGAAAGAGCAGAAGATATATGGGCAGGGTCCAGGGAGAACAGTGGGGTCAGCGCTCTCCTTGTTCCAGCCACCCAATCTGCTTGCACTTGATGGATTGAAATCTCTTGTGTCATCTCTTTCTATCCCCATTTCGGTGACAAGGGCAACAGGAGAGTGAGGGCTTCTGTAAATGATGGGATTTTTAGAACCATGTTGGATCAACAAATCTGCTTTCTGATAATGTATATGTCTCGCTCGCCCTCTAATGACCCTTCCCCTTCTGTTCCTCTCTTTCACTCTCTCTCTGCCATCAGGGAGATGCTGGTGAATCAGGAGAGCCTGGTCTTCAGGGAGAAGTTGGCCCACCAGTAAGTTCAAACCCTTTTCTCCATTTGGACACGAATAAAACAAAGAATGAGCCGATAATGTTTTCCCAGCAACAGAAAATGAATCATTGTCAAACGAGTTTACCTATAATGAACGTAAAGTATAATAAAACTAGCCCTTTTGTTTACATGCTCGTGTATCGGGTCAAAAGTGGAATCGGAAAAACAAATAGTATTTTATTTCAGGGTCCAAGAGGAGAGCGGGGAGAGAAGGGTGAGGCCGGACCAGCTGGTGCTGCTGGACCTCCTGGTCCTAAAGGTCCCCCTGGAGACGACGGCCCCAAAGGCAGCCCAGTAAGTTTTATTTCCACCTTTAACTTCAGCAAAGACATTGTCTGTGATAAATCAGCGCATCCACCACTCTACCTGCTTTACCTCACACAGAGGCGGTCATGTCTGGTTTTAATGCAGTTTTCATTGATTTTCAGGGTCCAAGCGGTTTCCCCGGTGATCCTGGCCCCCCTGGAGAGCCTGGTCCAGCTGTAAGTATGCCCTGACTCATCCGCTAATCTGTAAATTCTCCGTGAATTGTTTGTTATTGATGCAGTGTCATCTGCTTATTTCTCACGCAGGGGTTAGATGGTCCACCCGGTGACAAGGGAGATGATGGAGAGGCCGGTCAGGCGGTGAGCGTTGTGTAGCATCTGTGCTGCTTTTCATTTCCAAAAAATGAATTATTTTATGGCGATTCTTATTTAAATTGCTAATTTCTCATTTTCATTCCATTCAAACTAGGGTTCTCCTGGACCCACTGGAGAGTCTGGCTCCTCTGGACCACCAGGAAAGAGAGTAAGTTCTGTCCTGTCCTGCACTCACTCCTCCTCGTCCTTGCAAAATGTTATCAATGTCAAAATGCTGAAATGTTCTATCTTTGCATTGTACACCATTAATCTTTGTCACCTATTTGTTGAATAGGGCCCACATGGAGCCACAGGACCCGAGGGAAGACAAGGAGAGAAGGGAGCCAAGGTAACTTATGCAGCAATCAAAACTCATTTTATTCAGTCAGTGCACCAAAAACAGTCAGTTAACTGTCTTTGTTTCCGTGTGAAAGGGCGAGTCCGGTTTGGAAGGTCCACAAGGAAAGACTGGTCCTGTTGGTCCTCAAGGATCACCTGGAAAGCCCGGTTCTGAGGGTCTCAGAGGTATCCCTGGCCCGGTTGTAAGTAGAATGCTTCTGTGTTTTCACCAGTTCATCGTACATCACATGTCGAATCAGCCTGTATTAAAACCACATATACAACACAGAACCTGTAACCTGCAGAATATAACAGAACTAAACACGTTATAATTGGTGTTTCTGTACAGGGAGAGCAAGGTCTTCCTGGTTCCCCAGGCCCCGATGGACCTCCTGGACCTATGGTGAGTAGGTCATGATCTTTGAGTGGATGACCCTCATTTTGTCGGTGTCTATCTTGTTTAAATTCTCGTTCAACTGTCTGCCTCCGCTCCGGCGTGACTTACCTCTCTTCCCTCTCACAGGGCCCTCCAGGTTTGCCAGGTTTGAAAGGAGACTCAGGTGTTAAAGGAGAAAAGGTGAGCCTTAGCAACACCTGCTCAGATGTGAAACATAATCTAAATACTGTAACAATGACTAATGGGCTTATTAGCCATCTGAATGATTAGGTTCCTGGGTTGCACACAGCTATCAAATAATTGCTGTAATGACCGGAGGGTGTGCCAGTTAGATATGTCACAGGCTAATGTTAGTGGTGGTGAATATTGACTGCTGTATTGATAATCTGTTTGCTGTTCTCTGTACTCAGGGCCATCCAGGTCTCATCGGTCTTATCGGACCACCGGGTGAACAGGGAGAAAAGGGTGACAGAGGTCTTCCAGGTCCACCAGGAACATCTGGTCCCAAAGGAGACAATGTAAGTAAACTTGGAGCCGTGGTAAACTGCTACAAGAGACACACAGCTAAATGCTTTCTAATTATGTATACCAAAAGACACACTGGAAGTGTTGCAGACAATCAGAGCTATTTGTACAATAATTAGCTTGCTGAAAATGATCAATAACCTTCTTTGTCTCTATAGTATTTTCAGTTTTGCGCAGGCAAAATTAAATCACTAATGTTATCCCTCGGGCTAGTCAATACTTCTGCGTGGGGAATATACAATACAGCAGTTTGTTGTTGTCACACAACACTTACGGAGCCACAATGTCTCTTTTTCCTGTAGGGTATTGCTGGTCCTTCAGGTCCACTTGGTCCTCTCGGTCCCCCCGGATTGCCTGTAAGAATACGGTCTTTACATGTTTGACACAATGTAAAAAGTAATGCGCGAGCTGATATCGATTACTTGTCATCTCTGTGTCTTTAGGGTCCTCCGGGTCCTAAAGGAGCTAAAGGGTCAGCGGTGAGTGTTTTTCAGAAAGTGAAATTCCATCAGGAACTCAAACAAGCATTCACTTTCACTATTAAAGCAATTGAGGCCATGTCATGAGTCCTTTATCCTGTAATTTGTCCTGCTCAGGGTCAAACCGGACCAAAGGGAGAGAGTGGTACACCTGGACCTCCTGGCCCACCTGTAAGTACATTTCCACGTGACGTTTGAACACTGTCTATTCTTGCTGCTGTCGTCGTTTGCATTATCTCTTGTCCATTTCCGTCCCTTAACGACACGTTTCTCCCTCTCTTTCATCTCTCCACAACAGGGTCCTCCTGGCGACGTTATTCATCCTCTCCCCATCCAAGCTCCCACAAAGGGCAGAACACGTAGGAATATCGATGCCAGCCAGGTGGTCGATGACGCAGCCGTGGACGCCAACTACAAGGACTACGATGATGGCATGGAAGAAATCTTTGGCTCGCTCAATTCCCTCAAGCTGGAGATCGAACAGATGAAGCACCCACTGGGAACACAGGGCAACCCTGCTCGTACATGCAAGGACCTGCAGCTCTGCCACCCTGACTTCCCCGATGGTGTGTACCACGCTACGTCCTAAAATATGCACTTTGCAGTCCATTCATTTTCTCTTGTGCAGTTGTTAAATCCTGCACCGAAGTGACATCTTGCTTTAGGTTGTGCAACAACCACAAGCCTCTTAATAAAAGTTGAAAATGTACACTGAATGATATTGGATTTTGTCTGCAAGCTGAGCTAATTTGTATGACTGTGGCGCTGGTCTCACAATGAACATCTGGGTTTTTAATGGAGTCTGGTGATTGTCTTTTCACAGATGCGTAGCACAGACACATAGACATGCGGGTTACTTTAGTATATACAATGTCAGACATCTCGCCTGAAGAAGTATAATCTATATGCACCATTCTATAATTGAACTCTCTCTGCGATTTCCCTCTCTGCACCTCTCCAGGTGAGTACTGGATTGATCCAAACCAGGGCTGCTCTCGGGACTCCTTCAAGGTGTACTGCAACTTCACAGCAGGTGGAGAGAGCTGCATCTACCCAGATAAAAAGTCTGAAGGGGTAAGTGAGGCTGCACGCACACACACACACACACACAAACAAGGACAGTCAGATACGAAAAAGTAATAACAAAAAAGAATGGGATTATTGCAAGAAGATGTGGTATGAATGGAAAAGAAAGCTTTTACTATTTTCAGCTTCCAGTTCATGAATTGATTGACAGATGAGTAATGTAAGCTGAATACTCTAGATAAATGAATCTCTTTTTTCCCTACGTCTGAGACTAACAGTTGTGCGTACTGTATAAATACCCTAACCTTCAAGGCAGCATTTTTGTGATAGTAACTCTATTGTATGTGCTCGTGTACCCATATAATTAGCCTCCGTGAGCTCACCTGGGTGTCATTACCAAGATCTGGGAGATGACTCACCACAACTCACTGCATCTCCCATGAGAACCAAGGCAGAGTTATTCTACAAACATGCTAAACCTCATAGTTTAGTTCTGACAGTTGGTATCGGCATCGAGACAAGTTCTTCATTCAAGCACACGCGTTCACACTTAGTCATTCACGTCCTGTTGTTTCAGTGCCATTTTTAGGTAGAAGCCCGTTAAGGACTTTATTACCTTTAAAGATATTTGGCAGGTGACAAGCACACTGAGACAATTTTCGGTTCATTAGGCTTGAACGTTGGGAGAAGAGGAGAGTAGAGGAGAGGAGCAGTGTGGTGAAACATTGGCAACACTGTCTCTGACAAGTCGGGGGTTGTGTAATAGCACAGTGCTACAGCCATTTTAATGATCCCACTCACCAAGCCTCAGAGGAGCAGGAGTTTGCTTAAGCTTGGAATAATGAAGCAGACTTTTTATAGCGAGCTAGTGATGGGCTGCTCTCATTTGTGTCGAGGGTGAAAAGAAAAGCCTGTGCTGTCAGTCTGGAGACTGAAACACTCCCACATTGCGTTGAGATTGGCACAGCTATTATAGCAGCACATATTTATACTGCCCATGTATTGTACAGACACACAGTCACATACCCAATGCCACGCTGTCGTGGAGAAGAGAAAAGAGAAAGTCACTTCAAGGATGCGCTCTATTTCCTCCTCGCTCAGTCCACTCAGTGAAAACAACTGAAGGTCACCTTTAAGGCAGCATGGGTCTAATGTATGCCGTCTCCCAGTGATAAGTGATCTCCGGACCATCATTCATTAAAGCATTAAGCTATTGATGACAGTTCCATATCAAACTCTGCTATCTAATTATAGAGGGATTCATCATTGTCATTGCTGAGACCGTTAGAGCTGTGCCCCGTTGGCCAATTCGCAGCTTTTAATGACATAACAAAGTTAGTGCACCATGGCTGCACAGTACTAACACTGAACAGCAGGAATAGAGGCCGCAGTATAAGAGCTCCGTGCAGGCGATCATTTCTTAATTAATCACTGTGTACTCATGAATTTTTCAGCAGCAATTAGCTGCCAGCTACAGTTTGTACTATACAAAATGCCATAATGGCTTACTAAAATCTGCTTCCTCGGTCCGGTCGGTCTGGCTGATCTCACTCAATACTGTTTCAGGTCCGGACGACTCCTCAGAGGACAAACAGAAGGAACGAGAGTGTGAAGAAAAAAAACCAAAAAAAAAAGACTGACATGAATGTGTTTCTGTCAGATCCGTTTCTTTTCTTTAATACTGCTGTTTTTTCCTCCTCCTCTGCCTCTCTGTCAATCCATGCCCCCAGGCTAGGCTCACATCCTGGGTAAAGGAGAATCCCGGTTCCTGGTTCAGTGAATTCAAACGGGGTAAACTGGTAAGCTAGACTCCCGACTTTCCAAGTCCCTTTCCCTTCCCTGAATGCCTTTCATATTTTACAGAGCAAAATGGCAAAATGGCCCAAAGACTCGCCAGGCACATGGTATAGTCACTACAAGAGAGGTTCCCTGGTAAGTGGTCTTGCCTATGGTCCCAGAGTCTTGGCCGAGGCCGGGACTCTGTGTGCCTGAGGCTCTGCATGGTTCTGGTACTGCTCTAAACAGTATGTATATACATTGGCACCTGGCTCGTTGGTTATACATTACTGCGATGCATAATTCAGCACAAACTGCACTCACCCTCAGTCCAACAACAACTGGTTATGCTCTTACAAGGAAATGGAAGCGAGGTTTGTGGAGCATACAGGCAGGATTCGTCTGGTGAAACAGTATATTTTGACACCTAATGGAAACAAAGCGAAAACAATATACAGCTGCTTTACTGTGAATTCCTGCCTGCAAATCCACTCTGCCTTACCTCTGCTACATTAAGAGAGCATCACCACAGTTGACTGTGTGCCTTGACACTACCATGACTCAAGAAGCATCGCTGTATCCATACGTAACTGATGTAATAGTGCAGACAAAAACACCTGAGATTGAATACATCATTTTACACTTATCTTCCCTACACATTAGGTGTCTTTAGTTATAGATCTCAACAAGTTCCTGCCTCAGCAGGTCATCTATTCTCTACAAGGGGGGGGGGAATAAGTGCCATTTCCTCTCAGCTGCAGCCATTGAGCTGCCCTCACATTCCCAGTGTCTCCCTTAAACACTACTTAGATCCAGCGGAGTAGCTCTGAGTCACACAGGTCAGGCACTCAGTCACCACCCAGGGGTTTCTGGGTACTCAGTCACTGTTGACTTGCGGCTGTGATGATAAAGAGGTAATGTGTCTCTGGTGAATGTCGGGCTGGATCCGCACACTGCAGGGAGGGATTAAATGGGTGAAGAGTGGTGAGGTAAAAATAAAAAGCATGGGATTACCAAACCACTCTGAGGTTAAAAAACTGAATGATCATAATTTCAGCCAAACTACCAACACTCAAAGACCTGTGATTAATTATCTCAGCCGAGCGCTAAATTGTTGCACAAAAATGTGGCTTTTGTTAACGTAGCTTTGTCTGTTAATGTCAAATTTGAGTGTTGGTACTCTCAGCTGGTACGTGCATGTGAGTGCAAGGTTGAAAGGACACGTTGAGAAAGAACACATGGAGACTCACAGATGGTTTGTTGCTCTTGCTGCATGGCATGGATGCTGCATGCGCTCTGCTCTCAGTAAGTCCTGATGTTTGAAAGACAGAGATCATGTGGATCTAATGGATTCCCGATGGTTGGTATGCAAATTGTCACTTATGGGTGTTAAATAGAACCGTGACTGGTTTCAAACCAGGCTGCTATCCTATCAGTCAGGATTACTGTGCCATAATCAGCCTAATGGGATATACAGTCGCCCTGTTTCTGTAACACGAGCTAGAAAAGCCGAAATCTAAGTTAATTATAGGTTAATAAACCGGCAATTAACATCTCATTACTGCAGCATGTTTCCTATTAAGCTAATTACATTTTCGTGTTTTTACCAAAATTCACTCAATTGGTTATAAGTTTTACAGAATTACATATACAAGATTTAAACGAGGCGTTTAGTCGCGCTCACTGTGTGTTCTGTGCAGAAACACTCTCGCATTTGCACCCGTCCTCTGCTTTTTATGCAGCAACGTCTGATTCATGAATTCAGTTGATTATATGCACTTATTTTTCTTGTGAGTTCAGTTAAAAATACAGCATATGCACATCTTTTATTAGGGATAAGGTATTGATTTTCTACATTTTTCATTATCAGCAAATCTAATGAGGCCAAAAATCAATGAGTTTATCCAACCAGAAGTTAATATAAGCCTGTGTGGTTTTTGCCGCCGCACACCTCCGCCGTTGTCCAAAAACTATGACACGATCCACACTACAGCGCAACACGGCATGTTTAATGATCATCGTGGCACTATAGTTTATTTTGAGGTAAGTCCACACACGTTTCAGACGCTGCAACTGGTAAATATTCAATCAGATGTTTACTGTATAATCTGGACCTTGAAACGGTCTCCAAACTACGCCTTATGTTTGCTAAATAATACAGTCCACAGTTGTTTTAAGAAATGTCTTGAAACTTTATATTTGTAACCTGTTTTTGAAGATTTGCAACTTTAATACAAAGGGATTCCGAGTGGGCTAAGTGCCACAGGCTGCATAATTTGCCGTTTTAATGGAATTTTTTTTGAGTAAGATAAAAAGGAAACACCAGGCCTTTCTAATTGTTTGCCCAACATGCTGTGCTGCAAATTAATTTCTTTATTTTGTTTGTGTCTCCGTGTAGCACTGCTGATGGTGCTAGAGTCAAGTAGCTATTCAATTCGGTTCAATTTCATATTCAGGCGGCTTTATTTTTCAGTTAAGAACTTCATTTGTGAAGAAACTACCAGTGCACACACAACCAGACAGAGCAGGCGGACTGACCAAGAACAGAGCAGCACGAATAGGTCCAGTTAAAAACAAACAAGAGTCTTTAACCTTCCACTGTTGTTAATAAGAAACATGCTTCAGAAACGCAGAAATAAACAGAAACACAAATTACCACTCATGAAACTGTTTCCCAAGTAAAAAAAAAAAGCAAACAAACAAAAACCACTTACAGTAAGTGCAGACACGACCGTGTGTTAAGCAGCTCTATTAGGATCTTCAGGACATTCCTTTAAACTCATCTCTTCTCAGAGAGTTGTTTTCGACGCTCAACTCCGCGCGTTCCTCTTTGCAGCTCTCCTACGTGGACGCGGAGGGGAACCCCATCGGCGTGGTCCAGATGACTTTCTTGCGGTTGCTGAGCGCGGCAGCCCGACAGAACATGACTTACAACTGCTACCAGTCAGTGGCCTGGCACGATCAAGACCAGGACAACTACGACAAGGCCATCCGCTTCCTGGGCTCCAACGACGAGGAGATGTCTTACGATAACAACCCCTACTTGCGCGCCCTGGTCGATGGCTGTGCGGTGAGTCAAAACGAGGCGTGTTTGTGCGAGCGTCTGGGCCGTCAGCAGGGCTCCTTTGATCAACATAGTCAGAAAATGATGTTTGATGTCTCTGCCGCGGCTCGGTCAATAAGAGCATGTGTGATGTTTTCATTTCTAAAGACTGTTTTCTCACAAAGCGACTCACCCGCCTACTTTGTCTCCTCTCTTCAACAGTTGAAAAAGGGCTATGAAAAGACAGTACTTGAGATCAACACACCAAAGGTGGAACAGGTGCCTTTTGTGGACATCATGTTCAACGATTTTGGCGGTCCCACGCAGAAGTTTGGATTTGAAGTGGGCCCTGTCTGTTTCATCGGCTAAGACTGTTTACTGAGCAAATGGAGAGAAAAAAAAAAAAGCATATTTTGTTTTCTCAGAAAAAAAACTATTAAAAAGTAGGACAATTCTATTTGTAAAAAAAGTAACTTTTTTTTTTTCCATAAAGCAACAAGTATGAGTAAAATGAAATCAAGTTGAGGATACAGTGAAATTCTATAGGAATAGAGGAAAACGAAATAAGAGCAACCTTGAAACCTCAGTGTGCCTTCTCCATCACATGCAAGTTTTGAAACTGGATGTCAGATCCTGCCTCCTCCATAACACACACGAACACGCACGCACACACACAAACACACACACGAACACACACATACATATACCAGCCTAGCCCCATGCCACCACACTTGAATTCGACTCATTGTTTTGTCCCAAACATCGAAGGCGACCCTGAGAGCTGCAGCCGTTTCAGACGGTCGCAGTATTTGCCATGGACTCCATCTGATTTGGCTCTTTCTTTTTTTCTTTAGTTCTGATCTCATGTTTTCCTTCATCTCCCTGGCTTTCTCCACTTGTCTTTTGTTGGTTTGTTTGCTCATTCACTACGGGAGCTTCGTTTGTGCATAATTGTCTTCCCATTCTCTTGGAATGGACCTTATATATAAATATATATAAATAATTTTTATGTTTGTAAGTACATTCTGTATATTTTTTTTTCCTGGTAATGTTTATTGTTTCTGGCTTCAAAACATGCATGTGACTTTAATAATTGTGAGGTAGGAGACGACGGATATGGAGACAACATCTAAAAGAAATTGTAGAAATAATATTAAAGTGAGGAAATTCGACTTGTAAATTCAAAAACAAAACAAAAAAACAATTGGGAAGTCCTGTCTTGTTGCAGTTGTGGAGCACACCTTGTTGTAATTTAAGAACAGAATGAAAATAAAAGACGAAATCAAGCTCTGTTGATATTATGTGACAGTTGATTTGCAAACAAACGAAAGAAAAGAACAGAATACATTCCTCCTCTTGTGCCCTCTGAACATTATGCCTGTTTTGGTGGGAGTTTTAACTTAATAAACAGCTTCAATTTTTTTTTTCCTCAAGTACTCATCTATCTGACTATGCAATGGGAGATGATGTCACATTGAATGAAAACACAAAGAAATCAAGACATAGGTGCTATTTTCTCTCTTCTGTGGTGCTATGTATTTTTCTAGTTTGTATTGTTTGAATGAAAGGAAAGTTTCACGGTGGCGATATTCCGTCACCGCCCCCGACCCCCCCCCTCCCATTGACTCTCTTTCACCGCCAACACCGACGATGCAGGTGGATCTTTGCTGCATCCATTCTCGGCAACGTCCGGCGCGTGGTGTTTGCATGCCGTTTCCTCTGCATATCCATTTACCGGTCAGCGCAGCATGTCGGCGTTACGTTATCTCCTGCTTCAGCGGCCCACACAAATAAGACACATGTCCGACACTTGTACCAAATGTTGGGAGCGAGGAAAAGGAAAGCGAAGTGATGCTGTTGGCTTTGCATATCATTGCTCTGAGATGCTGCATTTTTTTTTTTTTTTTTTTTTGTGTGTGTGTGTGTGTCTTTTCGGCTCTTGCTGTTTTTTGCTGGTACGTGCCGTGGATCATCTGGGCTACATCAGACCTGTGGAGTTGAGGAGCGGACGTGTTTTGATCGGGCCGAATTATCCAAAGGGGATAAACGGTCCGAAGTTCAAAAAAAGAAAAAAGAAAAAAAAAAAAAAAAAAAAAAGATTTGTTCGGTATATGAAACCCTAAACCCTTCCATCAAAGGTTTTCGTGTATATTTTTTAGCTTTATGCCAAAATGGCTTGGAATCTATTTTTGTATGGGAAACAAATTAAAAAGGATTTGTACTTTTTTTTTTTTCTTGATTTTTAACACAGTAGAAGTCACCAAATTAGCCAGATGAAAAAGACTTTACTCATGCAACATCAAACCTTGCTTGTTGGCCTACTATTATTGCCCTTAATGTAATTATGCTCTTTGTTTCAACCTATGCACTCTCTACGCTTATGACCACTAGTATCTACCACATCATTTTTACAGCCCTCCCTGCCCCTCCCGCCCCCATACGTAGGTTTGTTTTGTTTCCTTTTTTTTTTTTTTTGTTGAGATCTTCAAATGTGTGACTTGAACCATTTCTGTTAAGATAAACTCAATATGCTTGTAGATCGTTTGGCTTTATTTCTTATTGTGATGCAGTACGCCAAAATTGAACACCTTTGCTCTCAATAAAAAAAAGAAGAAAAAAAAAGAAAAGAAAAAAAAAAAAAAGGACAAAACACATTTTTTTGTAAATTTCTAGAACCAGCGGTGAGGCTGCCATTGTTTTGTTTTGTTTTGTTTTGTTTTTTTTTTTTTTTTTTTTTTTTTTTTTTTTTTTTTTTTTTTTTTTTTTTTTTTTTTTTTTTTTTGTAGATTTCCGTTTATGTCTGTCTGTCTTTGTTTGTTTCCATGGTCTTGTCAAAACCTGTGTAAGGATAAGAGGATAGAAGATATATTGGTTTTTATGTCAATAAATTCAAGTTTACTGTGGCCATCCACTCTTGTATGTCTTTTGAAGCATTAAAACCTATCTGTATGCATGAAATTGTAAAGTTTTTTCTCTTGTTGTTATATTGTAGAGTGACATGATCTCCGGTCCCCATGTTTCATTCATCGGGATACATCCAAAAAGGTCATGTCCGCAATTGTGAAGTGGAGAGAAAATGATGAACTTGTAACTCTTACCAAAGCCAATGTTCGTTTGTAGTATATTTATTGTATTATTTAAAATAAAAAAATAAATGTTAAATGATACCATAGTGTAAGTGTAAGAGGCCCCCTCTTTACATGCACAAAATTTACTGTCAGAAGGTCGGTAACGTGCCACACGCTACACAACATGTGAGATTACTGTTTTAGTCAAGCTTTCGAATGCTATCGGCCACATCCATATAAATAGGTGCAGCCCTGTGTGTGTGTTCGTGTGTGTGTGTGTGTGTGTGTGCGTGCAGTATGTCTACCATTTACACGCTGAATGCCTGTTTGAGTTGGGCAACAGGTAAGGCCCTTTAAAGTCGCATTACGGCCTGTTTATTTTTAGTGTCTTAACCACTGTAGCTTCACAGGTTCAAGTGTTGGCGAGCGGCGGGATCAGTCCCTGCTGGTACCTCCGACCAGACCCCGCTCACAGAAATCACCCTGGGACAGCCAACGTATGTATGTATTTAAATCACTTCAGTTTCCCTTTCTCGGCCCTGCTCCGTGGTGCATTATGACGAGCCAGGAAAATGTATGTAATGTATATGCAAATGCACGGCGAGTCTCCCGCTTCTGTACGTTTTAATGCCAGCTTTCCTCGCTCATCATTAAAAGGAAGCCGCTCCCTTTAACCCCTCCCGTGCAGCACTAATTTCATCAATCTGTTATCCCTTCGCTTTGATCAGACTGGCGATACCGAGGACGACGTGCAGCACTTCAGATGTCTCATTAGGAGAAAACCTCGCAGCGGGCATTAAGCCTAGCACTGCAAAAAAGAAAAAAAAAGAAAAATTCCCCCCAAAAAATTCAAATAAATAAAAACTTGTTCTGCATGACACTATAATCAATAATTAATGCAGTGTTTACAGGGTGGATTCAGGAGGATCAGAATGCATGGATTCTACTGAGGCAGCACCCTGGGTGAGTAAAGCAAGAGAAGCAAGAGCGAAGAGCTGATTCCTCATCTAAGCACTGTACTTACAACGGCAGCCGTGATAAAGTGGGGCATCAAAGTGGGTTGAGGGAGGGAGAAAAATACCAGCCTGGGATTTAGTGTCTACTTATAGGCCAACAGGTGTGATGTGTCACAAGAAAGCAACAAGAACCAACCCCCCCCAAGTGTGATAAGCGTGTGAAACATTTTTTTAGACACGTTTTTGTATGAACGAAGGGGGTCATTTTGGGACATGCAAAGCAGTAGGTGGAGACCAGGT
>JAPQRN010000005.1:23918624-23931691 GCA_037367275.1 Coranthus polyacanthus
ATTTTCATTGGAAAAATGCCACAGTCTGCAGTCATATTTGTTAAATTACATTCTTTCTGTTCCTTTCTGTTTTGTTTTTCTCTCTTTATGATAACTTCTGTCCCTCCCTGCTCATCTAAACCTATTGTCTCCTCCCCCTTACTTGTTGTTTTTGTCGCTGATGATGGATGCACATACAGAAGATGGTAAGAAGACAGCCAAATGGGCCCAGAGGGTGGAGATGTCAGATTTATCATTGTCTGCTGAAACACAGCTTTACAACTCAAAGAACAAGCTTTCAATCACATACACTCAATTGAAGTGACTCATGTTTTTTTTTTTTTTTTAGTTATAGAGATTCACTAAATTATATCTAGCGAATCTCTCAGGCAACATTCTGGGTGAACTCTGTAACAGTGTAATATAACCGGCCTATATTAGGCAGCTGAGAGCAGCATTAGCAGACAATAGTGCTTAATGAAGGCAGCGTTTCCTCCGGCGGGGAGACGGAGCTTCCCGGACTACTTGCTGAAAGCGGCATCGCGTACAGCAGAGTAAAGAGGGAAATCTCACGTTAACCCGTCCACTCTCACTCCAGGAAAGTCTCCGTCCCTTAAATGTCCCATTGTCTAATTAAGAACAGGGCTCGTGACTGGTCTGTCTCCTTCCTCTCTCTCGTCAGTGGTAGATTAACAGAAAGGTTGTTGAATAAAAAGGAACGCTCTGGCATTACATGCATTTCAACAGTGGAACATCTGTCTACATGTGTATTAATAATTAAAGAATGGGTACGCCTATCACTTTCAACATGGTGTTTGGAGAACAGAAGTCTTGAGTCAGAAGGTACATCTTCTCTTGCCTGGATATTGTCGTTTGAGGAGAAGACAGTTTTTTGTTTCATTAAAAAAGGGAGCTGCTCTAACACACTGTCTAAAGATTCGTAAAGGCTCCTAACGATGCCCAATGTGATGCAAATTACTCATTCATAGCCGCTGCCTGGCTTCGCCTAGAATAGACGGGGGGAAAACTAAGACCTAATGATGTTTGGATGGAATCTCTGTTCTGCATTAGGACTCAAATTCATTTGCAAACACAATATCTTTTCTTATACCACTGCAAACTAAATCAAACACAGAAAGGAATCTCATTGAAGCCTGCAGACTCTTGTTCAAATTACATTAGAAAATCTATTTCAAAAATGAACAGTCTACAGTGCCCGGCCAGCTCATCATCACACTGACAATTTACCACCGTTGCTACTTTGAAGGAGCTGAAGAAGCTGTGCGTGCAGTGTCGGATTCATTCAGAGAACTGTTGCTGGGGTTTAATGTTACTTGCCTCGGGCATCAAGTTAAGTTTGGCTTGTGTGCGCACATCAAAACTGTATAATCAGAATCAATTTTGCACTGCCTTGTTCTAGCGCACATCAAATATACAATAACATCCTAAATAAAATACTGACTGTTTCTGGCAAAACAAAATAGGAATCATTTCCTCAGTGTCCAGTTAATAGATATTAAAAAACATCTCTCTGGCTCTGCCAGTTGCACATCAGCTCAGACTTACATGATGCGAGTCTGTCAACACAAATCTGACTCAGGGAGCCACTCTGTTCACAGACAGCGCTGATATATGAAGATGGCAGCAAGAGGCCCACCACTTCCTGCTGTAAAATGAAAAAAATATGTCTTGTCAGAAGGCAGCTCTGCAGGGTTATGTTGATTTACTCTGTTCACTGTGCAGCCTCCTGAAATAATAGGAAGGCAGTGACTTTATAGAGTAATCGTAACTGTTTGACGCCTGCAGCTAGATGAGAGTATATCTTCTGGCATGCACTATTAATGCTGAATTAAGATCCCTACTGTGCATTTTTATGAAAGCTTAACAATCACTCCTGGTCTGATGAGTGCCAACTGAGATACACAGTGCAATCAGGTAGTTGAGATAATCACAATGCCTTATTCTTTGCCTTATGTTTATGCTATATCTTTTAAAATGTCAGCCTGTGTTTCTTTTTATATGCCAGAATATGTTTGTAGATCTCCATCGCACCTGTAAAGATACATTTTCGGTGACATTTATTGGCGGAAAAATGAATGAAACCGCACCCAGCTAGCACAGAATACTGTAAATCAAGGGACTGTTCCGCTGGAATGTCAAGTTTACGTACGGTGTATTTGAGCAGTGCACCGTGCATATGAACAACTCTGTTGCTTAGCTGTAACATCTTGTGCAGGGAGAGGATGGCTGTCCGTTGGTGGTGTAGCCTACAGGAGTGGGGGAGGGGCCGCTGAGGCTGATGATGTCTCGACTGTAACTGGAACACTGGGGTCTTTCTATCACAGTGTTTGTATAAGGTTGCGAGGAGGGGCTGATACTCCTGTGTGCATGCCAACTAGCAAGATGGATTCTCGCTGCTACACAGGTGTAATTGGATCATGCACCTACCTCTGGTGCGGTCATTGATCTCTTTCCCTGCAGGGCCTAATATTTAAGGGGGGACAGCTGGGAGAGTGAGCTCCTATCGATTTTACCCTCAAACTGATCAGCATTAATCTGTGGTGCTGCATGACGGACTGGCTAACGGGATCCCAGCCTTTCCCTTCAAAAGGTCTTCACTCTGAGCTGCTACATCCCTAAATAAGACATTCATGGCTGCAGTTAAACTCTTAAACTCTGCCTCAGAATTGCATGTTGACATTTTGCCTAATTGGTGTTGCGTCATATCGACAGGTTAGTCTTGAAGAATGATGGTGCAACACAAGGGTGTGAAGAATGGCAGCAGGATATGGCCTGGGTTCATTCTGCTTTTGCTTAATATAGTCCCAGCCTAAGACGCATTAAAATAAGACTCGACAGTGTTGTCGAGAGTTGACTCTGGTCTTGACAGAGGCTTCTTTTGTGAACCGCCCCAAACAGTACAAAAATAGGCTCAAAATATAGACGTTTTGACACTATTACACACTATTTCATAGTCTGTCTGTTATATTTGTAGTTATCTTTATCAATAATAGCTGTACGCAGTCTGGCACATCTGGACATCTGCTTTATGATATTTTTAATGCAGTTATAAAACAAAAATGCGCAGCCAGGCAGCTATTTCAAGGGTGTTTTGTCCCCTCTGGATGACATTCACTTGGCTTTAATGGCTCACACAAACCCAGAGGACCGCATAGCCCGGAGCATCGACAAAGCAAACAGTTAAACAACATCATTATCATCCATGGAGCTGGGCAAACTCATTTCATTTTTAATGTATGTAGCTGCTGTATGTGTGCGGCACAAAGGAGATAAACAAGTCAAAGGAAATTACATTTCGATAGGGGAGCTGCCGGCTCTCCATGTAACTTTGTGTGTTTACGTGCCGCATGTTTACGTGGTTATAGTCTCTGTGTGGATATGAAGTGCTTTGGAATTTGTGTAAACATACAGCATGTAGCGCAGTGTGAAATGGATATTAAGATGTAATATTTTAGCCCACATGGACATGATGTACTGCATGAAAACATGTTTGTACTGCACAAAATACCCCGAAGAAATCATTTGTTTACAGTGAAATTGTATGCGCACACATCCTCGTAGCTCATCATTTCACGGCAGAAGATTTAGTTGCAATGGATGTGAATTTATTTTTTGAAATACAGAGGGCAAAAATGCTCATGAGTAGAGCTTACGTTAGACATATTCAATATGTATAGGAAAATGATATTCTTGAACAGTCATCTCTTTCATATCTGGGAGTTCCACCCGATACCGCTTGATTTCATGCTTTTCAATGATGCTCTTTGACCGGCTGCAGAATACGCCTAAGGCACCCAAAGCAGAAAATATTACAACCATAATGAATATCGAAAAAATGCAGTGTGGGGTTTTTAACAAGTGCTTATACATGGTGTATTAGGATGATGAATTCCCCTGCCTGGGCACCCTCCAGATACAGCACAAAAAAGATGAAAACTATGTCACACACACACTGAGAGAAAGGGAGAGGGAGAGCGAGAGAGAGACATTGATAAAAATAGAGGGGAAATACCACAGTTTCTGTGTGGCGTCTGAATATGATGAAAGATGCACTGTCAGGCGAGGTGGACAAAATATTACAGCGTGCCTCATAATACAATGCAATATATTATAGCGGCATAAACAACTGCTTAAAAAAAAATATATATATGTCTGACAATAAAAACCGAACATTACAAGCTTCACAAAGGCACCGTGACGCTCCATCTGTACAGGTATTCATGAGATTTAACCACCTGCTGCAGTCAAAAATAACAGGATGAACAGGATCACAGGTATGCAGTTGACAAGCAAACATCTTTTGGATGTTTGGAAAAATTATCCTCATACAACGCAGTCAGGATGTTCGGTTCCGTGTGTGCTTTTAGGCTTTATTTCTACACAGACGTAGGTGTTTTGTTTTAGTTTCGCGTCACCCCCGTGTTCAAACCAGTGGCACTTGCAGTCGTCACTTTGAAGCTGCAACACTCACGCCGTGATGTCTCCGAGTAGCAAATACATCACTATAATCCGAATGCTCCCTTTGATGGGCTTTGAAATTGTGTTTAACTGAACTCGACAGTGCGAGTTAAAACGACATGAGGGAATCGCGAGCTGCATTCAGATCACTATTACACTAAGAGGGCTGTAGTTTATTTGCTCCCAGGAACAAATCACGCATATTTGCCCTCATGAATCACTGCGAGGAGTTTGCCAAAGTTTCCCTGCTCGGACAAACTTTGAATACAAAATCACTCCTCTTGTCTACTTGTCTCAAAGCTAATTTTCTTGGTGTGTGTGCGCACTAGTTAACCAATATCCCTTGTGATGTATAATTGAGCAATTTATGTATGAATGAGTTACACAGTGTCAGACTTACAAATCCAATTTCCAGACAATAATAACTAGTGAGCTTTAATTTGCTGCGACAGATCAACCAAATATTGTGCAGCGATAGAGGTACCAGCAAGGCCAAACATGAGAATGAGCTGAAGCTATTATACGCCTCCTATAGTAGCAATGCCATTTGCATCAGTTGCAAACTACAAACAAAATTCAGAGGCACAAAATGAGTGTGGTTCATTTTTTTTTTTCCATGCTTCATTTTAATGCACGCTTTAACAGCCTAAATTAATGACATATTTTGACCTTCGAGGCAAACACAGCGAAGAAATCTTTTATTTGAAGGCGTGCAGAAGGTGAGGCGTGGCTGCAAGCCTGTACACGGCGTAATTAAGACATTCACAAATCTGGCAACCCAGAAGGGTGGAAAGCGCATCGCTAAGATGCAGCCCCGTCCTCTAACTGTTATACTGATCTGGCAACTGGCGGCATCGTCCTGTAATTAACTCTGACATGAATACAAGAACCACGCAGGGATGCAGTATGTGATGAGCAAACAAAGGATGGTACCATATGACAGTAATATTAACATCAAGACCCACTGAAAGCTCTCTCCTTCCTTCTCCCCTGCACTGCCTCGCTCGTCCGCCACTCAAGCTTCTTCTCCCGACTGTTTTTTTGTTTTTTTTTCCTGTTTCCTGTTCGTCCGTTGATGTCTTCCAGTCTGTTCACGTTGTCTGTCAACGTCCTCCTGTGTACGTTTGCTGCATCATCCTGGCCTGACCTACATAACCCCTGGTCATCAATTTTGTATATAGCCGATGCATTATGATGCATGAATCTGTATGGTGGAGTGGTCCTGCTGTGGGCAGTGAACAGCACCATGTCACTCACACACAAGAATAAATCAGAGCTGTTACGGTCGTTCGCTGACATAAACCCCCCCCCCCGGCAACAACGTACACGAACAAACAGCACTGCAGCCTATTCAGGGGGAGAAAAATATGGAGGAAGACTGCTCTGTCTGAGTGGGGAGGATAATATCTGGGCACAGACAGTGGATGTAGTGAATAAAGAAATAAATGGAACGGATAATTAACAGATGACGGGAGGAATACACAGACCTTAGTTTTAATAGAGGGGATCTGAATGGAGGCAGTGGGAAACAAAGAGTGCAGACATATTCAAGCCTTCTAGACTCAGGCAATTACTCAGCTGTTAAAATGTTTGACAGTGCGATGGTGAGCAGAGCATACCGGTAGTTCATCAGACTGAAAATAAAAGAGCATCTACAGTGAGTGTGTCACACTGTGAATGTGTCTGGATCGTTTGGAAAAGGCGGCAGCTTCGCGGCAGAAGGTGTGCGAATGTGATGCATAGTATTCATCAATTTAGTATTGCGTGCCGTTGCTGTAAATGTCTACATTAGTCAAATCACACAGTGTTTAGTCAGAGAATCAAAGGCAAGGCCCCGGGGCTGGCCTGTAGGCATCTCCACCCCTGTGCTTGGATGTGCTTGTGTTTACCGTAGAAAACTGCGTGGGTTCGGCACGCACAGCAGCCTACACCACCTACAGAACAATCCATAAACGCCTTCATCGTTTGCCTCTATCCCTGCATTTATGTGACAAAAAATGGAATCAGGGGTTGAGCAAAATTGCACAAATCTCCATTCACTTTTACAATGGGATATTATTCCGTCTTTTAAGAATGCCTCAGATTTTTTTGATGAACGACATTAAGTCAGACGGGTTAGATGTTAATGACCTAATTCATACTCTGTGATTCAGAACCTCCCATAAAACTTTAATGATTGTTGGACGTGGTGATCGGAGAGGCCACATAATGTGTTTGACTTCATCGTGACATCCGTAAAAGCGCTCTTGAAATGCTCCGACAGTGGGCCCGGTGACATTACCGTCCTGCAGTATGTGAGCACTAAGCACCATAAGGGGAAGGTATTTACTTCACTTGGTGTTCCTCGTGCTGTAAACACAGTTTAATACCCCTCTGCTGTTACACACTCATGCCGAGCAATAATCAGATCTAATGGCTCGCAGTAGATGGCTGTCTGTATCGCCGCAGACCCACCAGCATGTTTAACATCTGGCAATGACAAGCAAGTATTTTTTTTAGTTTTTTTTTGTTTTCCTTGACACATGAATCTGTCTGGATGAAGACGAATGACTAGTTGGACAAAACTTTTCCTTTGCGAGAATCAAGAATGTGCGCTCCTACCAATATGCCAGATTATTTGTCTTTGAGCCCTGGTGTCTTCAGTTTAATTGTTGCCGTTCACATTTCTATTATCTTTGAACACATTCTCAAATTGTAATTAACATTGGACCAGAATAAACTATCCATCTTAACTTCAGCTTCGCCGTGGAGGAGATGTCCCTAAAGTACTCAGAAAAGAATAATAATTTGAGCGAGTACTATTCAATGACAACTGGGTAAAATCCATCTGCCGACAAAGCCCATGTGAGCTGTACTGACCTTGTGCTGAGATGAGTTTGTCAACTGCTGTTTCAAATATAATGAGCGTAATTGGAATATAATCATTACATGCAGTTTAAAAGATATTGTTCTGAGCAGTGGTGTAATGTGGTAACAATGGGCCCCGTTTATGACGGGCCCTAGTGCTTTTGATGTTCGAAAGCCTTGGCTTTTACGTGCTCGGTCGCATTAACTAGCTACCATATCGCGTGGTCAAAAAGAGACTTGACAACAGGCGACATCAGCTAACTTATTACTCAGAAACTATGTTTATATAACAAAAATACCAAAGCAAATAAGAAATCATTCATGTGATTGAATAGCTGGTAGAGTGTATTTGTTGTTGTTATAGTTTATGCGGAATGAGTCTAGAACTGTGTCGCAGATCGAAGAAAAAACAAGGTGGATCATAGACTGAAATGGACGGAGGTGCTGTGATGTCTCTCGTTGGATTTTGAACTGCGTTGCGTTGTGGCCGTCGCCGCGTTGGCTTTTCGGAGTCGGAAGTGACCGTATTTGGACAAAAGGGGCGGAGCTGAGGGAGCGCGAGGGGTCAGAGACGAGCTGCTGATAAACGCTACAGCTTGCTGACACGGCAAACGGTAAACTTTGCCGAGCGTTTGCGTAATGAAGGCATTTTACGGTCTTGTTAGTGTAACTTGTTAACCTTGACTACAGTCAGTCTGTCGGTCAGGAAAAATCTCGGTTTTATTCAATAACCTGCATACACACACCGTGTCCGGCCTAAAACCTTGTGGACCTTGTGGACCCCGTCCACCTGTCCATAGCGGGTCTGAGGCACAGTAAATGAATGGAGCATTACCAACACATGATAGAATCACGTAACATATCCTTAATAGCTATATCTGTAGACTCAACCCTGTAGAGAGCGCAGGGGAGAGCGAGTGATGAAAGGGGGAAGTAATGGCAGCGTGCCTGAGAGGAAAGACACAAATTCTATTAGGACCTAAATTTAAACTGGAGCTCTTTTACTCACTTTCTCTTTGTCTTGCTCTTCCTCGCCCTCTCTCTTTCACACGCACACATAAGCTCTCAAAAACATAACTGTGAAGAAGAAAAGAACTCAACTGATGAAAGAACTGGGACTTTCTCTCAAATGAGGACACATTTTTTAGAAGGTTAATCAATTTTTCTGTGAAACGTGGATAACTATGCCAAATCTGTGCTTCTTAGTTAATTCGGCATCCGCGAAAAGAAGCGCGCCCGTGTGCGTCCGTGCGTCCGTGCGTGCGTGCGTGCGTGTGCACAATCGCACACAGTCACCTCACAAATGAGATGCAACTTCTTAGAGCCTTAAAACACCACATGCATTTTACTCAGCGAGTTCCCCTCCAATGCACCTGCTATGAAGACATTTTTACATACATCTGCATACAAACAAGACATTTCAGCTATTTGCATTTTAAGCTCAACGGGCAGGAAATAAATCTTGAACAATATCCATCTGAGCTGCATTAAATATAACACAGCTCTGCTCTGTTTTAGCAGCTATATTATTGAAAATTCTTCCAATGCTCTGCCATTTATTTCCTGTTTTGACACTCAGTTTCTTTGATTGTTTTTCCATTCATCACTTCTTCGCTACCGCCCTCTTTGCAATCCTTTTGTATTATAATGAGAAGAATGTGAGCGAGAGTCACATTATCGTGTCCTCGCTTCACACCATCTAGCACGCGCGGAATAATCAAACCTGTCGCCATAATTGGATCTTTATTTTGCAGAAAATGCGAGGTAAGAAAAAAATATGCCAGAAAGCATTGTGTTAATTAATCTAATTGGACCTGGTTGTCTATTCTAACACCGGCGCTCTAAAGATCCACACACCAAGATAAACACACATTCACCCAGCGCTTCTTTGTATGTTTGCTTCTTAATCACGGCACATTTCGTGGGGCACAATTAAAGGGTCGGCTGCTCTTAGTGGTCTCCACTGTGTCTTCGTCCTTTTGAGACAAACTTTGATACTGGCCGACGTGCCAGAGATATGTGTCTCCTGCTGTCCTGCGTGTGGGCTGTGCAACGCCACGCAGGGAAGGGCTCCTGCCGACAAACAAATGTTCCTCTTTATGTCTGAACGTTCCACCTCCATTACTCACAGATCCCATTCCGCTGCCCCGTAATCAAATCCTCATTGAACTGAAACCTCCTAGTAGCGCAAAAAAAAAACAAAAAAAAACACGCATGCAACAAAAGCATCATAGAAGTCATTATCTTGAAAATCATTACCCTGCTTTTAAAACCTCAATCTGATCAGGCCTCGCACGTACAGTAAACCTCTTCTCAGTCTGACCCTGTATTGCTTCCAGAATGCACTAACAGACTAATGGGAGTGCATATTGAAGAATCCTGCCCTCATGCCATTACCAAGGTGATTTATGCATCGTGGTGCCACAGGAACAGAGTTATTACAGCTGAGAGTCTATCTACGAAAACCGTGCTATGAGTGCATAATGTGGCTCACACAGACACGTGACGGTGCAATTAAAAGCCTTTTGTTGACATTCACAATGAAGTAAGAACCATACCTCCCACGCAGCAACAGAGTGCCCACTCACTTTCAAAGTAGCGGTGTAAATTGCTCTAGCCGTAAACCCTGACACCGGGGGTTATCTTTGTAAAAACCAAAATATTTCCATTTAACCTCCAAACTAAAATTACAGGGGTCTGACCAAACATAATTTGCCGAATGAGACCTCGTGTTAAATTCACTCTAAGTCCTAATAAGAATGAGGAATTGTGGGTTGTTTTTTTTTCCCCAGCTCAAACAGGTGCACCAAGGTCCAGTGGAGAAAGAGAGAGAGGTCAATCAATCAAACGGCATAACGCCGCACGTTGTCCAGAGAGGAGATCCTGCAAAGAGATCTAAAGCACCCGCGTGGCTTTAGTGTGTGCAGCCTTCGAACATAATAACTATAGCCTGAAACAGGCCACGGTCGCAGCTAGAAGGACACTCACATCACGTCAACGGCCTGTTATGTCACCTTTGGTTACTATTGGCAGTCATCTCGATGTCGTTTCCTCCTGGAGTGAGTGGACACTTCTGATTAGATAGGTACGGTCCAATTTGTGCGTGTCTTTGGGGGTATGACACTGAGTGGGCCTCAATAAATAAAACATTCAGCATCCGTTTTTTGAATGTGATATCCTCACAGCCTAAACACCAGAAAGCCTAACGCCGGATGAAGACGAAAAAAAAAAACAACCCTCCTTTGGACAACGTACGCGCTGTGTGTTCAAATCACATTCAAAGCCGCTTGTCTCGACTTCTGTTTTAGCCTGTTTTCATTTTTCCTCAGATTTAAAGTATGGACAACGCTGAGATGCGTTTGCTGTTTTTCTACATGGAGTAGAGGGCGGTAGGTCGTACAATGTATACATACGGCGTATTATGCAGCCGAGACATTGCTGAATACCGAATACTGAATGTTGGAAGGACATGCTAAGAGGGGTCAGAGGACACTTCCATTTTTGTTTTTGTTTTTTGCATTAATTTATGTTGGAATCATCTTTATTTATGTAAAGGAAAAACACAAAATTCAGGCACCAATTGACAATTTAAAAGGTAATGATATATAATAGACTTCAAGGCATTCTGAACTACTTCGGTGTTCAGAAAACATCACCCATGTCTAAATCAGGTGAAACTACACTCATCTTTTGCTTGTTTGTTTGTTTGTTTGTTGTGTCCTTGAACTCATCTTCCAACCTGTTAGTATGTACTAACACACTCTGTCACACTCTTAAAGTTCCACCCTGTTTGGACACCTTATCCATAAAGTTTATCTGAAAAGAAGAAAAAAAAAAAATATATATATATATCTGAACTAGTTATGAAAGTTAATTTCATTTGCAGAAAGTTCACTCCAAGTTAGCTCTAAATCTGAAGTTCTCACAGCATCGAACGGATTTTTCCATCTATTTCATAATCCTTTCTTAGTTCTTATTTTCTTGAGCCTCACCAATATTTCTTCATAAAGCTTGAACGCGTCACTGTTCCGATGATACATATGTGTAGGCTTTGGAGACGGAGGGTTTTTAATGAACTGGGATTAAATGGAGTAGTTCATTAGTGGATTAAATCATAAAGAGAAAAAAAAAAACAAAAAACAAAAAAAACAAGAGGTAATGTCGAACACGAAACGATATAAGCCAGCCTTCATCGTTTTGAGGACGCATCGTTTTTTTTTTTTTTTTGCCTCTTCCATGCTTGTCAGTTTAAATCTCCCTCTCCCAGCGATGCAACTTCCGTTTTCAGCACCATGTACAGCGCCGTCACTCTCCCTTTTTTCCATCTAGAGCTTACACGGCGGCTCGAGGCGGGGAGGTAAACTTTTGGCAATATCAGAGCGAAGGTTTTATAGCCTCGCATACGACGGCGTTTGCGCGTCTCCGGCCCAAATGTTCATCACGGCACGTCGCGGCGAATAAAGTGCGGGCACGAAGACGAAAGGGGGGAGAGGCGCACCGAGATACGGGCTCCCGATATGAAATGAATATGCACGGAGACGATTCCGCGAAACAGATCCGCCGCTCTCTGCTCCTGCTCGATCGCTGAGGGATACGTTCCATCCGAACCGCACGCGTGAGGAATCGGAAACCGAGCGGCTGAGAAAACGCGAAAAAAAAAAAAAAAAAAAAAAAATAAAAGAGAGAGAAAACGGGAGGAGAGGACTGCTGTTGTGCGGGGGGACGCAAAGGGGACTCGATCTGCATGTGAGACCGCTGGTCCACGCACACACCGGAGGCAAGAGATGCAGCCTGCGAGCAAGCTCCTGACTCTGATTCTTCTCATCTTCATGGGCACAGAACTCACCCAAGTAGGTTTTTTTTTTTTTTTTTTTTTTTTTGTTGTTGTTGTTGTTGTTGTTGTTTTTTTTTGGTTTGTTTTTTTTTTTTTAACGCCATTTTCCACCTCCCGTAAGAATAAAAGCTATAGAACCCGCGGTTTAATTGGCTTTCAGATCCGCCCCGCGTGTGAGATTTTATCCGGTTTACCTCAAAAAAACAAAAAAACAAAAAAAAAAAAAAAAAAGAGCCCGGGTGAATTAGCCCTCAACCCCCTCTTAACCAGATTAACGGGCGGGATTACATGATGTGAATACATTGTGCTTGACGGGCGCAGCAGAAAGATACAGCAGAGCCCCATTCTGTTATTTCCCACCGGCTAAAATAGAGGCAAAAAAAAACAAAAAAAAAAAACATGGCCAACAAATTTCCTCAACAGCAAATGATCGGAGTAACCAACTGCTTTTCTCTAGATGTAACGGTGTCTATTGATTCCTTTAAAAAAAAAAAAAAAAAAAGAAAAGAGAAAAGGCCAGTGATTAAGTATGGGCTGCTGCTGCTGCTTCTGCTGCTGCTGCTCTTTGGTGTTTTAAATCAGGGCTCCACAATCAAATGCAGTGTCTCCGAGTGTTTTGAGCATGCTCAGTGACCACAATGTGACTTACTGTTGCCTGTGTGAAGGGGGGGGGGGAGAGAGGGAGGGAGAGAGAAGGGAATATTTAGTCCAACAATGTAAAGCTACAGCTGCAGTAGTAAACAAATTTACTGGTCAACAAAATGCATCACTGTATACTTGTTTGCTGGGACTACAAATTACTTCCTGTTGCTTAAAAGGCCATTTGCAGGAACACAAATAATACTCACTGATGCATTAAGTCGCTGCCTTTGTAAATTCTCGAGAATAGCATCGTGGTGGTGGTGGTGGTTGGGGGGGGGGGGGGGAG
>JAPQRN010000005.1:23935986-23949315 GCA_037367275.1 Coranthus polyacanthus
CCCCCCCCCCAAAAAAAAAAAAAAAAAAAAAAAAATATATATATAAATAAATTTAAAAAAAAAAAAAAATCTTCCACTGGATCAAGTGTTGCAGCTTTTCTCTTTTCCGACCTTCCCGTTTCGGTCGTCTCTATCGCGCCCGACTCGTTCGCCGCCGGTCCCTTCGTTGGAGATGTCCAAAAAAAGACCAGCCGAGCCGGACTCCCGGGTGAAACAGCAAGCTGCTCTGGGCAACATGACTCGCCTCCCTTGTTTCTCACCGGAGTCTGTAGAATGAAGACGGCTTGAGTAAAGTCCGAGCAGAGCGCAAAGATGTCGGTGCCTTTGCTGAAGATCGGCGTCGTGCTCAGCACCATGGCGATGATCACCAACTGGATGTCGCAGACCCTCCCCTCTTTGGTGGGGCTCAATACTACCAAGCTCACCGCGGCGCAGGGAGGGTATCCGGACCGGAGCACGGGAGTAAGTGCACAGGTTTCGCGTATTTCCAGCGGCTGGTTGGCACATTTTTTTTTTTTTTTAAAGAATGTTGACAGATGCGATTCAATTATATATAAAGCAACACAAGTGCTCTTTTGACTGTGTTTGGGTCATAATTAAAAGGAGAATATCTTAACTTGGCAAGTTGATGCGCTCGCCAGGCTCATACGAGAGTAAATGACTTGGAGAGGCATCAGATATCTTCCTCTTGCTTTTGATGTTGCTCCAGCTGCAACTGGGCTGCTGCAGACATTCGTCTGCATGGACTGGAAAGTTAAAGCTCCGTTCTTTTATTTGTGCACTGATAGGCCTAGACAACAAGGTGAAATGTTTGTAAATTAAAACGGCAGATTTCAAGGCAGTCTGTTTGCTGTCAGGTTCAAGGCAGTCTCTTTTTCTTTTTCTTTTCTTTTTGTTGTTGTTGTTGTCTGGAGCCCTCTCTCTACTACCTTTCTGTGAATGAGAGAGGCGCTCTAAGCCGAGGTCCTTTTCAGTGATTCAAATGAAGCGTTCCTTTGTTTCTCCACCAGATTGCTGGTAGATAACAGGATGCTGTCACGTTTCTTTCTTTCTTTCTGTGCCAGAACACCACTGTCAACAGCACCGTGTCAGGTGAAATTGAGGTTAACGGTAGAATTCAGAACAACAAATGTGGAAGGCAAAAAAAACAAATTGTGAACCGAGAATTTTTGTCTGATTCTGAAAAGACAGCCGTTTTTTTTGCAGTAGGAGTTCAGACCGGTATTCGACTTTACGTAGGTGTTTTTCTGTACTAATGGACTAGAGGAGTGCAAGTACTAATGTTCTAAGATAAGCGTTTCATGGTGATTTTCTTTGTCTTGTCAGCCCATTTTTCATCAGGCAGCAGTGTAGCTGACAGTCAATGTGATTGCTCCTTTTGGACTTGGTGGAGTCACTGCTTGTCATTAATTGAATCAATCAGCAGGTCTGTTGAGTGTTTTTGTTCTTTCCGTCGCTGATGTACATTTCCTTCCTCAGAGAATCAGCTCCGTAGGTAGGCAGAGATAAAAATCTTTGTCAGAGTCACTCAGTCTTTTCCTATCAGCAACTTAACTGGAGACGTCCCCTGCACAATGCCCCCCCTCCCCAAAAAAAAAACTCTTCCTGATCTCACGTACGACACACTCTACGCTCAGAGCTTCCACCTTCCACACACCTGATCCATTGACTAGCCTCCGCTGTCTTGATTCCCCCCTTTGTGTGGCTCTAAAATATACAGTATTATGGTGCAAAAAGGGTGGAGCCTGGCAGTTTGTGGTGTCCAGATGGTGATGAATGCAGTACAGCTTTAGCATTAAGCAGGCACAATCCACTTTATGTGCAGATAAATCAAGCGTCGTCCTTGGTCATGTCTCGTTGACCTAAAACCTCCATTGGACAAAGCCTTGGGTGTTGGATAGTATTATAAAGATGTCACCCTTTTGTCTTTTTGTTTTAGTGTGGGCTATTTTTTTCCAACGCGCACACACACTCTCTCTCTCTCTCTCTCTCCTTCCCTCTCCTCTAGTATCAGCATTCACCTCCCTTCTCTCCCTCTATCTTTGTCCTTAGGTTTTGCCAGCGAACCCAGAGGAATCGTGGCAGGTGTACAGTTCAGCCCAGGATAGCGAGGGAAGGTGTGTCTGCACTGTGGTGGCGCCCCAGCAGTCCATGTGTTCACGGGATGCCCGCACCAAACAACTGAGGCAGCTGTTAGAGAAGGTAATTACCGCTTAACTCCTCAGCAACACACGACCCAGCTATCAAAGTCGTACACTGCCCAGAGTAACCACCTTTAGTCCCGCTACCTACTTCTTACACAAAGAAAGTACGCGCGCGCACACACACACACACACATATAGGCTTTTGTGGTCTTCCAATCACCCCTCTGCCCGCTGGACAAGAATAGGAATCATGCTCTAATGAGCTCCCTGGAAACCCAACAGGCATCATGGGAGGCAGCCGTACACTCACTCTGTGTGAGCTTCTATTGTACTGTACACATCCAAAGCAGCACATCTGATGATGCAACCCAGCTCAATACCCACAGTGGAAGTTAAGCCTTTCCCCGTTTGAAGAAAAGGAGCATTTAAGCAAGTTTATGTAAAATGAACTTTCATAGAAGGATGGTGACAATCTCCCAAATTATCTCGAGTGCTGATTTCATTATGGTCATGCGTGAGAGTAAAGGGAATTAATATATCTGGCAAAACTGTCCGTGAGCCACGTTGATGACAAAGAGTCGAGTTTACAACAGTTTAGAAGAAACCAAATGTCTGAACAGTATGTGGTCTACACTTGCACCATGTGTCTGAGGCCCATGACTGCTTGGCCTGGTTTCAGTTTCTGTGAGTCACCGCATGAAGCCAAAACAACATATTGAAAATCTGTCGCATTTCTCTGTTTTAAATCTGAAGCCAGTTGTTCTCTAATTACAACGGTGGAAACAAATACTTATCTAATGACTCATTACAATCTGTTCCTCTGTGACACCGCAGGTCCAGAACATGACCCAGTCCATCCAGGTGCTGGACCAGCGAACCCAGAGGGACCTGCAGTACGTGGAGAAGATGGAAGTCCAGCTCCGTGGCCTCGAGACCAAGTTCAGGCAGGTGGAGGAGAACCACAAGCAGAACATCGCCAAGCAATACAAGGTACGGATACTGATGTCTGAGCCATACCCCACTGCCATTTGTACACAGCCTTACCCATCACTGTGTGTTTGTGTGTTCCCACTGTGGAGATAGTTCAGAATCACCAAAAACACCCATACCACATAACCAGAAATTCATGGCAATTCAGTAAACACCAAGATATCTGCACATGGGACACACTTCCTTAATAGCATGTGCTGTGATTCAAATATAGGAAATAAACCCTTCAGGAGTTTATCTTTGAGGGTTTACAGTCCTATCAAAACAAAAGCACCGTGAATTATTATTTGTATATAGGGCTGGGTATCAATTCTGTATAAATGAATAAATACTTTTACATTTATACAAAGTTCAGAAGATTGAACATTTTTCAATTGAAAAAATAAGTTTGGAATTTGGAAGCGCATGATGGAAAACAGCTGTGACTAGACCTTTAGTCGCTGACATTTTTGATTCACAAGTGCATAGATATTTTGGGCTGGCAAATCAGCGTTTCAGTTGCCACCGCACAGATTTATCTAAGTTTGACACCCAGCCCGTTTTGCAGACCAAACGCGTTGTTTGAGTGTGAGAAGTTTCAGATATGTAAAAATGGGACTTTTTAGTTTGCCATCGGTGTGTCACCTGCACCTCACATTTGTGTCATCACCCATGCATGCTCAATACACCACCAAGCAGCAAGCGCCATCTCCAGTGCATGCGTGCAAATATACTGTAACGCGTCTCAAGTGCATAATACTAAGTGTGTGTGCGTTTGTTTGTTGGTGTGTCTGTTAGATAGGTTAGTAAGCTCAAGCCCCTGTCAACAGTTTGTCATTTTCTTGCTTGCAGGGCTAACTTTAAGACATGTAAAGAGAGCCACAGGGAAGAAGAGGCAGGTCAATTCCAGATTCCCCTGAACTGGGCCACAGTACTGAGAGCATTTGGGCGTCAAACAGTTAATTTACCTTTAGCACCATTAAGACTAAGAAACCCCACCCCTCTCCCAAACCAACCCACCACTGATCTCTTCCTGCATGTTACTGCTGTCAAAGTTTTCCATCTAAAAGCTTTTTTCAAACGTAAATACATTTATTATTATTATTATTATTATTATTATTATTATTATTACTCTTATTATTATTATTAATTGATGTTATTCATTTTATTTTCTTTTGGCTTTTGTCTATGCATATTTGGTTATTCAACAAATCTATACGTAAAAACTATAGACGTAAAATTCGAGACACTTTGTTGTGTGTGACATGTAAAAGCATGTAACCCTTAATACGATGTTGCATTTTAAACGATGATGACCAATAAAGAGCTTTCCCAATTGTTGTCGGTGTACCGAGGGCTTGCTTTTTAACGGCTGGTCACTGCCGGGACGGAGCCACCTGCTCTGCTCGTCCAGCGGGTGGAGAATATTTTACCGGGTTTGTTTGCTCAGACACACACCTGCACAGACAAAAAAAAAAAAAAAAAACACAACTGTGAACAAAGACACACACACGTTCCACATGGACACAAACAGGTGATTTTCAATGTCAGTGGAGAGGCAGGATAGCGTTAGAGCAGTCAGGTTCAGACAGGTGTTTTCTTTTCTTTTCTGGACAGCGGGTCTCCTTTTGTCGCGCATGACACTCAACCGAGCTTATTCTAATCCTTTCAGGCCATAAAAGCGAAAATGGAGGAGCTTAGACCGTTGATACCAGTGTTGGAGGAGTACAAAGCCGATGCCAAATTGGTATTGCAGTTTAAGGAGGAGGTCCAGAACTTGACGTCAGTTCTAAGCGAACTTCAGGAGGAGATGGGGGCCTATGACTACGAGGAGCTCCACAACAGAGTGTCAAATCTTGAGGAGAGACTCCGAGCATGCATGCAAAAATTAGGTAGGCACAGAAAGCTGTTGGCATACACATTCCTTCAAACATGTGCATGCACAAACATTCCCCTGACATACAGTATGTTGTGCCAGAAAGAGATTCTCAGGCATATTCACATGATACACAACATTACAGGAACACTGAGTGTGCGTCTGTGGCTACAGTGTCAAACCACACATGCACAGTAGACAGTCTTAAAACACTTGCCATTAAAACATTATGGTTCTGTTTTGCCAGTGCTCGTCCTTTAACAGACTCTAAGCCAAGTATGAAGTCTGTTAGAGGGCTTTACACGTACTGGAGGTACATCCAGGGAACTTTTATTTCGTGAGTAAATTCTTCATGAGAACAAACAAGCCGCTAGTGCTGCTACTACAAGTATACTGACAGAAATCTTAAGAATCGACAAGTTAAAGCCTCTGGAAACCTCAATACACCATAGCCTTCTTACTGTGTAATGCAGTGTAATGGTAAAGACCAAAGGTTTTGGCAGTGACACAAATCGACTCTTTGCATAAATTTGAAAACTGAAGCAGTAAAGTTTGCGGAAACAAAATTTGTGTCACTGCCAAAACCTTTGGCCAGGACTGTATTAGAAATTAGTTTCAATCAACTTTCTGATATTGGGTGTGGTTAAGCTGGAAATGGAATTCATTCTATGAACCAGACATAAATAAAAATACAAATAAAATAGATATATACCAGTCAGTGTCCCACGCACAATAACTAGTTAGCCATCGTTAGCTGCTAGCTAACTAGCTGCTAGCTAACTAGCTAGCCATCTGTCTGCTCTATCAAACACACAGATTGATAAAAGAAGTTGCTAAGCTATGTTATATTTAACTGACTTCTCCATGTATTATTAGACTAGAGTGAAGTTTTCCTCACTTTCAGATTTTGCTTAAATGTCAACGTCAGTCAAAGAGCAGACAATCAGCAGCAGAAGGAGACGTTTTCTCGTAGTTCTAAATGTTTATTTTCACGGACATTTTCGTGGATGCTTAATGAGCCACTAACCTGTGATATATATATATATGCATTTTTACTATTCCAGAGGCTTTAAGTCAACATTTTCCATTTTCAGCTCCTGGAGGTTCTGGGTCTTTTGTCTATTTTATATTGTTTAAAATATTATTGACAGGTTTTGGATTGCTGATTGGCTTCAGATGCAATCTAAAGACTTAGATTCACAGCAAGGACAGTTGGACCAAAATGTCATTGACGTAGAATTCTTCCTACAAGTTATCAGGTTTTGTGTATTGTCTTGGAATAAATGGATCGTTTGATAGGCACGGGGTGTTTTTCAGATGCTTCCACTTTTACTCACACACAGTTATGTTGCAAATAGAGAAAGAAAGCTACTGATAGTGTCCTCAGCTTCCATCGTGTTCTGATCTTTGCTTTTAGCCCCTGTCTCAGTCTCTTCACACCTCTGTCACAGCCCACAGTGCTAATAGATGCACACCCACGCTACAGATACATTACAACAGCAGAAACACTTACATGTTGCACTCGCTCATCACGGGTATATTGTGTCCCAGTTTCAAATTATTCACAGTGAAGACGGAAAGAAAAAAGAAATTTGGAAAAAGCTTTTGCCTATTGTTGTCTTTGAAACTGTCCAGACACAGTGGCTGTATTTAAATGAAGTAGTACACAAAGCAGACAGGTGCTAATCTCAATATCTCCTCCTGTCATATTTTTCATCTGCTCTCGCTATCTACTGGAGCAGATAGGAGTCGTGTTCGCGTTTCTGCTCACAGTTCAGTGCACATGCTCCTCGCATTTGTGGTCAGATCGCCAAAGATAAGGGAGCAAGGAACTGCTGGAGTTCCTCCAGCGCGCGTGTGTGTGAGATCAGACGAGATAAAGGCGAGGTCACCCAGCAAGGGACTGGCTCAGGCAGAACAGAGGGTGGCTATTCCTTTCATCTTCACACGATTGCAGAGCAATTCATGCGTAGTGCACACAAATACACTCTCGTACACTTACGTTATTGAGATTAAACAGCCGAAGGTCGCTAGTCAAATTTGCATCGGCGGAGCAACAACAAGACAAAACAGGAAGGCCAGGAGAAATTTGAGAATGTAATTGATGGAACAACAGAGAGAAATTGATAGAAAGTGGTAAGGGAAAAAAGAGACTGATAGAGTGAAAAGCAGCAGGAAAAGTGAGAGAGAGTAACTAGCGCCCCTGCAGACCTGTCTATCAAGCTGTTTTGTGCCAGAGAGACTAACAGCCCAGCAGCTGCCGGGACACAATAGCCATCGATCAAGGGGACATGCCAGCTTGCTGGGCAATAATCAAATAAATAAATCACCGTGTCATGCCCCAGCAATGTGGAGGCCCAGAGAGCTGCAGGCAAATCCTGCACCTTCACACCAAAGTCCTGATGAATGGAACGGGAAGGTCACACCAGCACACATCCCGCCCGATAGTCCGCTCTGCAACTATTGTTCTCAACTTTCGTATCCTCTGTAGAGAAAGAAAGCACGCGCATCAGTAACACGGCGTCAAATTGATCTTTCTCTCTTAAACCAATCGCCCTCACTCTCGTTTTCACGTCCCCTTTATTTCCAAGCATAACTGTGGCTTATTGCATCCTGACTTTGGCCAGAATTCAAGGCTCTAAAAATACTCACAGTTAATTGCTGAGATCCGAGAATGACAGTGGCGTGGAGTTAGACGGGGCAAGAAAAACGAGTGGTCAGGTAATTAAATGTTTTTAAATCAAATTCCCAGGGTAGCCAGAAAGACAAAACAAAGGCAAACTGTTACCCAAATTATTACCCAAACCATCTGCTCAACACTGACCTGCGGTTTTACTATATTTACGCGCTCAGCTCTCCTTTCCTAAGGGATTATTAAAGACATTTTTGGCACACTTGCGTTTGGTTTTACTGCCAGATAAATGGAGTTTGATGATCCGGTCATGCAACAAACAGGTCGGTAATGGTAAAAAAAAAAAAAAACAACAAAGAAACAAACAAACGAAAAAAAAAGTTGTAATGACCTCAAATTCTCCTAAAAAACAATTTCTGAAAAGAAATATTAACTCTCAGGCTAAAGACTGATGCTGTTTTTTTGGGTTTTTTTTCTGTCTATCAGCTCCAGTTCCCATTAGGTTTTCCATTTGCTCTGCCCTCTGCTCTGGCCTCAGCAAATTCAGGCCAAAAGGGGATTAGACCCTGTGTGCTTCTCCAGAACGCAGATCCATCACCAGGCTCCCTAGCTGCCTGCAACAGTAGTTGCCCTCTAAAGACAGAGGCATGATTAGGGAAATAAATAAATAAATCAATGGTCACTGTATTACAGCAGTCACTAATCCCACTGAATGGTTACATAAGGGACTCAACCCCCACTAGATATAGTAGACTCTACTCATGTGACCATGTGTTTGTCTCAGCTGCTACTTAGGTGTGATGCCCACACAAAATCACAGGCGCAACATATGCTGCACGCAGATACACAGCAATACTGCAACACATATACAAACCCACAAGTCGTATTATGCAAGCGAGAGAAATTGGACAAGAAGTTGGAGCCAGACAGAAAAGTGAGTCAAACTGACGCTAATTTGAGTCTTAAAACTACAAAGTAAAGTAATATTTCCGAACACTTAAAAGCAAGCGAGATGATAGGGGTTACAAGGGAAGGAGAGAAGGGAAGAGGAGCGTGTGTAACGAGGGGTTAATGGATGCAACGCTTCACAGAAGACGATGCCAATGAAAACACAAAATGAGCCATAGTCAGCCCCACTCTTGAAATTAGCACATCAGGACAACTCATTACATTCACAGAGTAAAATTAACTCATCGAAACCAACTAATTGACCTTTGTCGTGCTGAAACATCCTCTGAAAAAAGACAGGCCACATCTGAATGAATGGATGTACAGCAGTGACAGTGCAGTCTTATTATTATTTGATGAAATCTTTCATTCTGTCTGTGTTCATTAGAAAGGTTACATGACTCTGACCGGCTCTCAGCCACGAGGGACACGCAACCCAATGCTAGTTTTATCAAATTCATATTAACACCTCAATCAACACTAATTAACACTACGGCAGCTTACCAGCGGCACGCAGCAGCAGAATACACACAAGGCTCTCCCTTTGCTGTTCCCTCACAATCGAACCCTCTCACACAGAGAGAGTAAAGCAGGCATTAGGATGTGTGAACTGAATAATAAGCACCTCTTGTACACACAGCAAGGCAGAGACCTAACAACAACAACACGATGGACATTTACTGCCTAATCCTTCACGCAAACTCATTTGGCTGTAAAGTAAATGAAAGTGAATCCCTCTTACTCTGAATTAGTCTAAATACCCAAGTGAGCATTGGTCTAGATGTTCCCATGTCACTACTTTTCTTGCAGCATGCGGCAAACTGACGGGCATCAGTGACCCCATCACTATCAAGACGTCTGGATCCAGGTTCGGCTCCTGGATGACCGACCCTCTGGCACCTGAGGGAGACACGCGGGTACGTAGCGCACACACCCACAAATTATAGATAGACGTCGTCTCTTTCTGATCAAACAGAAATCTTAAAAAGCTGCGTAAGAGACTTCAATACTTTGCCGGAGTGAAATGTTTCTGTAGCTCCAATTACTGAAAACTAGTACTGACAGTTTCTGAAACTTTTTGTAACGTTGCTTACAGTAGCGGCGCAAGTGCTGAGAACATATTGTCCCACATACGTATCTGTGCATAGATCCTTACTGATGTCGTAACAAATCAAGAAAAGCTGCTGCCAGAAAAGGCAAAGAACACAAACAGATGTAAGACAGGAGAGGAACAAAACAAGAGGGAACCAACTGCATTGGCATCTGTAATACACACCAACTAGGATTTGGAACAACGAGGTGTATATCTAGTAATATCAACAGGTGAGGCAGTTAATGAGGCTGATTAGTCATGGCAAACTATCTGCCATCCAGTCTGCCAGTGGGATTCAGCTGAAAACACTGAGAACACATCCAAAATCAGCACCTTGGACAGCAACGGTGACATTTCTCTTTTCTTTTTTTTCTTCTTTTTAAATCTCTGACAGTTTTGGATTAAAGCAAATCAGAACGTCACCGTTGTTCAAGTATTTTATTTAGGATGTGTGTTTTGTAGATTTTGTCCTTTTACTGAGGGAAAAAAAACAGGAATGATAAAGTTTTCATAGACAACCATGTTCATGTTAGATACATTTTCACATTAACGTCAAAAAAATGTTCAAACGATGCCCGACCCTATTTTGAGGAGGTTAATGTCTCGGAAGTTATGTTTTCATTGCTGTTTGTCTGTCAGCAGGATTATGCAAAAACTACCAGGTTTTTATTTAAATTAGTGGAAGGGTACTGCATGGGTAATTTTTTTAAATCTGGGTTGGATCCTGAATTTTTTTTCTCCCCACGTTTTCGAACATTGTGCGTACCTTGCTGGAGGTGTGTTCCCACAAGTGCCCTTCTTGTTAACTGTGGATTCAACCTTGATTCGAGGTTAAGGTCAATTCTCACAGTGAAATTCAAGTATTTGTCATTTATAAGCTGATTGCATCTGATTTCCCTCTGCAGAATGAGGCATCTGCTTTCATCGCTTAAATGAAAATCCAGACGATAAATCTATATGGTTTTAATTGGAAGCAACTCAGCAGACGAGTAAGGGAGGAAGCTGGAAATAAAGAAAGTTTATTTAGCCACTGAACAGGAACATGCTCTTTGTGCACTTGCTTTATGGGGCACATTAATAAGTGGCAGAAAACTCAATTCCACACAAGGAGCAAACCCTTAAGAAGAACCAGCAGCATGAAGTAGCAGACTGTGTTCATGTTGCAGTTTGCTCATTGAAGGCTAATTGTCATGACAACTTCACCCTGTGAAAGACTGAAAAAAGTCTCAACAGTAAGGGTAGATGTGTACTGCTGACTGAGAGTATATTTAGCATACTGTAAAGGCAACGTTTTTGTAGAAACTAATACATTTTGAACAGAACACATGAAAGATGTGCTCCATTATCAAAGGCCAGAACAGGAAGAATGAATGTAATTGACAGGAGCAGACAGGCCTGCCCTATTTCTTTTCATCTCTCAGTTTCCTTACCTTAGCGGTTTTTTTCTGGGTCCGCAGAGACCCGTTTCCTTGATGTGAATCATTTTTAAGTCAATCACAGCAGTACATGGAAGCAGGCAGAGGAAGGGCTTCAGGTGTCTCAGTCCTACTGAGGTGGAGGAAGTGTTTGAGCTTCCAGTGGATCCGGAATGAGAGCTCTCTGCCCACCACCGCAGGGGCGCGGGAAGTTGGGTCGAAGCAGCTGAGACAGGCCTTTTATCCGAAATGATGGGCATTATCCCCGCGGGGCTGGCCCATGCCACCCTGTGGCTGTCATCCTGGCTGTTTGTATTCAGATGCTGCTGGAACTCAGCTTCTTCTGCTCCTAGAAGGAAGTCTCAGCGTTCAGCTAATTGGGATGCTTGTTGACGGTGTGATTTGATTTATTCTGTGTGTGATCTGCATGCAAGGCTCAGAGATTCACAAAGGCTGCTGTCGAATGGTGATAATAACAACTCAGGTATTGGTTGGTTTATCCTAACCCTTTTTGTCCACTCGTGTTATGATGTTTAGGTGTGGTACATGGACGGTTACCATAACAACCGCTTTGTACGGGAGTACAAGTCGATGCAGGACTTCATGACGTCAGACAACTTCACATCCCATCGGCTGCCCCACCCGTGGTCAGGAACAGGGCAGGTGGTCTACAATGGCTCCATCTACTTCAACAAATTCCAGAGCCACGTCATCATAAAGTTTGACTTCCGCACCTCTTCTATCAGTAAGTCCCGGCAGCTCGACTACGCCGGCTTCAACAATGCGTATCACTACGCCTGGGGCGGTCATTCTGACATTGACCTGATGGTGGACGAAGGAGGCCTGTGGGCCGTCTATGCCACCAACCAGAATGCAGGAAACATCGTTATCAGCAAGCTGAACCCCAACACGCTGCAGATCATCAAAAGCTGGACCACCAACCACCCCAAAAGGAGTGCTGGAGAGTCTTTTATGATCTGCGGCACACTCTACGTCACCAACGGCTACTCAGGAGGCACCAAGGTCTACTACGCCTACTCCACCAACTCCTCGACCTACGAGTACATTGACATTGCTTTCCAGAATAAGTACTCGCATATATCCATGCTGGACTACAACCCACGGGACCGGGCTCTCTATGCCTGGAACAATGGTCACCAGGTCCTCTATAACGTCACACTGTTCCATGTGATCCGCTCAGAAGAACTGTAACCACAGAAAATGGATTACATGCATAAATACGTATTGTCTGTGTAGAGATCGCCCTATATACAAAAATATATCTGCGAAACAAAAAGACTCTATGGCAAAGCCAGATTTATAATAAGAAAAACTTATAGTGAGAGACTGCATCAACAGTGAATGCAAAGTGGATTGAATGTGCATATACATGACACTGAAAAAAAATGTAAAGGGTTTCATTCCAAAATGTGATATATTTGTTACAGAAAAAGATGCTTTATCCGTTATATCACAGAAATCACAGATGATTGTTAAAGAAACCAAACTGTTTTGTAAATAGAAAACTTAATATGACTTCTAACTTTTATCCATAGTAGACATTATTTTAATAGCTGCCATCATTTCGTCAGAGGTTTTTGATTTTGGAATGAAACTCTTTTAACTGTTTGCCGCATAGAAAATGATTGTAAAAGTAGACTAATATATCAGATGTAAAAGAATAAGAACAGATGCCAAAAAAAAAAAAAACTAAACAAAAACTAAACAAAAAAAATAAAATAACATCACGCCTTTTTTTTTATATGACGGAATATCAACCTAAGCTCATCCCCGTGGCTCCGGTCTGTCTGCAGAAACCCTCCCAGATGAACTCTTCTTTTGGTCAATGGGGGTCCAGAAACAAAGACTGTTGGTAATAAACTGATGGATCCCCATGTCCCGTGGACAGACAGAAAAGCGGGAGGTCACTCTAGTCAGAAGACTTGTTAGCCTAATGGGTGCAGTCTGTAATATCGTTTTTATCAAGTACAGTAGCAAATCAAAAGTCTGTAGAGAACAGCAACAATAACAACATCCACTAAAAGACCTGAAGGCACTGACTGTTGACAGCGCTGTTGTTTGAGATGATTTTCCTGTGTTAGTGACTATGTGTGAAAAAGGCTTTCTTTGCATGAGTGTTTTCTATCACTCTGGTCTGCTCTTCTGAATGTCTTTTGCTGTATGATATTAGAACTACAAAAAAAAAAAAAAAAGGAGGGAGGGAGGGAGGGGGGGAGGGCGGAGAGGGGACC
>JAPQRN010000005.1:23979919-23998063 GCA_037367275.1 Coranthus polyacanthus
TAGATAGATAGATAGATAGATAGATAGATAGATAGATAGATAGATAGATAGATAGATAGATAGATAGATAGATAGCTACTGTATGTCACTCATTAATATTTTAAGTATCTTCTGTGGAAAAACAAGTGTATTTCTGCTGATACAGGACGTGCTGAACACATTCTGTGGCCTTTCCCCTCTCCCCCACACAAGTCGAACTGGCAACCATCTCTCAGGGGAGGAGCTGTTACATAGCATCTAAGAGGTTATTGAGGCTACTGTGTCTGGGGGAGGATGAGCAGAAACTGCAAAGACGACCAGCAGGCAGCAGCAAAATGGCCTCTTTTGACAGGGTGCTGTTAGAGCACAGCAAATCTAGCTTCAGGTGCATTGTGGTATATAATAGTTGCAACTAAAAAGGCAGTACTTTGTGGTGTGTGTGTGTGTGTGTGTGAGATTTGCCTCAGGGAAAAAAAGGATTTCTGCTCTGTATTTGATTTCCATGCCTGTGATCATTACATTTTCTTGTTGGTGGGGATGAGCTTAATCCCTTCTCCTGGTGCGCATTTCATTTTGTTACAGTGAGTGAAATACATTCATTTTATTTTATAACAATAGATGGCGAAGGACAGACTGATCACAGAGTTTCTTCATCTCTGTCCTTAGTTTGGTGCTTTCACTCACATTGCGCCGCTGACATGGCTAAGAAATAAATTATTCACGTTTGCATTTTGCATCTTTTTCGTTCTTTTATTTATTAAATTGGACAACGGGTCTCATGCAAGAACCACTCGTACTAAACTGCATCCATGTGTTAAATGCTACATACAAGTGATTTAGTTGAAGTTGCTGCATTCGCCATTTTGCCATTTTAATTTTCTTTCAGGTACAAACACAATTTGCCAAGTGGTACAGACCAAATTATGTGTAATTATGTTGCTGTAATTCTATTAATTCACTAATTAATTTCACTAAATAATTGTTTATTTCTTTCCTTGGAAGCAATTTTGAGTTTGAAATCTATATTCTTCATAATTTGTTGCCAGTCTGTTTAACACAGCTGGCATTAATTATGTTTATGCACTACTAAAAAAGTTCAGACACGAATATGAAAGTGTTCTTGCTCGAGACCCAAGAAGTTAAATCACAATAAGGAATGAGCCAGTGTTTGCCTAATTGTCATCTGCTGTTTTTTTGTTGATTTCAACAAAAGTAAATCAACATATCTTCTAAACTTCTAAATTAATCTAAACACCACACAAAATATGCAGCAGATTATACAGTATACATCCATAGCCAAAAATGCCAACACATGGTAGTAGGTTAGCCACATTTGATAATAAATAAACAGGAAACTGGGCAGGAAAATAAACTGAACCTCTAATGGTCTGCAGCTGCCTTCACTTACAGCTTCAACAACCAATCAAAGCTTAAAGTGCAACTTCCAGGTAAATGTTTTTTTTCTGGATTTATGCATGATGTTACATGGAAACATGTACACTATACATATCTGAAAGAATTTTCTTAAATATCAAAGCATAAATACAAAAATGTAGGATGAAAAGTCTCACTTTTCTGCTCTGCTCTTAAAAACCGCCTTTTTCCAAACGCGTCAAATTACGTCACAAAAGGGAGTCGTCTCTGCTTCCAGTGTAGAGTCTACTGTATGAGACAGTAAACAAACAAACAAACAAACAAACAACCTACTGTATGAGACAGTAAACAAACAAACAAACAAAAAACAAACAACCTACTGTATGAGACAGTAAACAAACAAACAAACAAAAAACAAACAACCTACTGTATGAGACAGTAAACAAACAAACAAACAAACAAACAAACAACCTACTGCATGAGACAGTAAACAAACAAACAACCTACTGTATGAGACAGTAAAGAAAACAAACAAACATGACTGGAAACCACTCTGAAATGTATAAATACACTCTCGGATGGTAATATTTTACTGAATATTGCTACTTATGATATTTTCTTTTCAATACAACTCAGTATTTCACTTAAAAGTATAATAAAAATCCCTCCTCCTCCGTTACAGTCGGTACAGTTCACGTATAATGCACTATAATAAACTAACATTTCACTGTATATGAGTCGCATTTTCCATCTACAACACTCCTTTTAATGCCTCGGATGATAATCTACTCCGACATCGGATTTACACAAAAAAAGAAGAAAAATCATTCTTTGCTCATGTCATAGTGTTATAATACCACACACAGTGTTTGTGTGCAGATGCAGTAAGACAGAAGTCAGTACAGATGAAGTTGTACGAGCTAACGCTGGTTTGATGTGATGAGAAGAGCAGAGCTCAACAGGTGAGCAGCTTCAGCTAACGCTGTTTACACTGTGTTAACACGTTTCTATCACATATTACACAAAACCAGGAGGGATGGTCTGTTACTGATAAAACTATTTGTCCTCACCAACAGAAAGTAATGTGTAACTCACGTACGGTCCACGAAACAGACCGAACCCCGAACTAGAATTAACCCAGAGGATTGTGTGTTTCTGTTCTGGCTCTCGGCTCCGGTGCCAAATGTTAGAAAACTCTGCAAAAGTCCTTTATCGTTAGCTCGTACAACTTCATCTGTACTGACTCCTGTCTGTTACTGAGTCTGCACACAAACACTCTGCGTGTTGTATTATTACAACACTATGACATGAGCAAACAATGATTTTTCTTTGTTTCTGTGTAAATCTGATGTAAAAGTAGCTAGATTATCATCCGAGGCATTAAAAGGAGTGTTGTAGATGTAAAATGCGACTCATATACAGTGAACTGCTCTTTATTCAGTATGTAGAAGGTGTATTATACGTGAACTGTACCGACTGTAACGGAGGAGGAGGGATTTTTTATTATACTTATAGAGTTGTACTGAAAAGAAAATATCATGAGCAGCATTATTCAGTAAAATATTATTAACTGAGAGTGTATTTATACATTTCAGAGTGGTTTACAGTCCTGTTTGTTTGTTTGTTTGTTTACTGTCTCATACAGTGGACTCTTTTGTGACGTAATTTGACACGTTTTGAAAAAAGACGACTTTTTACCCTGAATTTTTGTGAAAATACTTTCACATATGTACATAGTACATGTTTCCATGTAACATCATGCATAAATCCAGGAAAAAAATTTACCTAGAAGTTGGCATCACATGCTCCCTTGATAATAAGGTAAATATGACTCGTGGAAAATTAATTTTAGGTGATATCGCCCAGCAAAGAAGGAAAGGGAAACACCTCAGGTGGATAGTTGCAATCTTTGGTCTGTGTTACATTTGATTTTCCACTTACAGTCTATCATCCCCACAATAGCAGTTAAATATACATGACCGTGAAAAACCCTGTCAATTCTTGCTTCATCTTCCTCTCTTACAGCTGCAGATATCCTTGGTCTGTAACAAAGCTCACTACAGCAGGGCAGCAATGCCCTCTGCTATGACTGCCCTCGGCAAACTGCCTTAATAACACTGAAATAGCTTTGATATAATTGGTTTGTGTGTCTACCATGCCAATATGTCTGTACGTTGCCATACAATTTCAAGACCTTGGCTAACTTTGAATCCTCTGTTGTTTTGCTCACTTGGTATTTTTTTTGTCATTACAGTAGCAGCCTCTTTAAATCCAAGATTAAAACCTCTGTTCAAACTCTGCTTTGCACAGTTACTGAAATTGTCTTTGTCTGTTGTTTGGTTTGGCCATGAAAAAGTTAGCATTTTATTGAATTTTGTTGAAATGTTTAAAATCTTTTAATCCTTAATGGTAATCTGTAATACACACATCCATAGAGAGACTGGTGTGGGAGGTAGTTATTTTCTTCTAAAAGAGGAGAGTTATTTTCTTCTGCAACTCCAAAGACTTAATATGTGATATGGCAACTAGAGCATGCTGGTAAAGCTTCTGGCTTCACTGTTAAGGCAGTGTAGTCACCAGGGCTAAGTTAAATGTTCAGAACTTGAATTGACTGCTTTTTGGTCTAATTATCCACTGGTCTTGGTCTGAGCTTGGATGGCTTCTGGGACTCCAGAAGGACAGAGGAGTTCGGTGCGACCATGGAACATGGCTTTTGAACAGCCTCGAAGAAATTCTGGCAAACTGCCAGGCGTCTCAGGAGGGGATAGCGGTGTTTCACCCACACTGTTTACAGTGTGGATGGGGCCCTGTTGACCTCAACTGTGGATGTTGTTAGACAGTGGAAGGAATACTTCAAGGATCTCCTCAACCGCCTTCTGATACGCCTTCTGTAGAGGAAGAAGAGCCTGGGGACTCAGAGGAGGACTCGCTCATCACTGTGGCTGAGGTCTCCGAGGTAGTTAGGAAACTCAGAGGAAGTTTGGAAACTCCAAGGAAGTTCGCAAACTCCTCGGTGGCCGGTGAGAGTTCCTCAAGGCTCTGGATGTTGTGGGGCTGTCTTGGTTGACACTCCTCAACGTTGCGTGGAGGTCGGGGACAGTGCCTCTGGCTTGGCAGACCGGGGTGGTGATTCCCCTTTTCAAGAAGGGGGACCAGTCCACATGTCCTTTGTGGACTTACAGAAGGCATTTGACCATGTCCCTCGTGGTGCCCTGTGCCCTTTGGGAGTGTGGGGTCCGTGGCCCTCTGCTACGGGCCATTCGGTCCCTGTACGACCGGAGTCAGAGCTTGGTTTGCATTGCCGGCAGTAAGTCAGACTCATTCTTGGTGAGGGTTGTCACGGCTGCCCTTTGTCACTGATTCTGTTCATAATTTTTATGAAGAGGGAATTTACCGGTCGATATACGTTCCTACCCTTATCTATGGTCACAAGCTTTGGGTAGTGACTGAAAGAACAAGATCAGAGATGCAAACTGCAGAAATGAGTTTCCTCCACCCGGTGGCTGGGTTCTCCCTTAGAGATAGGGTGAGGAGCTCGGCCATCCGGGGGGAGCCGCCCGTTGAGGTGGCTTGGGCATGTCCAACCAGGAGGAGGCCCGGGGCAGACCCAGGACACGCTGGAGGGATTATACCTCTCGGCTGGCCTGGGAACGCCTCTCTGTCCCCCCGGAGGAGCTGGAAGAGGTGGCCAAGGAGATGGATGTCTGGGCTTCTCTGCTTAGGTTGCTGCCCCTACAACCTGGGTCCGGAAAAGCGGAAGAAGATGGATGGATGGATATCCACTGGTCTGCTCTGGTCAGGTCTCTCTTTTATTGAAGTTAAAGTTGCGCAAGTCGGATTCAGGTATGTTTTTCACAGAGCTTTACTTTGGTTCTTTAACCTCCCGAGCTTCATATGCATTTTTAATTTGTCTGGCTCTTTTGGATTTGTAGGACCTGATAACAAAGTACTGTCTTTGAAGTAATTTTTGAAAAGCATTATGTCCTTTCTACTCCGTCATGATGATTTAAGTTCCAGTGCTCTCAAAAGAGTACTTCCTAATTAGCAGTGTCCTAGCTTGTAACTACTAGATGTTGTCAAATTTGTTGCCATATCAAACTACAAATGGTATAAAGTGAAAAACAACTCAACCATAAAATTTACAAAGGGTATTATACGTTGTTTTATCTCTGCTGTTGAGTGATTTGACAGAGTTTGACTCCATGTTGTTTTTACACTGATTATTATACTTTTGTTTCCACTAACAAACACAACAGGATTAAGTTAAGAAGATTAAGTATAAGGTGCAGGAAAACCAAAATGTAATGTCCTCACATGCAAACGCAGGGTATCAGGAGGTTCATGGGAGTAATAGATGCAGTATAACTACTAGTGCAGCTATAAGGCTGGGGAACATAAACCTAAACGTGAACCTCCACATGGGCTGCTCTGCACATGGCTTTAAAGAACAGTTCATTAAGACCTGGCAGTTGTTGTTTAAGGGTCTTCTTGATAGTGAGAAAAAATATCCTCTTTTTTTGTCGTGTTCTTTGGAACCTAAGAATAATGTCAACAGTATGTGTGTTTTTTTCTCTTTTGAGAATATAATTATGAAGGCTGTGCAGTTTTGAGTGACTTCTAATGCAGCTTATGTGCTGAGAAAATGTAACCCCAGGCCTGTAATAAGATTTCTGTTCATTATCGCAGCAACTGGCTTTTTGGTGGCACTTGTTCTCCTAACATTTCCACAGCACACTGGCCATTTTAACTTGCCATAGTAGAGAAAGTGTTCAAGCATGCACAATAACACGACCCGAAATTGAAGTGATTAATGAAGTTCACCCATTTTCATTTTTTTAATTTATACTTTTATTGTGCAACAAAATTGGGTGCCATATGCTGTATATGTTCATTTAGTCAGTGCCATTACAAGCTTGTGCTGTAATATAATATACATTCTATGTATATTAGTGTACACATCTCACATACTCACTCCAAATTATTTTTATCCTTACGCAGTGCCTATAACTCAAAATGTACAGCAAAACTTGACGGAAGGTCTCCACCACATCTTGGTCCTCTTCGAAAATGGTCTGGATCTGGATCCTTCACTGTTGGGAGACACTTTTTGACATTCTTGTTATTTTTTCAGAAATGATGGCAGCCATCGCTATCTAATATCTATGAACATGATACATTTCTTGCTGATCTGGGAGCCGATCCAGAACCGAGAGCATATTTTTATTTATAAATCAGCCACGTTGGATATGCATTCTTCCTCAGTCTGATCATAGTACTGACACTGACTGTGTTTACACTAGTACCCCGTTTATTGTTGGGTTTTTGAAGTGTCCCGTCTTTGTGTTTGCACATGTAAACGTCATATCGTGATTTCAGAAACCCAGATAAGACCCTATCTCGAGTTTGAGAAACCCTTTGCAGCTTCTGACAGCTGTGGATTACTGCGCAGGCACCAGGTGACATGAGCGAGATTTGTCTTTTGGCGACGTCTTATATGGTGACAGTGACAAACAGACAGCTGTCTTAAAGTGGAGGGCATGTTTACCTGTTGCTCTCATCTCCCATTGCTGCCAGGAAATGAATACCGGTAAGACAAATCTACAACACGATGTTGGCATTCAATAGTGCTGAGCCCACAATAAGCTAAAGTGGCCTCATTTTCATAATAGTCACAGTAAAATTAGCTTAAAGGTAGGCAGCAGTTACTGAAATGTCAGATTAAATTACCACGTAATGATTGTAATCAAGTAAACATCACAGGCACCTGCGCAAACAGCACGCAGCAGTAACGGAGATACTGGGTTTATTATGTGTAAAGGGATGTGAATGACCAGATTTCTCTGTGTTCCACGTGAGCGCTATAACCTGAACATGATCGAAACCGGGACAAGCCTCATAACCAGGATGCTGGTGTGTATGTAAACACAGTCAGTATGAACACTGAAATCACATCCACTCTGCCCCAAGTAACTTCAGAACAGAACAGAACGACGACAGAAACACGAATCCAAATCCTGGAAGTCTGTTTTAAGGGTCAAGGAACTGACTGATAACATACAGTATATATGTTTATTTCAGTGTAGTCACACATAGCCTTGTTTTGTTTAGTTTAGTTGGCCTTCCTTCCCTGTAACGCTCGGCCCCGATCATCCACAGAGGGATCCATACGTCAGAGCCTGTGTACTAATTTCATCATTTCATGTTTACACCCTAGTAATTCTCAATCTGACAAATAAGGAACAGAACATTTGACAGAAGAGCATTTTTTTAAAACAAAGTTCCATCTTGAGCCGCCTGGAAATGATAATTACGTTCAGCAGTATTTATGGTAATGAACTTGCTGTTATGTATAATTCAGTGTCATTAAGTTTTTAATAGCGGTCCAGAGCTGTCCCACTGACCTTAGAAGACAATGACCAGTAGACACTGTGAAAATTTTCCATCAGTGTGCCTCAAAGGAGTTTGCTTCGGTGCCATTGGGCAGGATCCAGCTTTTCATTACTGCAACATGACTGTGCAGCGAGTTTGAAAGGTCAAATTTTTTGAGTGTTTGTGCGACTTTGAGCGAGTTAGAAAACAGAGCAATTTGCTACTGAAATAAGACTAATAACCGATGTTCTCGCATGTAACAAAATGACGATTTACTTTCGACGCCGCAGTGTATGAATGTGTGAAAAGGGTTCAAAGGCAAATGAATCAATTCCATATAGAAAAGCAACCATTCAAAGTAAACAATTATACGTAGGTGACAAATTGAGAGTAAGCAGGGCAGCAAGTTCTCGTACGCTACATGAAAAAATGTGTGCGGAATATTTTTTCCCCCACTCCCTCGTCAGAGTCTCAAACTGCTAATTAAATAGGACGTTTGCCAAGCAAGCCACAATAATTATATTAGTACAGTGATTGTGCTGACATAAAGTAATTGCTTTATTAAAGTGAAAAAAAAACATCTAATTATGATACCTAGAGAGAGAGATTTATTATTCATCACAAGGGTGTTATTTGCACATATCCAAATGTGGAATGTAGCTTCAGAGGTAGCATCGGTATTGACATTGCACACAGAAATCACACACACCGCAGTGAACCATACTGTTTGGTGAAATTTGAAATCTATGCTAAGTCTGCTTTCATGCTATAATTTGCCGCTATGCTGTTTCATGTAGTTCATGCGGAATCTACGTGTGCAGAAAAGCAGGTCACAGTAAAAAAAAAGAGCGTGAAGGCTCTGACACACACACTCTTTTTAATCTGCTTTTTTTAACTTTGACTTTGTTCTTGAAGGATTGTGCTTACTGACTCTCAAAGTTTCCGGCGCTTTAACATGGAGGCGTACTATTTTCTAGATTTAAAGCCTCGCATCAGTTCATCTTTTCGAAGTTAATGTAATGTCTGTGGCTGATAAAGACAGAAAATAGAAGAAAAGGGCCGCTAGATGAGAACTGCACTTGAAATGGGTATGTCTGAGAGATACAAATGAGATGGATTATTAAAAGGGTACAAAACTGCAAAAGCAACAGAAGGGCACCTGGTGGTTTGAATGAAATTGCTGTACTCTCACAATATATTGAAGAAAGAAACCTTTTTTTTTGTTTCTGAGGGAGGCTGACAGCTGGAAAGCACTTTTAATTAATGAGACCACTCACAGCTTCAGTTTGTCTCTTATCGTATCACAAACTGTAGCGTACAAATTAACTAACACAGCCTGCGGACAAATCTGTGTGACACCTCCAGAAGGCTCTGCATAATTGGAGCAAAGACTACGCTAAAATTGATTCGAGTGGTGTCTTGGTTTTGTAACCTTTCATCAGTTCGAGCAGATTCCTGTATTGATACTCCCAGAGAAATGAAAAAAAAAAAACATATGATAGGGCTCTCTGTTACGGGGGCTAAAATTATCCAAACGTTGTGTAGAAATAAAAGCTGTCCCATTATGTCAATGTGTAGTCAGTCAATGTTGCGTCCAGTCTGCCTTATTCCAACAAGAGAAGAAGAAGAAGAAGAAGAAGAAGAAGAAGAAGAAGAAGAAGAAGAAGAAGAAGAAGAAGAGGGCATATTCTAGCCTCAGACGAATGATCTGGAAGGACAGGCAGACATGAAGAGGAACAGAACACAGAAGACCATTATCCCCACCGCCATCAATAAACATGGTGATGCATTTTGTAGCACATAAAAGGTGTAGTACTATCTTCCACGACACACTGTCACAACCAATGATACTATCATTAACTGGTATCGCATCACTGTGCTGTGTGTCCACACGCCAGTACAACAATATAACGACCAGCTCATCAAAACACTGCTCCGTAGCACTAGAGGTCGAGAACTCCACACGGTGCCTTTAAATGGACACAAACAAAACCAAAGCTAATGCAGAGCAATAGATCGAAAGGGCAGCACGTGTGTATAGTTCTTAGACGTTGTCAGTGGTATTTTTCTTGCCCTGCTTCAATTAATTCAGAGATGAATTCGTAGATAAAAGCGTCAACGTAAAGCCGAAAAAGCGCAGGGTTTTGTTTAGGGTCGAGGTAATGAGCTACTGACAGCTGTTGTTCCCTTTAAGAGCCATAGATGATATATATGAATGAAAATGGGAATTCACCATGTGGATAAAACAAAGGATTCTGCTTCTATTTGTATCCAGCTGAGCCGGTGCTTTGAAGGATGCTCAGCTGAGCAGGAAAGCTCAGTCAGCAGGGTTCTCCTGGTGCTCCTCTCAGCCTCCTCTCCTTTCGTCTCTCCTGCCTACCAGACTGACACCCAAAGTGGCACTAATTGGCATGGGCTCTGACAGCTATCCAGTGTGCCTGCAAAACTTTTAATGACACGCCTTACACCCAGCAGCATCCAGACTATCTTCCCTGTTAAGGCAAGCCTGTAAAATATACTCAGGCTGTGCATGCTCACTGGTAGTATATGTTCTCACTTGCTTTCCTTTTTCTTTCTCCTCTTTCTTTCTCCCTCTTGCACAAATACAGACACACCAGCCTACACTAGCACACACTCACTAATGTAATGTTACCCATCGAAGCACAGATGGGCGCTGTCTGGCAGAGATGACGCATAGACCTAATCATTTATTTCTCTAAGTTCTGGACTGCATGAATAATACATTTATAAAGGGGGCTAAAATGTAGCACATGCTTATGAAATGCAATAAAAGTCTTATTTTCTAGTGCACGCAGTATAATCTGTATTACTTGCTTTTCTTTTGTGCATGGACTGTAAAACCCTAATCTGTCAACATATTCCTTTTAGAGCCTTAATCCATATTTTAATGTTCTTTTCTTGAACATCGGGATTTGTGCACTGTACAAGAGAATGCCTCGTTTATCGTCTTTATGTATAAAAATGTTTCTCTTCAAATGCGGATTGCATTTATCATTAATCACACGCAGGCTTACTTAAGCATGCGTGAGCATGCAGACATTTTAAGCGACAAACAAGGATGCACAGATGCCGACTCGTGCACACATGCTCAAGCATAATACACACTCATTCTCATGGAGCCAGAACACAAGGCAAATTAGAAAAGGAGACAGACTTGGCCTAATTATTTTTGGTCTTTCTTCCTCTGTCAGTTTCGCCCTCTAATACCCCCGTCGTTTTTAATCTAGCTTTCATACTCCCACATTCTCAGTATCACCCTCAAAGTGTTAGCACTCTGCAGTACTCTCCCTGTGTCAGTCACTTTAGCCTTTCAAAGCTATTCACACTTGCCTTTCCCTCATCTGACACGCAGACAGTGAAGCAGAAAGAAAAGTTTTGGGCTAGAGATTAAATCCACTCAGCAAAAGGCTATGGATGTTATCTTGAGCATTTCTTATTCCCTGCCTCCCCACGGACAACAGCAGAAGACCTGTCTAGCATACATCGTAGCATTTCTCCACACTGGGACTGAGTTTCTATTTACTTATGTTTTGCTCTGGGTATAAGGGTACATATCTCTTCAGTTCATGCGATGGGGATTCTTGCAGGGAAGGGAGGCAGGAAAAACCACAGCAGGAAAAATAGCACAAAGAGAGAGAGAGAGAGAGAGAGAAGGCGCAATAACACAAGAGAGAAACAAGAGAGGAAGATGGAAGAGAAACAAGAGGTCTTCAATCCACCACAGGTGCTTAAATTGCCTCCTTCCTCTCACAGCTGGCCTTGGTTCAGTCTGCAACAAATAAGAGCAGCTGCAAATAGTGAGGTTATACCATCCTTCTCCCTTGTTCTGGTCCTTATATTAAGCCTGCTCTGTTAAATTATAGCACAAAGTCTCTGAAAATCAAAATAGGAGGTAAAAACCTGTCTCAGCGGGGTCACCTTGTGGCCACTTTGAAGCAGCTGGTGGTAAACAAGCCGTGTTACTGTATGTGAAGAGAACCAGCTAGCAATTAGAGGTGGCAGAAATGCTCAGATCATTACTTAAAGGTCCGGCGTGTAAGATTTAGGGGGACTTAGCAGGATCTAATCGCAGAAATGGAAGATAATATTCATAATTCTATTTTAATCGTGCAAAAATAACAACTGTTGTGTTTTCTTCTTCACCTTGGAATAGTAATGGATTTACAGGGGATGGCATCCCACATGCACAGTTAAGGTGCAGTTTTGCCATGTTTGACTGTGGATCAGAGTTAATATCCCCTTTACTAAAAAGCCCAAAAACAGACAAACACATCTTTTTGCAGCCACCGTGGACGAGGGTGGGTTTTCAGCTGATTGCAATCTGCAACTTCACGGCTATGGTGCCACTAAATATTACACACTGAACCTCTGGGGTACAGTAATGAATCTATACCAGTCCAGTCCATTGTATTTTAAGTTGCACATTTGCACATTTTTAAACAAACCTGCGTAACCTGCTGTGGAATAAAAGTGTAAACCTGAAGATGCAGAAGCTCAAAGTAACATAAAAGAGAAAAATGTGTCTCCTAAATGCAAAAAACCGGAGCCACTGGAGGTTTGACACAACACGTCCTCATGACATATCATGATATATTGTGATCTATTCCCATGAGCTGATGCTAATGCTGAGGTGTTACTCTAAATTTATAGTATATATATTTCAACAATTCCCATGGAAATACCCAAACCGACAATGCATTTTTCCTTTTCTTAATACTAAATGACTTTTCAAGCTTCTCTGTGACAACCTACTTCCTACTTTAAAAATAAACCAGGTCACTAATATTGCTTTTTAACATTGGAAGAAGCTCAGCTATTTCCTAAAAACCGGCTCTCTAATTTAGACAAACATTAGTACAATTGGAGGTAACAGTTCCTTTGTCGTGGACTATTTTCAGCAGTGGATACGTGCTTTTGAGTATTTGTAGACTGAGTAGATCCAGAGTATCCATGTTCCATGTTACGATAGAACATGAGTGCGTCATTCACTTTTGTGTTTTTCGTACTGTAGCTCCAGAGGACCAAGAAACCAGGCTTTGGACACACAAAAGTGTCTTGTTAAATCCCCCCTCTACTATAAAATACTGCAGTTGTATCCATAGTGTAAACAGATTAAGGATAAGCTGTGCATGTACGTCACCATCATCATGTACCATCCTCATTTTCCAGTTCGGTATCTGTATATCCGCCGCGGAGGGTAGTGACTTGCAGAAGTCAGTCGTTTTTCAAAAGTCGTGTTTCTCTCTCATCCTCCTCAAATTTCAAAATCTTTCTAAATCTGTCTCCGGTGACACAAACACACCCCACGTCTCTTTTTTCTGTCTCCGTTGTAGCTCCTTCAGCAAGGGCAAGAAGTATCGATTGTCGTAGAGTTCTGAAGTTTAATTCACATGGCTTCAAAATAAATCTGCTACTGAACCTGTGTGATTTATTCTCTGTGTCTGACGTGGATGTTATTGTAGTATCTGGGATGCCTTTAGGCTATCATCGCTGCACAATTAACAGCATTATCTTTCGGCTCTGACCAGTAAAACGAAAAAAAAGAAGAAGATTCTTACAGTGAATGTGGTCAGAGCATCATGAGCCTGCAGCTGCGACGGGGGCTAAACCACCAAACTGGTGTCTAGTGGGACATTTAAGCCGGGATCAAGGTCAATCATTAAGATCTGCTTACAGCAATCTATAGATTATACATGATTGAAATGAAAGGTTTCCACCGGGCCGCTGCTGTCAATAAACTGAAGACAGATTATGTAATGTGTATTGTCCTAATCCACTCAGGAATCCAATTTCTTTGCATCGTAGCAAACACAATTCTGAACTTTTACAGCAACGGTTATTGCACATGCACGATCTGCTAGTGTGTGTTTGTACAGGAATTAAAGGGTCGGCGGACAGACAGCCCTTCCTCTCCTGTCCAGTAGTGAAGCCCGCAACCTTGGATTGAGATCAAATACTTTGTAGATACAGACTGAAAAAACAGGGGAGCAGACTTTCCAGCTCAAACACGCGCCAAAACAACAAGCAAACGCGCCTCCGAACGCGGGGATACATGTGCACATATGTACGTCTACAACACTGTACTCAGTGTTCGCTTTCTGTTGAAAGTGAATTTTAGATTCTCAAGTTCATCCTGGGATACTCACTGGTCCTACTTGCAGTGTGAATAAACAAACATGCATCCACAGCATACACACAAGCACACATTAGTTGTTTCTGTGTACTCAGGAATGACTTAATGCTGGCAGCTTAAGGCCATGTTTCCACTGTCTGCAACCAGTAAGCGTTTGATCTGAATCCAAGGATCCAGCTGGCTTTGAGGATGGAGGTCTCCCTCATCTTGGCTAACCTTTAAAGCCACATGCTTTGTAATTAACATGAGGCACCTTCTACATCACATCACTTAGATGTGGAAATGATAAATAATAAAGTAAAATGTGTGAAACTAGGACTGGCGTCTACATGAGCAGCATATTTCCAGCTCTTTCACAGCAGGCTAAACACCAACTTTGCTAACAACCGCGATGCGAGTGATACAACAGCAGCGGCGTGGTTTGTTAGCTGTGGTTATTTCGCTTTGTCCCTTTGTACTGTGTCATTATGGTGGGATCAGAATTGCATTTTGTGCTTGAGATGAAACATAATGTGTTTATCCGAGATTGATCATGAGGCAAGGTTTAATAGGCTATGCGCTCCCTGGAGTGGGGGGTGCAGTAATGCTACTGGAGGGGGGGAAAAAATACTGATTTCTTTCTGAGAGATCGAGAAAGGAGAGTGGGAGGAGGGGTGTGAGGAGGGGAGAGGATAGAGAAAGGCTGAAAGTGAGGAGAATGAGGATGGATACTCAGGTGTAAAGTCTGAAAGGATGCTGTTTTAAGAACGAATTAGGTGGTGTGAAAATATCCAGCGCTATTTTCTTCCCCAACATCTTCTCCCATGATAGCCTTGGCTCATGGGTTGCACTGACAACAAAAACAACCTGGGTCTGATTCTTGTTCCCTGGCCTTTCCGCGTGCATGTTCTTGACATTTTATTCCCGTGCATATTTGAAATTGGCGACTAGCAGGCGCTGCAATTAGCGTAAATACTATACAATTACTAACGCTGGAAAAATGACTGTTATTATTGTTGAGTATTGTCAGAGATGATGCCCGCAGTCATGGGTAGATCATTTTTACAAGGCACAGCAGCTCTCCTCAGCTCCACATGACATTTTAGCTTCCTTCACCTCAGTGGTTTGGCCAAAAAAAAATACAGCTTTAGTCTCACCACTTATATCAACCTTCTGGCCACAACAGGCAGCTGCTGGTAAATCCATTGAAATAACCTACAGTAACACCCCAACTACGTGTCCTATCGAGATTCTGGTACGGCACGAGGCTTGTTCCTTCTTCCGGCTTTTGAGGTTATATAACTTGCAGTATTGTAAATAGCGTACTGTAGCTTTTACCTTTCTTTAGTCAAGCGTGAGAGAGGATGGTTTCTCGTGTGTTTAACCCAGGATTACAGACTCACCCTTGTAGTGAGAATCCTTTGAACCACAGACTGTATACAAAGATGGACGCCGTGAGAGAAAACATCTCCATCTCCCCCTGGTGGCTGGCTGTAGTATAGGTTATAAATTCCACCCCTCCATGTTATTATAGGGAGCTTTGGCTAAACTGACAAGCTCAAAGTATCCGTCCAGTAAATTTTTGCCAGAGCCGATTTCAGACTTGGTAATATCTGCGTCTGTAAAAATGTATTAGTGACAGATAATATACAAACTCCATCTGTCATCTAGCTGAAAATCTGACGTGTATGTCTAAAAATATCAAACTATTCATTAACACCCTTCTTACATTGTATACACTATGTAAGCTTTTTTTTCTTTCTTTTTTTTTACTGTGATGGGACATACAGATTTATTCTAATTGTGGAGTGAGACAAACATATAAACAACAACTGCATGAATGGAGAGACACCGGGTGATAAAGGAGGATGGATGAGCTATGAGACCAAAGCAAATCAAGGACCGACTGTTAGATGTCACTTCCATCTGGAGATGCCAGTCTGTCAGCGTTCATTAGTCCTCAGTAGACCCTACCATACCAGCAGACCACCTGCCCACCAACCAGACAGCTCATGTTTAGAGCAGAAGCAGCTCACAGCCAGGGTACAGCCGTCAACAGTACATCTTCTGTCTGTGCTTCTGAAAATCTATTTAATCTGTGTCATTTCATCATGGTTTAACTCTAGAGGCGAGCTGTCTGCCTGTGATCTTATTACATATGTGAGCTGAAGGAGCAGACAGTCCTCAGTCTTCAGTCAAAACAAAAAGCAAGTATTTGTTCTGCATGCAACGGTACAAAAATGAGAAATTTCCCAGCAGAATCCTGTTCATAATAAACCAACAGATTCATAATTTAATCATCAACAATGGAGCACATGCAACCGCAGAATGTGAATGACTAACTCAATTTATTGACTGAGTTATTTTCCCTTCCATTTCTCACCGCCATGTCACTGGAAACATTGAAATTCAGTCGAATACTTTCTGCTGTAGGATAACGATGGGCTTTTTAAAGAGCGGTGGGATTTATGGACGCACAAAAACAGGGGGTAACTGGACGGCTGCTGCACTAAGTCATGCCTCCCAGCACTTCTCAACACACACACAGTTCCAATTGCTTATCGACCTCGTCCAGATCATTGTCCCATACAGGACTCCTGCTGAAAAAAGTGCACACGTACTGAAGCATGCCCATGCTGGTTTAGTGTGTAGGCATGCATTCAAAAACACATCATTTTCTCAGCGGCATCTAATCACGTTTCATTTTTAATCACACAGCAAACAGCTTTGATTGGAAAATTGGCTGTTTTGACACTGCGTGAGCAAGAGGGAAGCAGAAAGCGATACTTGCTGGCATAAGAGAAACGTATTCCTCATAATGCAATTTACTGCCTTGTTTCTCTCAGATCTCTTTTTTTCCTCATGTGCATTTTGTCTCGAGCGAGATTTGGCAAAAAACTGTAGCGGGCCTCATGATGTTCATGCGTCATCAACCCGTGGAGACATTTGGAGAAGCTTCCCCTGCAGGTCCTGCAGATACAAAACTGCACATGCAACATATTTTTTCCCTTCAAGAGGGAATTGAGACCTGCCAAAAGGCTTTTTTTTTTGTGTTTTCAAACCAGGTTGGTTATTGGCCAGCGGAAAAGCACTGAAACAAATGAAAATGAGTTCCCCCACCCTCTACTCTCTGTGTTGGCAGGGTCCATTAGTAAATGAGCAGTTGACCATTAGTCTCCTCTAAATGGAAAATAATGGTTCTTCCTGGAATATACCCAAGAGTTTGACCAATTCCTGCCAGCACTTCAAGCTCTATACTGTTCCTTTCTTTTTATTCTTTTACTGTGCTCTGAAATCAATGCCAGGACAATTATAGTAGAGATTACGTTTGCTCCTTTAGTGTTTCATAATTCAGACTGCTGTTAAGGCACTCTGTGCATATTGAATATTTTTATCTACTCCACCGTCCGAGCTATATCGGGCCACAACTGCTTCATTACCTCCGTCTTCAGCTTTGGTATTGTTGTGATGCGCCACTTTGATGTATTTATGTTTTGTTCAAATCGTCTTTGTTTCGCGAGCATCATTTTGTTGTCGTACATCTCTCTCATCACCTCTCTCCCTTTCCCTCTCTGTTTCTCTGCTTCTCCTGTTCCCTTTCCTGCCTTGACATCATCTGTAAACATCCCGACTGGAGGCGTGATTGAAGGCGCGCTACGAGGCGAGCAACAGTTCATGCATATCGAAGAAACAAAGATGGATGTGAAACATAGCCTTCCATAATGAACGTATAAATCTGCCTCTGCATCTGAACTATATTTAAATGCATTGCCCTTGTCATTTTGTGCATCTTGTTATTGTTGTACTATTTCCCTGCATGTTGTCGTAGAGATTTTGTTAATTCATTTCAGTGCCAAGTTCAGTTTTTTTTTTTCGTCCCATTAATTTCCTTCCTCGTTAATTCCTTTCTTTAACTTGTTTTGAAGATAGCTGCTTGCGTGCACAAATTAGCAATCCATTTCATCTTTGTTCGGTCTTGTTTTTTTTGGTTTTTTTCCCCTCCAAATTCATCTAAAACAAACCTAATAAAACAACCAACATAATGTGTCTATTTATAGCTGCTACAGTATAATTTTGTTGCTTATTGACAGACTCAGGCAGGTGTTTTTCCCACACTCTCTGTTGCCAGGAGCATACTTTTGAAAGGTTATTATAGCTGTTCTGTGATCGATGCAGAGTTGCGCTGTAGGCAATGCAATGATCCAGCTGTATCTCTTCCCCCCCCCCCCATTACCAGAAAAAAAAACAAAGACATCATCGTCATTATCAACAAATGATAAACAGTTATC